>JBBBVM010000845.1:0-1200000 GCA_037355625.1 Petunia x hybrida
TGAAGAAACTTGAGAATTGCTCTTAGTGAATGAATGAAAACCTTGTTTTAGGGACTTGTCTTCTTCTAGCGGATCTAGATGAATATCAACCCCTCCCCGATCATTCTACTTGCGGGTTCCTCGTGCGACTCGAGGGTAGTTGCTTAGTGTAGGTGTTCCTTGATAATCTCCCAAGGTGTATCGAAACAAGTTGGTTATTCGTTCGAGCCACGTCTCGCTTTTACCTTTACTTTATCTTTTTCGCATTTTATCCTTATCACTCGGGATACAATCAGATCCTCATGAACCCAGATGATCAAGAAAAGACCTATTTCATCACGGATATGGGGACTTATTGTTATAGAGTGATGCCTTTCGGACTGAAGAACGCAGGAGCGACTTATCAAAGGTTGGTGAACCTGAAGTTCAAGGAGCAAATTGGCAAAACTAAAGAAGTTTACATCAACGACATGCTGGTCAAGTCAGAATTCGCCAAAGATCACATTAGTCATCTGGAGATAGCATTCGATATCCTGGACAAGTTTGGGTTGAAGCTCAACCCCGAGAAATGTGCCTTTGGCGTATCCTCTGGGATGTTTCTTGGGTTAATTATTTCAAACAGGGGCATAGAAGCGAACCCGGTAAAATCGAGGCAATTGAGGCAATACCAAAGGTCTTGAAGAATGAAGTGGAAGTTAAAAGTTTCAATGGTCGGATCGCAGCACTCAGCCGGTTCATCTCGCAGTCATCAGAGAAGTGTCATCAATTCTTCAATGTCTTGAAGAAGAATAAAAGCTTTGAGTGGACGGGACAATGCAGCAAGGCGTTAAAGAGCTAAAACAGTATCTGGCAAATTCCCCGTTGCTTACCAAGCCACGTGAGGGAGAACCATTATTGTTGTACCTAGCGGTGTCCAAAGTCGCCATTAGCGCTGTCCTAGTACGAGAAGAGGAGGGGGTGCAGTCACCAGTGTACTATGTCAGCAAGTCTCTCCTAGGCGCAGAAACAAGGTACCAACATCTAGAGAAGCTCGCGCTTGCCCTAGTCATGGCAGCAAGTAGGGGTGAACATAGGGCGGTTTGGTTCAGTTTTACTATTAACCAAACCAAACCAAATATATCGGTTTTTCAAAACTTTAAACCAAATCAAACCAATATAAAGTCGGTTTTCTCGATCTCGGTTTTTTCGATTTTCTCGATTTTTCAGTTTTTTTTAATGATAAAGTCTCTACAACAAAAAATAGGCAAGTTTTGCTTTCAAATATTTCCTATAATCAACTATCTATTTATATTATTTATAGACAATTAGACATCAAGAAGAATTACATATACATCTTAATAAGACAATGAAATGTGATGTACATAAATTAGAAAATTAAAATATTACCAAGAGCGAGTACTAAGATATTAGTACATGATAGTAAAATATTATCAAGTTGAGCTAACTTGATGATTTTATTAAAACTTATTAGCCCATGTTATAAATTATCAAAAAGACAAGACAAACAAAGTTTAAAATTATATATAAAGAGGTTCATAATAATATTTTTTTTAAGCAAAATACCACTAAGCTTATAGCTTAGAGGCTAAATTTATTAATAATAAACAAACAAAAATAATAAATTCAGTCTTTACATCATGAATGAAATATAAACTTGCTAAGACTAAATAATACCTAAGTAGTGGTACTGTAGCAACATACCCAAGCATTGTGTTCACCTCATTGGGTTGAGCATCGTACAATGCTAATACCACTAATCGAGGCAAATTTAACACTTGGATAGTATGCTTTACATGAATCACCACACTACTTAAGAATAATATGTATGAAAAACTAATGAAATATATAGTAGCTAAGAATTTGATTAAATCTATGAGAAATAATCTTGAAAATCATCCTTGAATATATTGCATTGTATCCTTGATGAAGCATCCAATAGTAGAGCCAAAAATGGAGTGATAGTTCTCACATAATAGCTCGTTGAGGAGCTCGTTGAGTAGGTTAAAAATCTGCCCGCTCCCTTGTATTTCCTCCTACGTGCGCCTAACAATTCCTCGCTCGCCAAGGATGCTCGTTGAGGCGAGCAAAAATCTGCCCGCATCTCCCTTACACCCTCATCTGCGCTCGCTGGCTTAGCTCGTTGAGACGAGCGAGTTGCTGCCCGGAAAAATTCATGTTGCACCAGTTCATTAATTTTCTCGCTGGGTACGCTCGTTGAGGCAAGCAACTTGCTGCCCCTCCTTCTCGAATGCCTCCAAATTCGCTCGCTGGGAAGGCTCATTGAGCTTGGTAATAAATATTTTTTATGTATAAATGTTTAAAAATATTATTTATAAAATATCGGTTCGGTTTGGGTTCGGTTTGGTTTTTTTTTTCGTAAAACCAAACCAAACCAAATGTGTCGGTTTTTATTTTCCAAAACCAAACCACGAGTCGGTTTTTTTTGGTTCGGTTTGGTTCGTTTTGTTTACCCCAAGCAGCAAGGAAGTTAAGGACGTATTTTCAAAGTCACATCATCGTCGTGGTTTCCTCTTTTCCATCACGGATTGTGTTGCATAAAACCGAGCTATCAGATAGGTTGGTGAAGTGGGTTGTCGAGCTCGGTGAGTATGACATCATTTATCAACCAAGAACGGCCATTAAATCGCAAGTTCTCGCGGACTTTGTCGCCGACTTCAGCGCTGATTTAATGCCGAAGGTTAAGGAGGAACGCAAGATGATAGAAGGAATTACCCCTGGGGAATGGGTCATCCACACCAATGAGCCTCGAATGTAAAAGGGGCCGGGCTTGGTCTAGTGATCGAATCCCCAACAAATAAGGTGTTCAGAAAAGCGGTCAGCTGCTCCCAGATGACGAACAATGAAGCATAATATGAAGCTGTAATTCAAGCCCTAGAATTAGCTTACATATTGGGGGTCAGGTAGATCTGCATCAATTGTGATTCCCAGCTTGTGGTGAACTAGGTGACCGGAGCGTACGCCGCTGAGGACGCCCGCATGCAAGAGTACCTGGCTAGAGTGGAGAAATGTCTGAAGAATTTTCAAAAATAGAGGATCAATCAGATATTAAGAGAAGAAAATGCAGAGGCTGATCCCCTAGCCAGCCTAGCGACCACTACAGAATTAAACGCAGACAACCTAGTTTCTAATATTGAGTTAACTTACGCAGATGTCAAACGCCGTGAAGTCAACGCAGTGGGGTTAGCATGGGACTAGCGACACCCGATTATTGAATATCTCAATAACGGAACGCTCCCAATGGACCGGAAGAAGAGTAGAAGGTTAAGAGCTCAAGCAGCTCACTACGTCTTAATCAATGGAGAGTTGTACAGGCGAATGTTCAGTGGACTTTTGGCTAAATGTTTGGGTCCTTCTCAGACAGACTACGCACTCATAGAAATCCGCGAAGGACAATGCAGAAATCACTTTGGCGGGCGGTTCCTAGATCACAAGTTGATCTGGGCGGCTATTTCCTGACCCGAATGGAACACGACGTGAGCAAGTTCGCCCAGGCATGTGATAGCTGCCAAAGGTTCTCCTATGTACTTCATCAGCAGGCGGAGCTGTTACATTCAGTGACGGCCCCGTGGCCTTTCATGAAATGGGAGATGGACATCGTAGAGCCCATGCCTAAACTGCATGGTGGTGTCAAGTTTGTTCTTATCATGACGGACTACTTCACTAAACGAGTCGAGGCAACCGCATACGCCCGGATTAGAGAGCAGGAAGTCACAGAGTTTATCTGGAAAAACATCATGTGCCGATTTGGGATTCTAGCAGAAATCACCTGCGATAACGGTTTCCAATTCATAGGCGACAAGATCACCGTTTTTCTGATAGAATGGGAAGTCAAGAGGATAACCTCCACTCCTTACCACCTTTCAGCCAACGGCCAAGCCGAATCCTCAAACAAAAAAATAGTAGAGAATCTGAAGAAGAGGCTCAAGGAGGCCAACGGAAGATGGCCCGAAGAACTGCCCGAAGTCCTGTGGGCCTACCGAACCACTTCCAAAGCCAGCACTGGAGAAACACCATTTTCACTGACGTACGGAACAAAAGCAATGATTCCTTTGGAAATTGGAGAATCCAGTTTAGGATGGACGTTCGCCGAAGAGGAGTCCAACAACGAAGCCCTAAAGGCTTCCCTTGATCTTTTGGATGAATGACGAGAGATAGCAGACATTCGCCTCGCAGCCCAGAAACAGCGAGTAAAGCAATATTACAACGCAAGGGCGAATCCTCGGTCCTTCAACATTGGGGACCTGGTCCTTCGCAAAGTTACTTAGAACACCAAGCAGGCCGGAGCAGGAAAGCTCGCTCCGAATTGGGAAGGACCGTACAAAGTACGGGGTATCGCT
Organism: Petunia x hybrida; assembly: GCA_037355625.1. Lineage (NCBI taxonomy): Eukaryota > Viridiplantae > Streptophyta > Magnoliopsida > Solanales > Solanaceae > Petunia > Petunia x hybrida. The sequence goes on from JBBBVM010000845.1 coordinate 4,338, forward strand.
GGAAAAGATGTGTATGTTCTCGAAGACATGGGAGGGATAGCTGTTCCAAACAACTGGAATATCACATGGCTAAAGAAGTACTACTCTTGAAAGGCCAGCTAAGCCCAAATACTCGAGATATGTATTTTTCTTTTTCCTGGATTTTCCGAAATTATTCACAACGGGCATTCAGCCCCGTTTCCTTGTTTTACAACGGGCACTTAGCCTCGTTCCTTATTTCACATGGCTCGCGCCTTATTAATAAAAGTACTATTCTACTTAGTCAGTTTTACTTATTTATTTAGATCCATCTATGATCCAACTATTCATAGCCCCGGTCAGATCTAAGTTGAAGTAATACACTCACGTTCTGCTACAAGAAAGTAGAGTACAATACTCGCTTAGAGTTAGACCACGTCTAACTCAGCCACCAGGCATTAATCGAGCATTGATCTCGTTAAATCAACAATTGCACCTACACGCCGATGGGGACGTCTGTCCGCATAGTGCCAGAAATACTTAAATACTCGAGTACTAAGCGAAGAAGTTTTGTCTCAAAATACAAAAGGACCGTTTCCACACGGGCTAAAGTCGTCCCATTGTGGGCGCAAGCAGTCATCCACTACGGATGTAACCTAGCCACCATTTATCGGTGCACAACGGGCGTAATTGCTCAAGGTAGACACACTGATACACGTTCTTAAACTAGGGCAGTCAGGACGATCGGAAGTCATCTAAATGTTAGGTCCTCTGTTTTAAAAGGCAGAATTGGGACTCGCCCGAGGCTCGACTCGGGGCAAGGCACTCGCAAAACGCCTTAGGGCTTTCGTGGGGGGCTCTTGTCTCGTGAGGCTTACGCCTCAAGCGCCTGGGCTTACGCCCTAGATACACCGAACGCCTGACGCACGGGGCTCACCCTACAATTCTACATGCAATTATGTCTAATTAGCCTTGTAAACTCCCAAAATTGCTTTATTAATCATTGACTCTTCAATGATCACATATTAGAAGTCGAGAACATTGAAACTCATAATTATAGTTTCGATTACATTCCATATTACCACTAAGAACGAGATGATATTGGATTATGACTGGAACCTTTTATCTAAAATCAACTCATGTATTAACTATTTCTAAGTCTTCATTATTTAATCTTCCATTTTTTCTCTTTTTAACCTCAATTTGCTTAATAATTTCTCTTTTTGTTTTTATGAGGTATAAAACTTATCAAGTAAATAGTTAAGTAATAGCAAGTAACTATCTATCTATATACAACTATTTCCATAAACTATTTTATTATTATTATCATGGATTATACATCTCACACTCCACTTATGGGATACACTGGGTATGTTATTGTTGTATCATGGATTATACATATGAGCTCTTTAATTTGTTGAAAACAAATAATGTTAGAGTTTCATCATGAGACTGTGAGTGCTTCTTGTAAAGTAAATAATTATTTATTTATCTAATTTTATTCTTTATCAAAGAAAAATTTCAATTATGAAAAGATTATTATTATTGACGAGAAAATTTTAAATTATAGTATAAAATTATTTTTTATTCATTTATGAGATCTACATGACAATTTATTTATCCAGAATAATAGGAGTATGTTTTTACTTTTTATTTTTAGGTTGTTCGGATATTGTGTGTAATTTATGTATCATGATATCTTATATACGTTAGTGTTATTCATAATTATATTATAATTATTGTAAATACTTTTATACTTTATTATATTTTTCAATTTATGATTTTAATGTATTTATGCAATATATATCTATTTCAAACTATTTTAAAAAATTTATAAATTCATAATATTTAAAGATCTGTGGGGCTTACGGCCCATGCCTCGAGGCTTATGCCTCACCTCGTGCTAGATAAAACGCCTCGCTTCATGCCCCCGCCTTTAAAAATACTGGGTGCAAACGCTCACAGAGGCATAACTTAGCATTACTTATTGTTTACGGCAAAAATTAAAAAACTTCATGAGCAAAGACAAGTGATTTAAGTCAATACGCAACAAAACGGGCCCAAAGTATACATTTTGTTCTTCCTGAATACAACATTTGTTCATAACAACTGTAGAAAAAAAAAGGAAAGGGAAGACTAAAACTGCAAGTTCCTCTGAATTTGCACTCCCGGAGATTTTTCATCTGGATTTAGCTCTTGCATCGAAGTCTCTCCCGAGATTTGAAGGCGAAATTTCCAAACCCAGTACCCCAAGCAGCAACATCTTTGTAATACTGCACCACGGGGGAGGAAAGTCAGCCCAACTGAGGCAACCCTCAGTAGAACGGCGGAGGCAACAGAACCGGCACCGAAGACTTCACTTGGATTCACTTGGAGGGAATCCAATGAGAAATCACCATGAATCTCGGAAATTGCCTTATATTCTCTCTTACCCCGATCGATTGGAAGCTTATGCAAACTCCAAGGTCAAGGAACAGGTCAGAGCTATACATCTACCCTAAACGCTGTTGGTATGGAGAATAATTTCAAGCGTCAACCGCCCGAAGAAGGAGAGGATATCCCAGAGCGCGCTCCTTGTTCAAAATGAGTTGCTTCGGGGATATATTCCCTAGCAACCAATAGATGAGCAAACTACAAGAAGCCCGAAAGAGGCTGGTGTCCTTTTGCTGAACTGCGCCACAAGACAAGAATATCATAGCAAATCGACAAATATGATGAACACGCCAGAATTGATACATCTGCCACGATGAAGGCCTTCCGAAGAGCACCTCCATTAAAGTCTCGGCAGTACATCGTGACCCGGGGGACTTCTATCCTTCTCTCACAATTAAAGAAAGGATAGAAGAAAACTGCGAACGAGTCTCCCCTTGAGATCTTCTCACACCTCATACTCACGAGGCAAAGAAGGTTTTCTAGGAATATCAAACCAGGATCAAAGGCAAGCATCCTTAAAGGAAGGCTTCTCATTATCATATAAGTAACTGAAGAAGTTATTTTCTGAAGATGAGTTGTGATTTTCCCATTGTCTTAAAGCCATTATTTATAGATAGAAAGGGATAAGGGTGAGACATAAAACGGTCAAGTGTCATTATTACTAGAGATATGAAGCGATTCAGAGCAGTCATTAACATTCTTCGGGAAGGTGCAAAGAACCGGTCTCAGCTAATTAGAAAGAAGTACGCGAAATTCTCGAAGAGTTTAATATCATTCTTGGTCAAAGAGACTGCGAGTTTCAAGGAGTCAGTGAGATATCTTTTCACATCACGCCACTTTCACTTTCTGACTGCTTGCGTCAGCACTCAGCAAGTGGGGGGACTGACTATATGGGCAAAAATATGTCACCTATTGTTGCGGGGATACAAGTCCAGCTGGCGAGACTAGACTTATCCTACAAGTCTCCGGACACTGAGGATATACGCCCGCTCCTGGAGCCAACGACCGTTCAGGTGGTTTGGCCACAGAGCGTAGGGCACACATCCCGTCGCCTAGGGTTTACAGTCTCCTAGTTAGGGTTTACTATACCACCGCCATGAGTTGTAGGCCCATGGCTCTATTAGTATTTGTATTTTACCTTATTTGGGATTGGGTATCACTACTATAAATACTCCTCCTTACATTGTATTGTACATATCGATGTGCGCCATCAACTTCGGCTACTCTCAAGGAATAAGATATATATTGCTTTCTCCATTATTTCTTGTCTATTTACTTGTCTTTATTTTCATCGTATTTACATTCCCTTTCCATCGTAATTTACCGTACTGCTTGTGACCTCATTCATAATTAATTGTTTAACCTAGACGTATAAATTTAGGCATAAACAGTATTCTTGAGACCATTTACAAATGGATGGCAAAGTTGCTCTATTTCCAATAATTCGAGGGTCTTTTTGGCCTTTTCCGTTGAATCTATATATAGAGCCCATTTGGATGTGCTTAAAAGTGACCTATAAGCTTATAAGTCAATTAGTAAATATTTGGTAACTCAAACATTCATGAGCTTATAAGCCCTTATGTGATTGAAAAGGCCAAAAGTGAGAAATTAGGATTTAAAAGTGGCTTATAAGTCATTTTTGACTTATAAGCTGCTTATAATAAGCTCAGTCAAACGGGCTCTATGTAGGTACTCAATAAAGTTGCACTCCCTCCATCCCATATTAGTGGTCTCCTTCAACTTTTTCACGCTCATCAAGAAAATCATTGAATAGAGGATATATATTTTACTATGTTACCCACATTTAATGTTTGATTATTAGTTTCTTTTAGATTTTTTTAATTATTAAAGGTATAGTTGGAAAGAACTGAGACACCATTTTTGCTAGAGTGACAATTAATATGGGACAGAAAGAGTAGTAGTGTGTATATCTTAACTTGAGATGAAAGGAATCCCGTTTTCTCTATTTCCTCTCTACCTTTCTTCTACATTGTTCTAGAAGCTTTCACCATAGTTGAGCTCTCCCTTCAACGAAATTGAAACAGAACAATTACAATTTTTAATATATACTTATTTAATATGTTAAAATGGCTAATACTTGAGATTAAATCAACTTAGACAAATTATTATTCCCTTCGTCCCAAATTAGTTGTCACTTTAGGAGAAATGGTTTGTCCCAAATTAGTTGTCTCTTTAGGATTTCAAGACTAAATTTACTAGTTCTTTCCAATTATACCCATAATAATTAAAATAATTCTCAAAAAAAGCTAATAGTCAAATATTAAATAAAGGTAACATAGTAATATTTTATTTACTAATGATTTTCTTAATGGGGGGGTAAAAAAATTAAAGATGACAACTAAAATAAGACGGGGAAACATTTATGTTTGTGATGGTGGGTGGTTGGACGGTGAACGTATGTGTAGTCGACTAGTCGTGCTCTTGAGCTGAATGCTTTTCAATAGTCAAACTATGTAACAAGAGACAATAAATGGGGCCCAAATCTCGAAGCTTTTTATGTTTGGCAACTCAATGGAAGGTTCATTCAACTGAATCAATACTTTACTCTCCCACTAAGGTTTTTTAATCAATTTAATGATCCTTTTTCCTTGCACCACATCTATATAAATATTGTCATTTTCCTAAAATTGTCATTTTGTTTAACACACTCCAATGTTGACCAAACATTTCAAATTCTAACCCACAACTCTTTCTCCCACTTTTTCCCGGAAAAAAAACTTTATCCCATTTCTGACCAAATGGTCACCAGAAAACACAAACTCCGGCTATTTTATGTAATATTCATACTAAACTTCCTGCCATTTTTAGTAAATTCACAAACTGAACGTGACATATTACTAAAAATAAAACAAGAATGGCAAAACCCCACATCACTAGACTCATGGAATTCCACTACTTCACCGTGTACCTGGCAAGAAATTGAATGTTCCGGTGACTTTTTCGTCACCGGAATAAATATTCAAGAAAAAGACATCACTTTCCAAATACCATCTTCAATTTGTGAACTAAAAAACCTTACTTTCCTAAATCTTGCATGGAATTATATCCCTGGTAATTTCCCAACTTATTTATATAACTGTACTAATCTTGAACATTTAGACCTTTCACAAAATTTCTTTGTGGGGTCCATTCCTGATGATATTTATAAGTTAAAGAACTTGAAGTATCTTGATTTAGGTGGTAATAATTTTACTGGTGATATTCCTAAGGTGGTTGGAAATTTAACTAAGTTGGAAAGTTTGTTCTTGCATATGAACTTGTTTAATGGAACTGTGCCTGTAGAAATTGGAAATTTGATGAATCTTGAGAATCTTGGATTGGCTTTTAATGGATTTGTTCCGGGGATTATACCCCCGGAGTTTGGTAACTTGAAGAATTTGAAGTACATTTGGATGAGAGATTGTAATTTGATTGGTGAAGTTCCTGAAAGTTTCGCGAATTTTGAAAATGTTGAGCAGATTGATTTGGCTTATAATAATCTTGAAGGGAAGATACCTTCTGGATTGTTGTTGTTGAAAAGTTTGAAGCTTGTTTACTTGCATAGGAATCAACTTTCAGGTTTGATCCCTGAAGTTTTGAATATTTCAAGTTTGATTGAGTTTGATGTTTCTAATAACAATTTGACTGGGACAGTTCCTGAAAGTTTTGGTGATTTGAGTAATCTAGAGCTTTTGAATTTGTTTGGTAACCAGTTGTATGGAGAGATTCCTCAAGGGATAGGAAAGATACCAACTTTGAAGGTATTAAAATTGTTTAGGAATAAGTTGAATGGAAGTTTACCAGCTGAAATGGGACTTTATTCGAAGCTTGAATATTTTGAAGTTTCACAAAATTTGTTTACTGGAAACTTGCCTGAGCATTTGTGTGCTGGTGGAACTCTCTTTGGTGTTGTTGCTTATGTTAATGAGTTATCTGGTGAAATACCAAAGTCGTTGGAATCTTGTTCCACTTTGCGTACGATCCAACTTTATAAGAATCGGTTTTCAGGGAAAGTTCCATCTGGAATTTGGACTTTGGTTAACATGACAAGCTTGATGTTGAATGATAACTCGTTTTCTGGGGAGCTACCGAGTAAAGTTGCATTAAATTTTACTCGGTTGGAGATCAATAACAACAACTTTTCAGGTGAAATTCCGGCGGGGATATCTTCTTGGGATAGTTTGGTTGTACTTTTGGCGAGTAACAATTCGTTCTCGGGGCAGATTCCGGTGGAGTTGACTAGTCTTTCTAAGCTAACACAGCTAGAGCTTGATGGAAATTCATTGTCTGGTGAACTTCCAGCCAATATAACATCATGGAAATCTTTGGCAATTTTGAATCTTGCTAGGAACAAACTCACTGGTAAGATTCCACCAGCTTTAGGTTCAATCCCTGATCTTGTTGCTTTAGACTTGTCTCAAAATCAACTTTCAGGTCCAATTCCACCTCAAGTAGGTGTAAAGAGGATTACTAGCCTTAACCTGTCCTCGAATCAACTCACCGGAAAAATCCCAGATGCATTTGCTAACTTAGCCTTTGAAAACAGCTTCTTGGACAATCCCAGCCTTTGTTCCAGCAACTCACTTCCATATCTTCCAAACTGTGATGCCAAAGTCCACAGTTCCAAAAGATTGTCCCATAGGGTTCTAGCCTTGATTCTAGTCCTTGCTATTGCTGTTTTCCTATTTTCTCTTCTATCAACCTTGTTCTTGGTTAGGGACTATAGGAGGAAGAAGCATAAACGCGATGTTGCAAGTTGGAAATTGACTTCATTCCAGAGGTTGGACTTCACAGAGGCAAACATTTTGTCTAGTTTGACTGAAAATAACATGATTGGAAGTGGTGGATCAGGAAAGGTGTACAAGATATCCATTGGCAGACCAAATGAATATGTTGCTGTGAAGAGGATTTGGAGTGATAGGAAAGTAGACTACGCGCTTGAGAGAGAATTCTTGGCTGAGGTTCAGATATTGGGATCAATTAGACATTCCAATATAGTGAAGCTATTGTGTTGTATTTCGAGCGATGATTCAAAGCTGCTCGTTTACGAGTACATGGTAAATCACAGTCTTGATAGATGGCTCCATGGAAAGAAGAGAAGTTCCTTGAATAATAAAGTCATGGATTGGCCAACAAGATTGGAGATTGCCATTGGAGCTGCTCAAGGACTTTGCTACATGCACCATGACTGCACTCCACCAATCCTTCATCGTGATGTAAAATCGAGCAATATCTTGTTGGATTTTAATTTCAAGGCCAAGATAGCTGATTTTGGCTTGGCCAAGCTTTTAGAGAAGAAAGATGAGCTTAACACCATGTCTGCTGTTGCTGGTTCCTTTGGTTATATTGCTCCAGGTAAAAACAAGATCCAAGCTTGGACTTTATTCTGCAATGACCCCTTTATCTCAATTTCTTTAATGTTATCAAAAGTATGACTAACGAAAAAATTTGTGTTTTGTTCCAGAATATGCTTATACAACGAAAGTAAATGAGAAGATCGATATCTATAGCTTCGGGGTGGTGCTATTTGAGCTAGTGACAGGAAGACAACCAAATTTTGGGGAAGAGCATACAAGTCTAGCAGAATGGGCATGGAAGCAGCACGGCGAAGGGGATAATGCCATCGATAATGCATTAGATGCAGAGATCAAGGAACGTTACTTGGAAGAAATGAAGACTGTGTTCAGACTCGGGCTTATATGCACGAGCAACTTGCCTTCAAGCAGGCCTTCCATGAAAGAAGTTCTGCAGATACTTCATCGATGCAGGTCCTATAGGAAATCTGGAGGAAAATCACCAGATCAAGAATATGATGTTGCTCCACTCCTTGGAACTGACAGCGAAAAGTACATTGCAAGTTACAAGCGTATTAATTCAAATAAGGTAATAGATGATAGTGATGATGGTCTAATTATCTCCACCATGTAGATAGTCAGAATCTAGAAAATTGGTGATCTTTGAAGATGCCATTGTAATTTCAGTCTTTGTAAAATGACAGTAGATTCTAAGTCTCTAGAGTAGTACCACTATGTAAACCACAAGTTTGAGCATTTTGTAAGTTTAAGGATAGAAAACCCCAATAAGAATGTTGTGTTTTTCTCTTGAGCTTCAATTATATCACGTTTTATATGTCGAATGCATCACTAACTCATTCTAGTTATAGCAAATGGATATTGTGAGAAGTGGAAAATTGGAAATACTCGAACAATGTAACTAATTAATAAAAAACCAAAGGAACTACAAGGGGGCGAAGTGCACAAAAGTGCCAACCAGTGCACAAAAGACCACTTTTGGCACGGGTCTTTGGGCACAAGTCACTAATACCAAAATATTTTTTTTTTGTAGCCACTTTCATTACACCCACCAAAAATGGAAAATGGAAAACGAAAAAGGCTAAATTACCCCCCCTAAACTTCAAACCAATATATAAGCGTCACACTTCGTCTCTCTCATTCTCTGTTCCTCTGCTGCTGCTCAATTCAATTTCGATTACAGTTTCAGCTCAATTCTCTGTTTCTCTTCATCGGCAAGAAAAAATTGTGAGTATTCTTCGTTTCAATTTTGCATTAAGACTGAATTTGTAGTAAGTTCACTACATTAGAACTGAATTTCAAATAACTTCATTATTAGAACTGTATTTCAAATAACTTCAATGCTTAATGCTTAAAAAATGCATATATAAACATGGCGATTCGTTATCGCATATTGTTGAATGAAGGATCAGAATATTAGGACTGAAGTTGAACTAAATTCAGTCAAGTACGACTAAATTTGAATTAGATTGACTCGATTAGAGTGAGTTTGAAGTACATTAAGCTGATTATGGTGGAATTTTTAGTACATTCAGTGTATTTGAAAATTTCAGTACTTAAAGCCTGAATAGGACAGAGTTTTGAAGGATGTTTGCTTGCAACTAAGTAAATAGGAATAGAAGTTCAATCCTTATGGATAGAACTTAAGTCATATATGGACAGAACTTCAATTCATAGAGAGAGAGCTTTCAACATCCTTATGTATAGAAGTTCAGGGCTATATAGATTGAAGTTAGTTCAATCCTTATGGATAGAACTTAAGTTGTATATGGACAGAACTTCAATCCATATGAAGAGAGCTTTCAAACAGCCTTATGGATAGAAGTTCAGGGCCATATAGATAGAACTTCAATCCTAGTGGATAGAAGTTCAAGGCCATATAGATAGAAGTCCATATGGACAGAACTTCAATCCATAGGGGGAGAGACTTCAACAGCTTTATGGATAGAAAGCTCAGGCCATATAGATAGACTTTCAATCCTAATGGATAGAACTTAATTCCATATGACTGAACCTCAATCCACAGGGGGAGAGCTTTCAACAACCTCATGGATAGAAGTTCAGGGCCATATAGATACAAGTTCACTCCTTATAGATTGAAGTCCAAGGCCATATAGATAGAATTTCAATCCTAATGGATAAAAGTCCATATCCACAGGAGGAGAGGCTTCAACAGCTTTATGGATAGAAGTTCATGGCCATATAGATATAACTTCAATCCTAATGGATAGAACTTAATTCCATATGGACAGAATCTCAATCCATAGGGGGGGCTTTCAACAGCCTTATGCATTTAAGTTCAGGGCCATATAGATAGATTTTCAGTCCTTATAGATTGAGGTCCAGGGCCATATAGATAGAACTTAAGTCCATATGAAAAATTTCCATACTAACACAAATCTTTCTCTGGTTTACTTATTCAATGCAGAATGACTACACTTTGTCTGGTTGTTGCTTTCAATGGGAATTGGACACAAGATTATAACTACTTGGATCATGAAACAAAACTTCTACTTGTTAATGAAATGATTGAATTCAGAAGTGTTGTGGAGATGTGAATATATGGTTTGATATTAGAATGAATTCGAGCAAAGGAATGCTTGTAACAAAAGAAGAAAAACTCAGGACATATATCCAATTGTTGAAGAGTGATTCATCTTTCAACAATAGTCGTTTTGTCATCGACAAGTTAGAGAATCAGACTGCCTGCACCGAGGTTCCACAAGAAGATGGGGACTTGATAATGCAGATTGACTGCAATCAAGTAATTGAAATGCCTGAAATTGTTGAGAACCTGCAACCAAATGATAATCAATTTCAGTCACCAGCGCCAACACTTGAATGCCCTCCTACCACATCGTCTGCCAAGAACGGAAGCAAAAGGTCCAGGGTAAAATAGAAACAATCTCCAGCAATGATAAAAATAAGAGATGTATCATCGCAAGATATAGCAGCCTACTCAATATTTGACAACAAGGAAACCATGATGAAGTGTTTTGCCAAGATGGCAATCAAGGCACATTTTGAGTTCAAGGTTATCAGATCAAATAGAACAAGATATGAACTGAAATGCATTGATCCCAACTGTGATTGGAATATTTGTGCCAGAAGGATAAAAGACTCCTCACTGTTTAAGGTAATTAAGTTTCTGAATATACATAAATGCTCTGTTGACATTAAGAAGGCTGATCAGAAACATGCCACGTCAACATTGATAAGTGAATACTTTCTCGAAAACATTCGAGACAATAGAACTGAAGTTAGACCAACATTTATGGTCAATGAAATGATAATAATACATGAGATTGAAATAGAATATCACAAGGCATGGCATTCAATTCAACAAGCAAACGCATTGATTAGGGGGCGGCCTGATGAGCATTATCATCTCCTCCCTTCATACTTGCATGTGCTGAAGAGAGAAATCTAGGCGCGCACACTAACATAAAGATAGACAACCTTATTCAGTAAGCACTTCTCAACAAAGAATTCAATGCCTATATGAAATTCAAAACTTTCTAAGAATTAACTTTGTCCTATGTTAAAACTTTTCAGGTTTATGTATATGTTTGTTGCTTTCAATCCATCAATTGACGGTTGGAGGTATTGTCGACCAGTGATAGCAGTAGACGCAACATTTCTAAAGGCGAAATATCTAGGTGTTCTCATCATTGCTATAGCAAAATATGCAAATAATCAACTGTTTCCTCTAGCTTATGGAATTGCAGACTCTGCAAATAATGAAGCTTACACTTGGTTCTTCACCGAGCTACGAAAGGCAATAAGTAGTCGTGCTGAACTGGTATTTCTGTCAGACAGAAACAAATCAATTGCGCATGGATGTACCACTTTAAAAAGAACCTAAACCAAAGGAACGTGAGAACCACAGTGATAAGTCTGTTTCAAACTGCTGCAAGAGCTTATAAGCGTGAAGACTTTAATGACCTTATGTCGCAAATAGAGGGAATGGAGAGAAAAATATTCAACTACATAATGGAAGAACCACCTGAAAGATGAGCTAGATCTTACTCACCGAGGTGACAATATGATATGCTTACAACAAATATGGTGGAGTCAATGAATTCTGCATTACTTGAAGCAAGAGAATTGCTCATTTTAAGCCTTTTGGATTTAATCATACTTAAGAAGCAAAAATAGTTTTGTGAAAGAAGAACTACTGCTCAAGAGACTTTTCATAACTTATCAAGGTGGGCAGAAGATGAAATGAACAAGAAGATTCAGCTGGCCTTCACAATAAATGTAAGTATAGAGCACTTCACTCGCGCCACATTCACTGAAAAATTGACTGCTGCAAGTAGACTGAACTATGCAATTCTAATAGTGTCTAAAAATACAGACCAGGGAGGCTGAAGATCAGTCCAGGTAGACTGAAATTCAGGACTTGTTCTTCCCTCCCTGTATTACTTATATCCTATTTATGTCTGGAAACATAGAACAAAGAAAACTGAAGTTCAGTCCACTAGGAATGTACTCATGAACTCTTGCTCTAAATTAGTAATAGCCGATTTAAATACCATCTGTACTGACTTATAAAAGCTATTCATTTCATTTCAAATAGGTATTCCCAACAGGTACAGCAACATTCAATGTGCAACATGAAGGAACAAGCTTCAACGTCGACTTAAAGAATAGTACGTGTGACTGTCTTGAATTTTAGACTGATGAACTATTATGTGTACATGCAATTGCATGCATTGAGAAATGATGCTTGGTGAAATCTAAGTTCTGCTCGAAATAGTATTCACGAGACTATTGATTAAACACATATCAAGGTGAGGTGAATATAATAGGCCACAAAAGCTCATGGAATGTACCAGACACTGTGAAAAACCAAAGAATTGAAACTCCTAATATTAAAATACAACTTGGAAGAAGGAAAACAAAGAGATACATCTCGATTGTTGAATCTGTACGAGTCAAATCAACCAGATGTAGACGATGCAAAAACAGAGGACATAATAGAACCTCATGGACATATACTCCAGTACTCCGACCCTACTCAAGGATATATAGGTACTTCTACTTCCTTCATTATCCATAAACTTTTTTACTAAATATCTTCCTCCTACTAATTTGTTTTTTTAACTTCTTTTTTGTTGCATGAAACTGCTTGGTGGTGAATGATGGTACAGAAATACATGAAGATAATCAAATTGCTGATAGTTTCTTACCAACATTCAAGATATGAACTCAAAAACTTTGATTGTAGCTTATTATAGTTTGTTTGGATGGTTTTTCACGTTCTTTAACTATTTTTTAATAAATTTAATACTAGTATTTGACGTAAACTACTTGTTTCTACACTTTCACTCTTCCTCTTAAGAAACTCAGAGCCAATGAAGTTCAGTCCATAGGAATTGAACTTCATACCTTATGAGTTTTAAAGTTCATTCCATGGAGTTCATTCCCCATGGAATGAACTTGAAAAACTCAAAGCCAATAAAATTCAGTCCATAGGAATTAAACTATATGAGAATATGAAAACTTCAACCCTTAAAGGCTGATGTTACATTTTTTGACATTTTTATAAAAACTTCAATCCTTATAGAGAAAAGTTCAGGCCATACACATTCCAATCCTTAAAAACACATAATTTAAAATGCATACTTAAACAACATAAACATACATTCAATTACTACAACATAATATCCGAGTTACAGATATTTAATTACACAAATATTCAAGTAATACTACTGCAAAATACAGACATTCAATTACACAAAATATTCAAGTAGTACTACAGCAAAATACAGACAAACAATGCTGAAATTAAAAGGTCCTAATACTGATATTTAAACTCCTACAACTAATATTTCAACTGCTCCATTAATCAATCATGACTGGATCACTAGCAGTTTCTGCACCATTTATTGAATCATCATCAGATTCGCCATCACTGGAACTTCCTTCATTGTAACGACAAACTTCACAGAGGGAATCACATTCATCTTCGGAGCCAAATGTACAGTAACGACAAACTTCACATACTCGACAGTTCTTTCAACAAGTCTAAAGTTAACATAACTGCCCGTCTTCAGATCATTTGATGTTACAAATGTTGCCCACCCCTTGTTTAACCTTCGTCGACCATTTTTTTTACTCATAAGCTTCATAGACCACGGGTTCCCATCACGCTCTAGAATGGCAGTGTTCGCCTCAGGAGGAAGATATCCACGGATATGCGCTGGAAGAATTTGTAAAAAAACAAAAGTATACATTAAATGACAATTATTTAAAAATTTACTTTAAAGAAAATGTAAAATTTCAAAGGCCAAAGTTAACTACAAAATCGTCGGTGAGAGTGTATGAATCTGTCAGAGTAGTTTTAAAAGTTGGGATCCCGTTTGAAATATAGAAAATGATCATATTTTTGTGGTTTTTCATGGTGGAAGAACAATAGAGAAACTAAAAGAAGGAAGAAGAATAGACAAAAGTTAGGGATGCGGCTTAAAGAAAATGAAATACAAGGGTAATCTTTAGGGTTAAGAAAAGGAGGACATCATGGGACCCAGTCTGCTTTAATAAAATTGGATGGCTCAGATTAAAAGAGAAGCTATTACATTAAACTTCTGTCCTCAAGGATTGAAGTTAAAGTTAACCTATAAAAAGTTCAATCCTTGAGGATAGAAGTTAATATTGCCCTATAAAAACTCAATCCTTGAGCACAAAAGTTAATATTGGCCTATACAAACTTCAATCCTTGAGCACAGAAGTTAATGTTAGCCTATAAAAACTTCAATCCTTGGAGGTTGATATCTGATTTTTGAACATTAGCACAAGTTAGGACTGAATTTGTCTACGTCCATTAGAACTGTTAAGCGATTGTCAAATTATCTGTAAGAAAACTAAAACTTATACTGTTAAGTGATTTCAGTCCATTAGAACAGAAACTTCAATCCATAGGGACAGAGGTTCACATATCCTAATGGATAAAACTTCAGGCACAGAAACTTCATCCATAGGGACAGAGGTTCACATTTCCTAATGGATAGAACTTCACGCCATATAGATAGAAACTTCAATCCATAGGGACAAAAGTTCAATACTTATTGACTGAACTCAATCCTTAGCGACAAAAATTCAATATTTTATGGACTAAGAACCTATAACTTCACTCACTTTCTTAAAAAATACTTCTATAAGATATGGCAACAAATAAAAATACATTCATGCTAAAAAATATCACTGCAACAACATGGTATTTACATAAATCTGTGCATAATATTTGTTCAACATGTATTACGTAAAACTTTACATAATACTTCTAGATAGTCTGAAGCTAAAAACAAAAATATTTATAACTGACACATGTCTTTATCATGTTCTTCATAATCATGGTCAGCCAATTATGGTGGAGTTTCAAATCCATTCCTAGCCTTTGCACGGTCATGAGTCCAAAGCTAACAAGCAAACCAGCTCATGTACCTATCAACTAAATCTGGTTGAATATCTTGAACATCTTTACCCCTGAACAGTTGATCAACATACCATATTGCAAAAGCACCACAACTAGTCCTAAAAAAATAAACCAAATAAAAAGTAACACATAAGTAGTCAAGAGCTTCTAAATTCAGTCCATTATATCTAATTTGCACTAAAACTTACACGAAAATGACAAGACTTACCCATCTAGTTGATGTGGTGATAGTATCCACTGAGTTCTAAAGGCCTTATTGAACTTATCTCCTTTAAATAAGCATGTAGGTCGCCAAACTTGAGATACTTCAACATATATGGGAGCACAATAGAGTAACACTTCATGTGGTCTAAATTTTTTCTTTCCTGGCTGCTTTGGATTGGTGACCATCGAATCATATACGCATATATTCTTCTCGTACAAATCCAAAACTGCCAAAAGTAATGTGTCACCGTTTCACCATGTTCTGGTTCGAGTCGGCATGAAAAATAGACTTTATCAACTCTAGCCCATGGAATTGAACACCTCCGTTCCATGCCAAAAACATAATTGCACATGAACAGTCCGACACCATCGACCCACATCGAATCATCTCGTTTTTTCTTTTCTCAAATTTTAACTTATAAATAGATCAAATATAACTATCAAAATCTATATCGGTAATTGAAGGTGTATGATGAAGCTGGAACAAATGGTAACATGACCTCTTTCTAAGACAATACATAGCGACATCAACATACTGCAAAAATGTGATTAAAAAAAAGAACATGTTTACTAAACACACATACAAGTAATATAGAACAGAACAAAGCAGAAATACAATGTGCACTAACATTATCAGTCAGAGGATAGACAGTATTTACGAATTCCAAAAACCACTGCTTGTCTGGCTTGGTAGTGTTCAACTCATATGCATTTCCATCATAATCATTATCGGGTATAAAAGCAGCACGGTTGTTCCTAATTAAAAGATACAAAAATACCAAACATGTTACTTTTCCCATATAGATTGAAGTTCAATGCATAAGGAAATGAACTTAAGAAACTCATATGCTATGAAGTTCAGTCCATAGGAGTTGAACTTTATAGCTTATGAGTTTTAAAGTTCATCCCCAATAGAGCGAACTTCAGACATTATATTACATTTCCTATGTGGACTGAAGTTCATTCCATGGGGAATGAACTTGTGAAACTCATTGGGTATGAAGTTCAGTCACTAGGAATTGAACTTCATAGCTTATGGACCTTTAAAGTTCATCCCCATTGGACTGACTTCAAAAACTATTTCCCCTGTGTATGGACTGAAGTTCAATCCATAGGGGAACAAACTTGAGAAACTCATTGGGTATGAAGTTCAGTCACTAGGTATTGAACTTCATAGCTTATGGACTTTTAAAGTTCATCCCCATTGGACTGAGATTTAAACACTATTTCCCCCTGTGTATGGACTGAAGTTCAATTCATATGGGGATGAACTTGAGAAACTCATTGGGTATGAAGTTCAGTCCATAGAAATTGAAGTTCATAGCTTATGGACCATTAAGTTCATTCTCATTGGACTGAACTTCAACACTATGTCCCATGTATATGGACTGAAGTTCAATCCATAGGGGAATGAAATTAAGAAACTCTGAACTATAAGTTTTGAAATCCATCCCCTGTGGACTGAACTTAAAAAACTACAGACAAGAAATCATAAAACTACAAATAGACTTACGATCTAAGTACATTGCTATTTCTATGAAGTTCCAACCAATTTGTGAATTCTTCCAACACTGCCGAATCAATCTTCAAGTAGTGGAATGGATAACTATGTATATAATTGTCCTTCCAGTTAGTGATCTTCTTTTTAGTCTTTGAAACAAAATATGGAGATAGCAACCACTGACTGGGCTTTCGTTCCCTCTTTCCTAGAAGATTATGCTACTCTGGCTGCTTCTCGACTTGGATCAACTGTTCTCTGTCTGCTGGATGACTTGCCTAAGGATTATCCTTATTACTTTCAAGAGCTTGTTCTTGTTCAGTCAGGTGTTCTTGTCTTCCTGCTTGATGACTTGTGTCAACATTCTCCATAACAATCTGAAGAGGCATCTCCTGTTCCTATGTCATCACTTCTTCTTTCCCCACTTGGTTGCTTGACTGCCCTTTGTCCATACCAGTTTCAACAGCATGTTGTTGTTTAGTCAAGTGCTCTTGTCTTCCTGCTTGATCACTTGCCTCAACGTTCTCCATAACAACATCAAGAGGTCTCTCCTGTTCCTGCGTTATCACTTCTTCTTTGCCATCTTGGTCGCTTGACTTACTTGCCTCAACATTCTTCGTAACAACATTAAGAGGACTCTCATGTTCATGCGTTATCACTTCTTCTTTGCCCGCTTGGTCACTTGACTTACTTGCCTCAACATTCTTCATAACAACATCAAGAGGCCTATCATGTTCCTGCGTCATCACTTCTTTTTTGCCAACTTGGTCGCTTGACTGCCCTTTGTCTATAGCACTTTCAAAAGCCCGTTGTTTTTCAGTCAGGTCCTCATATCTTCCTGCTTGATCACTTACCTCAACATTCTGCATTACAATATGAAGAGGCCTCTCCTGCTCCTGAGTTATGCCTTCTTTTTTCCCTAGTTGATCAATTGAATGACCTTTGTCCATGACATTCTCAATACCCTGATGCTGATGTTCTGACATATCCTGTTGATTTACTTCGACCCTTGGTATATCTTCAGCATTACATGAACCTTCACTACCACTTTCTTGACTCGGTGGCAGGAGATTAAAATTAGGCATATCAGGAAAACTTTGTTTCTACAATTTCTTCTTTTTCCTTTGATATGTTTTTGTTTGGACATGTGTAGAAACTACATTTGATGACAACTCAATAACATGACGACTCGACACGTCAACAATAGGCATATAAGTTTCACCTCCTTTCCTCACACTCATATCCTAAGGAGTGAGACGCGGTGTTGACAGAACAATGTCTCCACTAGCAACTTGCAAGGCAATTTCAAGCAGTTCCTTCTCCGTCGCACTCAACTCACCAAACATGTCTAATTCACCTCCTGATTGTGCATGCAATTCAGGAGGTGATTTGCTCACTGACTCTCCTCGCGATTCTCTATGAAATTGTCTAGATGATTTATTGACTAACTCACATTGCGATACTCTTACATCTTGAGGAGACTTTCTCTTCCCCAATAGACTATCACTAACTCCAACATCCCCACCGCTATAAGCACAGATGTCCCTCCTTCCAATGTTGGCATTACCTCCATGTGAATACAAGTTTAAGGAATCACCATAGCTGCCAGATTGTTCCTTCCCCTTCTTACACTTCCGCTTTTCCGCCAATTTTCCTCCTCTTCCTCAAATTTTTTGCCCCACTTGTTCACAAAATCAAGAACACAATCAACCTTCTTCTCTAAACCACCAATATACCCTCTAATGCGGCGCCGGTGACTACATAACCTCTTCCAAATTTTTACATTCACCTTCTACAAAAAATACACCAATAAAACTCACTTTATCAATTAAAATACAAACACATAATCATAAAAGATGAATGTACATAATACTTAAAACTCACTTTAACAATAGCATCAACTAAATCATGATCAAATTGTAAACCATCAGAAGTATCCTCACTATCTTCAACAGTATCAGCAACTTCTTTTCCTTTTCTTTCTTTGAATGCAGCAGTATCAACCACTTTTGTTACCACATTCAATTCCACCGACCTTTTTTCTTTCTCAGAAAGAACAATTGGAACCATTTCAAATTTGTCAAACATCTATTAAAAAAGAAACCATGAAAAATATATTAGAACTTCAGTGAAATAAGAATAAAAACTTCTATGTGCAGAGATAGAAGTTCAGTATATAGGAATATAAGTTCAATCCATAAGGGGAGAGCTTTCAACAGGCTTATGGATAGAAGTTCAGGACCATATAGATAGAAGTTCAACACTTATGGATAGAACTTAAATACTATATGGACAGAACTTCAATCCATAGGTACAGAACTTTAACAACCTTATGGATAGAAATTCTGGGCCATATAGCTTAAGAAACTCATAGGATAGGCAATGAAGTTCAGTCAATAGGAATTGAAATTTATAGCTTATGAGTTTTAAAGTTCAATTCTCATTGGACTGAACTTCAAACACTATTTCCCCTTTATATGGGCTGAAGTTCAATCCATAGGGGAGTGAACTTAACAAACTCATAGGATAGTCTATGAAGTTCAATCCATATAGATTGAACTTCAATCCTTATTGACTGAGCTTCAGGCAAACAAAGAAATAATTACAGATACAGAAACTTACATTAACATTTGAAAATACTGTTCAACCAAAATGTTATACTGAGGATTATTGAACTTAATAAACCTCAAGATCCTCGGAAAGCCGTCACTCTTAAAGTTAGCAAAACTATAAATAACTTTTAGAAATAACTCAACAAACCAAGCGCACAACATAAAAGGAAATCCCCCAATGACATAGTACGGATCTTTCGCTGAACTTTCAACACTTTTAAGAGGTGCCTTCATAGACTCAACCAGTGTTTCAAAACCCAGACTACCCCACGGATAAGCTGCACAAAGATCATTGTTGTCAATTATGTCCAGATAATGAACAGACACCACCTTATTCTTTTTCTTACAACCCAATATAATTGACAAGAGAACATAATACTCTACAATCTTCACTTCATCATCTTCGTCCTGCACAATTGATTCTCCACTTGAATTGGATATTATAAATGCACAAATGTCAGACAACTGAACATTCTCTTTACTATCAAAGTAAAGCTTGAGAAGCCTCCTATCCATATTCTGAGCTGGTCTATCAAATAAATCCTCGCGACTTGGAGAAAATCTCAAACCAGTGAAAATATGGTATTCTTAAGGACCGAAATGAATTACACGACCAAAAACATTAAAGCTTAATACGTTTGGATCACTGGTCGCAATGCGAGACAACAGTAAACAATGCAGTAACCTCATAGAAGTTTTGTGCGACTGTAACTTCACAAAGCTACCAAACACACCATTTGAAAACTTATTATACAGTGCTACAGTTAAGAAGTCTGGCATTAATTCATCAAACTTGTGTTCCCCATGCCAATATGGATTCAAATTGAACCATTCTTCAAACGGATACACTAGATTCCCTACCGTTCCAACATCCATATTGCAAAAAACTATCAATAAAAACAAACTATCAGTTGCACATACAAAACTAAAATAAAAAATGCAGCAAACTTCAAACCAAAAACCTCAAATTCAGTACACAAAATACAGTATAAGTCCACACACAAATTGAATAAAATAATGCGCATAAGTATCAAACTGAACTTCAGTATAAATGAATAGAACTTCAGTACATAGCGGTGGGGGAGTTCAATCCTTGTACATAGAACTTCAGATCATAGGGTTAGGAAAGTTCAATCCTTGTGGATAGAACTTCAGTACAGGAGAGTTCAACCCCTTGTAGATAGAACTTCAGTAACATAGGGAGAGGGGGTTCAACCCTTGGGGGTAGAACTTCAGTACATAGGGGAGCGGGGGAGTTCAATCCTTGTTGATAGAACTTCAGTCCATAAGGGTAAGGAAGTTCAAGTTGGAGAGTTCAATTCATAAGCACTACAATACAGTACATAAATCTAATCCCTCTGAATTGAACTTCAGTCCATAAGGACCGGGGTTGGGGAGAGTTCAACCCTTGGGGATATAACTTCAGTACAAAGGGGAAGCAGGGAAGTTCAATCCTTGTGGATATAACTGCAATCCATAAGCGTAACAAAGTTCGATCCTTGTGGATAGAACTTCAATCCATATGATTTGAACTTCAATCAGTAGCATTTCAAACTTCAATCAAGTAATGGGACTGCACTTCAATACACCCCAGTTTACACATACATTCACTAGTACACATACACACACACACATACGCATACGTAAGCGAGTTGCGTGGCACAGAATGATCATGCAAAAACTTGGCCGATGTATATGGCGACTGGCATCAAACAAACAATCTACATTTTACCCCAATCGCAAACATAAAAAATATCAAAAGTAACTACTAACTATCAAACATACAAACCTCTAAAAATTTAACAAAAACATACAAAATTAAACTTAAATAACGTAATATATACAAATTTAAACTTAAATAACTTAATATATACAAATTTAACATATATGTTTTAAAAAAAATACGAAAAAAATGTCATACCTGATAGAAATTTGATATTGCACCTAATACCCTAAGTTTCACACTGGAAAAAACCACAATATGCTCGTCGATTTACGCAGTACAGTTATCAAGTGCACAAAAATACTGATTATACAAAGAAAACGAGACAAAAATCGAAGAGAAAGCTAAGAAATTGAAGCAAAAATGGTAGTTAATGCATGGAAGCAAAGTAAAAAATATGTAGGAACGGTTTTGACAAAATCTTGGGAATACGGAAAATCATAGGATATGTTAGTCTTTTGTAGTTAGGCGTATTTAATGAGTTTATTTAGTAAAGGGCCAAAAGTGGCCTCTAGTATAAGACCAAAGAAAAAAGTGGCCTCAAAGCAAAGACCAGTGACAAAACTGGCCCCTGGGTGAAATTTTTATACTACAGGGTAAAAATCTTGGGCCAATTTACAAAACTATACAATCTAACACTCTTTCTTATACTAAAATGTCAATATTATCCCATTTTCAAAATATAACAATATTTTTTTCCAAAACATAGCAAAATACATACAAAAGGGTGATAAAACCCTAGATCCATCTCCTACCACCCCCAACCGCCACCCACCATCATTGTCGCCGCCGCCGGCCATCAGTCGCCGGAAAATTTTTTTTTTAACTTTTTTGTAGATCTATGTGTATTTTCATTGTATGGACAGTGTATGAACAATGATACATTGTGCATACAGTGAAAATACAGTAGATACACACACATACAATTATTGTATGTTTTGTATATTCTCTGTATGGTTACTGTATGGACAGTGTATGCCTATTCATTCACCGAACATACACACCAAAAACAAATCGATACGGGTTGTATTTTTATTGTATGGCAAGTATATATTCATTGTATGTCCGGCGTCTATTCACTGTATATGCAGTGCATATACCGCGCATATAATGAAAATATACTTGACAGACATTCCATACAGTCTACAAACACTAAACATACACTACAACCACCGTGCTTCCGTCGTGTCCCACCGAAAAATTCAAAAAAAAAAAAAAAAAAAAAAAGACCAAAGCAACGGCGCCGCCGGATCCACAACGTGGTTCTGCCCACCGGAAAATTCAAAAAGAAAAAGACCAAAGCAGCGGCGCCGCCGGATCCACAACGAAAAACAGCAAATCTACTCTACTGTGGCAAATCCGGTGCCGCCGAAACTCAGCCGACGGCGCAGAGCATATACACAGCCACGACGAGCATAAACACCATGACACAGACCACGATGGCGCAGATCAGACACGACCAGCACACGGCCACGACGGGAAACATCATGATAGGGCGACGACGGTGCATGGGGGAAGGGTTTCCGGCGATGATAGAGGCAGGGGGAGGACGCCGGCGACGAGATGGGGTGGCAGTGGCGTAAACAGTGGGGTGTGGGGGTGGGGGAGAGAAGAGAGAGGGAAGGGAGAGAAGAGGGAGAAAAATTAGGGTTTTTTAGAAAATGATATGTTTGGTAGCATTGTAAAAAATATTGTTACGTTTCGTAAAGTAGTAAAATATTGTTATGTTTTTAAAAAAAGATCCCTAAATTGATATAGAATGTAATTTAACCAAAATCTTGCGCTTGAGCCCATAAATAGAGATCAGAACCTGGCCAGTGAAGTCTTTCACAAGCCATGTGATTCTTTTCAAATATATATTCATTCTTTGAATATATATACTTTCCGTTCAACAATCTTCCAGGTTTATCAGTATATTGTGCACACCCCTTTGGCCTTTTGTGCTATTTAATTGGTAAGAATTGAATGCTGGAGCTCTAATAGAGTCTTTTGTTTTCCTGAAAACCACATGTTTGTCTAAAATACTGAATTTGTATCAGGAGTAAAGCTCCTTGATCCTGATTTAAGCTGGCTTTATTCTTTTCTTAATATCAGAAGTAAAGCTAGTTTGATCGTGGTTTAAATGTATTTCTTTTTCATATCAGAAATCTTTTGTCTGTCTTGTAGTTGGGACTTGATTCTTTGGGCTTTATGCTGATTTTCCTGTGAATGGTTATCAATTTTTAGTTTGCAGTTAAGGTCTTCATCATGATTCTTGTACCGAAAGGAATAGTTATGACTATTTGCTTGAGCCATTTTTCTTCAAAAGCTATATTCTTATAAGGTGTCTTTTTAGTATTGACGGTCCCTTACGCTGAATAAATTGATTAGCAGGTGTGTTGTCTTCTCTTTCCAACTATAAGCTGAATGGGGTTTTGACTGGTAATTGATTGTTGGTTTACAGTCAAGTCTTCAGCTAGTGACCCCTGGTGTTTTATCAGATTATAGAATCGCCTAGCGGATATAGGGAAATGTTCTCTCACTATATGACTAAGCCTGCTCCAATTTCTTTTCTGCCTTTTATTCAACTTGCCTAACTTACATGCAACTTATCATTCACATGCATGATTCCTTCTAGTGCCGACATTATAGAATCTGGTGTTATTCCCCAATTTTCCAGCTTTCGGGGTTCTCCCTAGCTCCAGGTAGACACCCATGTGTTGGTTACTTTTTTGTGCCTTCTTTAGCCTCTTGTGGTTGTAGCTTCATACTTGCATTATCCTTGTGGTTTTGCATTCATAGGCAGATGCTGTTTTGATCCTCATACAGTCTTTCTATTATCTCGTGAAAGACCCTGTCTTGAGAAACCATGGGCTGGTAGACATTCTTCTAAAGCTTCTGGATTTTCCAAATGATGATGTTTGCGAGGTGTCATTCGAAATGATGATTAGCAGCTGATTGTTTTCCTTTCCGACTATAGGCTATATGGATAGTGGGACCGGTCGCCCATCACACTAATGGCTGTGATCTTGTACTTGAATGTGGGCCTTTGCTTACTTTGCTGAACAAGTTGGAGGACGACAAGCTAGCCATTTCTCATTGAAGAGAAAAGGCACGTGGGCTTTATCAAATATTTATGAAGACAAGCCACAACCTGCCTCTGAGCAGGTCGTTAAATGACTCTTGAAAAGTTCTTACACTTGTAATTATCATTCAAAAGATATCTTTTCCTTGAGCATTCAGAATATGTTACCGTGGAGGTCATCAAATCTGGTAGAATGAAAGAAAGAAAGAAAGAAATTATTGGACGCTTTACAATTCATTTGCCAGGTGGCCCCAGTTCTTTCTCGAGTTATTGATCCTGCAGGTGATGCACAGGTACTGGAAACGCATGCCAGGCTCTTTGTTACCTTTCTGATAGTAAAATTGGCAATACAACCACCTCATTTGAAGAGGGTTTTGTGAGCAGCTGGTTATACTCTCTTTTTTCCTTATACGGAAACATTTCATTTATACTACAGATTAACTACATCAGTACCATTAGAGTCGGTGCCATCAAGGACACTGAGATCACCAAGTTTGGCCAAAACATTACAGGCATCAGCTAATACATATCTAACAAAAGAGGTTCCATCCTTGTCCATTGACAGTGAGCTGACTGAAGATGGCGGAACCGCATGCCTAAATACTTTACTATCTACAGGCCACTTGTATGCCTCCTTCCCCAAAAGATGAGCCACTGTATTGCCTTGTCTGAAACAGTGCCTGCCAGGACCCCAGCTGGTGCATCAACAATCTGCAAGGCAAAGTAGTAGAGTTATAAGTAGTGCAGCCATTATAAATTAGGGTAATGGCCTCCGTTGAATCAGATTCCACTTCCAGCTGATACGCATATACTATCTCTTTTGCAAGCTGATGGCCTTCCTTTAGGGCTAGAAGTTCTGCATGTACTGAAGATAGAGAACGAGTAGTCTTACGTACACCTGCGACCCACTCCCCTTTACAATTTCAAATGACGCCTCCCATGCCAGCAACTTTATTTTCATAATTGAAAGAGCCATCAGTGTTCAGTTTGTAATATCCCAGAGATGGTTTATGCCTTACCACATCAGGCATCAGCTGGTTAGACTACTCAAGTGAGTGGAATGTTTTAGTTTCCTCATTTAACCTACTCTTTTGTATCTAACCTATGATTGAATCTGATATATAAGTCACCTGATGTTTAAGGCATAAGTCTCCTTCAGTAGTAATATCCTGCCATCCGTCTACTAGCAAATATTGTTGGGGAGATGGACACTTGGTCTCAGGTATTTGGCATCTTAACGAGCTTTCAGAAGCTTTCGTGTTTGAATCTGATCACTTTGATGAATTAACCAATTAAAAAAGGAGTAAAATAAAATAAAATGATTGAAAGGGAAACGATCTTAAACAGTATGCATCTAAAAGATAATTCGGCATGTTCCTGGATCAACTTCAAATTTGATCCTCCTTTTTTCAGTTCATCTCTCGACTCTACAGTACTGTGGTTGGTTCACTACTGGATTTTGTCTGGTTCCTCTGCACATCTGACCCTTCTAGTAGCATGCTACGCAGGGTATCTATCATTTTTATTTCCTACACTATTCTTTGTTTACAGGTTTGCGGACAAGATTAATTTACTTGAAGAGTGATTGTTTCAGTGCTGGACTTTTGTGTGCAGCAAGATGATGAACCATAATTTATTTTATTTTTCATCCTAAATCAAAATGACTCTCCAATCTTGTGCTTAGGATCGAGACACCCCGACCATCCCTCCCACCTTTTCAGCTTCATGAATTATCCTCCCATCCACCTACGCCGCTCATTTGAAACTCTAGTTGACTGGTCTTTATTGTGAATTCTAGTATTTCCTTATGGAAACACTTCCATTACCCCAACCTTCGGCTGCCTAATTTGTAATGGCATCCAAAGACCCCACTCATTTGTTAAAGGTGCTCACCAGACGAGATCTAGAAAATCTTCCTCCTACAAATGCGACTGAAGGTGTGGAAGCAGGTTCCTTGTGATGTTTCAAGTCTCTAGCAAGTCCCTCCCACTCCAGCACCGACCATCTGAGCAGTGGGTTTTTTGGTACATTAGTTTTTAGTTTTTTTCTGTGTTTCACTAACTTGGCCTTTTTAAATGTTTGATTTGCCAGTGGGACAAAATATGTAGGTAGGTAGGATGGTTATAAGGAACTTGGAGTTGTCTAGATTTACAATGCAAGCATTTTCAAATGCTTAATGACTGTGCTTTTACAATCTCAAATGGTGCCTTATACCTCCCTAAATATCTTAAGATGCTATTGAGATGACTGCATCACAAGCTTTGCGCTTTTCTATAGGTGCTTCTTGTTGATTGTTTCCACGTCAAGATAATGCATATCTCAGGTATGAAACCGGAAAGAGAGTCCGACTCTTTTTTAAAATTGCCTGTGCCTCTGGGATTGGTTTACTGGAGATCATCAATTATTTGACTTCCTTGCTGTTCAACTTGGATGAATGCATTGTGCAAAGACCACTAGGAAAAAATGGATTTTTCCATTTTGTTTTTCTTTCAATCTTCTGCCAAATGTAACTGTGCCAGGCAAGCATATTACTTTATCTTTTACTAACGTCAACCATCTTCACAGCCCAGTGCAAGATAACTGCCAAGCCCTTGCTTGGCGAACTTGCTAGAAAACAACATTGAGGAAGAGATTGTATGTCTCATTATAGCAAATATTAGCGCTCAGATACAGGTATGTGTTTAGGATTTGGAAGGAAAGCTAAAATATTCAACTCTTGCATACAATATCAATATCTTCTAAGGTGACAATAGATTTTGCAAATCTTGGAGTGATTAGATAGGTGAATATGAGAGTGAATGGTTGGTGTAGAAGTTGGAAATAGTAATGGAGAATTCCTTTTTCTTTTTCTTTTTTTTTTTTGGGTGATAAGACTGTTCACTTGATGAAACTTCAACATCACAGCCCTTTAATGAAAACGCAAGGCCATCTTTACTTTTTGTGAACTAAACATGACATGAATTTCAAAGCACAAAAGGTCAGCAGCTACTAAAAAAAACAATTAAGATGAGCAAAAGTTGAAATTGAAAACCTTATGGAGGCAGCTACTCCCCCACCTGCCATCTAGTTTCACCACTAGAGACAATGAGAGAGGGAGAGAACGGGGCAGGAAAGAGATGTTCAAGAACTTCAGAAGTAAAAGAGGTTCACTAAAACATGCAGGAGGAAAATAGGGAACTTTCATTCCCAGTAGAAGTCCTGGAGCAACTTTACTAATACTAAAAAAAGGGGAAGGCCCAACATTTTTTATTAATATAAGGAAGGCGCTAACTAGCGATACAAGGGCTTTCCACCACCATTTTCATAATTAAACACAGGAAAAGTTATGTACGCCTTGTTCAAAAGCAAAACACAGGAACTTGCTATGTTCTTGGGTTTATGCGAGAGGGGAGGGGTAAAACAGATGAACTGAAGCGGAGTCTACCTGAGTTGTGTACATACATGATAGTCACTAGAAAAGACCTTCAGAACCGTCTAGATTTCTGCTGTGGAGGGTATCCAGGCATTCCCATTCCAGGATCTTTCCTTCTCATCTGCTTTATACAAAAGAATCAATCAATTAAGGGACAAACTATCTAACATATAATAGTACAAGCCTGACTAGAGCAACCTGCTGTTGATGTGGCTGACCAGCAACACCACGCTGCATGGGCATGTTTCCAGGGTTCATTCCAGCACCCATGCCAGCTTGAGAAGCGAGATTATAAGCAGACATGCCCTGAGGTTGCATTCTTTGCATGTTCACCATTGGCATCGGTCGGGGTGCAGATCTAGTCGGCATTACATGAGGACCTTGCATGCCACCAGACGCTGCGTTTCCAGATGATACCTGCTCCCAAAAACGGTAATATAAGCAAGATGCAACTGACCAATATGGCGTTGCATGCTAACCTTTTCACATGGAAGATGTGACTTAGTTACATAATACTTTGTACCCACACACACATAATCCATATATTCGATGTATTAATAATAATAAGGTTAATACATCAAACACCACCCACCCCCCACCCCCCACCCCCACCCCCCCCCCCCCCCCAAAAAAAAAAAAAAAAAAACTATACCTATTTTGTTAGTTTCATACTTAAACTATAGGGGGTTTACATTACGCCCTGAACTACAATGAGCCATATTAAAATACCCCTGAAGTGCCAAGTGGCGAAGTGCCTGAGTCAACTTCCTTTCTAGTGCGTGGAGGTGAAGAAGGCATAAATACTAACACACAAATTCAACTTCCCTTCAATAGCTTTTTAAGTTCTTCTTACTTCATTGTTTCTTATATACATTTTGACATTGGTAATCTTCTTCACCTTTCTTCTTTTACCAAAAACTCAGTTGGGTTTTAGAAAGTCAAAATTTCATCCAAAATCTTTTCATCCTTTATTCATCTTCCATTTTTTCCCTAATTATTGTATGAACACCTTCAAAACCCCTTTCTTAATTTCATCCAACAGCTTCTTGAAGATGAAAATGAAAGCCTTTTTGGGTAAACGCAACTGTAAATGTGGAAAGGCCGTAATTTTGTTTTCAACTGCTTTATGAGGGTCATTCAGGAAGCACAAGTTACTGGTTGTACTAGAGTA
Source organism: Petunia x hybrida (assembly GCA_037355625.1). Classification (NCBI taxonomy): domain Eukaryota; kingdom Viridiplantae; phylum Streptophyta; class Magnoliopsida; order Solanales; family Solanaceae; genus Petunia; species Petunia x hybrida. The sequence goes on from JBBBVM010000845.1 coordinate 33,163, forward strand.
AAGTAATAATGTAATTGGGTTTAGATTTTGAACTTTATGATTTGATGAGTTCTACTTTTTGGAACTTATTCTGTTCATGTGCTCATTCCGTCATTCTTACTCATTTTTTCATGGGATAATACAAAAGAACACCTCAAACTCGTCCTTTTTTTCAAGTAAAAACTTTAATTTTGTGGGAGTCCTATTATCCCCCTATACTAAATCAAAATGGTACTAACCAAATTATAATTGGCAACTGCAACTCACGCACCTCCACCTTTTTTTCTTTTTTCTTTTTTCCCATCACCTCCACCTATTTTTTCACTATTCTTTTTTTAGGACGTGGCTGCTCCTTCATAGTTCCCCCCCTCATTTCTTTATCACTTTTAATCTGAGGGAGGTGTGAGCTATCACTGCTCCACTTTGTTTGAATCTTTTTATTTCTCCACCTACCATTATTTTCACTCTGTTTGAATTTTTTAATTTTTTCACTTATCATTGTTCTACTTTGTTTGATTCCTTCTCAACAGGTAAAAAGAAGAGACCGACAACAGCTTGCTGTGCCATTGACTGCGAACTTGCTCACACTTTTTTGCTAGAAGTTTCAGAAAAAATACATATGTACACACAGATCTAGTTGAACAATGGAGACCCACCAGAACCCACACACCACATTCCTCCATTTCACCAGAAATTTAACAGAAACTCCAATTTTGTGCCCTACTGGTGACGAGTTACCCATCAGCTAATACGGGAATTACAGAAATTATCCATTCTTGTTTTGAAAATGTTTTAAGAAAGATTGAAGAGTGGAGAAACCAAACCGTTTATTTAAGGAAGTGATGGACGTGGAGATGGTGGTGGGGGAGTGGTGGTGAGGCACATAATCACTGGTAAGGTAACTCAGAAAATAAACAGTCCTTACCGTGTTGGTCTATGGAAGAACATTAGCAAACATTTTTTTTTTTTGTTGAGAATGAAGATCATTAGCAAACATTGGGATGAGTTCTTTCAAATTGTAACATTTAAAGTTGGAAATGAAACTCATGTTAAAATTTGGAAAGATAGATGGCTTGGAGAAAGACAAGTTCCCCAATATGTATCAGATTGCCCTCAGCATGGAGTCCACTGTTGCTCAGAACAGAGAAAATGGCACCTGGTGCCCACATTTCAGACGGGATTTGCAAGATAGGGAAGTCAATAATCTACTTACTATGCTAAGCTCCTTAGAAGGCCACAAGTACAACGTTGATGATCAGCAGCCAGACAAGCTCACTTGGGGTAGCTCTAAGGGTGGAAACTACAGAGTCAAAGAGGGTTACAAACACTTATGTGCCCAGAATGGTATGCTAACTCATTGGCCATGGAAGCATATTTGGTGAACTAAAGCGCCTACCAAGGTGAACTGTTTCAACTGGTTGGCTCTAAATCGTGTGTCTCTCACTCAAGACAACTTAATTAAGAGGAGTATTTCACTAGTATTTCCCTCAAGGCTGCATGCTTAATTAATCTCTTTAGCTGGAATTATCTTACCCCTGTAAATAGTGCAGAACTTTTTGTGGATTTTATTAGCTCCCTGATGTTAGCACAGACTCATTTGTACTGGAACTAATTATCCTCACTTTTGTACTCTTTGCATCTTCTTGATGCCATTAAATAATTTTCCTTATTTCATCAAAAAAAAAGAATTAAGATATAAAAAATGACAACTTTATCAGTAGTAAATACCAAAACATAAACAAGTATGCATAGCGATATGAACCAACTTAAGATATACTGAATTTTAAGCTTACTGGCTGAGAAGGTTGTAGACTGATTGTTCCTTCAAAGTCTGTAGTCGTGTCCACAGGTCGAATTGGATAGTTAACAACTTTTTCTCCTGGTTGTGGTGGTACAAGTGCACTGTCACAATTAAGCGATTTAAAGATTAATGGAAACTTCTAGTTTCATAAAGACTAAGTAGTTTCCCTGGAATGAAGGAAGATAAAGTATCTACTGGTGCTACAGCTCCACCGTTCAATAACTATAGATAAACCAACGAATTACCATCCAAATGTGTTCTCTCACTGAGATGAATAACGAGAATACGAGGGATGAAATGTTTGTTGTTGAATTACATAAAGTCCATTATCTGCTACATAGCGCCAAGTGGGCTTATAAAAAAAACGTGGTGGTTATCAAAGAAAAACATGGGCGACCCTTTATTATCTTATAGTTATAGTTTTGGGTTAAATGCTAGATTCAGTATAAGCCTTGGTCTAGAAGCCCGTTCTTGCTTTCGTGAGCGTATTCGAATCTAATCCAAGATCGAGTTATAAATAAAAGAGGGTATTAATTACACAAAGCCCCACATTAGCTATATACGGGTATCCAAATTGGTTTATAAATGTTTTGGGCAACCATCCGCTGACTTAAGGATTTGAATTGGATGCTAACACTCTTCCGTCTGTTAAATGAAGTCCCACATTGGGTATATAAGGGCATCTACCGGGGCATATAAAAGGTCTTGAGTGACTGTATCTTATTCTTTGGTTTTGAGCCGGATGCTCAAATTTTTCAAAGTTGTATTACCAGAATGAGCTTCATAGATCTAAATATTAGGGAGTTGTGGTCGTAAATTCATGCTTGTAACAACTTAACCTTCGGTGTGTATATCAAACAAAAGATCCAAAAAAATAACAAAAGTATAAATTTCAAAAAAGATAGCAACTGGGTACTTAAATGAACAAAAGTACTTATTCCATTGAGAATCACAGATAGATAGGCAAATCAATGTGACTTCCATTATTAAGCAAAAAGCGTAGAAAGTGCCAACAGCCAAGAGTCTATAGAATATACCACTGACCATAAAATTATGTGTTTGAACTTTTATGTGCACATCGAAATAGAAAGGTAAACCTTGCAATATCCAAATTTTCTTTAAAAATATTTGGGTGTACTAGCATGGTTTATTCATACCGGTTGTAGTAAAACTTTTGTAAATCAATTGTTGACTATGGAAAGCAAGTACTTACTTGCGGCCAGGTAGAGGTTCCATCCGGAAGTACCTATAAACCAGAAAAAGTAGAAAGCTTTAACAATAATACATGGCAAGTCTTAACCCAAAATCACAAGTAAAGTTGTCAACCTGCCATTCATCATTTTATGTAAACTAACCTTGACCGTATAGGAAATAGTTAAACTAAGGCAAAAATAATAAAGTCTCCTCTATTTCATGTCAAGAAATTTTCAAATCATGACAAATGTTCGAGATAAAAAGGAATAACCCCACATAAGTCAAAACTTCCCCAGACCAAACACGGTACCAACTTTACCACCTCAAGGAGAAAATCTATATCTATTGGCATGAAGCCTCGCATGGCTGGAAGACCAACTACAAAAAGTTCGTGGTAAATGCAAATTGTGACAATAAGTGGACCAAAACACTCAATAATTGTTTAGTAAAAGTAAGCCCAGTTCTTAAAGTACGGAACTAGGAGGACATCGAAATGGTCAACTTTGTTAATTTGGCCGGGTGACAATTAAATGTAAAAGTGTAGTTAGTTTTGTCTATTCTGTTGATAAGGGACATAACTAATCAATTAGTAAATACTTATGAGCTATTTTACAAATTTTCCAGAACATTCACAGTATCTCCTCACTTCATAATGCCCCAATAGCTGATTTTTTTAGTGCTCAGGGAAGGAATTTATTTCTGAGAAGAAACTTAAATGATTGGGAAATTGGGAAATTGAACCATCTTGCTCTCTGTTGCATTCTCTAAGTACTATTGTCTTGGACCATCAAAAGGATGATTCTATTAAGTGGAAGCACAACTCCAGTGGAATTTTCACGGTAAAGTCTTGCTACAAGTTATTGAATTCTTGAAACACTATCTCATGGCCCTGGAGGAAGATTTGGTATAACAAAGCACCCCTAAAGGTTTCTTGTTTCTCTTGGCTTGTGGCTAAGGAAGCATGCCTCACTCAATCAAACCTTCAGAGAAGAGGAATGCATCTTTGCAGCAGGTGCCCACTTTGCGAGGAGAGCCCTGAAGATATTCGTCACCTTTTCTTGCATTGTAAATTCTCTTATCAGATTTGGAGAATGTTTTTTGCCATTTTGGGATTGTCTTGGACAATGCCTCTCTCCATTCTAGATTTTTTGCTCAGTTGGAGAAGAGATAGTCTTAACAAGAAGGCTCATAAGCTTTGGAACACTATCCTTATGGTCATATGGTGGACGATTTGGATGGAAAAGGAACAATAGGATTTTTGAAGGCAAACATAGTAGCATACACAGCCTTAAGACTAGATGTATTTCTTTGCTAGCTTTTTGGTGCAACATGGCCTTTGCTAATGATGTAGACTCTTTGTTAGATTTGGTGGAGGCTTTGAGCATCTTGTAAATAATGAATGCACTATCTTTGTGCCTTTACTTCATTTATAAAAAATCTTATCATTACCTATCAAAAAAAATTTAAAAATTTATTTTTGATAAACATGACGGCAAATTCAGAACCATACTTAGCGAATAATGCAATAGTCTGAAAAAGTATGCATGTGAGAGAGAGATGGAGAGCTCATACTCATGCTCAAGAGCTTGCGCTGCTGTTATTCTTTTGCGAGGATCATATCTGCATATTAGTCCAAGGACAGACATCAAAATAATACTGAAATATAGATGCTTCTAGAATATAAGTAATGTCAACAACTGATGTGAAACTAACATTGGGGTATAAAATCAAATGCCTGTATTATAATTTAGTTAGTAAGGAAATTCTATTTTTAAAAGGTAAGGTACTTCTATTATGTCCAGCACTAAGAAAGTCCTTTTTTTAAGAGGCCGCATGCATACCATCAAGGCATCAACTGGCAGGAATAATGGGCATATCATCTTGAAAGCATTACAAACACAATGTTGCATTAACTAAGAAAAGAACACATACTCAAGCATCTTAGAAAGGAGGTCGTATGCAGGACTTTTCGGAGATAGGTGTAACACACTATAAAGTGCAGGATTGTCACTGCAATGGAAACATCAAAATTTCAGACAATAGATCCAATTGCAAGGCAAGGATGGCAATTCAATCACTTCTAAAAGAAATTTTTATTATTAAAAGCACATGAATGAACGTACTACTTATGTCCTTGAATACGTTGCACGTCAGATTGCCAATGTGGAAGGTTTACAAGTGTTGGCCACTTTTCTGGTGTGGGATGACCTGGCAATAGTATGAAGTTAAGTGCAGCATCCAAGGCAAAGTAAAAGCCAAAAGAAACAGAGAATATTCAAAATAAATACTCACCGAGAACCTTAAATATCTTATCAAGTTGGTCAAGCTACAATACAAGAATTGTGCATTAGATTATTATAATAAAGAGTTAAATGGTATGAACCCCAACCCCCCTTTTTACAAAAAAGGAACATAACTAACCTGGAATGGATTTGGTGTGCCTTTCACTTCTTGCCCTTGAAATAGTGGCTTTAAAGTAAGAAGCTCGGCAAATATACAGCCAACAGCCCACATATCTACATAATCAAAGTTTTATTCTTGGTAGGAAAAGAAGAAAGAAAATGTTTACTTATTTAGAACCATAGTTATTGAAGTTCAAAGGCGCCAAACATACCAACTGCACTTGTGTAGTGTTTTGCCCCAAGGAGCAACTCTGGCGCACGATACCAGATGGTCACTACAACCTGTCATTACTCCACGTACAAATTTTCAGAGTTACAAAGTTATGCCTAACAAAGAAAGTCAAATGTGCACCTAAAGAGAAAACTGAACAAGGACTTCTTGTTCTCATATTTTATATCCACCCCTGCTACTGCTCAATCAGAAGATTAGTTCTTATCAAAATCCAGGAGTGTTGAGATTGTTAGGAGCATAAGAATTAACACGGAAAAAGCTGTTACAATCAGAGATAAGGCGATGCTAGTCGGATCCAATTTGGTCATTCTCAAACTCCTCAAATTGTTCTCAGTCCAACACTGCCCCCCTTTTTTTTCTTTTGATGAACTAAACACTGCCCATTTTTATTTAGTAATCCATCTTATCATCAGTATTTATGCAAACTGGGTTCAACAGATCAGTCGTAGGCTACTTATACAGACATAAATTCATACTTATTACTTACATAATGTGTACCAAAAGCCCAGGGATTCCTCGGATATTAAAAAAAATGTCAGTGTAGCTAAACACATGTGAGCCGAGGGCCTGTTCTTTGTTCTTTGTGAATTTTATCCATGAGAGCCCTGTTATTGTAGACGAATAGGTATCATTCCATAAAGAACCATTAGTTTTTTACAGTCTTCTAGTCTTTTGTTCAAGACTTGCACACTAGGGTCTCTCCACGACTTCAATAAATTATTATCTTATCAGAAAATATTGTTAGGCAGCATTTTCAACAATCACATTTTTGCCTCCACCATCTACGGGCCAGAAGTAAAATTTTCGAGCATCAGATAGGCCTTTAACAAGTCTCTAATATACCAACGGATGCATTTGACAGTTTAAATTTTTGTTCTCTCGAAGTTGAACGAGTTAAACATTTTTCAAAATAACATTTATCTGTTTTTTGTCTCAACCTTATCTGGTATCAAAAACCAAAGCAGGACGCTAAAAAACAAAATTGGGGATTAGTTTCTGAAAGCTTAAAACTAAAACCAAGCCAAAGCTACTTGTTTTTGTTTGTTCTCAACAACTAATTGGCCCTTCTCTATTTTATTTTTTTTGGGCGGGGGAGGTGGGGGGGAAGGGGAGGGAGGGGAACCAAAATTTCCATATTTCTTCAAAACAAAACTGTTTATTCAATTAGTAGCTTTAAAAGAAGATTAGTTAGGTTAATCTACTTCTAACAGTAAAGTATTAGGGCCTTATTGATATTTTCCATAAAACAAACACAGAGCTGAACCAATCTTCCAAATCCAAATATTCAGAACTGCTTCTTAAAAACAAAAATGCATCTTAAAACAAAGCATTTTCAAATCCAAATGTCACCCAAAGACGAGCAAAGGAAATGCAATTGAGAATAGTGAGACCTCTTGCTCCAATATCAAGCCGACACATAGCAAAGTGGTCCACCAGTTAAGCTAATTTAAAATATTGAAGACCATAAAATTGCAGAACCTTTCGAAGAGAGAAAGAAAGGAAGAGACAAGGGAGCAAGGAAAGAATTAGCTTTAGTGTCTTTTCAGACCTTAGAATAGTGTGTTCCCTTCTTGGACAGTAGTGGCGTCCAAGCCAAATTGCATGAACCACCAACCAATACCAGATAACTCCTTTTATCACAACAAGATAGATGAGACGAAATCCCCAAGCCTTTTTTGCCTCTAATGGGTGTTCAAATCTAATCTCCCATGTTTAATTCCAGTTTCAAAGAACGCTAAACCGCAGAATTGTGCGTGACTAGATAGAGAATAGCTTTAACATTAATTTATATGGTGTAATTATTCTACAGCAGTAAGGGGGAGGGGAGGCACCACCCTTAGCTGCATCACAAGCTAAAAGGAAAGGGATGGAGAAGCTATAGCTGTAAAAACAAGTGTATCTCACCCCATTCTCAGCTAATGGTTTTAGTGGAGCCTGATATATTCTTGCAAGGCCAAAATCAGCGATTTTAACAACTCCGTGTTCCTCTCCGTCACCCATTACCTGTAGAGGGAAGTGAAGGATACAAATTAGGAATATTTTAATTATAAGAATGTCACACTGCCCTATGCGATGGTGAGAAAGTGGGGGAAAAAAAGATACATTAGGCCAGAATTATACCAAGATATTTGATGGCTTTAAGTCTCGGTGTACAATCCAATTACTGCAGCAAAGCACATATTATAACATTAAAACATTATGAAAGGCAAAATAAGAAAGTAGTTACAGAAGTAACAAAAGGAGACTAATAAACATTGCTTGCCTGTGAAGATAATTGAGACCATTAAGCAGTTGCCATAACAGGGACTTGACAGTGTATTGATTGATTGCCTGATTGACCTTGTCTCTATGATGTCTGATAATTTCCTAATGTCAAATGAAGGTTCACTTTTATCTGGACGATGGAGTTAGATGACAATTGTCACCCACATAGATCATTAAGACATTCAGGGCAAAAGTACACCCATATAGTTCAGGAACGCAAAGATAGTGGTAAAGCACATAATTACGGTTATCTTTGCATAGACAAATGAAATCCTCTTTGTTTTACCATCAAGAATTAAATTACAGAGATTAATTAAATTGACTGAAGAAATTAAGAGATATTTTCTTTTGTTAATCTTAAAAATTTGCACAACATACTCAGACATCCTTGACATGTACAATGAACTCAGACACTCTTGACATTTAAAACGGACAAGGCAAACTTCTCTAGACATATGCAACAAAATAGAATTCACGAATCATTTTATTTAAGTTCTGCTAATGATAAGAGTTCTTGTCCTTTCCTATTGTTGTATCAAGTTATATAGCTGTCCCACTTATTTTTTATTTGATAATGTATATAGCTGTCCCACTTAAACTTTGCAAGTGCTTGTAAGGGGCTTATGAAAGTCATTAACCATTCCAGCTATTACCTTAAGGATTAAAGTTGTATGCTTAAACTTGTTCATATGGTATCAAAGTTTTCTGGTAAGCTCAACCTCACATTCGTAACTTGTATTAAAGTCACGTGTGAATCCTGAAATGGGGTTACACATGCAGGTGGATGTTAAGTTATATAGTTGTGTGAGTTCCAAAGGGGTAAAAGTGTTGGCCTACTCCACTAAAGATTTTGAATTAGACGCTCAAACTCTTTTACAGTTAAATTTCCTCTAGCTTGTAGAAATGCATTTTGTTGAAGGAAAGAAAAGGTAGAAATGTAAATGATAACTAAAAAGGTAAGCAGTTTTGGGTAACGTAGTTTGACATAACAACAACAACGACACTAGTGTTACCCCAAAAGTGGTGTACGCAAACCTTAACCGTTACTCTTAATTTGACATATAGGAATAAAATGTATGGAGTACTGACATAAAGGTCATGCTCAGCATAGTCGAAAGCGAGATAGAGGGACATATCAGCCTGGTTAATATGAACATTGACAAGCTTGACAACATTCTCATGGGTTATCTCCCGGAGCAACTGCAACAACAAGAAGATTGATTGATTAATTGGGGTTATAAGTAAAAACAATAACAAGAAAGTGGCACAAGTACCATAATTTCGCGAATAGCGGTGGGGGAAACGCCGTCGCCATCCTTGGACTGTTTAAACTTCTTAATAGCAATAGATTTGGAGCGGTTAGATTTGATCTTAGCCAAGAAAACCAAGCCGTAAGTACCTTCCCCAATTTTGCCAATTAAATCGTACTGTAGCAACCACTCTGGCCTATTTGAACTACTTCTTCCCCCATCTCCCATCTCGATTCTCCCTTCCCTCTTCCAAACAAATTAATGAGATTACTACTCACTTCATAATCTCATTTTCTTAATAAACAAATATGAATGTCATTTTCTTTTTCTTTTTTGTTAAAGCTGTACAAATTATTAAAATTACTCTTTCTATTTCAATTTAACTGCACTTATTTTTTTTATGTCATTTTAAAAAAAAATGATTCATTTTTAATTCTAGATTATAAACAATTTGATGTCTTATTGTATAAGGACCACAAGCTTCAAAAATCTTCATTTTTTTATTGAACTTGTGTCAAATCAAATATGTTCTCAAAAATTAAAACGGAGAAAGTAATACTTAAAGTGGCATTACAGTGCGGAAGTCATTACCGGTGTTTATAGTAGTAGTATTTAATAGATCATTACGAGAAATTTTATTTTGAGTCTTACTCGCCAACTCTTATTTATATGAGGCATATGTGGACTAATTTAGGTCCACCTGCCAAATCGTCAAAGCTAAATTAAGAAGATTTTCTCTCTCTTCTACCAATTACCCCCGCCCCACCGCTTTGGATGGAGATTCAGTCAAGTATTATTGTGTCAAGTTATATCAAATTGTTATTTAGACTCATGCCATGTGGCCTATAGAATAATGAAAGGCTAAGATCTATTTAAATTTTATAATTATTAAATAATCAAACAAGGGTAATAATATACTAATGGAAAATTGATGGAAAGTTAATGCCACTTCTTTTTTTAAACTTTTAAAACCAAATAAAACTCAATGCACCTAAAAAAAATTCTAAACAATGCAATTAACATGGCGGAAATTGGCTTCCCGACTTCTTAACTACTTGTTAGTCTTCTTTTTTTTCGAATGATATTACTAGTTGTATTTAACATAAAATCTTATATACTTTAAGGGCAAAGCAACCATAAAAAATTAATTACTTATATAACTTAATTTTATTTGGTATAATCAGAACTATGTACATTAATGTTGACCCTGATTTACCCTGCTTGTACACCAGTATACTTGGATTAAATTCCTTTTGGAAAAAGAATTCTGATTGCAAATTGGTAATACCCCAACCAACTTGTTCAAGCCAAACATCCGCAAACATTATGCAATCTTCTCCGGTAACTTGAAACCATATACTTCCAAAATCAAGTGATGGCTCACAAACTTTTAGTCTATAAGTAAAACAAACTGAATCTCTATGAAATGACTATTGCTTCATTAAATATGTTTGCTTCACTTTGTGCAAGTAAAAGGGTACTACAGACCATATAAAGCAAGTATTTCTTGACAAACTGAAATTTGAATGAGGTATGTCAAGACAATAGTACTTTTATGTTTTGCAAAGATACTACATGTCCAACGATCAAATTCAGAAACGAATTCAACATGAAAAGAAATTAACATAGATCATAATATATTGTTGTCTTGACATCTTTGTGATCCTTGGCTTTCAAAAAGGTTTGCCTGCAAAATGCAAATAACTTTCTTATGTTAATACTAAATTGTATACGTTAAAAGAGATCAACTAAAACTTCATCTATATATGAACCTGATCAAGAGGAAGTGAATAAGACTTTTGTGCATATGTTAAAGCATCAAAACGGTAAGATTCTTGCGCAAAAAAAAAACAAAACAAAAACAAAACTGGAGTTAACTAAGAAAGAGATTTTATATTTGTCTTTAGATAAGAAAATATTGTGTTAATACTACCGTTAACAATTGAGTAAAGCTAGGATATGCCATAGGAAGAGAAAACTTTGAATGATGTGATAAATTAGCATACGTCGCAGTTTGAGAGGCACTTAAATCAGAATTTTCAGAAATCCTTTCATTTGATATTGAATCCTGCCAATTAATAAAACAATAATGTAACAGTATAAATATTATATAGTTGATATATATGAGATATTTAAAGAGTTGTCAATAATACGTGACATACCTGGTTCAAACATATTGTATTGTCAAATGGAGTTCTATCATCTACTCTAGATCCATTCTGAATAGTAGAACTTGACTTTTTTCTTTGAGTTTTCTTGCGACTTGAGTTTACCTCAAGTGAACTTTTGATCATTTTCTTTATATGACGTAACCCATCTTTCTTTTTCAAATTTTTGCCTCGTGCGAGGATATCTTTGTTACAATTCTTTTCTGGTAAATCTCTTGTTGAACCACTATTACAAAAGGATGGACATGTTACCTCTAAAATTTGCTTTAATTTTGAACTTAGCTCATTCACACATTCTACCGCTGCCTTATAGCCATCATCTGTTTCAGAGGCTTTTGCTATCAGTCTAACAACTAAAGGACAAAGAGTTCTATAACGATTCATAGTGATCAACTTCGAATCCTTGATTTCTATATCTTGCCCATCAATTTCTTTAATATTTTCAGCCTTTACATTTTTTGTCCACCTTTTCAAAATGTACTCAGTTGGAATTCTACTAACTCCTTTTACCACATCGAGAATTCTTATCGAATGACAACATAGTATGCCCCTAGACTCAAACTTCATACAAGTACAATATATATGACCTACCTCTGTCACCTGAACAATATACTCTCGAGGATGTTCATGCTTGCTTACCTTGTACATGGTGGAAAAATTATTCTCCACACATCCATTCACTTTGACTGACAAAAAATTTATATATCCATCTTGAAATTTGCAAAAATATTTGATGTATATACCTCTCTAGCATGAGCCAAAATAGGGACATGTGCTTTTAATACTGGAAATCGTTGTGATGCATCACAAGTATCTTGCAACTCATTATATCTCTTATCATCAATTGCTTAATTGTAATGCTTAAAAAATTGTGTTAAATTATAATCAGCTTACAAATAATCCTTCAAATCACTATTCATAGTCTCACTCAATTGTATGTTGTTCACCACCTGGAAAAAAAATTCTTTTCATATGCTGCAAATAATTTTTCCCTCAACGCATATATTCCTTGCAGCCATTCATTTTCATGAAGATTGTATTCATCAAGCATAGTATTCCAAGCATTTAAAAATTCTTGCTCATCCTCATACTCATAAATGTATTTTCTAAAATCACCACGGAAAGAAACGTACCTTTTATAAATCTTATTGAGGTGTTTAGCTGCATTTTGCTCCATGTGCCAGACACATAACCTGTGATGGACTTCAGGCATGACAAGTGAGATGGCCTTACTTATAGCAGCATCTTGGTCCATAAAAAATATCGTTGGCTTTTTTCCAGACATAGCTCCAAGAAACGTTTCAAACAACCATTGAAAAGACTATGAAGTCTCATCGTACATTAAAGCACCTCAAAAAACAATCATTTTTTTATTATTATTCAATCCAACAAAATTAGCCAAAGATCTATGCTCCCTATTTGTCTGGTAAGTGGTATCGAAAAACGCACATATCCAAAAGTCTCATAGTCTATTATCATCTTTGAATCTGCCCAAAATATATTTGTGATCATATCATCAACATCCAATTGTACCGCGAAAAAGAAAGATGGATCTTCAATTCTCTTCTTCTCAAAATATTCTAGTAATACTCCTGGATAAAACAAAAAAGACATAAATTACCATTTCTAGTATGAGAAAATTACATTAAAAAAATAGTAGAAATAATAAGTAATGATATATTTCTTATTTGAACATCTTGTGTAAATTTATTTACCTGCTTCCCCTTGTCTCATAGCTTTTTGTCGTTTGGTCTGAAGATAGTTCTTCTGATCTAACTTGGTATAGCCCAAATTTACTCTACCTCCAGCTTGAAGACTCATAAAATCAAATGTTGCTTTAGGAAATGATGTTTGGCAATATTAGCCTATTTTACCTTAATATTTCCTCACATTTTGATACGTCATTCGCCCATTGCACGAAATAATTATGATTTGTGTGATCACTTATTGTGTTTGTGATTTTAGGAATGATTTGGATGAATACGAGTGCAAACGGAAGGAAGATGGATATAAACGAGCAAGAGTTGATGAACTTAGTCAATTGTGGGATATAGCATTAGAAGGCAAAGCTATGGAGCAAGCTATGGATCTGTCACAGCTTCAGACTTTCAAAAGCCATAAGCCATACGACGCATGGGCTATAGCGCACGACTTCCAAAAGCCATGAGACATGTGAGGCTTACCCTGTGGCTTTTAGTTCAGCGACCCCAACTTTTCCAACTTAATTTAGGCTTTGGATTAACTTATGGGAAGACTTTGTAAACACTATAAATAGCTATTAATTTCGTTTTAGTGAAGAGTCGAAATTTTGGAGCAAGTTTTGGAGTTCCTAACACATTGAACCCAGGGTTTAACTCCTTTACTTCATCTATTACAATATTCAATCTTTCTTCCATGAATTCTTGTGTTGTTATTATGAATATGCGTAGCTAAACATATCGTTCTAGGGTTAGAGCAAATACATGAAGGTTGATGTTTGAAAGTTGATTTCTGCCTATTAATTTACCATTACAGATTGTTTATTCTTTCTTGAGCCTAATTGTTTGGTTATTGAGGCCTGATAATTGAACACTATCTACGGTTTATAAGTTGAACTCGACAGAGGGAACTTGTGAACGCACATAAGAAAGAATAGGGCTTGATTGTGAACATGGGCATCGGAGAATCGATTTGCGGGTAGGATAGACATATACCTATTCGCCTGGCTTAGCTAAATACAGAGTTCTTTAATGCATGCATGTGATTTAATTTCATAGAAATATAGGCGTTGGAGTAGCTTGCATAGACTCGTGAAGAATCGACAGGTTTTCACGGATATAATTAACCTGTTGGTTAGCAATCTAGGAAATCGAGAAGTAGAATCAACTGGAAAACTCAACTGGATTGTTCGTAGCTCTGACCCTGGACCGTTTCTCTTTTATTGATAACAACCCATAATTTGCTCTATTACTTGACTTCAATTACTTGTTTTTAATTATTATTTTCTTTAGGTAGTAGAAAGATCACAATAATCATCGAAAAAGATCCCTGGATAGTTTTTAGGAAATTGTTTGCTAGAATATAGTCATTAACACTAGTCTTCGTGGGAACGATACTCGACTCACTACTTTATTACTTGTCGACCATGTATACTTGCGTGTGCGTTTGGGAGCAACAAGTTTTTGGCGTCGTTGCCGGGGACTAAATAATTGACTATTTTCTTTTTAGACGATTTGTTATTTTCTATTCAGGTTTAATTTTTGTTTTGAGTTTCTAGTGCTGTTTCAGGTATTATGTTTCTCTTAATCCTTACATGTAGGAATGGCAGAAGATCGAGCTTTAGCTGTGCGAGATGTTGCTCTTCCCAGTCTGGAGGGAGTAGCCTCGAGCATAGTTAAGCCTGAAATTACTGGACACTTTGAGATTAAGTCCGGCATGATACAACTGCTACATGCGACTGGACAATATGTTGGATTACTGCACGAGGATCCACAACAACATATCCAGAATTTCTTGGAGATTAGTGACACATGCACACCAGCAGGGGTCTCAACTGATTATATTCGATTGATACTCTTTCCTTTTTCATTGATTGGGGCAGCAAAGAAGTGGTTAAAGGCTGAAAAGCCTGGGTCTATCACTACTTGGGATGCTTTAGTTAAGAAATTTTTGGCTAAATTCTATCCATCTGCCAAAACAGCCAGAATAAGGAGTGAGATTATGTCTTTCAGACAACGAGATGGAGAATCCTTGTATTCAGCTTGGGAGAGATTCAAGTCATTGTTAAGAGATTGCTCGCACCACAACCAGTCGAATGAGGTGTTGGCCCATACTTTTGTGGAAGATTTGAATGCTCATACCAAGATCGTGGTGGATGTTGCTGCTGGAGGCCAAGTCTTGGCCTTGAATTTTAATGAGATTTATAAATTACTGGATAAATTCTCTCAGAGCAATCCTGACTGGCAGGGTGATGGTAGAGCTCCAAGTCAAGAAGCTGATGGAGTACTTCAATTGGATGCGGTTTCAGCGTTGAATGCAAAGACGGATGCGATAGCTAACCAAATTAGCAAGCTAGCATTGCCACCAACTCAGCAACAAGTGCAATTAGTTAAACAAGTGCAGCAGTTTCAAAGTTTTTGTGAGGTATGTGGACAAGATCATGCTACTGATGTTTTCCCCTCCAGTACAGAGTCAGTTTATTACGTGGGGAATCAAAATAGATCTCAGGGACAGAATCAGAACCAGTTTGGTAATAGCTACAATCCTAATTCACGGAATCATCCTGGTTTCTCTTGGAGTGATAACCAGGCTGCACAAGTTAATACGAGATCTCAGAATAACTACCAGAATTCACATCCTCAGGCTCAACCACAGCAGTCCAGCAGTTCCGTTGAAGATTTGATAAAATAGATGTTAGCAGGCTAGCAGAGAATTATAGTTGACAATGCAGCTCAGGCACAAGCCATAAAAGATCTTACTACTGCTCAAAAAGACCTTGAACGCCAAATGGGGCAGTTAGCTGGAGTACAAAATTCTAGATCACATGGAGCACTTCCTGGTAATGTTGAATCGAATCCAAATCAAAAGGGAGTTGAGCACTGTCTTGCTATAACTCTAGTTAAGGGCGAAGAGTTGATGGCCCAAACTGAGGAGAAGGAGCAACTTAAAGTAGCGGAAGTAGAAAAAGTGGAGAAAGTATAGAAGAAAGAAGAGAAAAAGGAGGCACCTCTACCGCCCCCACCATTCCCACAGAGACTTCAACCATCAAAAGATATGGCTCAATTTCAAAAATTTGTGAGTATGATGAAAGAGCTTCAGGTTAACATTCCTTTGACTGATGTGTTTGAACTGATGCCGTCATTTGTGAAGTTCTTAAAAGAGATTCTAGTTAAGAAGAGAAAGACACAAGAGATTGATACAATCGAGTTGACGGAGGAGTGTAGTACAATCCTGAGTAAATTACCTCCAAAACTTCAAGATCCTGGGAGGTTTACTATTTCTTACACTATTGGTGGTCATAATATTTCTGGTGCACTGTGTAATCTGGGGGCCAATATAAATCTCATGCCTCTGTCTGTCTGTCTGTAAAAGGTTAGGCTTAGGCAAAATCAAGCCTACTTCAGTCACTCTTAAGATGGCAGATGGATCACTCACTTGCCCGGATGGTAAGGTGAATGATGTGTTGATTAGAGTCGGGAAGTTTACCTTCTCTGCCGATTTCATTATCCTTGACTATGAAGAGGATCGAGAAGCCCCAATAATTTTGGGAAGACCATTCCTAGTCATCTCGAAGGCAATTATTGACATGGAATTTGGGGAGATGACTGTGAGAGCGCATGGAGAAAAGGTTACTTTCAAGGTTTATAATGAAAATGATCATATGGCTAAGTTTGAAGAGTGTTCTTTGATAGAATGTGTTAGACAAGAACATGAAAGTAAACCGAAAGAGGTGTTTGAGCAGAATGTAGAACAAAGTGACCACGACACAATAATTGACAAGTTGAAGGAAAATTCACCTAAAGGAAGGAAGAAGACAATAGTTCGTCGTAAGAAGAGGAGACGTAAATGCTGGAAGTGAGCTTAAAAGTGTTGTGCCACGACGTTAACTAAGGCGCTTCTCGGGAGGTAACCCGAGCTTTGTATGTAAATGCAAAAATAAAGAAAAAAATAGAAAAAGAATAAAAATACTAAAAGAGTCGTGTCGCGACGTTAAATCAAGCGTTTGTTGGGAGGCAACCCAATTTTTATTGTTCTAGTCGTTTTACTTAATTAATGTTACATAGTTTCTTGTTGTTTTTGCAGGGCTTGGGAGTTTCGGATGGTGAGCTAAGTTCAAAGCATCGCTTGGCTCATAGCTTGGCACAGAAGCAAACCAAAAAATCAGAAAATCCATGCCAGATACGTCGCATACGCCATGGCTTTGAATGAAACAGTGAACACAGATTTTGAAAAGCTATAAATGTGTGTCACTTGGCTCATGGCATGCAGAAAAAAATTTCTTCCAAAACAGAAAAGCTATAGCCATGCGTCGCATGGGCCGCATGGGCTATAGCATGCAGCAAAAATTTCAGAAATCATCGGAAAGCTACAGCCAAGGCGTCGCATGAGCTGTGACGTAACATAAACAGAAGGTGCAGATTTTTAAATGACATACGCAGGCGTCGCGTAGGCCATGGCGTGTGCAAAAACTTCAGAAAATTTAAAAAGCTACGACATAAGCGTCGCTGCCTCCACAACTTAGCATCAAACAGTGAGTACAACATTTGAAACGCTATAAGCAAGCGTCGCTGCCTCCATCGCTGTTCAGGTAAGTGCAAAAAATTTAACGGGTCGACCCACTCTTGACCCGTTGACCCGCGACCTAAAACACTAAAATACCATTCCCTTTCCCTCTTTCCCTATGTTTAAACATAAAACAAACAAAAGCTGAAGCAAAAAGAACGGACAAAGAACACTGCCCGTTGATTTCATCATCTCCCTTTGAAATTCAGTCGATCTCTCTCTCTCTCTTCCTCAATGACTCTGGTAAGTTTCTCTCTTCTCTCTCTCTCGCCAATGCTGCCATATGCGTAACAATCCCATTCCCCTTGCCCTATACTTACCTGTGTGTATGCTGAAATTTCTTTTTGTGAATCCCTGTCGGGTTGAGTTTAAATTGTGAAATTCTTATTACTTTACACTGGGTGCTGCAAGTGATCTCCCACAAAATTTGGGCGGGTTCTTTCCCTCTAAATATTTGTGAAATCATAGCTTAAAAATGATGAACACAAGGTGTTCGACATAATGCCACGATGAAGAAAAATTTATAACATTGCAAATTCTTGAGTAGCATAGTTCCACAAAGGCATGAATTGAATAAAGTGAGGTCTGAATAATTGAATTGCTTACTTTTGATGCTAATTTCGACTTGATCATGAGTTAATTACGCCGAAGGGCAAGATTGTGCGACATATTCACCGAGGCTTCAATGTATACCTTGCACGTTGCCTCAACTACTTTCTTTGATTCGTTCATGTTAAATTAGTTGTTTCCATATCGTTTGAGTCGTTATTAGTTAATTAGAAACAAGTGTGGAGTGCGCGCACACCCAATGCCTGATCATGACGACATGTTGGGGGAAATCTGAGTACCCCTTGCTCTACGAACGCTCGGTTGGTTCGTGAGGGAGATAGCGTCACTGCTAGCGCCAAAGGATTAGGCCTTTTCGGCCTTCAGGGAAGTTCCTTAACTCTTGCACTTTCTTTTTATCGCATTGAGGACATTGCTTAGTTTTAAGTGTGGGGTGGGGAAACTTCCGTTCTTTTTGAGGTTATAGATGATTGTACCTTTAGGAATTTAATTTTAGCAATTTTTATTTTGTCACTTGACGTCATTTTTATTTGTTTCTTGCTTTAATATATAAAAAATGAAAAAAATTTAGAAAACTAATGAAAAATTCCAAAAAGATTTTCTTTTTAGTTCTAGTTAGTGGTACATGTCATCCGCCCCCGTGGTTTTTCTTATGGCCTCGGTTCTTTTCCATGGGTAGACCTTTAAACCGGGTAATTTTTATTTTTTAGGAGTAGTATAGTATTAGTTAGTATAGTATCTTTAGGAAAAATGGTAGAATGCTAGGTGTCTTTGGTTTGTTTGATACCTGTGAATTTAGACTTGAGCATTTGCTATTTGTGAATCCCTTTTGGTATTAAAATTGTGATGCATGCCTAGAAAAATTTGAATGACCTACTTGAGACGCTTAGGTTCAACTACTTGACTCTTTTGTGAACCATTGTGTCTTAGTGCTTAAATTTCCAAAGTTGCACCTTGTTTGTTTAAACCGTGGGTTGGAATGCAACCGTCTTGAGTGAACTATCTGCCATGTGTGATGTGAGGTATCCTTTCTTATGTTCCGTGCTTGCATATTGATGTCTAGAACTTGCCCTGTGTGTGTGTTCAAAACGAAATCCTAAGTGTGCTCTAGTCGGGAGATGATACAGGCGTTTCTTTGATAAGCCCTTTTAGCCTTGGTTAGCCTACCCTTTAATATTATCCTTCTTAAATCTTTTTGAGCCTATTGACCTTTTTTTTTGGCACCCACATTTCAAGCCTTACCCCTTTTATTCTTAATTACCTTCCTTTTGAAGTCGTACTCCTTAGAGCACTTTAATTGAAATATTTGATTGTTTGGGGAGTTGTGGTTGGAGAAATTGGGTGGCTTTTGAGTGGAACTAATGAAAGAAGAGAAATATGATGCATTTTGAAAAAAAAAAAAAAAAGAAGAGAATCATTGGTAAGGTTGAGAAAAATATTGAAAAGAGAAAAAAATGAAAAGGAAAAAAAAAAGAGAAAAATGAAGAAAACAAAAGAAAGAAAAAAATCTCAATCCTTGCTAGTGTTGTGCAAAAAGTAAAGTTGCAAATTGCTTAAGTTGAAAGGAAACTTCTTGTGTATGTTTGAGCGGTTGCTTGATTGGTTTTGAGAAGAATGGTAAAAATAAAAATTAAAGTGATGTATTAAAGTGCTTAGGGAGGTAGTCACTATTTATCCATATTTATCCTACCCGTCCTTTAGCCTACATTACAACCCGCAAAGTTCTAGTTAATCCCGATTGGAGTAAGCTTACATTAGTGGAGTCCTACACTATGGGCAAGCCTATGGTACGTTGTATGTGGCACGTGAACTTCTTTGTGAGAGCGAGTGAATTCATCCTATACTATGTCCCTAATCTATTCTTGAAATTTATTCTTTGTGTGATATTTGGGACGCTCTCTTGATTCATTATTTTTGGTGAGGGCACATGGTATGCGCGAGATAGGTAAAGTTATTGACTTCTTGGTTGAGTGAATGGGTGTGATTTTGTAAAAGCTTGGTTTCATTGAGTCGGTTTTTGATACTGAGATGTCTTGAATTGGTCGTTCTAGTATTTTAAAATTTGGTGAATTTTTGGCATGTTGTGGGTCACATGGTATGGATTTATGCTCTTGTTTAATGGTCGGTATCAACCATAACCATAGATAGACCTGTTCTATCAAGTGTTAGTTTAGCTGGGAAGTAGTTTTTGGTGATTGCTCGAGGGTGAGCAAAGGTCTAAGTGTGGGGTGGTGATGTTTGGCAATATTAGCCTATTTTACCTTAATATTTCCTCACATTTTGATACGTTATTCGCCCATTGCACGAAATAATTGTGATTTGTGCGCTCACTTATTGTGTTTGTGATTTTAGGAATGATTTGGATGAATACGAGTGCAAACGGAAGGAAGATGGATATAAACGAGCAAGAGTTGATGAACTTAGCCAATTGTGGGATATAGCATTAGAAGGCAAAGCTATGGAGCAGGCTATGGATCTTTCACAGCTTCAGACTTTCAAAAGCCATAAGCCATGCGACGCATGGGCTATAGCGCACGACTTTCAAAAGCCATGAGACATGTGAGGCTTACCCTGTGGCTTTTAGTTCAGCGACCCCAACTTTTCCAACTTAGTTTAAACTTTGGATTAACTTATGGGAAGACTTTGTAAACACTATAAATAGCTATTAATTTCGTTTTAGTGAAGAGTCGAAATTTTGGAGCAAGTTTTGGAGTTCCTAACACATTGAACCCAGGGTTTAACTCATTTACTTCATCTATTATAATATTCAATCTTTCTTCCATGAATTCTTGTGTTGTTATTATAAATATGCGTAGCTAAACATATCATTCTAGGGTTAGAGCAAATACATGAAGGTTGATGTTTGAAAGTTGATTTCTGCCTATTAATTTACCATTACAGATTGTTTATTCTTTCTTGAGCCTAATTGTTTGGTTATTGAGGCCTGATAATTGAACACTATCTACGGTTTATAAGTTGAACTCGACAGAGGGAACTTGTGAACGCACATAAGAAAGAATAGGGCTTGATTGTGAACATGGGCATCGGAGAATCGATTTGCGGGTAGGATAGACATATACCTATTCGCCTGGCTTAGCTAAATACAGAGTTCTTTAATGCATGCATGTGATTTAATTTCATAGAAATATAGGCGTTGGAGTAGCTTGCATAGACTCGTGAAGAATCGACAGGTTTTCACGGATATAATTAACCTGTTGGTTAGCAATCTAAGAAATCGAGAAGTAGAATCAACTGGAAAACTCAACTGGATTGTTCGTAGCTCTGACCCTGGACCGTTTCTCTTTTATTGATAACAACCCATAATTTGCTCTATTACTTGACTTCAATTACTTGTTTTTAATTATTATTTTCTTTAGGTAGTAGAAAGATCACAATAATCATCGAAAAAGATCCCTGGATAGTTTTTAGGAAATTGTTTGCTAGAATATAGTCATTAACACTAGTCTTCGTGGGAACGATACTCGACTCACTACTTTATTACTTGTCGACCACGTATACTTGCGTGTGCGTTTGGGAGCAACAGGAAATAATCCAGCATGTTGTGCTAAATCTATTTCATGATCCTTAACCTCGTTAATCTTTCTGTGAGAGGGCAACATATGAACCATTGTCGGTGGAACAAGAGGATGGTTATATTCCAACTCAACCTTAGTAATACGATACGTTCCCACTAACTGACAGGTAATAATAATGTGTGCTTGACATCATGTTCTAGTTTCTCTTCTAAATTTTTTTACTGGATATTTCCGTTTATCATCCCTACGAAAACCCTCTTTGAAACATGCAATCTTCCGAGAAGTTACATAACCTAATTTCTTATTCGTGTTCACGTACTCTTTGCGAACACTAAAACCAATTCTTCTGGCATACTCATTGTAAAAAATAAATTCATTTTCATGGCTATCAAATTTAAGACCAACTTTCGGTTCGGAATCTACCAGTCATTGAAAGTCACTCTCAAAAGTTTTTTCAGGAGTAGTTCCACCCATGCTTTTCTCGAAATTCTCAATTAAACTTCAAGAAAAAAAAATCAAATTTAAGAACGTCTAGTTCTGAACAATGAATCAAAGTTGAAAAAAAGAAATAGATAAACTTATTAACGAAATCATCATAAATTAAAAATCATAATATAACCTTCTTGTACTACGTCATTTCAATTTAGCATAAAAAGATATAATACTTGATCAAACAAATAACAAAGAATCAAACTTCAAACTAAATAAAATCAAGCTTATTAATATCAAATTGTAACCATTACTATTATTAAAAGAAGGGAGAACGTACCTTGTATTTCGAAAGGTACTGCTATGGTACTGTTGACTATCCCAATAATAGAGCTTTGGATTCTTAGGAGTTGATAAAGGAAAAAAGATGATAATTGTAAACTCTAGAAAATAGATTAGTTGAAAAGATGGATACACATCTTTTGATGATACATAATCATGATCTTGGCGGGTCTAAAAAATCAGGAAGCCAATTCCCGCCATGTTAATTGCATTGTTTAGAATTTTTTTAGGTGCATTTAGTTTTATTTGGTTTTAATTTTTTTTTTTTTAAAAATGGCATTAACTTTTCGTCAATTTGTCGCTAGTATACTGTTACCTTGTTTGATTATTTAATAATTATAAAATTTAAGTGGATCTCAACCTTTAATTATTCTATAGGCCACATGGCATGAATTTAAATAGCAATTTAAAATAACTTGACACAATAATACTTGACTGAATCTCCACCCCACCCCTCCTCCCCCGCCTCTCCCTTTATCATCTTCCCTTTTCCTTTCCTTTGCCATTAATATGTTTTACCTTGCACTGGTAAGAAAATAAATCTTACTCCATTCTATTTTTCTTTTGTCAATGGCTGCCGCCAAAGTATAGAAAGCTCCACCATTACCATATTGTCTCGTTTCTTTTTTATTTTTTCTTGTATTATTCATTTACCATTAATTTCTTTTTACTTCATCTACCAAAATATCTTCATTCTCTATTCTATCCAATATTTTTTTAAATGAATAAAGTCTGTTGAGTAAGTCTAAGAGCATGTTTGGGTGAGCTTATTATAAGTAGTTAATAAGTCATAAGTAGCTTATAAGCTACTTTTGAGAAGTTAGGATTTCCCAACTTCTCATTTTTGGCTTATTTTAAGCACAAAATGCTTATAAGCTCATTGCTTTTTGGGTTACCAAACACTCAAAAGGCACATATGTGCTATTAAGCTACTTTTAAGCTTACCGAAACGGGTTCTAACTCATTTTTATAACAAATTTAGAACGTTTGTATTTCAAAGGTTTAAATTTAGAGAATGCTTTCTTAGGGAATTTGGTTATCAGATCTGGTAATTACTAGTAGCTTCTTTATGTATGGTGAAATAAATTTTAGAGCTTGCTTGCAACCCCCACAAAGATACCAAACAGAATAGTGTAAGAAAAAAAACTTTCAAAAGAGAAAAGAGTAACATATTAATGGCAGAGTAATGGAAAAAAGAAGAAGACAAGGGAGAGGAGGACGGGGGTAATTGGCAGAAGAGAGAGAAAGGTCTTCTTAATTTACTTTGATGATTTGACATGTTGGACCCAAATCAGTCCACATATAAAGTAATGAGATGCCTCATATAAGTATGAATCGACGTGTGAGACTCAAAATAAATTTTCTCAATCATTACAAGCATTAGTTGATATTATAGTAGTTAAACCAACTTGATCTTCTTGGTCTGCTTTATGGGTCAACTCTACATAAGTGGTGATAGATATGCAGTTACAAATTTATTTACTCTGTTGTGGGTATTTTTTTAAAACGTGGTGGTGGTGATTTTCAATTGTGTATTTCTCAAGAATCATAAGCAAATCCTTGACAATGAGATCCACCAAAAAAAAAAACTCACAATTTTTGTTAAAATGAATTAAGTGATCGATAATAGATCGAACTGACCAAGCAAAATCTGTTCGTCAGTGTTTAGGTGACCAACCATACGTGTTGAACCCCAAAAATTACCCTTTCTTTAAGAAAAGATAGGTTTCGGGTATAATGTTCAACAAAAGGGGATTCCAAAGAGCTTTCTTTGGAGTCGCCACCTAATTTAGGAGAATTAGGAACCAATTAATTAAATAGTGCGTGCAAGCACTCCGGTTAAGGAAAATGGTCTTTTTCAGAGATTCTAGGTAAGAGGTTCAACTATTTCCGAAAGAAGGTTTTCATTTGAAAAGCACTTTCGAAAATCCACAAAATGTGGATAATCCTTCGGTTTTCACAAAATAGCTCTATAAGATGCAAGTTTACAAAATTTAGTTCAAAAACATTAAAATTAATGCTAAAATCTAAGATTGTAATAAATTACGCTTTAGATAAATATGAATTTAAATATAATAATAATATAATAATGTAATAATAATAATAATAATACTAATAATAATGTACTTTAGGAAGAGGTAAGAAAATCAATTAACATGGGAAAAATCTCAATTGAAGTTGCAATTTAAGGAATTTGAAACAAAGTTACTACTTTTATTATTTTCAAATTTTATTGCACGCACTATTTAACTAAAAGGTACGAAATTCCTAAATAAGATGGAAATTCAAAAGAAATGAATATTCACAAAATAACTCAATAAATAAATAAAAATTCATTCATAAATAGCAAATTATTCTATAATAATTAATTATATGGGAAATTTCTATAGACATGGATTTCTACGGGATAAGAGAAAGAGAAAGGTTAGAAGGTAGAACCCGGAGATTGCGGATTGAATGACTGCTTTTATTTTCTACATTATGCCCATGAGCCTAAGTTATATTAAGCGGCTCAACAAAGCACTTTCTATGATCTTCACTTCTTGAATCTTGAACCCGGACTCGACCCCCAGCGGCTCCAATGCAATGTATGCCTTCCTAATTTGCGAGTTTAGCGAAACTCGTCCCAAGTGTGTGTCAAAATGTACCTCGCATAAATTATGAAAATAAAATTGGATTAGTACAATAATAATGTGTAATAACTGAAGAAAATAAAATAATAATAATGATAAAATATATAATAATAATAATAAAATGATAATAGTAAGGGGGTTTTATTTTGCAAAATTTAGGCTCAGGTTTGTATGGCGCGTCATGTAGAGGCTCGGGATGTTGGTACGGTTGCAAACACGCCGGCCGGTCGTGTTGCCATGCCAAGTACCAATTCCGTTACTCTATTCAACTTGCTTTGCATTAAAGTGCATACATTCATCATCGCCTGTTTGCTTTAGGGACACGGGGACGGGACTGTTCAAGTGTAGTATCCGTTCAAATCAATCCCGAGGCCTCAATACGTGTTTATGTATTTTTTCATTAGCCAGTATAGTATCAGTCCAATATCAGTCCATAGCCTCAAACTAATATTTTTTCATAGGCCTAACAGCTTCAATAAAGAGCTGCTCAAACCAGTGAATAGCCAACCAACACTTATTCAATACTGCAAATGTAATAAGCCAGCAAGAACGATAAGTCACTGTAAATGCGTCAAACAGAGGTTGAGTAGAGCGTGAGCAAATTTTAGCCAAGCCAAAACCATTATCTGCACTTTGACAATAGATCAGTCAACACAAGAATAAGAGAACATATATACGAGGGCCTAAGCTTTCAGGTGCATCCATAGCAGCAGCAAAAGAAGCCATAAAGGAGCAAATGTTCAAGGACATCAAACGAAACATATAACCAAAAGGGAGGAGCGACTGCCAGCTGACGAAGCAGCGGCGCATCTGCGACTCCCATGTCCTTTTGGCGTTGCTGCAATTTGTTCTCGCACCCCCACTTTCTTTCTTATACTTCTTAACAACAGATCGGAACAAATACACCCACAACGACAGCGTTTGAACCATTTTCACCATTATTTCCGGTGAACTTCATGTCTTCACAAACAAACACAGTCAGTGTATGCAAGGGAAACATAAACAAAATCTGTGAGAGAAACGTTAAAAGAAAGGTTCAGCCAAAACAGGGGAGCATCGTCGAACGTCGCCGGATCTCCGGCGAACGGAGCAAATTCTCAGACGATGTAAGGAGGAGCGACACCAACCCGCTTATTGGGGGGTGTCACTGCCACTCCTCACCCCGTTTCGTTTATGTTTATCCCGTCGCCGATTCTGATCTCCGATGACAAACAAACCCAGACGAAGTAGAGACAAAAACGGGCAGTAGGTGATGAATTTTCGATGGTACCCTCTGTTTTGATTTCCCCACTGGTGTTGGTTTTGTGTGTGCGAGTTGTTATGTGTGTATATGTGGGTGTCGGGTTTTAGGAGGTTTGGGGTGGGTGGATGAGGAAGATGAGAGGGGGTGAGGGGAGATGATTTTTTGTGTTGTAATGGGTAAAAGAGGGGAAGGTTTTGTGAGGAAGATGATAGGGGAATGAATAGTGGGTCTTGGTGTGTGTGTTTTGTGTATGGAAAGAGAGATGACTTTGTGTGCTAGATCTGAATTTTGTTATGGGGTATGAAGATGATGAATAGTGGATGGGGGCTAGGGTTTAAGGGTATATATATGGGTGAGGGGTAGGGTTTTAGAATTGGGCTAGGAAGAAAATTGGGTGTTGTGTAATATGAATGTTGCGTAGATAGGCCGAGATTTAAGATGAACAACGATTCTGACCATTTTCTAAAAACTAATAGCTTTAACTAATTTCGTAAATCAATTTGAAAAACTTTCTAATTAGATAAATGCTCCCAATATTTACATGTTGTAGGTAATATAAAGCCGAAAATATTAAGTTGCTAATATTGAAAAACTTTGCAAACAATAGCCAAATTGCGACAAAACGTCAAATTTTATAATTTCTTTTGGAAAGGGACATTTTGGCTTTATATTAACACAAAATGCTATATTTTAAGATTTATATAAAAAGTAAGTGTCAGCAAATTAATTTCAAAATTTCGGGACAAAATTGGGTGTCAACAATACGTTCATCTTGTTAATCGATCATCTGTATCTATTATAGTAACATCAATTTATGACAAAACACATCGACAACCCTTTAAAGTTGTTCACGCTTTTCACTTTGATACTCCAATTTAAGGTTGTTTAGTTGAACACTCAAACATGACCTTTAGAGCGTCACTTAGATCATTAAATTTTTCTACAAAAATTGAAGATGAATAGTAGTTAGTCTAATTTATTTAACATCAATCAAGTAAAAATAATGAGTACGGCTGATTGGTTAGATCATAGTTGCATCATCGTATTTAGTTTGTATAATATATTTATGCCTAAAAATTACTTAATAGTTTGTATAATATGTTTATGCCTAAAAATACACCACATATGATTACCGCGATACGAGTCTAGCTGGCGAAGACTAGACTTATAGCATGTATGGCTTTGCTTCTCCAAAGTCAAAAGGACTTTTTTTTCGACAAAAGTAATTTTTTTTTAAAAATATTGAGGTGTTTGGCTTACAAAAATAAGTACTTTTAGGTGGAAACAAAAGTTCTAGTTGCTTTATCAAAGGGGTTTCTTGCAGATTTTCCTTCTAGACAACTTTCACAAGTGGACAGTTCCACATGTTCAATGCCAGTAAGCAAACCTTGTTTTGCTAGCCTTTGCATTCTTTGTTGGCCAATATGACCAAGTCTAGCATGCCATATGTTTACATCACTATCATATTTATGTGAGTAAGTAAACATAAAAAAAAACTAGCATTATTATTGAATGAATCATAATCCAAATCCATCATAATAAAACCTCCGGTCACATGACCAAAACCAAATAAACCTGAACCTAAAGTCAATTTGACAGAATTGTCATGGAAAAACAAGCTTAATCCAAGCCTAAGCAAAACAATAATAGAAATAATATTCCGACAAATTCCTAGAGCATAGGACATCATGTAGTCGTAGGTCTCGATCGCCAAGCAAGACTAACTTGCATGTACCGATCCCTTCATCAACAACCTTATTGTTTTTACCCACATAAATCCACTTTGTTCCACGTGAAATACACCGGATCTCCACAAAAGCATTGCGCTCCCTCATTATATGGTCTGTTGCTCCCGAGTCTACAATCCACAAAGGATTAGATTCAGTCAAAAACACTGAACTATAAACACAAAGTTCACTAGTTTGAGTTTTGTGAAATACCTTTCTAGGAGGTTCAATGCAATCCTTAGCATAGTGACCCTTTTTGTCACAGTTAAAGCATTTCACTTTTGCAACATTGACACGCTTGGGACACTAGTTATTGCCTTGTTGTTCTGCCCTTGCTCTTTTAGAAGGTTGAGACTAAGTTGGCCCTCTTTTCTTACCCCAATTCTTTCTCTTTGAGCCACCATTGGCCTTAGAGGATGTTTCCATGTGCAACTTAGCTATTGGCTTGGTAGCCTCAAGCCTATCCTCTTCCAGCTCAAGAGATCTCCGAACATCTTCCAGAGACATGACTAGCTGATTGTGGGTCAAATACATCTTCAAATGATCCGAAGAATCGGGTAAGGACCGTATGACAGCTTGAACTTGTTGCTCATCGGTCAACACATGACCAACATCTTTTAACTCCCCAATCATTTTTGTCATATGCCTCAGATGTGTTCTCACTGAATGTTCTGAGCGTTTCTTGTATCAATCATACTTGATTGTTAAGGATCGAAACCTTGCAGTAGAATAAGTACCAAACTCTTTGGTGATCCTTAAATTCTCTTAAGATGTCATCATCTAAGGTGCTCAGCAACGTAATGCGAGCTAAGAAGTCTTTTTTTTCAAGCGTCATAAGCCGCAAGGTCACGCCTATGATGAGGCGGGGTGCCCTCCTCAGGCTCATCCATGACAATATTAATTACCTCCAGAGCCTCTTGCTCTTCAAGCACATATTGAATTTTTAAGCTCCAGGTCTCATAGTTATCACCATTGAGTTTCAACCCTTTGTTGAGCTCAACAACAATATTTTTAGCAGCAGTAGACATTATTTTAACAAATAAAAAAATTATAGTGAGGATCTTAAAAGGAAATTCCTAAACGCAGGTTCTATGTTCAACATACATATATATTCGGACAACAAGCACTAATTTGATTAAGTTAATAAACACATATATTAATAATGGAGTCGAAAATTCACTATGTTCCCAGTCATCGTCCAAAAATTAAACACATGAAAATTAACCTAGTCAGCTACCTAGCTTAATGTCTTAATCATGTTTAAAATAATATTTTATTTTTATGATCTAATAATCCCGTATGGATCTAAGTTAAATAAAGTAAAATAAGTTAAATGTTAAACTAATAAACATTTATGTAATCGGTAAACTAATTAACTTAATAAGACCAATGTTAAACTAATTAACATTTTAGGTTTGTTAAACTAATAAACAAGTCATGCAATTGTTAAACTAATTAACAAATATACTTAGCGTTAAATAAATTAATATTTGGGATTAAAAAATAATTATGATTTTATAAAAAAAAATTAAGAAACAGAGACTTATTTTATAATCTGAATTTATTTAAAAAAATTCAGAACTGGCTATACCTGTTTAATTAGGTCATTTCCCTTAGGCTTCAAGTGGGCTTTAGCCCAATTAATTCCGCATTTTACATAGGGCTGAATTGCACAAATATGACACGGGAAGCAATGGTTTTCCATAATTCCCTCAATAACAGTGGTTTAGCAAAACCGTCCTCCATTAATTTAATGAAACTTATTCCGGACGAAAATATCCCTCACAACTAATTAAAAAACCCACACTATCCTCTCCTTCCTTTTCTCCATTTAAACAATCTCTAAACCTTAAAAACCTACAACTTTTATAGATTCCTCCATTGAAATGAAGATTCAAGGTTAGATTCCTTCAAATTCCTACTCTCTTACATTCATTTGGATAAAATCTATGAAAATGAGTATCTTACACAAACTTCTTGGCAATGGGCACCTTGCACAGACTTCTTGGCAATTGCCAAAACTTTAAGCCATGTTGCAATGGGCAACTTGTCTCTGCAAGTCTTGGCTATGCAAAGAGTTTAAGCTCTGGTATGCAATGTCACTTTACACAGACTTTCCTGGCAATTGCCAAGACTTCAAGCTTTATTGTAGTGGCCAACTTGCAAAAGAAAGTCTCTGCAAATCTTGGCTATTGCCAAGAGTTTAAGCACTGGTGCAATGGGCACCTTACAAAGACTTCCTGGCAATTGCCAAGACTTCAAGCGCTGTTGTAGTAGCCAATTCGTAGAGAAAGTCTCTGCAAGTCTTGGCTATTGCCAAGAATTCAAGCTCCGGTGCAATGGGCACCTTGCACAGACTTCTTGGCAATTGCCAAGACTTCACGCCCTGTTGCAGTGGGTAATTTGCAGAGAAAGTCTCTTCGAGTCTTGGCTATTGCCAAGAGTTCAAGCTCTAGTGCAATGGGCACCTTGCACAGACTTCTTGAAAATTGCCAAGACTTCAAGCTTTGTTGTATTGGGTAATTTGCGAGAAAGTCTCCGTAAGTCTTGGTTATTGCTAATAGATCAAGCTCTGATGCTATGGGCACCTTAACTAGGAAATCAAAGTGGAATCTAACACAAGAAAAATAAAAACAAGATTCAATGAAAGTTACGAACATCGTCATTAAAGGTCAAATTATCACTGGACAAATCAAGAAACCAACTTCTTTTATCAATGGTAATACCATCCAAGTAGTGTTACCAAATTCTCTGTAACTTTTGGCAATAGCCAACACTTTAAGGTGGGGTAGAAGGAGGCAACTTGTAGGGGAAGTCTCTGAAAGTATTGACAGTTACCAATACTTTACGATCTGGTGCAATAGGCAACCTGCAGACAAAGTCTCTGCAAGTATTGACAATAGCCAAGACTTTAAGCTCTATGCAATAGGCAACTTGCAGAGAAAGTCTCTTCAAGTCTTAGCAATAACCAAAACTTTAATCTCTATGCAATAGAGGCTACCTGCAGAGAAAGTCTCTGCATTAATGGCAATAGCCAAGACTTTAAGCTCTGTGCTATGAGAAACAACAATATCTAATTGCTATTGCCAATAAGAACCTTAAAATCATCTTAATCAAGTATAAGAAGTAAAAAAAATTCACAGGAACGCCAAATTTAATTCAACGATCATCAATCAAAATGGAAAAACCTTACCAAAAAGAAATACAGAAAAAAATAAATACAAATAAAGGATTAGGCAAAATAAAAATTACATTATAACACAAACTAAAGAAAAATAATAAAATAAATAAAAAATTTACAGATTTTCTAAATCTCTCTAGGACACAAAGAAGAAAGAAGGAAAAGAATGAGGATGGAGAGAAGGAAAGGAAGGAGGAAAGAGAGAAGGAGACTGTTCCTTGTGAATTGGGTTCAGGCAGGGGCAAAATAGTCCTTTCGCATAGTGAGGTATGATGTGGAGGACATTTACTTAAAACATTTGAAAGTGGGGGCAAATTGGTAATACCGGTGCTTATGGAGGGCACTGCGTGAAATTTTTTATCTACATAGAGGCCTGGTTAGCTAAACTGGACCTATCTGTAAATCCCTTATCTTTTGACACATGTTCATTGTAGGTAATTACTTTTTTTGTGTTTTTTTTAAATAATACTTACTAAGTAAAAACACCTTGCTAAGAAATAACCTAGTCCTCTGTTTTCTCTTCTATACACAATCGCCGCCAGCCTTTTTTTTTTTTTTTTGGATCCTATCATTATAGAACAACAGAGAAAATAAGCCCTAAATTTGCTATCTCTCTTTTTTTTTTTTTTTTTTTTTTTTTTTTTTTTGCTACAACTACCATTATCTTTTAAGGAAGAAGACAACTTATTTCTTTTTTTCCCTTCAAATCTGACATGGTTGTGGAGCACCAAAGGTCCACATTTTTTTATTACACCTCTATTGTGCAGACTTTTGAAAAAATAAGAAAAAACTGTTTCTTCTTATTTCAATGGCTAATTAGCCGCTCTTCATCGCACCATTTTTCGGTGTTAATGGTGTTCCATGGCGGTGGATTGCCGGAGCTTTTTCCGTATTATGATGGCGGCTGGCCTTGTTTCACGGCAGCGTTTAGGTGTGCATCTCGAAAACTAATTCCGAATGTATGCTTTCTTTTAAAAAATATTCTAAATATGATTTGAAAACTAATTTCAAATCTTTCAAAAAAAAAAAAAACAGGAGTGACCATAACTTATAAAACAATAATTATATTCTTCTAATATAATTTGTTATATAATTATATTGTTCATATAAAAATGTATTGAAACACTTATATACATCAATCCGTGTAAGGCTGACTGATTTTGTGTCAAGAGCTGAATAACGAGAACTGATGATAGTTAGCAATTTTATAAGTTTTTTTCTGGATCATTTAGACAGCGCACCGACACGTCCAAAGTCTACCCTCAAAGTAGAGTGACACGGTTGGTGTAAATATAATGGGTTTTAAGTCCGGATTGAATTTTTAGAGAACTAGCTTGCTTAATTGAGTTATGATTTTGGACTGAATAATATGTAAGATAATGTCAAAAATCCTAATAAGGTTCTATTTATAGTGCTATAAAATATTACACAAAAATCTGTCCTTGTGCGAGGCCGCACAATTACTTGTCTCCCTAAGCACTTTGGTTTTTGACTGCATTCTACATCACTCAGATGTCCAACTTTAGGTAATTTGTGCGGCCCGCACTTCTTCCTTTTATGCTTGACACTTCTTCTCAATTAGTTGAGTGTTGAGGTACTTCTCCTCTCGATTGTGTGGTCCGCACAATATTGTCCGATCATCGCTTTCTCCGGACACTTGGCTCTTTTTGCAACGATTCCAGCGTTGAGTCTGATAGGCTTATATTTTGCGATTGTTTTTATCTTTCGCTATCCTCAAGCTACGCTATCCATTACAACTTGGAATCATGCAACATTACATAAGATTTGACAATGAAATTAGTTTAAAGCTCATATAAAAGAGGTCTTCAAGTTGGTAAACTCGCTACTTATTAAGCATGAATCTGTCAATTTGAAAAAGCAAAAAGAAGAAAAACTTGGAAGATATCCCTTTTTTATATGGTTTTTTTTCTTCTTCTTGGGACCAATTTGTAAATTTTAAAAGATGAGAATTAATCTCATAAAATTAATTAATTTAATTTTGACTCGAGATAGATTCGTGGAAGCCATGGCATATTTGCTTAAACCTAATTTCTTTCCATAAAAAGAAAGGAAATGGTTTAGTTCATAAAATAAAAAAGTTCATTTACAAAAAAAATCGATCGTAGATCAATCCCTTTCCAAGTGACATGTCAGGTCGTGGACATCCCAATTGGATTGATTTGTGACCCTCTTAACAGAAAAGGCCCAATTTTACCCCTCAACTATAGCAAATGGGGCAATAATACCCTTCCTTTGATTTTTTGATACCCTTCCGTCAGACAAACAGGGCCACTTTTACCCTCAAAGCTAACAGATTTTAATTAGCAAGCTAAAACTCACATCATCCCTTTCTAATCTCTTTCTACATTGTAAAAACCGATAACCATCTTCACGCCGCCTTCATTCTCGAAAACGAACTTATTGAAAGACTTAACAATACGGTCCCATTAACAACAAATCAAATAATCTATTTTACATAAAAGTTAGTCAGTACACACAGACATGAAAGTCTCAAATTTTATAGTAAAGCTGAAAATTTTGTTCAACAAAACGTCCAAAAACAAAGTCAAATTTATCAAGAAAAACTGCAAAAGGGTACAAACCAAACGAGTATCACCTTCTTCACAGCAAATTTTGGTCATTCTCCATGCTTTAATTTCATTTAGTATATAAGTTTGTACTGTTGAAAGATGATTTTTGTTTCATAAGCCAAGTTCTTTTAACTATAATAATAGTTTGACAGAAAAGAAATTAGTACTACCAGTTTGTCAAAGAACATTCTCACAGTGTAATGCCTATCTTTAGAATGATATTTAGGTGGTCATCCCTTTGACCAAGTCATCTCCTTACACTCCGTTTGGATGGTTGTTACCCATGGTTTCATAATATATTGTGTTGTGTTGTATTTTATCGTATGATACTGTATCGTATTGTGTTGTACAACATTTGGATAGAATGTATTGTTTATCGTGGTTTAATAATTGAAAATAAGGTAAAGGGTAAAATAGAAATATTAAATAATAAGTGAGGGCATGATGAGTAAGAAAAATAGGTAACGACGCGATCCCACCAAATCGATCGTTACATAAATTTAACGATACCATACAATATTAATTAGAGAAACAATAAAAACAAACGTCGTACTCATGGTAACAATACAATACCATACCATGAGTTACAACCATCCAAACAAGCTGTTAATATTCTAAAGTCTTTGCTTTGAATATCTCCATAAAAAGAGGTGCAATAAGTTGTTATCTCATCAAATGGAGAGTATTATTGCCCCATTTCACATAGTTGAGGTGGGGGGTAAAATTGACCCATTTCCGCCCTCTTAATCAAATGCAAGACTTGAATAAATGGAAATTAGTAAGGAGAGAGAACGTGGAAGTGAGCGATCCACTCAAAAGCTTATAATAAATCATCACACACACACACACACACACACTTTGCTGTTTGTTGCTTCAATGGAGTGCTGCGCTCTTTCATCTTCAGTCGCACTACTAAGCTGTAAGTAAGACCTTTATTTTCATCTCCCATACCGCCTCTCCACTTGTGTATGTTGTTTTGATTTTGCTAATTATATGTTAGGCCGCCAAATGCAATGGGGAAAGACAACTTTACCCAAGGTTTGGAGCAGCTCAAGGAGGACTAGATCACTACGCACTGTGGCGTTGAGCGCCACCGCTGGATTCGGGAGCACCACTGAAGATCCTCTACCCAATGCTCACCCTCTTAATTATATGTGGACTCATAACAAGGTCACACTCTTTTGCTAAGCTCTTACTTTTATCACTACTTACCCTATTTATGATATATGCAAAATGCAAATATAGCTTCTCAAATTAGACATTGTTTTGTATTCTTGTAATTGAATACTAGTATAAGAATAATATAACAGCTAGTAGACTACCGAGGGTCTATCGGAAACAGCCTCTCTACCTACCTCACTTGACGTATGGGTAAGGTTTGGGTACATCTTATCCTCCCCACACCCTACTTGTGGGATCATGCTCCTGATAACAGCTAGCAGACTAGCGACAGGATATGACAATTTGGAAAGACTTTGTTTTCAATGAGACCAAGATTTACAAAGTGGCTGACTTCTGATTTTAGTTGCGATAATATAAATTGTCTGTACGGTTATATGTTTTGCGCACCGGTGCAAGTCCGAAGGGCTACTCCAAGTTGAAACATAATACTACTTTAGAATTTGTTGAACTATGCTCATAGCCTATATCTGTTCTTCCTCATAAGGTAATCAGAAAAATGCTGCTTAATTTTTCTGCTTGGGGGTGGCCGACATATTGCTTAGTTTATTAAACAAGTTTTCGGTTTACTGATTTACAGATTCTAGCAATTTCATAACACAACATTTTCATGGATGCAGAGACCAAGAGTCTGCATAGTTGGTGGTGGGTTTGGAGGTCTTTATACAGCACTGAGGTTAGAATCACTCGTTTGGCCTGATGACAAAAAACCACAGGTAACTTTTGACTGTAAAGCTCCAATTTTTTTGGCCTTCCTGATGCATAGTACTTTATATTACTGCATTGAATATCACTTTGATCCCTAATTTATCAATAAGTCACCCAAATAAAATATACTGTAATGTCATACATCAACAAATCATTTCCCAGTTTGGTCCTTTTCGTCAGCTAACCAACAAAGGTAGATGTGACAGTGTCACATAATTGACATGCAAGCAAGTACTGGAGAAAGTCTAGAACAATAAAAGGGGAAAAAAAAAACACATCTGAAATTGATATTTCCGGAATTGATGGGATATCTCACGACATTACCATT
Organism: Petunia x hybrida; assembly: GCA_037355625.1. NCBI lineage: Eukaryota > Viridiplantae > Streptophyta > Magnoliopsida > Solanales > Solanaceae > Petunia > Petunia x hybrida. Next base: position 69,179 of record JBBBVM010000845.1, read on the forward strand.
GCACTGCTTCCTCTGGAGTATGGTAATTCTTTGGTTTTAAAGATTTTCATGCCTCATCCCCAAATATGGCATTGGTTAAGGACCTTAAGGTCACACTTGATCTATCTTCGGATCAAAACCACCAAGTCCATACCTTTTGTTTCTTTCTCTTTACCCCATGTCATACTATGCTCAAATTGTTAGAAATTGGTTCATCCCTCTTTCCTTCATCTCTGCCTTGTAGGCCTGTTTCTTAACTAAGTCTTGCGAAAATAATCTGTTTCCCTGGAATGCTCATTTTCTTTGTGATCTAAATGTTACACAGTTTATTCTTGTGAGTTTGCATAACTTTCTCTTATTATCATGGATTCTTCTCATGATTCTGGAGTACGATACTTGGAGAATTTGCTCCTGGCTCCTGTCAGTCATATCTTTGTTGTCTATTCTTTACACGTTCTGGTGTTTGCTTGGTCTCTTCCATTTTAATCTATTCGAATTGGATGTTTATGTGCATTATTTACCTATTAAGACTTTTTTGATAAGGTAAGGTAAATTTACCTATTAAGACTTTTTAAAGTTAGATATTATCTGCTTTAGGAAAATAAGTAGATGTTGTTAATACAAGTCACTGCGACGAAAATGAATAAGTAAATGAATAAAGTGTGATAAAATACAACCTTTTTCTCCCTTCAAAGATTCAAAATGATATGATGCATCATTTTTCCTACTATTCAACTATATTCACATTTCAAACTATTATCATGAACTTTCTCTGTTAACTAAATAAGTCAGTCAAACTTTCTTCTTGATTACCACACCAGTCAGATTGGGTCATCTATATGGAATGGAGGGAGTACTTTGGTGGACCAACTTATCTGCTACAAATGGAGGTTTTTCTGATAAATGGTCGATGCCTTTAATGTTGACATACCTATGGTGCTACTTTTCATTTGGTGTTAGAAGCACTAACTTTTGAAAATTCTGCTCTTGAAGGGATTGGTGAACTATCCTCCCATTTCTTTTGGTTTCTCTTCTTTCCTTTTCTTTTCCCGCTTTATTCGATGTATGGGCACTGTATCTGGCTGTGTGGTCTTTCTCTGTTCTAATATAGGCTTCCTTTATTCATCTGGTGAAAGACATAAACAAGATATTATGTTGCGTGGTAAGAAAAAAATAGTGGCAACAAAATGAACAGTCGATGCTTCTCCTCTAGGCTTACCATGGAAGGAGTTGGTCTCTCTCTCCTAAAGCGTAGCTCGATAGCTTATGTATTTTTGTTGAGCTTTTTAGTTACTTATGCAACTCACTTTAGGTAGATACTAGAAAGAAGAGAATAAGACATGGAGACTACCCTATTGAATGAAAATGTTAACTTGTTAGTTCACTGAGAATGTGTGTCATTTGAACTAATTCAGGTAGTCCTCATCGACCAGTCTGAACGTTTTGTTTTTAAGCCAATGTTGTATGAACTTCTCTCTGGAGGTATGCTACCTACTTCCTGTTTGAAGTAACTGTTCCAGACTTTTATTTCTTATGTTTGTTAGTGTCTATGGTATAACTTCTAGCTTTATAAATCATTGCAAATGCAGAAGTAGAGACATGGGAAATTGCTCCAAGGTTCTCAGACTTGCTTGCCAATACTGAGGTGCGGTTCTTCAAAGACAGGGTAAAATTCCTAGATCCATGTGATCACTTAGGAACTAATGCACCTACAGGAGGGACTGTTCATCTTGAAAGCGGTCTCCTAATAGAATATGATTGGTATTCTTTTCTACTCATTTCTCAATTGACTGGCCATTGTAGAGGAATAATATTTTTCCTCTGAATAAAGCATTTATTATCATTCATCTGTGGATTGGCTGCTTAACTAGCCCTTAGACATGGTCTGATTTAAAGGACTTTTTCTATCTTAAATCTTTGGGAAGCCAGGTTGGTCCTTGCTGTAGGAGCTGAGGCCAAACTTGACATTGTACCAGGGGCTGCAGATTATGCGTTGCCATTTTATACTCTAGAGGACGCTCATGTGGGTACTTAAACTAGTTTACAAATTATTATTTTAAGTAAACTCAAATTTGTGATATTTGCTTCATTTGCAGATTTGAAGTGTTTCTAGCTCTGTATTTTCTGTGCAGAGGGTTGATAAAAAGCTAAGGGAATTAGAGCGCAAGAACTTCGGTAGGGACTCGGCAATACGAGTAGCAGTGGTTGGTTGTGGTTATGGTGGAGTTGAGTTAGCTGCGACGATATCAGAAAGATTGCAACAAAAGGGAATTGTACAAGCAATCAATGTTGAAAAGACAGTCCTGCCAAATGCTCCAGTAGGAAATAGGGAAGCAGCACTAAAAGTAAGCAATTTCTATCCTTTAGTTGGCATCAGTTCGTCAAAGGTGATTCTAGTGCCCATAGTTTTTCCTCTCTTTATTGGTCCTGTCTTTTGAACAAAAAAAATCAGATCCCCTTCCCAATTTAAATCAGACTCCAATTAGCATATGTAGCTGTGATATTTGTTCAACTTGAGCACTTCCGATTTCTTCAAAACCAAACTTTATTCCTTTTTTTTGCACCCTAGTAGAAATCTTGATTTGATTTGTATAGTGATAGTGTTATAAATAATTGATTGTGTTCATTAATTTGGTTTTCACAATCCTCTAAGGAGCATAATTAATGCTGTAATATACAAAAAACATGGTAATGTCGTAAATTAATTGGACTAAGACATAGTAATTTTTTTGGTTGATTAGAGACCAGTGTACATGGACTTGTCATTAATTAGAGTTCAACTAATATTTTCCCTTGGCTAATTTGAGTTTTTTGGTGCAATTTTAATCCTGTGCTGTGATGCCCAAGGGTTTTAGGAGTTGATCTTCTTTTGCTGGTTAAATTCCATCACTGTTTTCCATCAATCGCTAGTCTGGTTTCATAATTTTCTAGCCCCTTTTAAGTGTTAATACCATTGCTACATTAGAGAGTTCGTCCTCCTTAGCTATTCCTTGTGACTTTTGCCACATGTCTGCCTTTGAACCGGTAACACATCATCCATAGGTATTAACTGACCTTTCACAAGTCATACTCACTGCACTACTTAAGCCTGTTTTCTCCCCATTTTATGGCGTGATAAACTTCTTGTTGGGCCATGGTCCAATGTGGTTGTGTCCCTTGTATTTGAACATAAGCGGTCTTGCTTCAGGTACTTTCATCCAGGAAAGTGCAGCTTTTGCTTGGTTATTTTGTCCGATGCATAACAGAAGAAGCGGAGTCTCGGACCTCTGATGCTGAATATACAAGTATGGACTCAGCAGCTGATCATTCTAAAAGTCTAATACTTGAATTGCAGCCTACTGAAAGGGGCTTGCAGGGTCAAATTCTAAGGGCAGATGTTGTTTTATGGACTATTGGATCTAAACCTCTACTTCCTCAGTTGGAACCTAGCGATAAACCTTACGACATTCCTCTGAATGCCAGAGGGCAAGCAGAAACTGATGAAACTCTCCGTGTCAAGGGCCATCCTCGTATATTTGCTGTTGGTGACTCTTCTGCATTAAGAGACCAAAATGGGAAGTTGCTTCCATCTACCGCACAGGTAGTTGATTGAATTTTTCTTTGAACAAGCTTTTATTAAATAAATAAAGAAATTTAAGTACTGATTTGCTATGGTTTTCATCACAGGTTGCTTTCCAGCAAGCAGATTTTGCTGGTTGGAATTTGTGGGCCGCAATTAATGACCGTCCACTGTTGCCTTTTAGGTTTGTCCTGTATCTGTTATGTTGATTTGTTATCTGAGTTTGTCTATTATTGCTGAGTGATCGTCTGTCACATAGTTTAGTTCCATTAATTTTGAGTAAAGAGGTCTAATTTCGTGGTTTTGTTTTTGGGTTTAAATCCAAATTACACTTCAAATTGCACGCATTTGCATAACCAACCCCTCTACTTAGTTGATGTTCTAGAGGAACACCTATGCTTGTTGTAAACTATATAATCAACCCGTATGGCTAACACATCACCTAAATAATGACAGTCACCTGATGGAAACAAAAGCTTTCATGTCTTTCACCCTCTCTCCACCTTAATTCCATTAAAGCCTTCAAACCCTAACCTTCGTAAAAGCCCCTCAACACACCAGTGGAGTAAGAGGTTCTTTGGGTCCGAATCCGAACTGCTGGTATTTGGAGCACCACCTTGACGGTGACTCTCTTTTTCCCCAACCAGAAAAAACTCCCACCAGACACGCCCTCTTGTTTACGTCATAAACTTCTCTGAGATTTCAGGATGGAAATAGCTTCTTCAAATTTTAGTTTTACGATAGCTGTCTCACATTCTTTCCCGTTCTTCTACCATTTACTAGCTCGGAGTTAATTCTTTTTTTGAGTAATGTAGCAAAGCTGGAGGGCATCCTTGAGTGCACTTCTCTCTTCTATTTCTTAGAAAGTTCTATTTTTTTGGGCAAAGAGGACGACTTGAGAAGATTTGTGTTCAACTTGGATCTTTGCTAGAATATCTGGGTTGATGTCAAAGAGAAATAAGGCGTCCAGTTGGATTTGGGTGGTGTAGAGAATTTCTGGTGTCTTTCAGTAGAGAAAAATTCTTCAATTTCCTGGTGGCATCTGGATCATGTGGATAAGCTATAATTCTCGAATCTCCATGTATTATATACATATGTAAAGTTGTGATTTTAGTGTAATTGTCAAGTAAAAGTGGGTCTGGATTTTTTTTTTTTTTAGTTTTGACTGTGCATTAGCTCCTCTTGTTGGTTGAGCTGCTGAATTTTGTGGTTTATAGATTGATTTTTCTTTCTGGGTTTTTTTTATTGGGTTTCAAGTATATCCGTTCCAAGCTCTTTATTTTGGGTCAGCAAATATGAGATTTTTTCCCTTTTCATTGAAGAAGGCACGATCACATGAATAGACAATACGAGGGAGGGAGAAAGAAGAAGTAATGGGTATAGTTGAAAGAGGATAGTAGAGGGAGGAGAAGGGATCAGATGACGAATTCCATCTGAAGTTATCAAAAATTAAATGTTCCGGAGAGAAATCTTGTTCGTGAACTTTACCAATCAAGCCTCACTTTCGGAGTCTCTGAACCTGTCAGTACCAGCAACATGTGAATGCCAAGATTACCCATCTTGTAATTGGAATAATTGCTTTGCTGGTGGAAGAGACTGAAGAGGGTTATCTCTCTTTTAAGTTCTTTAAGTTCTGCTTCTGATGACTACCATTCTGCTTGTGTCTGTGGGTGAAAAACAGGGAAAGAAAAGGAAAAAAAGGGACACGTGGATTGTGGAAACAAACACGTGGGAGTCGTAAAAAATAGGGAAGGAAAGGGAATGAAAGAAGAACATACAAACACACACACACACACACACACACCTACATCAGACCCCTCTGGGGTGCAGCCCTTCCCCGGACCCTGCGTGACGCGGGATGCTTCGTGCACCGGGCTGCCCTTCACATACATAGAGTATGTATGTTTGACATGTGGCATTCAAATATGGTCTCAGGCACAAGTTTTTTTAATGTTCGCTCATTTATGTTTTATTTCAGACGTGGATGTCACACGTCCTTTTAGATTGTAATGGTTTCTCCATTACAAGTCAGTGTGTAAAAGAATGTCTGCAAAGAAAAAATATTGAAGGTATTACTGTGCAAGTTTGAGGATTGAAGTACATAGTAAGCCTGATTTTAACTACTTAAAAGAGGACTATGAGCAAGTAATTAGTGTTGGGGAACAATTTACCATGTGCAACAGCATTTTTTTTTTAATTAAAAATTATGTTGTAATTTGGAACTTTTACAAACCACTGAGGTATATCATGGAGAATTCCATATCTATTTGCTACAATTTGAGTTTCGAGTTGGAATCATGGAGAAGAACATAACCAGGTGATTATGTTAATTAATGTTATGTCATAATACCGCAGGTATCAAAATTTAGGTGAGATGATGACACTCGGCAGGTATGACGCTGCTGTTTCTCCAAGTTTCAGTGATGGGCTGACCTTGGAGGGTTTTGTTGGTCATACTGGTACTGTTCACTTTTCTGGCATCACATCATTCCATTTCATTCCCTGCTTTATTCTGCACTCTCCTCATTTTTCAGTTTGGTAATTATTTGCAGCAAGAAAAATAGCTTATTTGATCAGATTACCAACTGATGAGCACCGCGTGAGAGTAGGAATCAGTTGGCTACTGAAGTCCACGGTAGATTCAGTTGCAACACTGCAGACAATGCTCACAAAAGCTCAATCAGATTCTTAGATCAGTAGGTCTCTGGTTGGCAACACGAATTTTACGATTCTTAATCTGTATAGTATTGTTGAGAACACCTGTTTTGAGTTGCACAGACTATCTAATTTAGATTGTTCATTGAGATGTTAAATTATGTAGTTACTTGGTGAGATCCACTACATAGCCATCTTTTCTGAATTGTTGTTCGTAATTGTGATAGTGGTCCGATTGATTGACAATATAAAGAATGATCGCAAGATTCAAAAAAGTATTGGGCTGCCGCAGCAATTGCAAGTGCTATTGGCGGTGGGACTGACGATCATATAAGGTATGTAACCTCTTTTTCAGGATAATCATCTCTCTGCTATCACTGATATTTTTACTAAATTCTCAATGTATTATTGTGCTCTTGGCTTTAGGTACTTGGCGCATGCCGCCTGCATAGATGGTCTCTGTGATTTGCTTGTGTCCAATAGTAAACGAGTTGTCACCATGTGTTTAGAAGGATTAGAGAAAGTATTGGAGTTCGAGGAAAAAGATGCAAAGGGTAATGTTTACGCTCAGCGGATTAAAATGCCTGGGATAATGGAAATTATTAGAGACCTGCAGAGTAGTTCTGATTCACGATGCAGCTCAGGGTTGTTGAATCTATAAAGAAATTATGTGTAACAAAGGATGGCATGGCATACTTTGAAGCTGAAATGGTTTCTAGTTGTAACTTGTTCCATGACATGAAAGGCGAAACGATTTACTTATTTAACAAATTCTGCTATCAGTAATATTTACGCGCGTCTAGTTATGTATATCTCTTGATAGTAGCTACCCCCTAATACTAGATGTTCTAATAAACTGAATTTGGGTCAAAAAAATTGTACTTCTTCTATCTCTACCCTTTACTGTTGTAATAAGTGAGTTAAGTTAGCACCAGAGGTTTGATCTATTGGTAAGTGATTTGCCTGTGTTGTGTGTGTTAGGCACACTATACAAGTTCGTCCTTCAACACATAAAAGCTTGGTATTTAAATGTAAAGTGATGGGTTAATTAGTCATTGAACTTCATACCGTGTGTCACCGGCCCGATGATTTGAGTTTCATATCCTGTGCCATCGGCCCTCGAGGCTTTCTCGATTATTAGGAGAATGTAAATTATTGTTAAGTGCAACGTTTAAAGAGAGAAGTGATAGCTCAAAAGTATACCTACGATTTGTGCGATTAAAAGCCTTTCTAAATGAAATGGGAAAGTTTTACAAGAGTGGCAATAAGAAATATGGAGAAGCAGAAAACTGCTGACGGTTGGTTAAATGTCAATTTGACTTTTTAGTCAGTGTTAAAATAAACCAATTATGACCAATGTTTTTTTCAAACACGAATCAGTAGATGAGTTTGAATTGCTACGTACGGTAGGACTTTGCCGTTTTCTTGGCACAGCGCTAGAAAAAACTGCTACACTTGATTGCCTGACAAATGGATGAGACTCCGGAAACAAATTTTCATATCCTACTACAGGCACATAATATATATCGAGGAACGTAACTGCAGAGTAGATATTTTTTTAGTCTCGTCAAGTATTTAAATTTTAAATAAAATTGTACCACCTATGAAGACTAACGTTTACTACGTCATTACATATATGACAAGAGCCTTTCAAAGACCCTTCAAAAGGAAAAATAGCCTCACGCTACTTTTTTTTTCTTCTCATATCAACATCTACATGGTCCTTAACAAATGAAGCATATTACCCACGAGTCTACACAAGGTCTCTTCTCGACGCTGCCTCTTGACTGCAGCAATGAGCAGGACATCAATTTAGCAGATAACGACCCACAGCAGGCACACTCCTGTTTTTTTTCCTTGTTTTTCTTCCTTTTTACCTTTTTTTTTTTTTTTTTTTTTTTGAGGAGGGAGTCAGGGGCACAGATTCCATCTTCGAAGAATCCATCATCCAACTTCAATATGTGCGCTTGAAGACAAATCCACACACCGTAATCTGCAACCTGTTCTCACTTTATAATGTGAGCTTGGAGCTAATCAAACACCTCAACAACAATCTTTAAAGGAGGCATTCTCACCAACACGCTTTCTTCAAAACACCAATCTTTGGGATGTCTGCCCAGATTCAAGCTGTTGATTCCAGACTCAACCTGCTAGAAAGATACCATCACAGCAACAAAGCAAGATAACATAAAGATAACATAACCTATCAAATCATAAAACACAGGGCCTCAGAAACACATGCCTTATTGCAGGCTCCTGCACAGCCTCTGAGCTTGTACTATCCTGTTGTTCCATAGCCCTTGCGAGAGAATGGTTTGGCTAGAAAACATAATATGACAAGAGGGCATAAGTTCTCCATCCTGAAATTACCATATATACAGCTTGATGCAGAGGCATTCTTAGCAAGCCCATATATAACCCATATTCAAAGCTACTTAGAGAAGTAGAAAGCTACGAGTACACCATGTATGGTTCAAAGACTTGCTGAGTAAACAACCAAATTTAACTAGTAACGATTGCTCAATATGAAAAAGGGAATTGAAATCATTGCTTTTCGAGTTGCCGGAGTATAGACACAATCACACAAATCATGATATATGTCCCTCTGCTTTTTTATCAAAAGATTGGATAAAAGTCTCCACACGCTTACAATCAAAGATCCCAACTTCATGAATTTTCCAATACACAACTGATGATATGCCCAGTCATCAATAGTCATAACAACCCTAACAAAAGATGAGATTGAACACTGGAAAATAGACGTGTCAACAACAATAATGCAAACTCATATAAACAGTATATATTGGTAAAACTGGACAAAAGAAATTTGCACTCCACCTGTGACTTCTCGTCCAAGCCATTACCCAATACTCCATTCCCACTTAGACATCCATCCCCTAGTTGTGAAATCCGGTCGACCAAGCTTATATCACCCTGAAAAGATCCTTAGCTCTCACTATCTTAAACAGTTCTCCATAAATCACTGCCATCAGCTAAATTCAAGAGCCGAACACGCAAACAGAGAGACTCACCTCGCAAGTGAGGTTCTGAATGTTGGAATTTGATATAGGCAGTCTTTCGACTCTTTCTGTGCACCCAGTCTGAACGAATGGTTCACTAATCTGCCCAACATTATCCCGACGAAGTGATCCTAAAAACTCCCCCTTCTCGTCGCTCTGCAAGACTTCAAAAGTTTGGACGTTTCTTGTGGCAACGTCTTCACATGGTCTGAGCACCTCCTGGCTTGGGAAGGATTTTGCGTTAGAACTATCTAAATCAACCTCATTGGAAACTCCGCATAAAGTAAAACCTTTAAAACTATCAGGAGTACAAGTGGAACTGTCACTCAGAGAGGCATCATTTCTGCTGCCCAATAGCCTATGCAATGATTTATCATCAGAAGTTCTGTCCAGGGAGACACAACTCTCGAGCTCCCTCTGCGTCTCATCAGAAATGATTATCTGTGATGATCCATCAGACCTACTAGAACCACTTAGAGGAGAAACAGACCCCATCCTCTGCGGACTAATGGAAGCACGTTTCCCTAGTTTGCCCGAATTTACATCAAATGGTTCAGCTTCCTGCTTCCTCTTTGGATGCCTTTCTTCAGGAGACATGCAGCTTCTATTAACTTTCTCAGGAGTACTATGAGTTGCATTCCTAGATGACCGTGGTCTCTTATACCCATCTGGAAAAACAAATGGAGGAATTTGCTTCCTCCGAACATGAGATACATAAATATCCATGCCAGGTCTCCAATAAGAATACATGCTTACGTCTTGCTTAAACTCATCAACTGTGCCACGAATATCAAACTGTTGTCCTTCTTGCACTTTGACACCCTGTTTCCTCTGCAAGCCCATAAAAAAGGCACAATGTGGACATGGTTTAGACAAGTCTACAAATTCATTCGGATACGGATGGCACTGCAACATCCCATTTGTGTCCCGCTCTATCTGAAATGCATCAAAGGATAAGCATGAGTTCCAGTGATAGAATCACGACAACTGAATTAGATCCTTTCCTCCCAGAATTGTTTTCTTTTCCCTTTTGTGCATAGAATTCTCATCAAAAAATAAAACCGAAGAATATAAAATCTCATCAAAAAATAAAACCGAAGAATATAAAATATACTTCACCTTAAGTGTTAGTTGTCTAAGCCGGGATTCCACCCAGCCTTTCCAAGCTAGCAAATCATCAGTATCTGCAGCTACAATGTCAACCTGCAGATAGTTTTTGTACACCTCAAAGAAAAGGTAATGCTCAAAAAGAGCGGCCCAATGAGCTTTATTCAACTCTATCTCCTGGATGAAAGAACCAAGTGAAAACAGCAAGACTACCAATCAAAATGAGTCAGTGAGTGAAAAAGGAGGAAAACAACACTGAACTTTTAAGTTATACCTCACAAATCTTGTTACCAAACTGAAATTGGTCCATCATTACTCGAAGAGTACTTGGAGATACATTGTAGCTTGAGTTCATGCAAGGGTAAGCTGGAGTAATAATTGGCATATGGTGAGTTCGATCTTTTGGATTCTTACGAGGATCCCAAACAAGAAAACCAAGTTCATCCTCTTCTATTGGGCATAGCATCACTGGATTTGGCCAACGCCATTGTGTATAAACTCTGAAGAACCTAGAAACAAGCATACTAGGGACTGCATTGGGATAAAATTGGCAAATGCGAGCAACTAAGAGAGCCCAATTGACACCACCAAGAAATCCGGTAACCTGAATAAATAGGGTGCAGAAGGAGGGAAAGCAGAAAATCAAGCTCACAAACTGACCAGCTTGTGAATCCCATAGACAAACCACATCGAGGGAGTAAGAACTCACATTGGAATAAACACCTCGCCTTTTTGCCCAAAACTTGAGACATCTAAGAGTTGTGCGGAAGTGCTGCATAATTTTGAGAAAATCAACATGGAAATTCAACTTTATTTTAAAGACGCCATTACACGAGGACAAAAGTAAACGTACCTCAGCATCAGGAACTAGTTTCAATATTTGGTCAGCAACTCGGCACCCATTGAGACTTCGAACAGTTGGTTCATCCACATTGTAGAGTACCGATCGATCTGAGATGTCTAAATCCTGTTAACAAATAAATAAAGTTAAAAGCAATTCAGCACAGAGCAGAGTTAAACTCTCAAGTAATATATTCAACTAAGCACTTCTAAAGTCTGAAAGGACATGAAATAAGGCCGACAAAGTACACACTTAAGGAAGCTGTAATAAGGAAGCTGCTATACATCCACATTGATCAAATGAAACTATAAATACTAATTCTCCATGAGTTAGCTACAGCAGTAAAAGCCTAAATTTCTACAGCTCTCACTTGTATATAAAGCCTAATGAATAAAGGATAAAAATCCAATAAGAATGTTCTAACTTACTTCAGGGACAACTAAGAGAGATATACTTGCATAAAGGAGATCAACAGATATTCCTTGATATTTGAATTTCATAACTGGGACATGAGCATCAGGAACTGGTTGAAGTTCACTAACTTCTTCTTTTTCAGCCAAAATATCATGCAGAATGATAAAGAAATCTTCCTGCAGAGGTAAAACAAAAAGAAAAAATTCCATAAATGATAATGAGTAATCATTCATCAGATGGAGCAAAGTTTTGAACAGTACATGGAACTCACATCTCTATTGACATAAGATGGGCCAACACACAATGTGTCTATGTCAGCTCCAGGCCCATGAACCTGCAAAGCATACCATTTTGTGACCAAGTGACATAATACTGAGTCAACAACGAAATAGTGACCATAGGCCATCCAGATTACTGAAAACAATAAATATATAACTTCGAAATACTACCGAAACAAATCACAGGATGTGATTGCATTTCTTTAAATACAAGAATCTATCTGCAGTCCGACAACTTAAAAAAAGATGTCAGTCACGTGATTTTGAAAAGCTCATTGAAAAACCTGGAACTGAAACCAGAAAAGTCCTATTAGCTGCACTTTAGCACCTATTACCAAGATAGGTTCATTTTTGTTCCAATCATCTGATCACCCTATTACCCCAAGCTCAAGTATCTTTGGCTTCATCGCGGGTTTTTTTTTTTTATTTTGAGAATGGTAACTATTTAGTCTATAATAAACCCCAGCATCTAGAAAATGCTGTAAAATTACATATAACTCCAGAAAGACAAAAGATGAGACCCTGATCTATCTATCATTTACAAGGGTCATATAAGATCTATCAGGTCTCCTTCCTCCACCAAAAATTCCTGTTTACATCGCGGGGTTTTCATATAGTTTATGAATGGATGAAGCACAAATAAGAAAAAAAATTATGTTGCTCTACAAAGAACCAAATACTAAAAAATTCAAGTGCTGAAATGTCACTTACTCCTAGCCGATAAGAACCAAAAGTGAATATGACAGCATTTGCATCCTCCACCATTTGATCAGTGTAGCCTCTCTGGCGGGTCATTTGTTTCACCCATGATTTTACAATCTGCAGCACAGTGGTAAGCCGTAATTACAACTTCTTTCGGGGTCAATTTACATCTGATCAATAGAACCAACAAGCACCTCAGAAGCAGCAAAATTTACAAGGAATGTGAAGAACTAATAAAGTCAATCAAAGCATCCGGCTCTACATATGCCGTAGCTCCATTGCACAGAAACTAAGTAATGAAAACATCCGAGTGTAAGACTGGCTACATTTTTCTTCTTGCCATCAAAGACTCCAGAATTTCTCTCTGCATTCAACCCACCTCACCAAAGCTGGGATGGTCTTCCAAATGCCCCTGTTAGATTCGGATTAATACACTTTCTGCCAGGATAGGAGAAAATCCACTGTATTGAATGTCATACACAAATGAAACCCCAAAACAGTGAAAGAAATGCCAAATCTGTCGTGTGAAGTTGCAATCTAGAAATAAATGATTGACATCTTCTGCATCTTCTTCACATAGCGGACATCTATTACACAAAATAATGCCTCTTTTGAAGATTGTCAACAGTGAGACATCTCCTATGTCCAACTATCCATGAAAAACATCTGATATTGTAGGGAGCTTTATTCTTCCAGATAGATTTCCAGGGCCAGATGGGAAGAGAGGGGGAAGGGCATGTCAACCATGAATAACAACTTTTCACAGTGATTGAACCGTGGTTATTGGGTTTCCAAGAGATGGAATCCGGAAAAGAAGTAATCGTTGGAGCTGAGTTCAAAGAAGCCTGTAGACGAGCATATTCTTCAATCTCCCAATCATTCAGATTCCTTCTAAAAGGAATTCAACATCCCTGGTTTAGCCTTAAATCAGCCAGTAAAGAATGTTTGTTTGCAACACATCTATAAAGAACAGGGAACATGACCATACGAGGAGTATGGCCAAGCCACGCATCATGCCAAAAACTAATCTTTCTACCGTTTCCCACTTTTATGATAGAAAGATCCCAGAAATAACTCCAATGAACTCTGATATGTTTCTACACGCTTAAGCCGAGTGGTGGAGAAGGGACCTTTTTTTTATAAGGTAAATTATTTCTTTGATTTTTTTTTGATAAGGTAAATGATTTTATTTATAATGAAGCGGAAAACCCCGTCCGCAAGTAGTATACTCAAAGGTAGAGAACCTACACCAAAACATAATTTATTTCAAAGAAGGGGAAACCTCGTATACATAAAGTAGAAAACTTAAATCAAAATATAGTTCTCCACAAAAGAAACCCAATCATCTATACATATTGGAACTTCATGGGTACACCAAAAAGTAACTAAAAACCAAAGACTACTTTGCAATTTAACAGAATCCCTCTCGACTCCTTCAAAAGCTCTCATATTTCTCTCTCCATAGGATCCACATAATGGCTACCGGAGCAATTGCAAAAGTGGATGACATTCCAACAAAGGGCACTCTCCTCAAACAGTTTCTGCAATTATTAGATACTCGAAGCACAAACATCTTATGGAATATCTGAAGTCTAAGAACAAGGCGAAACTAGAAAGTCAATGTTGAACGAGGGGTAATTTTAGGTCAAGGAATATCTGATGTTCACTATTTTAAAGCTTCAAAGAAACAGTATAAAACTCTCTTTCCAGGTCAGTATACTACTCTGCAGTAATGCTTTCTATATCATGAACAATAACAAGGCAAAAAATGCTGATCTTTTCTCGACTACCAAATTAAATTTTCTGATTTATCATACCATCTTCACAATTAAATTTCCTTTACCAGATAGTTTCACATAAAGTGCATGTATTGCATCTGTTTTTTTTCCAAGTCAAACAGAAATACTAATTGATGAACATAAAAGATATTATAGAAGGGAATGCTATTGGATCAAATGAAAACAGATGGATTTTCAGACTGAATCATGTAACAGGAAATGATTTCACTTTTTGTGTAGCTTTCCATGAAAGAAGAATAAGTAAAAAAGAAATGCCTAGGGAGTACAATCGTGGAAACCACTTTACCAAAGTATGGAGCATAGCTCCACGGAGGAATATTTTTTTCTATCAGTAGCTCCACGGACGAATATTTTTCTCTATCAGTAAAACTTTATCAAAAGTTACTGGAACAGAAGCCCTTAAACCAAAAGATAAAGGATTGCAACCTTTCCCTATTTTTATGCATTTCATCCGCTATTTAATCCGCTTCTAACAAAATGAGGGGAAAAAAGTCTAGTCAATAGTAAAGCTCTTTTTCTCAGAGGAGCGCCTTTTTCCTAATGTGAGATGGATTTTTCGCCCCAGCTTGGGAAATTGCATACCCGCACATTGTATGTAGAGATAGTAACAATACACTAGCTTGGGAAATTGCATACCCGCACAACAAAACCTTTGCTAGTGTATTGTTACTATCTCTACATACAAGCTCATAAATTAGTGAGAGAGAAGTAGAGAACCTCTGATTGTCATTGATACATCTTAATTCTTATTTATCAGATCGTATAAGCATCACTATAAGAATTGATAAAACAATAATGGATTACAACAGTTCAGCAAGTGGTTTCCCACATGGGAGACTTGGGTTCAAAACCTCTTGTCAATTTGAGCCTATCGCACCGGGCTTGCCTAGTGGGGGTTACCTCTCCTGTGTGCAGGCTATTGAATCAGGAGCGAGGTTTATCCGGAGCGCATCCGAAGGGTAGCGGCTGCGGTTTCCCTTGTGCCTTGTCATTAAGAAAAAATGGATTACAAGCAAGATGCTTCATATTAAAGCCTTTTTGGTACTCTTTGATTTCACGCTTACAAAAAGAGGAAGGGGGGGGAAGCAAACTGATTAGAGCACAGCATTCTCCACCTATCAGTTTTACATCATTTTTTTGGTGATTAGAAATAAAAACTGCAGTGCCTTCCATAAAGAGAAGCACGCAATGCCGCCACTCTTAATTTCAGTCTAACTTATTCAGTTGTGTGAAGTATCTCCTCTAAAAATTCTTCATTTTTTATCAAGCTCATCTACTCTTTACTATGTATTAAAGCATCAAAACAACGTTGATAGTGAGTTGAGTAGATAATGCCTCTAGGCAAATGGTCTTATACGCCCCTCCAGCTATACATTTCTTTATTTTCATTGATAATTCACTACTTTTCCCAGTCTTATTTTTCATTGACTGAAGGCACAACGCCTATTTTCAACGTGGCAGACACCTCTTTCATTGTGCTTCTTTAGTGATCCTTCCATCGACACAATGTTTATTTTCAGTGCCCATATATGAAGCACCAGCCTCTTTTCCGATAAGAGTATCGGCTAACCACCTTTTTCACGATTCCACAAACAACACTTCCCACGAATCCAGTTATCAGAACCTCATTCAACTACTTTAAAGACAAGTTTTGAGCAGCTATTTACATTTGTAATTCTTTAAAATAAGCAAATACAGTTGATTAGGGATAACCTCACTTTAAATTTGACCGAATGTATAAGAAAGTGAAGTATTACCCTTTAAAATGTAGAATTAGAAAGTGAAAGAAGATAAGTTCTAAGTTAAATATTCACATATGTTGGACAAATATCATATGAGTATTATTGTCTATAACACCAATAAATAGGTGCATCTTTTATCAGAAAACCGCTGGTAAGAGGTTTAAAATGATGAGTTTCTTTTCTCTTCTGTTTTCACACAAGCTCTATGCCAACTCATTCGGACAACATCAAAAAATTAGCAACACTGTTCTCCATCTGCTGTATTCCGCCATGCACTCTATCCATCACATGAAAAAGTACAAACACATTACTGTTGAATTCATCCCCCACCACTGAGGCTCAAAATATTATGTCAAGGAACCTATTCTCTTCCCCGCATTTGCTCCTAACTTGTTTCCTACTAACGCCCTAAAACATGGTATTATCCAAAGCGCAATAAACCCAAAGTGTTTTAATTCTTACAGACCCTCATGATGCAGATCTGAACAACAAATATGGAAGTCATCATGATTATTAGCAAAAAATCTCACTCAGTCAACTCCACCCTATTCCAAAAACTGAAACTGAAGTCCAACCCAATAAGGAAAAGCTCTATTTTAACTTCTCATCTAATGTTTCCATTTGCTGGAAAACCTATATATCACGCACGTAAATTTATAATACCATAAAGCTGAAACCCAAACACATGCTAAGTTAATAACAGATCCGTTTAGCCATATAATGTGTAACTTCAACATATTTCTGGTCAAGTTCTGGTTACCTTTTGTCTTACACCAACTAAGCTTTTATGCAGCAGACAAGCGTATATTCATAGGGTACAGTGAGGTAGACATATTGTATTGTAGTCAATCCAAATGACACAACAAGGCCTAGCTCTAAGTTGAACTTTGATTAACCAACAAAAATGGCATACATCTGAAATTGAGAATTATATCTTTTATTTTCCACATTACTTCAAAAGCATAATCAAAAGTAAAAGATATTCAGAAGCAAGCAGGATACTTGACAACTCATGCAACAGCAAAGCTTGTATGCAAAAATTAATGTAAACCAACGCAAGAAAGTCCTCACTCATTCTACTCTACCCTAACCCAAAAAATGAAATAGAAGGCGGAAAAGGAACACCTACAACCCAACAAGGAATATTTTTTTACTTGCTGAAAAACCTATATATCACAGCTTGTGAATTTAAGCATAATAACGTTGAACACATTTTAAAAGCTATCATATGAGTATTGTCTATAACACCAATTAATAGGTGCATCTTTACTCAGAAAATCATTTATTAGAGCTTTAAATTAATGAGATTTTCTTTTCTTTTTCCACACAAGCTCTATGGTAACTCATTCCGGACAACATCACATATGTTGAACTTGGAAGAATTTTTCCTTTGACTGCTTTACTCGCGCTATACAGTTTTCCAGCAATCTTGTCTTCAACTTGTTGTATTCAGCTGTGCACTGTATCCATCACCATGTAAAATTACAGACACATTACCAAGGATCCTATTATATTTCCCGTACTCTACTTCATCAAAAAAAAAATATATATTTCCCGTACTCCTCTTCCAATTAAAGCATGGAATAATCCAAAGTGCAATAAAAACACAAAGTGATCTCAAATGGACGTCATCATGATAAATAGCAAGGCCCTAAAAAAGTAGTTATTCATTGCAAGACCCGACAAGAAAGTCCTCGCTCATTTAACTCCACCCTAGGCCAAAAAATGAGATTAAAGGCGAAAAATCAACACCTCCAACTCAAAAAGGAAAGGTCTTTTTCCTATCCAAGAAATCATGGCGTACAGTTCAAAACTCTTTGGAAAAATGTCCCACCCCTCTACCCTTACCAGGCTTTTGTCTTGGGCGAGTACAAACCTGTAACATGCACCTATCCCACATATCAAAAGTTGAGATCTTATCACTAGACGAAACCCCTTGGGGCAAAACGGAAAAATCCTTTTTAACATATCCGAGAAATCATGAGGGCCAGTGACGCGCGGTTCAAAACTAAGTGATAATAGGCGGCCCACCCTTCTACCTTTACCAAGATTTTGTCTGTGGCAAGGTTTGAACCTGTGACATGCGCCTAACCAACACATCACCAAAACCCGAGCTCTTATCACTAGACCAAAGCCCTCACGGCAAAAAAAGGAAAGATCTTTTCAACTTCTCAATTATAGTATTTCCATTTTTTTACCAATCAAAAAAAAAATTATTGTATTTCCATTTATAACACAAAGTTGACAACTCATGCAAAAACTAAAGCATGTACACACACAAAATTAATGTAAAGCAAAGCAATATTTACTACTATAACTAATTAATTAAGCTAATTACTAATTAAAGCTTAAATAATTAACCTGATCAAGCTGACCCAACACTTCTTCTCTCCTTGCTGTCTCTTCTTCACTTTCATATAACCCTGATTCCCTCAAAAACTACCAAAAAGAACTCAAAATTCAGTTATAGCCAAAATTAATTTCAAAATTTTAAAAATGGCCAAAAAGTTGTCACCTTTTCTAATGCAGCATTTCTTTGAAGATCTGCGTCGGTGGGCCCAGCACTAGATAAAGGCTTGGTAACACCATACTTCTTCCGCGGTGGCGGTGGCGCCGCCGCCTCTATCGGCGGCGTTAAACTCTCGGAACCCACCATTAATTTACCCAACCCAGCCACCCCCCAATGGAAAAAAAATAACAGATCAAGCCTAAAAAGTGGGTAAAAGTGAAATTGAGTGAAGAAAAGTGCTAAAATTCATATCTTTTTTTAAATTAAAGAAAAAGATTAAAAAAATTCAAAACCCTAGAATTTTAAAAAGAGGAATTTTTAGGATTATAGCAAAGTTGTGTGTGTGTGAAAGAGAAAGAGAGAGATCTGAGGAGAAAGAAAAGGGAAGAATGAAGATGGAAAAAAAAGGGGTCAATGAAAGCGGTTTTGGGGTTTTGGAGGTAGGGGGGTGGTTGAGGTTATTTGATTTTTTTGGATTCTTAGTCAATTTGGTCAATTTTATTGAATTTTTCTTTTTTAATTCTTCTAAAATCCAGCTGTTTTTGTCTTCTTATATTAGATTTTCCTTTTTACTATTTACACTCCCAAATATGAAGTTAGATTTTTGTTAAAAATATTATTAAAAAATAAAACAAATTACTCCAATCTCCAATAGGAAGGAAGATGAGACGTACATAGATATACCCCTACTTATTTTTAATGGACTATCGACTCAAGAAAATAATTCTTTGAAAATAAGTATTTTAAGTAAAAAAATAAAGTAGAAAGTATTAACATAAAAACTAAAAATACAAGAATTAAATAAAACAGCAACAATAATAAAGTCGAATAATATAATAAAAATAATATGTGCAAAAATAAAACTCATCAAAATATATATTTTTTAATATTTCATAAAAAGTATCATAAGAACCTCAGTAATTCTCCAAGCAGTAATTTACTTGAATTGCAAATAGAAGAACAAGTATTTCAATTTGAGCACTAGAGAGTGGAGACTCAAGGAAAATGATATTTGTGAATGTACAAACACATTGAGACAAGTTATGGACTATGATAAATGACAAAAATATTTTCCATGAGCTTGGACGCCATGATGGGTGCCTTATTTTGTCTTGCTTTTATTTTTTCCTTAGCTACAAATTGTTAGATTAGCCGAGAAAACATAAAAGAAAAATGATGAGTGTATAATCGTTTAGTTGAGTTATCCTCTATTTCTATTCAATAGTTTTTAACTAGTACTGTAGTCTTAAAATTCTTCTATTACACAGTGCTTTGTTCCCTGCTGATATATTAGGAGATTATTTATTTCATGTTCTAATTATGTAAGTATTATAATATAAAAATTGTGATATTATAAGTAATAATACATTGTATATTTTTTTTACTAATTGTTACTTAATGTTAGTCATCCTCATGCATTTCTCACGCAGTTCGATCTATCATGAACTTTATCTAAATACATATTAACTTTACTATTTAATTTTTTTTTTTTTTTTTTGCTACATGGAAGCAAAGATTGAAATATTTCCCCAAAAAAAGAAGAAGAAGAAGCTATTTTTAGCGTGAGCATTGTGGCCTCAAGGTGCCCCTAAGCAACTGAATGTCTGTATGGTATTACCTTTTCTGGAACTTCATATTAAAGCTTGAAATGATAGTCTTTCGTATTAAAATTATAAGAATAATCACAATTCACATTATCTTTCTTTCTTTATGATTAATTTGCTGATCTAACTCAAGATATTGAAGGGGATCTAGGTGTAAGATCACATTAATGAAACTAAAAGAATTCTTAAAGATATGGACATACATGGTTTGTTGGAGATAAGTATAAAATTGTGTATGACTATTTGCTCAAATACTACTATATGAATTGAGGTAATTACGATTAGTGTTGTCCATCTTTTTTTTCCTTTAAGTTGATATACTTGTAATAAAATGTTCCAAAAAAAAATATATATTGTCCTTGATTATTTTGATTAATTTTGATTAATATAAATATTTAATTTTATGATTGCAAGATTGATGAAGCTCAAAAGGACATACATACTAAATTGTTTGTACTAGTATAGTAACCAATAATGATTAAACTATTAATCTAAAAATTCATATTTGATGCTCGAGCAATTTTAGAAACTACTTATTACTATTTTAAAATAAAGAGTAAAAGCTAATCGTTATCCATAAAAAGATTGTTGGGATAGTGCATGTTCATATTGATTGAAATTGGATCAATAACTATGAAGAAGAGAAGTTGAAGAGTAATTAAACTCGAGTATAAGATTGAATCTATTCATAACAAATATCTTACAATAGTTCAAAACACACAAAAGTATAACCATTGTTTTAAGTGGCAGATAGAAATTAATTATATGAACACATCATAACAGAGACATCAACGATTTTTATGTAACTATATGCATGATTTATTACCTCTAGTACGCATACAGCCGCCAACCGACTGTTGGAATTTGCTTGAAGTATTCAACCTCCAACAACTATTCCATGGCAATAAAATAACATACAAGAAGTTCTACTACTTTCTGTCGCGATAAGTACAAATAATCTTATATTGAACATCAACATTGAGCTTACTAACATACTTCTCAATGTATTTTTGTCATGTCATCTGCGTTGCAAGAATATTGTTACTACTATCAATATGTGTGTTTGTTGTTTGGCCCATTAAGAACATCACCTTCAGGTGGGGGTGTGCAAAATCGAATTGGTATCAATAGTTGAACCGCTATCGCTACCGATAAGTATAATGGTATCGATATAACGGTATATCGGTTCGTTAATGATATTGATTTCTAATAACATAAGATATCGATACGATAACAATATCTATATATCTTTGCAGTTGCCGTACCGATGACCGATAAAGTATTTTTTATAATTTTATACATTTATTTTATTTATTATTATTAAATTTAAATTTAGTACAATTTTAATTTATATGTTAAACTTCAACTATTATTACTATTGGTAGTCATTACTCTTTATGAGGCTCGACCCATTTCATAAGTTTGATTCTGCTTCTAGGCTTCTACTTTCAGGTCATCAGACAGTCAAAAATTTGTAGCTTTTGCCATGAAACTCTCATTAACCAATATATTTGCAGACTTAACATCACGATGTATTATTGCTTTAACATAGCCAGTGTGAAACTAATGAAGACCTCTGGTATGGTTTAAGAGTCTATATATCTCATATATGAGTTAATTTTGCATTGCATAAGCATATATAAGTGTAGAATAAGAGTGGAATTTGTCCACTGTTGAGGAAATAACTTTGATGGAATAGATGGTGGAAGAATGCCAATGATGATGATAATTAATGGGTCTTTTTGCAGAAATATGACACCATAAGCAATGGTTTGTCTTTTTGCTCGCGCTTAACAGAGTTTTGCAAAAATGCCCCTGTTAAGTTTAATGAAAAATTTTTAGACGAAAACACCTCTGTCAATCTTTTGGCACGGAGCCAAGACTTGCCTTTGACCCCTCTCTATTTGCCAACACTTGCACCTTGAAGTATTGGCAAAAGGCAACACTTCCCAGTACTTGGTCGTACGTGTTGGCAAAAGGCAATACTTGCACCTTCCAATCTCTTCCTGCATTCTCGCCATATAACTTGAAGTGTTGGAAAGACAACACCTTCCTTTGAAATACCTGTATTGGATAAAATCTGACGTCACCTAAAAAGGACACGTATCTGCCACGTGGCACGGGCAGACGTTTCTCCGAACAGACATCTTACGAGCAAACAACCAGCCAGGCGCTTACCACGAGCAGATCCTAAGCAACTATGTAACGCCCCATCAGTCAACACGATCTGAATGAGGAGTTATTAACCTGATGATGCGCGATCAGGCAGTAAATGGTCATAAAGGTAATAATTACAATCCAGCGGTTACATATCCGACGGATACGTGCCCGGCGGTTACAAAACCCAACGGACGCCTATCAGGCCTATAAATAGCACTCATCCTATACCATTGAAAAACAACTTTTACTTCCTGTCTACAACATCAATAAGAATATTCTCTTACTCTCAAATATTGTTCTTGGCTTGCGTACTTTATTCTTTAGTGTCTAAATGCAATCAGTAAGGAGGAAGTCTCATCGGGATCAAGCGATCCAACACGGTTACTTCTATTTATTTTGCTTACTCGTTATCTTTATTCATTTCCGGTTATATTTGATTTCCATATTACTAGTTATCATTGGGAACCGCGAATATATTGGTACAACAGCAACCAACGCAGTTCATATTTTAAACTCTTAATCTAAACTATTGATCGTGACTCCGCAAATACAAATTAAATTGTTAATTGGCCTAAAATTGGATCTAGGTTAAACAATTTGGCGACCACAGTGGGAGCCGGTCAATAGCCTCTATAGGTTAATAGTTTACTTGATACAATTTACCCCTTTCCTGTCAATCTTTCGTTTTTACAACTAACATGGCAAAAAGCAGTTCACAACGAACTATCGTGGAAGGAGAACAGGTACGTACTCCTTCATCGGGTCGTTCTCCCAATTATTCTCCCGATTATTCGTCCGATGGGCAGCAACAGTCTTCCCAAGGAATGGACAGGCAGCGAAATAGGCGTAGGCACTCTCAGAGCGCCACTCCGCCTAGGAGAAGACGCCACAGGAGTCTCTCCCCTGGCCAAGGGAACATCCAGGAAACCCTCTATGCGTTTATGCAGGAACAGGCAGAGGTCAACCGAGGAATAAGGGAGGCGATCAATTCTCTCCGAGGACAAGCTCCCCCGGTCGCAAGAGTTGACGCTACAGCGCCAGGTCGAGATGCCCCTTCCTCACACACTTCGAGACAAGGTGAGGAGCGAAACAACGGAGGAACCATGGATCCAACGACGCAAATCAACCAAAATCAAAACGGAGGATCTATGGCGTCTATAGAAATGAGCATCGTCGTGGAAGCCCTCACCAAGCAATTCAAGGAGAGCCAGGAGGCGCTTCAGAAATCTCTCCACGAAAGAATCGATCAGATACCGGGCGCTCCACCCACGCTGAAGAAAGTCGATGTCCAACGTTATTCTCAGCGGCCTTGGAAGAAAGAAGCAGCCCCAAAAGCGATACCGAAGACGTTCAAAATGCCAAACATTCCGAGATATCGTGGGACATCTGACCCCAACGATCATCTCATAATGTTCAGCAACTTTATAAAAGCAAGCGATCTCACTGATGAGGAGATCGAGTCAGTTCAGCTGAAAAAATTCGTAGAAACGTTGGCAGATGGAGCTCTACGATGGTACTCAATGTTGCCACCAAACTCCATTGGGTCCTTCGCAGAGATGGCTGAACTGTTCGTGAAGGCACACACCGGCGCCCAGAAGACGGAGACGCGCGTGGAAGATATCTTCGAGATCAAGCAGAGGCCCGACGAGTCTCTCCGTAGATATGTGGATCGCTTCCAACGGTAATGAATGATGTTACCCAAAGTACCGGACAGATGGTCAGCGATTGCGTTCACCAACAGTTTGGACATCAGGAGCTCAGAAGCTACGCGCAGGCTATACGAATCCCTTCGTGAATTTCCAGCAGCCAAATGGTCAGACGTCTACAACCACTACAACTCAAAGGTACGTATTGATGAAGATAAATTGATTGCAACAGGTACCCGAGGAAGGACTCAATCGCGCAGCGGCGGCCCTGGTGGGAAAGCGGAGACAGAGAAGTCAGACGCACGTTACGAGCCATACCCTGACCAGTCACGCAACAACTCCAAAGGACGCAGCCGCAACAACAACAGATGGCTATCCCGAAGAGAAGATTCCGAGTCGAGCCTCCACGGAGCCCCAAGCCTGCCAAGCTTCAACGTCGAAATGGCCGAAGTCATGGCGGCACTCAAAGATATGGGAGAAAAAGTCAAGTGGCCGAAAGACATGAAGACTGACCCTAGCAAGCGAAACCAGGACCTATAGTGCGAATTCCATCGCGACCACGGTCACACCACCGAAGACTGCAAAGCTTTAAGGTGTGAAATTGCACATTTATTGAAACAGGGATTCTTGAAGGAGTTCCTGACCGAGAAGGGAAAGCAAACTCATGCGAAGGTTCAGCAGAACAAATCTGGCCCTCCACGAGCATCCTCCCCGAAGTGGACAGTCAATGTTATTTCTGGTGGGATCGAGGTGGATTCCGTCACCTTCATGGCAAAAAAGTATGCAAAAGTCTCCATCACCAAGACTAAACATCCACGACCAGAGGAGACCATAACATTTGAAGATTCAGACACAGATGGATTGCAAATCCCACACACTGACGCGTTAGTTATAACGTCGCGTGTGGCGGAATTCGACGTCAAGAGAGTGCTCATTGACGCGGGCAGTTCTGCAAACATCATCCAATCACGAGTTGTAAGGGAGATGCAGCTGTCAGATAAAATCATGCCAATATCTCAAGTTCTCTCCGGTTTCAACAATTCGAGTGAAAAGACCCTTGGCGAGATTACCCTGACGACTCTTGCTGAAGGGGTAGCGAACGACATTTCATGTCGTTGATGCAGACCTAGCTTACAACATCATCCTGGGAAGACCCTGGATCCATGATATGCAAGTCGTTCCTTCCACTTATCATCAGGTGTTGAAGTTCCCATCTGAATGGGGAGTGCGCGAGGTTCGTGGAGAGCAACGCTCTGCCCGAGATTGCTACTCGGTGGCCCTCAAGCTGCCCGAAGAAAGCAAATAGCAATTACAGCAACCGGGATCAGACGTGCCCAGCGGAGAAGCAAAGTACGAGGTCCCGGAATTCATCACAAAGCTGGACGAGTGGGAAAGACACATGCCGACCGTGGAAGCTTTGGAGCCCGAAGAATTGTTCACAGACAAAGCCGGAGCGGAAAGTCTACCTAGGGACCGAGCTAAGCGAACGCTTACGAGGAGATATCCTCCGGTTCCTCAAGGAGCGGCACACAACGTTCGCCTGGTCTCATGCAGATATGACAGGTATTTCTCCGGATATTATCTCTCACAGGTTGAACGTCGACCCGTACCACCGCCCAGTAAAACAGAAGACGCGACAGCAAGGAGCTTTCCGGAATCAGATCATCAACGACGAAGTTGATCGGCTGTTGAAGATCGGATCCGTACGAGAAGTTAAGTACCCGGAATGGCTAGCCAACGTGGTCGTTGTGCCAAAGAAGAATGGCAAATGGCGAGTCTGCATCGACTTCACAGATCTAAACAAAGCTTGTCCGAAGGATTCATATCCCCTTCCCAGGATAGATCAATTGATTAACGCAACAGCCTGGCATGAGGTGCTTACATTCCTTGATGCATACTCTGGGTACAATCAGATACTCATGGACCCCGATGACCAGGAGAAAACAGCATTCATAACCTGCAGAGGTATGTATTGTTATAAAGTTATGCCATTTGGGTTGAAAAATGCAGGTTCAACGTATCAGCGCCTAGTCAATCGAATGTTCCATGACCATATCAGTAAGACTATGGAAGTGTACATCGATGACATGCTGGTCAAATCCAAGCGAGCAGAAGACCATCTAGCGCATCTAAAGGAAGCTTTTCGAATTCTCGATCAATACAACATAAAGCTGAACCCAGAGAAATGCGCATTCGGAGTCGGATCGGGAAAATTCCTGGGTTTCATAGTTTCTCAGCGTGGAATTGAAGTCAATCCCGCTCAGATCAAAGCTATCGAATCAATCCCAGACGTGCTCCACAACCGAAAGGATGTCATGAAATTGACTGGACGGGTAGCAGCTCTGCGAAGGTTCATATCCTGCTCCTCAGATCGGTGCAAAAGCTTCTTCGACGTCTTGAAGCAGAACAAAGAATTCGAATGGACTCCCGAATGCCAACAAGCACTGAAGGATCTGAAGAAGTATCTGTCCAATCCACCACTGCTCTCGACACCTCAGCCCGGGGAGCAGTTGCTGATCTACTTGGCAGTGTCAGAATCTTCGGTAAGCGCGGTTCCAGTCCGGGAAGAAAAAGGTAAATAACTTCCTATTTACTACATTAGCAAAGCTCTAATCGACGCAGAAACACGCTATCAACCTTTGGAGAAGTTGGCATTAGCACTAGTAACTGCTGCTCGTAAGTTACGCCCTTATTTTCAAAGTCATTCAATAGCTGTGGTAACAACTTTTCCTCTACGAAATGTTTTGCACAAACCTGAATTTTCGGGAAGGTTGGTAAAATGGGCTATAGAGTTAAGTGAATTCGATATTACTTATCAACCTAGAGTGGCTATAAAATCGCAAGCTCTAGCAGATTTTGTAGCAGATTTTAGCGCCAATATCTACCCTGAGGCAGAAAAGGACGCCGTTCTGAGTACCGAGCAAGCTCCCGGCGCGTGGACATTATATACTGATGGCTCCTCGAGCGTCAAAGGGTCTGGTCTTAGACTAGTCCTCGTTACCCCATCCGGGAAAACCATCAGGCAAGCCATCAAATTCCCGTTTATTACTAACAATGAGGTCGAATATGAGGCCGTAATTGCAGGATTGGAGCTAGTCCGGAGCTACAGAGAAAACATCATCAAACTCAAGAGTGATTCTCAGCTGGTGATCAACCAGATAAACGGAGGCTTCATTACACGGGAATCCAGAATGCAAGTATACCTCGCCCCTGTGAAAGAACTCCTGACACAGTTTGACGAATGGGAAGCACTCCAAATACCACGGGAAGAGAACCATGAAGCCGATTCCCTCGCTAATCTCGGATCAGTAGCAGAAATGGGAGCGACCAGCTCATCAGCTGTCGTTCAACTCCTTTACACAACCGTGGATCGAGAGAAGTTCGAAGTCAATGCCATAAACGCGACTTGGGACTGGCGGAATGAAATTATAAATTATATTATTCATGGAACTCTGCCTGCTGACGCCAAAGCCGCACGCAAGCTCAAGATAAAGGCTGCTCGATATACAATCCTCAACGGTGAACTCTACCGCAGAACGTTCGCTAGACCCCTCGCAAAGTGCCTCGGACCAAACCAGATCAACTACGTGATGCGGGGGGTCCATGAAGGCTGCTGTGGTAACCACTCCCGGGGAAAGGCATTAGCCCGCAAGTTGATTCGTGCAGGATACTACTGGATAAGATGGAGAAGGATACGAATGAGTTTGTCAAAAAATGCGACAAGTGTCAGAGGTTCGCACATCTCCTTCATCAGCCGGCAGAACCACTGCACTCAATAATCTCCCCGTGGCCATTCATGAAATGGGGAATGGACATAGTTGGACCTCTTCCCGTGGCGCCAAGAGGGGTACGTTTCTTATTGATCATCACCGATTATTTCACCAAATGGGTAGAAGCAGCAGCATATGCAAAGATACGGCAAATGGAGGTTATTGATTTCCTTTGGCGTTTCGTCATACGTCGCTTTGGAGCATCTAAGGAAATAGTCATGGACAACGGCCCACAATTTATCGGCCAGAAAGTGACTAGGTTCCTCGACGACTTGCACATCAAGAGGATCACATCTTCCCCTTATCACCCGGTTGCCAATGGACAGGCGGAGTCGACCAACAAGATCATCGTTGAGTCACTCAAAAAGCACCTTGAACAGGCAAAAGGGTGTTGGGTGGAAGAATTGCCCGGTGTGCTATGGGCTTACCGGACAACAATAAAAATGAGTACAGGTGAGACACCTTATTCATTAGTATACGACGCAGATGCATTAATTCCAGTCGAAATCGGAGAGCCCAGCCTAAGATATGCACATGCCACTGAAGAGTCGAACTCAATCAATCTCTCTGAAGAGCTGGACTTCCTTGAAGAACGAAGGGAACTAGCCCTCATACGGGTAGTCGCCCAAAAAGAACGAATTGAGCAATATTACAATCGGGGACTACACGTACGAAGCTTTCAGGTTGGGGACTTCGTATTAAGGAAAGTATCCCAGAACACACAGGAAACAAATTCAGGGAAACTAGGCCCCAATTGGGAAGGCCCCTATAAGGTAATCGCCTTAGTCGGTAAGGGATCCTATCGCCTCGCACGATCAGATGGCTCTATCGTCTCGAACAGTTGGAACATGATTCACCTTGAAAGGTATCACTTCTGAGTGGCAAAACGGTCAGTCATTTTCTTCTTGCCTTTTACTTTTATGACAGTTCTTACTTTCATTATATTTCTCTTAAATGGTACTAACGGCCTGAATAAGTTCAGATCCGTTTAGCTCAATTGGTAGAGCTCGAAGTTCTTCAACTTCGCGGCTGTGGGTTCGAATCCCACAACGGACACACTCCTCATTTGGTTATATGTGTTCTTTTATTTACAGCTTGCCTCAACTCTTTTTATGTTATCCCTTATCATGTTCCAACATAAAAACAAGGGGGGTGGTAAGAGGCCCCTATAGGTAGGCCAGATAAGACCTTCGCAAAGGCAAAAGACCTTCTGAAAAGGCGAGTTTAAAAAAAAACTTTTATGTGACAAACTTCCACAAAAATAAGAGAAGCCGTTCACAAAGCCAGCGACTCGGCCAGAACCAATTTACACATCCTTGCGACGACTTTCGACTATCAAGGCGATAAGCAAAGTCGTTCGCAAAAGCCAACGATTCGGCTAAAAATATATCGGCCACGACTCGGTCAAAATAAAACATTTGCGCAGATTATTCACAACTTATGACCTCTTCCTTGGGAAAGGCTAAGTTAAAACATTTGGACAGACTTTTGGAGACCAGAACTTAATAAAGTTCAAACTTCAAAGGCTCCTAAACATAAGGCACAAAGGCCACCATACATACAAATAAAAGATCAAAAACTCAGGCTAAATATAGTCGTTGAGTAGATCTTGTTGACACCCAATTTTGTCCCGAATTTTAATTAAAAGTATAATAATTTTAAAATTAAGTTTAATTTTGAAGATTGCAGATAAATAGCTAATTTTAAAGGGAAATGACCAAAATCGCAAGTCGTCCCTTCATTTGCAGCGTGCTATATAATTATTTATTTAATTCAATTAAAGGGCTAAATCTGTTTTTAAATTTTAATTTAGGATCATTTCTAAAAAAAAAAGCCCACGTCGCACAAAAGCCCCAGCCCATTAATCATTATTCTTCCTTTTATCCAAAAACCCTACACCTATATATACTCCTTTATCTAAAACCCTAGCACAACACTATTCACCATCTTCCCCAATCCTCACAAAAACCCTCCCCTCACCAAAAATCAGATCTATACACACCAATATTCACATTTTTTCATCATCTTCCCCAATCCTCACAAAAAACCCTCTCTTCCTTACACCCCATTACTTAAAAATCAGATCTATACCCACATTTTATTCATTTTTTTCCTCACCAATATCCCACCACTACAATACCCATCTTCTCCTATTACTAATAAAAACACACAGCAACACATACACACCACAAAACATACCGATTAGAAAATGGGCAAATCTATACACACACACACATCCTCATCAGCAACCCCATTACATAGACATCACACTAACAGATCTGAAACATAGGGAAGTTGGGGATTTGGGAAAGAGGGTCTGGTCCAAAGCATCGCCACCACCGGAGTAGCAGCGACGCCGTTGGTGTCGTCTCATCGGAATGGCCAAGCTGGCGTTGCTCCTCCTCCTTCGTTTTCACTGAGTTTCTGCTCGCTGGTATCGCGCTGCCTCACCGAAAATAATGGTGGAAATGTTTTTGTTACTTATTCTTGGCCGGGGATTTTATCATTTTTTTATCGTCTTCTCTGATCTGTTGTTAAATTGAAAGGGGAATGTTGGGTACTGTTGGCACCATTGCAAGGGAATCGAGAGGAGACTGGGATAGCAGCGACGCCGTTAGGCAGTCGCTCCTCCACCTCCAACCTGTTTGCTCCGTCGCTGTATTGTTGATAGTTGCTTCGTTGACCGGCGTTATGGAGTTGACTCGGTCCTTGGCTTTTTAGTTCTGGATCTGTGATGTTCCTTCGCGTTGATATATTAGTCTGTTATTGATTGGTGCTTATGGCTTTATTTTGTTGAAATGCTGTTGACATTTTTCTTTGAAGATGTTTTCACAGGTCCCCAAACGCTACTGATCAGGATCATTACTTGGTTGAATTTTTTCTACGCTCATACGAGCTTTGAGGCACTTACACTGGCTATTGACAGATTGTTTCACTACCTTGGTTTCGAACCAAATGTTACAATGCTTATTTGGACAATGAAAATAATCAAATAATTGGTTTGAGGCATTTGAACTGATATGGAACCGATACTACACGTGGCCAATGAAAAAATACGTATACACGTATTGAGGCCTACACAAGGAATTGACGGATAATGAATTGACGGATTTTGAACATGATACTACACTTGATCCGTCCCGTTCCCGTGTCCCTAAAGCAAAAGGCGATGATGAATGCACTTTGATGCTAAGCAAGTTGAATAGAGTAGTGGGTTTGGTGCTTTGGCATGGCAACACGGCCCGGGCTCCGTGTTTGCAACCGTACCAAATCCCGAGCCTCTATTCGACGCGCCATACAAACCTGAGCCTAAATTTTGCAAAAAACAAACCCCCTTACCATTATCATTATTATTATTATTATTATTATTATTATTATTATTATTATTATTATATATTTTATTATTATTACTTTAGTATTATTATTCTATTTTCATTAGCTATTACACTTTATTATCGTACTAATCCAATTTTATTTGTTTGTTTTACGAGGTACATTTTGGCACGAACACTTGGGACGAGTTGGGTAAAACTCGCAAATTGGGACGGCCTTTGGGATGAGGTCGCATTGGAATCAACTCGCATTTTAAACTCAAGTTCAAGTCAAGAAAGAAGGACTTTTAAAAAAATGCTTTGTTGAGCCATGTGATGTTTTAGGCTCATGGGCATAAATGTGTAAAATTAAATAAATTCAAGGCTCCCGCGAGTTTGCCAATTTTCGGGTTCTTCTTCTAAACCTCCTCTTTTCCCATCCTTAGAAATTGCATGTCTATAGGAATTCCCCGTAGATAATTATTGTAGAATAATTTATTTGATTGATTATTAATGAATGTTTATTATTTATTGAGTTATTTCGTGAGTAGTTTATTTCTTTAGAATCTCCATCTTATTTATGAATTGTGAACCTTTTAGTTAAATAGCGCGTGCAATTGAATCCGAAAATGATTAAGCAAATAACTTGATTTTAAAATTCAATAAATTGCAACTTCTTTCCAATTAATTAGATTTTCCATGTTAGCAAAATTGCAACTTTTTCAAGTCTAAGTTCATTTAAATCCCTATTCCTTTAAAGCATAATTTAATGTAATTTTAGAATTTCGGCATTAATTTTAAGACTTTTAGAATAATTTTTGAAAGTTTCCTTTATTTAAGCTATTTTGTGAAAACCGAAGGATTAACCGTAATTTTACGGATTTTCGAAAGTGCTTTCAAATTGAAACCTTCTTTCGAAAATAATTGAACCTCTTACTTAGAATCTCTGAAATAGACCACTTCCTTAAAACGGAGGACTTGCACGCACTATTTAATTAATTGGTTCCTAATTCTCCTAAATTGGGTGGCGACTCCAAAAAAAAACTCCAAAAGAGTTAGCCCATCCTGTCGATATTCCGGAATTTATCCCTTTTCGGGGGGTAATTTTTGGGGTTCAACAGCATGACGACTCCGCTGGGGAGCAATAAAGGTTTTGACCATAAAGGTTTCCAATTATTTGCAACTAGCATGCTTAATTTATTTCGCTTTATTATATCTGTTTGTTTGTGTGCCACGAAAAGCATGTCACTACACCCTTATTTGTGCACATATAAACTGGCATTCCATTCATATTTCCCCCACTCCTCGGAACCTCTTGCATTCTCACTCAAATATCCGCGAGGTACGCCCATGCGCACCCGCACCTTCTTCCACTAAAGAACCCTGTGACGAGTTGGTACACCGGCGGCCATCGTAGGAGTAATTCGACTGCGAGACCGCTTGCCACTCACCTGTTAGCCTCAACCGTTAACCCACTCTTAGAAGGAGATTAGGTCATGCATGCATATACACCTTAGTTTGGGGGGAAGTTCGGCAGATTTGGTTGGTTTGTGTTTTGGAGATGGCCTGGTGTAGTGAGATCTAAGAGGCGAAGCCCCTGGTGTCTTTGAAAGGATCAGTGGGGTCCCTCTCGTGAATGGCTTTGCGTGTGTGAAGGCCTATGTTGATTATCCAGCTGCAACTTTGTAAAAATTGAAGTATGCTTGTCGCATACTGGGAGAGCGAAGCCCCTGTGTCTTTGAATGACCAGTGGGGTCCCTCCTTGGAGACCAGTGCGGTCTTGGCTACCTAGGAAACTGAGAGGCTTGATTAAAGCCGAGGACCAGTGAGGAGCCCTATGAACAAGGTCGGTGAGCCTTGCAAAACCTATGAAGCTGAGAGGCTTGTCTAAAGCCGAGGACCAGTGAGGTTTTATTTTGAAAGGCCAATTGGCGCCTTTCATGATTTGCAGTCTGGTATTGTGAAGGCAATTGAAAATTTCTCCCTGGATGTTGTAAATCAATTGGGAATTGTGCTTGGAGGAGTGTGGATGTTTGCAAAAGCTATGGAGGATTGTTTCGAGTTTTAGGCATTTGGGTTTAGAATTTTGTGCAGATGCTGTGGAGAGCATGAGCTGTGTTAAAATGTTAATTGCCTGCCTTGCTTTATTTGTTCAAAATGCGTTAAATACTAGATGTTGCTTGCTTATATGCAATCCTATGAATGACATGAAAACTATCTTAGTTACCCTTTGTGAGGTTCCTTTTGTTTTGTTTATATCCCGCAAATGTTGGATTTGTGAAGTGGCTGACCATCCACCATGCTAAGATTTCGAGATATGATTGATGGTAGACGCTCTAGCTCATGAACGATGCAGTACCAGAAGCTAATGGCATTGTTTGAAAGAACTTGGCAATTGAACTTAGTAGCATTATTTTCAATTTTAATTCAGATTGAGGCCCTGAATTGCATTGTACCTTAAAAGCTTACGTTAATCTGAATCAACTCATTTTGAATTTATGAAAGTTGAAATAAAATGCATCTCATTCTTATTATATTATTTACGCTTGCATTTGTCTCCATTTCAAAATTAAATTGATAAACCTGCCGAAGCTTTGCTTGTGACGTATGGCAAAACAACTGAACAATTTAAAGCGACGCACTGAATGTTATTGTCTGCGCTCTTTGGATATCGCAGTATCTGTTAGAACTTCAACTGGGGCAGCTTTATTTGTTGGTATACGGCGTTAAAGCAGTGATGCAGAACTACGCACGGTCTGATTCCCAAGGAGGGATACGTAGGTTCCCACATCGGGCTCGACCCCTTTAGCATCTAAATTATTATTTTCCCCCAAGAAGGACAACTGGGGCAATTTTTGCAAAACGAGTTGGGGATGCGGAAGATTATAACTGGGGCAGAATTTTGCAAGATGCGGCGTTGAGTTTTAAAGATGAGTTGGCAAGAATTCTGTAATTGGTTAAGCAAACAGTGCAAAGTCTAAGACAAAGGACGTTCAGTTTGTTTTAAAATATGTTACAAGTTTAAGTCAAGGCAAATTTTCAAAATGCATCTTTGACTTCATTTGCATGCTTATTTCACTCGCTATATTGCATTAAAACATTTTATCTTGCCTCTATTTTTCAAAGTCTATGCTATTTGAGTTCATGAGCCAAGTTTCTGAAAGCAATTTGCAAATCCAAGTCCAATGAAGACGAGGAAGCAGCAGAAGCGGCAAGATCAGGATGAAGTCTGCACAAATCAAACGCTTCCCCCTTTCCTCCTCAAAGCTAACAATTTTTCTTTGAGAGCAGGAACATGAAAGCTTCTAATGAAAGGATCATTCGCATTATGGATGAACAATTTATTGAACGAGCATCCAAAGTTGCCTTGCAGATGGCGTTGCATTGCCCTTTTCATGACTTAAAGCATTATGCTTTGTCATGAGTTATTGCCGAACAGGCGGCATTTCTACCCCTGTGACTTTTATTCCTAATAGGCGACAAAGCCGAGGCTTGTTTTGTGTTTTCGAAACTAAGCCAAATAGGGCATCGCTTTGTTTCAGGCGATAATCCGCACAAGGCCATCTTTGCTGGATTGTCTCGCCAATTGATTTATCAATGGCTATCGCACTGACTACATTTCCGCACTACTTTGCTTTGCACTTGCTTTGAATTATGCCTTCACACTTTCTTTAAAATTAACGCCTTGCTTTACTCTTTCAGGTTGACCATCGGCTACGAGGATTCCTTTTGTTGGACTATCTCGCCTATTGATTCGCCAAATGGGTCTTACGTTGCTCTACATTTCCGCACTACTTTGCTTTGCGCTTGCTTTGAATTATGTCTTCACACTTGCTTTGAAATTAACGCCTTGCTTTATTCTTTCAGGTTGACCACCAGAAATTGAACATCAGATTCAATAAGAACTGAAGGTATTCAACACGATAAATACAAGCAACATGACCCAGTTTTGTTCATTTGTTTTGCATTATCTTGCCTTAATTAATCCAATTTGCAACTTTGTTTTGCAGGCTGCTATCAAATTTAGGCTCGTTCACCTATATTGAACGTTTTGGGCTCGTTTGCCTTAGAATTGAACGTTTTGGGCTCATTCGCCTTACAATTGAATGTTTTGGGCTCGTTCGCCTTATAAATGAACGTTATGTTACCTGCGTAGGATATAGATTAGCCAAGTCGACTTGAGATATTATGTCTCGTTAGTCAACTTATCTTATGAAAGCCTTGCATTTTACAATTCGTTCTCGCTTTACTTATTGTTTTGCTTTACTGTTTCAGAATAAGGATCAGCTTAGAGGTTCTCCGGGCGGAGTATCTTGTCAGTTGATCGAAGGAAGAACTTTGGATGATGTCACCACCCGCATTTACAATTTTTGTTATCACTTGATTTATTTCTTATTCCAATCATTACAGTTTATTAGCAGTTGCACGCTTACCGTTTGTTGAGATTATTACAGGATTTTTTAGCAGCACCGCAGCAGCGTTTGGAGCATAACATGGAGCTTTTCTTAGCAATGAACCGGGGCAATCATTGATATGAGCTGGACTCGTCAACGAAGGCCTGAAGAATCGCACCCGCATAAGTCATCCACCCTAGAGGTAAGTCTCTTGTTAACCCTGAGTCTGAGGTTTGAGATTGAAGACAAGATGGCTCGGTTATCGAGGTGCAGTGGAAGCTATGTCCGTGTAAACCCCTCTTTATGGGTGTGTCGTCGACCACATTTTCATAACTTGGGTGATTACAAGCCTCTTTTCCCACACTTGAGTAGTCGTTACTATCTCGTCTTTGATTTTCAAATCGCGCCGAACTACATATGGCCTGATTCTCTTTCAGCCCGAGATATGTAGGCAACTCGGAAACCGCAGCTCGGCCATGTCCATAAGCCTCGCATTTTGATCCCAGGAATCGAAGTCTTGGCTTTACCGTGACAAAATTGGGTTTCACGTCAACTTTCTTTACCCTGAAAACTCTTTCATCCTTTTCGGGTAAAGAGGGGCAGCTGTTGACACCCAATTTTGTCCCGGATTTTAATTAAAAGTATAATAATTTTAAAATTAAGTTTAATTTTGAAGATTGCAGATAAATAGCTAATTTTAAAGGGAAATGACCAAAATCGCAAGTCGTCCCTTCATTTGCAGCGTGCTATATAATTATTTATTTAATTCAATTAAAGGGCTAAATCTGTTTTTAAATTTTAATTTAGGATCATTTCTAAAAAAAAAAAGCCCACGTCGCACAAAAGCCCCAGCCCATTAATCATTATTCTTCCTTTTATCCAAAAACCCTACACCTATATATACTCCTTTATCTAAAACCCTAGCACAACACTATTCACCATCTTCCCCAATCCTCACAAAAACCCTCCCCTCACCAAAAATCAGATCTATACACACCAATATTCACATTTTTTCATCATCTTCCCCAATCCTTACAAAAAACCCTCTCTTCCTTACACCCCATTACTTAAAAATCAGATCTATACCCACATTTTATTCATTTTTTTTCCTCACCAATATCCCACCACTACAATACCCATCTTCTCCTATTACTAATAAAAACACACAGCAACACATACACACCACAAAACATACCGATTAGAAAATGGGCAAATCTATACACACACACACATCCTCATCAGCAACCCCATTACATAGACATCACACTAACAGATCTGAAACATAGGGAAGTTGGGGATTTGGGAAAGAGGGTCTGGTCCAAAGCATCGCCACCACCGGAGTAGCAGCGACGCCGTTGGTGTCGTCTCATCGGAATGGCCAAGCTGGCTTTGCTCCTCCTCCTTCGTTTTCACTGAGTTTCTGCTCGCTGGTATCGCGCTGCCTCATTGGAAATAATGGTGGAAATGTTTTTGTTACTTATTCTTGGCCGGGGATTTTATCATTTTTTTATCGTCTTCTCTGATCCGTTGTTAAATTGAAAGGGGAATGTTGGGTACTGTTGGCACCATTGCAAGGGAATCGAGAGGAGACTGGGATAGCAGCGACGCCGTTAGGCAGTCGCTCCTCCACCTCCAACCTGTTTGCTCCGTCGCTGTATTGTTGATAGTTGCTTCGTTGACCGGCGTTATGGAGTTGACTCGGTCCTTGGCTTTTTAGTTCTGGATCTGTGATGTTCCTTCGCGTTGATATATTAGTCTGTTATTGATTGGTGCTTATGGCTTTATTTTGTTGAAATGCTGTTGACATTTTTCTTTGAAGATGTTTTCACAGGTCCCCAAACGCTACTGATCAGGATCATTACTTGGTTGAATTTTTTCTACGCTCATACGAGCTTTGAGGCACTTACACTGGCTATTGACAGATTGTTTCACTACCTTGGTTTCGAACCAAATGTTACAATGCTTATTTGGACAATGAAAATAATCAAATAATTGGTTTGAGGCATTTGAACTGATATGGAACCGATACTACACGTGGCCAATGAAAAAATACGTATACACGTATTGAGGCCTACACAAGGAATTGACGGATAATGAATTGACGGATTTTGAACATGATACTACACTTGATCCGTCCCGTTCCCGTGTCCCTAAAGCAAAAGGCGATGATGAATGCACTTTGATGCTAAGCAAGTTGAATAGAGTAGTGGGTTTGGTGCTTTGGCATGGCAACACGGCCCGGGCTCCGTGTTTGCAACCGTACCAAATCCCGAGCCTCTATTCGACGCGCCATACAAACCTGAGCCTAAATTTTGCAAAAAACAAACCCCCTTACCATTATCATTATTATTATTATTATTATTATTATTATTATTATTATTATTATTATTATTATTATTATTATTATTATTATTATTATATATTTTATTATTATTACTTTAGTATTATTATTCTATTTTCATTAGCTATTACACTTTATTATCGTACTAATCCAATTTTATTTGTTTGTTTTACGAGGTACATTTTGGCACGAACACTTGGGACGAGTTGGGTAAAACTCGCAAATTGGGACGGCCTTTGGGATGAGGTCGCATTGGAATCAACTCGCATTTTAAACTCAAGTTCAAGTCAAGAAAGAAGGACTTTTAAAAAAATGCTTTGTTGAGCCATGTGATGTTTTAGGCTCATGGGCATAAATGTGTAAAATTAAATAAATTCAAGGCTCCCGCGAGTTTGCCAATTTTCGGGTTCTTCTTCTAAACCTCCTCTTTTCCCATCCTTAGAAATTGCATGTCTATAGGAATTCCCCGTAGATAATTATTGTAGAATAATTTATTTGATTGATTATTAATGAAGGTTTATTATTTATTGAGTTATTTCGTGAGTAGTTTATTTCTTTAGAATCTCCATCTTATTTATGAATTGTGAACCTTTTAGTTAAATAGCGCGTGCAATTGAATCCGAAAATGATTAAGCAAATAACTTGATTTTAAAATTCAATAAATTGCAACTTCTTTCCAATTAATTAGATTTTCCATGTTAGCAAAATTGCAACTTTTTCAAGTCTAAGTTCATTTAAATCCCTATTCCTTTAAAGCATAATTTAATGTAATTTTAGAATTTCGGCATTAATTTTAAGACTTTTAGATTAATTTTTGAAAGTTTCCTTTATTTAAGCTATTTTGTGAAAACCGAAGGATTAACCGTAATTTTACGGATTTTCGAAAGTGCTTTCAAATTGAAACCTTCTTTCGAAAATAATTGAACCTCTTACTTAGAATCTCTGAAATAGACCACTTCCTTAAAACGGAGGACTTGCACGCACTATTTAATTAATTGGTTCCTAATTCTCCTAAATTGGGTGGCGACTCCAAAAAAAAACTCCAAAAGAGTTAGCCCATCCTGTCGATATTCCGGAATTTATCCTTTTCGGGGGGTAATTTTTGGGGTTCAACAGATCTAAAATAATATAAACACAATTCTATAAAGTGATAAAATGCCGAAAACGGCTGACAGAAATTTACAGAGTGATTAAAGGCCAAATAGAACCGGCCATACAAAGGATCAGAGAGTCTCTACGAAGCCTCTATCCACAACCAACTAATCCGGCTCTCGCCAGATGGACAAACTTGCAACTCAATCAAATTTTGGAGACATCAGTTTTTGGGGCTACGAACAGAACTCGACACACCAGCTCCGTCAGTTCTCCCATCGCCACCCGAATTCTCGCTGTCATCTTCATCTTCATCTTCGTCTGCTTCAGACCCTTCAGGAGAGAGATTCAGTATTTGCCTCGCTCCTCGAACAACACTCTTTGTCTTCTGTAACATCTCCTCGACATTAATCTGCTTAGCTAAGACCTGCCCGAGTAGCAAATGCTTAGCCTCGAGCACGGCAAGCTTTGTCTTGATTTCAGACTGATCACGAAGGTTTTCCAAGTCCTTTGACAATGCGAGTTGAGCACTCATCGACTGGGCAACCTGATCCTTAGCAGCTTGGAGCTCAGCTTTGGCCTTAGATGACTCGTTGTTAGCTCTTTACAGATTCATCTCAAGGGATCTATGATCGTCAAGAGCTTTATTCAGCGAAGCCTTACATTCTTCAAGTAGAATCTCCATATCCTGGGCAGAACGTGCGAACCCCTCTTTCTCTTCAGAAAGAAGGTCCTTCTCCTTGGTGAGCTCGTTAATCCGCTTAATACGCTCGTTGTTAACCTCAGTCAATCGGTTAACTTCGCCTCCAAGAAGACCATACTGCTCTGCCAGGATCTTATTCTCCTCTAGAGCATTCAGCAACTCTTTCTTCACCTCGACAACCTGGTTGACATTGTTGATCCTGGAGCGGAACATCAACTCAGCAGACATCATGCTTGACTGAAACAAAAAGAAACAAAATTAGGAGTATAAAATCAAATCACTTCTAAGGACAAGCGGCAAACACTTACCCAGGCGGAATCAGCGGCGATTGTAAAGGCCAACTCCCCGTCGCTCATCTCCCTCATTGTCCATTCTTCTCGGGGACCAATGAGTGAAGAGACAGCCTTGGCCAAACTACCCGGCCTGGATATAAAGTTGACGTCAGGAGCTAACTTCATGGTATGCTTCCTCTCGCAGTACTTGGGTTCCCAAGCCTGTTCAGAGGGGTAGTTGGGACCAAACTTATAGCGCACACCCCTGATGTCCTTTACTCCGGTATGACCGTTGATGATGGACCGCCAGACAAGTCTAGTTGATGATGAGATGGGGTCACCTCCCACTCCAGGATCTATCGTGTCACACTCATGAAGACCAACCGGCGTCGCCCCCTCAGTGGCCACATTTTCCAGAACCTCGAAACGAAAAACATGAGGACCTCGGCCACCCTCCGGGGAAACCTCTTCCCTTATCTCCTCTTCTCCTTCTTCTTTTTCTTCTTCTTCTTCTTCTCCTACTTTTCTTTTCCCTTTGTCTACACGGGAAGGAGCTACCCTCACCCCGTCACCAACTCGGGGACTCCTCTCCGGAGTACGGGCAGCATCTTCTTCATCAACCTTCCTCTTATCACTCCGAAGATAAGGTTTTCACGCAAGGGGTTCATTATCGGCTTCAATCTCAGTATCCGAAAGATCAATCACCACCTTGTCTAAACCTTCTCCCCGTGCAAACTCGGGGACTTCAGCAGCGACTTTTGTACTCTCTCCTGTAGACTCTGGTACACTGGCTTTGGGCGGGGTTTCACCTCCAGCAGTTGAGGGTTGCCCAGCAGTAACGGAAGTCTTACGAACAGACTTCTTCCGTGCTCCGCCCCCACCTTGGCTCTTTTTCCTCTTTAAAGAACCAAGGCTACTGGATAAGAGCTCCTCACCGCCTTCCCTGACTTTCAATGCCTCTACTGAAGCAAGTAAAAATGCAACCTCAGCGTCGGGATCGGCAGAAGACCCAGAGGGCACGGCTTGAGGAGGAGGAGCCGGGAAAAAATCCCCCCTGAGTACCCAGACCTACAAAAGGCGGAAACAGCCAGATACGTCAAGAGTACGGAGAAAAGTGCTAATTGTAAAAAGAAAAACTCTCACCATGAGTTTTCACGGTCAGACTCTTTTTCGTAGCAAAATACATCCACTCCCTTTGCTCGGGAGAAAACTTTTCCAAAATCACCTCAACCCACAGCGTCAGTTCATCAACTGATATGAGCCCGGCGTAGGGTCGTTTGACGGCTGCAAAGAAGAACCAAAGGGATAATCGGATACGAGGGAAAGAAGAAACACGAAAAATTCTAAAAGAAACTCGGGGACTTGCGCTTCTTGTTCCAGACTTCAGGAAGTAAAGCCTTGGAGTTGAGAGACAAGGCCTGAGTACGCACAAACACATACCGGTGCAACCAACCCCGATCACTTGTGTCCTCAGAGCTGCGCACCAAACCTTTGCTTCCACGCATCCTAACATTGACGAAACCGTCCTTGAAAATTTGTATACTATACAGGGAGATAAAATGCTTATACTCAAAAAGTTGGTCGGTTTCTTCCGCAAACCAGTCTATAAGGGTAACTATTCTATATACGCTGGGGCACAGTTGCCCCGGGCAGAGTAAATACTCTCTGCAAAGCCTCTCCAGCACAGGGTGCAGGGGTAGTTTATATCCAACTGTGAAAGGGTAGGTGCACATAGCTGTCCACCCAGCCCTGTGTGAAGTGATGTTCTCCCCTTCAGAAACTGGCAAGAGGGGAACACTCTCGTCCCAGTTACAATCCATTCTAACATGAGGAATCACCTCCGGTATGATCCCAGATTTAAACCTATACGCCGGCCACACGCGTATATCTCCGTGGTTGTTAGAGGCCTTAATATTACAGTCCGCTTCTAAATCACCCCATTTCTTAGGGATGATCTCAGCAGCCGTGGCCTGAGCAGCCCTAGGACTGGGGGTGGCTGCCGAGGAACTACCAGCAACATCCGCATTTTGGTTCTTTCTAACCCTTGAAGACATAATTTCAGAAGAATTAAGGAGTTCGCAAAGAAGGCTAAGGGAGGTTCAAAGAATTTTCAAGATTCAGCAGAAAGAAAGTGAAAGCAAGTAAAAAGATTTCTCACTCAACAAATCCCTATTTATAAGAGTAGAAATCCATCTCATCGAATTCCCCCGAAACACGCGGAGATCATCCAAGAAGCCACGATCAGATCCAGCCGTCAAAATAAAAAGTAGATTTCACCAACTTTTGTAGTATCATTATTGAACCCCAAAAATTACCCCGAAAAGGATAAGTTCCGGAATATCGACAGGATGGACTAACTCTTTTGGAGTTTTTGGAGTCGCCACCCAATTTAAGGAAAACAGGGAACCAAATTAGCAAATGCGTGCAAAAACTCCGTTTTTATAAAAGACGGTCTTTTCAGAGATTCTAAGTAAGAGGTTTTATTAATCTCGGAAGAAGGTTTTTAAGGCACTTCCGAAAATTCCGTAAAATACGGTTAATGCGACAGGTTTCCAAATATTTACAAGTGTGCTTTTCTTTCAAAAGAATTATTTAAAAATAGTAATAATAATAATAAGAATAATTAATCGAATAAAAGCTTATTTGCAAAATATTCTTATACTTGCATGCATTTGCTAAGACGGCCCCAATTTGCAATAAATTAAATAACGACTTCACAATAAAAGGCGATGAACATAAAGTAACGCAATATACAAACAATCAAATATTATTGATAAATAAAATATTCTACACATTTATTTGCATAAATATCTCTAAGGAAAGAAAGGCAAAGTTAAAGATAAAACCTGAGAAAATGATCAACTCCCGGGAGCCTTGGATTTTCTAAAATTCCTAAGTCTTATTTTGAATGCTTGAGTCCGAATTCAATCTCCAAATGCCTTTAATGCAATGGACTATTCCCATTCGTGAGTTAGCCAAACTCGTCCACAAATTATTCGTGCCAAAATGTACCTCGCAAAACAAACAAGTAAAATTGGATGAGTACAATAATAAAGCGCAATAACCAATGAAAATAAAATACTAATAATAAATTAATAAAGTGATAATAATAATAATAGTAATAATAATAATAATATATAATAGTAGTAATGAAAATAATAATAATAATAATAATAATAGCAGGGGGTTTGTTTTTTTGCAAAATTTAGGCTCAGGTTTGTATGGCGCGTCATGTAGAGGCTCGGGGTATTGGTACGGTTGCAAACACGGAGCCCGAGCCGTGTTGCCATGCGAAGTACCAAATCCACCACTCTATTCGACTTGTTTTGCCTCAAATGCATACGTTCATCATCGCCTTTTGCTTTAGGGACACGGGGACGGGACCGTTCAAGTGTAGTATCCATTCACAATCAGTCCCGAGGCCTCAATACGTGTACATGTATTTTTTCATTGGCCAGGTGTAGTATGTATCAAATTCAAATCAGTTCAAATGTCTCAAAATGAAGTATTTTCATAAGCCATTTTATCACAATGACTGTCCAGATTAGTGTCACGACCCAATTTCCAAGGGCTCGTGATGGCACCTAGACAACATTTGCCTAGGCGAACCAATGAAACAAGATGCGGAAAAGAAAAATAATGTGAAAAGATCACAAATGGATATATAAATATAAAAGTGTGAAGTCCAAAAGAATATATCCACAAAAGAATTGGAGCATTCTAAGAGTGACTCAATAAAGTATGAATATACATTAAAGAAATCTGAGTCCTATCTCTAAGTGACTCCGGCGGTATGCCACCACGGTCTGTGTGGTCGGCTCACCTCAATCAAAAGTCTCAGAAGCCTCGGGAACCGCTAACGTCCGGGCTGCTGACTGGATGAAGGACCTGCGCACGTAGCAGAGTAAGTTATGAGCCGAAGCCCAGTAAGATCACCGACAGGCCCGCTAAGGTACCCTTGCGGGACAAGTCGCTACATGCATCATAAGCAACAACATACTATAGTAATCATACAATAAAGTAGTGAAATCACAAATAGATGTAACACATTCCATACACACAAGTAGTAACCAGAAGTCTCAAGGATTATGCCCATCCAACGTAAGGCATAGGTCAACTCAGCGGTGGTTTGGAGGTCCAATCTCTACTCCCGTGCCGACTAACCTAGACCTACGATGGACTAGCAACACCACTACTAAGTATCAACCATATACCGTGACCCGAAGTCACTATCACAATCATGAATAAGTAGACCAACGACCCGTAGTCGTTGGCTCATCTCAAATCTGTCTACGATCGCACCACACCCCCTGTCAAGTGCGTCGTATCTCAATAAATCAAGTGACCACACCACACCCCCTGTCAAGTGTGTCACATCTCAAAGATCAAGTGTCCACACCACACCCCCTGTCAAGTGTGACACATCTCATAGTATGGGCGACACCACACCCCCTTTCAAGTGTCCCTCTAACAGTATTAATATCCACGACATTAATAACAATAACAGAAATAATAACAGAAATATTAATAACGATAATATTTCACAGTCACCGTAACCCAGGTTGGTTATGCTAGCTGAACGTAAGGCGAAGGTTAACCCGACCACAGTTTGGGGGTACAATCCCTACTCCCATGTCGTCCAACCCAAGGTTACGTAGAGACAGCACTACCCAACCCGGCACGTGAACAAATCAAGTACCAATATCATACAAAAGCCGGCAAAATCCTCGGCAAGACATTTATCATGACATGCCGGCAACATCCTCGGCCATGTCCCAAGTTCTTGCTATCTA
The DNA here is from genome assembly GCA_037355625.1 of Petunia x hybrida. Classification (NCBI taxonomy): domain Eukaryota; kingdom Viridiplantae; phylum Streptophyta; class Magnoliopsida; order Solanales; family Solanaceae; genus Petunia; species Petunia x hybrida. The sequence continues at coordinate 113,870 of JBBBVM010000845.1, forward strand.
AGCATGGCGTAGCAAGCGTTACTATGATATAAATTTAAGCTACCTCGACGTAGCGTTTAGACCGGCACATACCTCGGTCGAGTCACAATCTCGCTATTTATAACAAACAATAATAGCAAGTAATTCACATCATTAATCCTAACCATTGTTAGGTATATATATGCGTACATGAAGCATACTAGCATGAAGGAAGAGTCCACAAGCACAATAGAGGTCAAGTCTCACTTACCTCGAAATTCGGGCTCAAATGCCGGGAAGAATCTCCTTTCCCGCTCGCCTTGTCCGCGAAGGACTCTCCACTAGGTCTATTAAGACAAGATATAGCACATATGAGTGCTCAATTATAGCTATTTAAGCCTATAGGCATCCTAGGGTAAAAATTACCAAAATGCCCCCGGGTAGGGCCGAGCCCTAAATTTACAAAATGTACTTTTCCGGACTCCCCACGCTCCCGTGAGTCCAAAAGTACACTTAGATTCCACATGCGATCCTTGCTCGATGTCTTTCCCCAATTCTTAAGAATCTAGGGTTCTAACCCATTTCCAAGAATCAACCCTTTGATTCTTGTGTTAATCAACATAAAGATGGATTGAAAGGGCTTACCTTAAGTGTAAGTATAATTGGGTCTTCAAGAAATACCCAAAAATCGCCTCAAGAGCTCACCAAATGATTTTTATAAGTTATGAACCGAAATGGCCCGAAATGGCCTTTTTATAGCAGTTTTTGCCTCTGTGACAGCTTCTTTTGAGAAAATCATAACTTTTGATAGGAATGTTCAAATGACCTGAAACTGGTGCCATTAGAACCACAACTCAAAGGACTACAACTTCCATGTTTTGAGTTTTTCCTAATTCCTTACGGATTGGCCGGAAAATCAGATTTTATCTGGCTATTTGCGCCAAAACAGAACAGAAAAGTCGCACCAGATTTTCTACTGTTTTAGGGGCAAAACGGGACCCTACGAAGCTCGGAATGATCCCAAATTTTGCACACAAGTCATAAAATACTTGGGTGACATGCTCGTTAAGACGGAACTCAATTCGGACCTCCAGAACTCAAAAAGTGGGTCCCACGGCAAAGGTTCAATTTTCGACTTTCGCCAAAATAGCGAAATTTAACCAAACGACCTCGGAATCCAATTCCGAAAGTAGCTACAAGTCACAAATGACTATACGAACCTAACGGAACTTTCGGATCTCTCATCGGAGCTCATTTGCTCAAATCGAGCTCGGAAACCTCTTTTAACTCTTTTAAACTTCCGAAACGGGGACTTTATCAAAAGTCCTATCAAACGAGGTCCGTTTTCAATTTTGAAGGTTGCTACATATCATAAATGACGAGACGGACCTAACGGTGCGCTCGGATTTTCCATCAGGGTTCGTTTACTCAAAACGACCTATCGAAACCCCAAATTCCTTTCCGGAATTTCATAAACGGATCCTTTTCTCGAAAACCTATCAAACGGACTCCGTTTCGACTCAGATTTCACAGACGGGTGATAAATGACCTAACGGAGCTTTTGGGACTGTCGACATGCAAATCGAGGTCCCGGATCCCGTAACGACTATTTGAGGGTCGTTACAATTAGGGTCCTCAATGTCAAGGATCTGCAAAGCTCATTAACAAACACAATTAGTGATATTCAGAACAAAAGCCAAGCCATAAGCAACAATGCCAAATCCATATGCATCAAGAATAAAATGAACAATTGTAAACATCATAACCAGGCTAAACCACAGCCAAAACACAATCAGTAACCAAAATACTCATGTCCAGCTTGAACAAACGTATAACCAAACACTGAAGGGTTAAACAACAACAATAATCTTAGACGGAGGAGCGACACCAGCTCGGTAACGGCGTCGCTACCACTCCGTCGTTCCCCTTTCAATTTCAACAGAAGCAAATTAGAGGTCAGTGAAGAGCAGAGGTGGCCGGTGACAAATTCATTTCCCAGAACACGATGAGACAAGGAACAGAAACGGATAAGCCGGGAAATGGTTTTTCGATGGGACAACAATAACGACGAAACAGAGCAACAACCAGACAATGAAACAAAATGATAACACCATCGACATGCGGAGAGGAGCGACTGCCGGCGAAGTTTTCTGGCGTGACTCCGGTGAAGCTCGCGGCGTCGCTTCTACTCTCCGTTTCTAATGTCTTTCATTTCCTTCCTCAAAACTCCCTGTCTCGATCTCCCCTTTCCTCTTTTCAGATATGTAACCTCAATCAAGAATTGGGGCTCGAAACCCCTCTGTTTTTGCTTCATTTGGACGTGGTGGTCTCGTTTTGATGTTGTTTGTATGTTTAAGGAAGAAGGTGGGTGAGGAAGACGATGTGAGGAGGGGTGAGGTGTATATGGTGTTTTGAGAAGATGAAGGGCTGATAGCTTAAAAAATGGGCGTAGGGTTTTTTTATGCCGTGTGTGTGTTGGGGGGAGGGGGAGATAAGAGATTGTGGAGAGGGAGATGGCCGGAGTCGGCTGGAGTGGGAAATTGTAAGGGGAGAGGTCTTTTTTGTGAGGGTTTTTTGTGAGTGGGGAAGAGTGGTGAATAGTGATTGTGGGCTAGGGTTTTAGGATTTATAGTGAGAGGGTTAGGGGTTTTCAAATTGGGCTAGGGAGAAAAATTGGGTGTTGTATAACATGAAGGTTGCGTAGATAGGCCGAGATTTAAAATGAACAACGATTCTGACCATTGACTAAAAACTAATAGCTTTAACTAATTTCGTAAATCAATTTAAAAAACTTTCTAATTAGATAAATGCTCCCAATATTTTACATGTTGTAGGTAATATAAAGCCGAAAATATCAAGTTGCTAATATTGAAAACTTTGCAAACAATAGCCAAATTGCGACAAAACATCAAATTTTATAATTTCTTTTGAAAAAGGACATTTTTGGCTTTATATTAACACAAAATGCTATATTTTGAGATTTATATAAAAAGTAAGTGTCAGCAAATTAATTTCGAAATTTCGGGACAAAATTGGGTGTCAACAGCTGCCCCTCTTTACCCGAAAAGGATGAAAGAGTTTTAAGAGTAAAGAAAGTTGACGTGAAAGCCAATTTTGTCACGATAAAGCCAAGACTCTGATTCCTGGGATCAAAATGCGAGGCTTATGGACATGGCCGAGCTCCGGTTTCCGAGTTGCCTACATATCTCGGGCTGAAAGAGAATCAGGCCATATGTAGTTCGACGCGTTTTGAAAATCAAAGACGAGATAGTAACGACTGCTCAAGCGCGGGAAAAGAGGCTTGTAATCACCCAAGTTATGAAAATGTGGTCGACGACACACCCATAAAGAGGGATTTACACGGACATAGCTTCCACTGCACCTCGATAACCGAGCCATCTTGTCTCCAATCTCAAACCTCAGACTCAGGGTTAACAAAAGACTTACCTCTAGGGTGGATGACTTATGCGGGTGCGATTCTTCAGGTCTTCGTTGACGAGTCTAGCTCATATCAACGATTGCCCCGGTTCATTGCTAAGAAAAGCTCCATGTTATGCTCCAAATGCTGCTGCGGTACTGCTAAAAATCCTGTAATAATCTCAACAAGCGGTAAGCGTGCAACTGCTAATAAACTGTAATAATTGGAATAAGAAATAGATAAAGTAATAAAATTGTAAATGCGGGTTGCAGTATCATCGATAAGTTCTTCCTTCGATCAACTAACAAGGTACTCCGCCCGGAGAACCTCTAAGTTGATCCTTATTCTGAAACAGTAAAGCAAGACAATAAGTAAAGCGAGAACGAATTGTAAAATGCAAGGCTTTTATAAAATAAGTTAACTAACGAGACATAATATCTCAAGTCGACTTGGCTAATCTATATCCTACGCAGGTAACATAACGTTCATTTATAAGGCGAACGAGCCCAAACATTCAATTATAAGGCGAATGAGCCCAAAACGTTCAATTATAAGGCGAACGAGCCCAAAACGTTCAATATAAGATGAACGAGCCTAAATTTGATACCAGCCTGCGAAACAAAGTTGCAAATTGGATTAATTAAGGCAAGATAATGCAAAACAAATAAGCAAAGCTGGGTCGTGTTGCTTGTATTAATAGTGCTGCAAAGCATTGAATGCCTTCAGTTCTTATTGAATCTGATGTTCAATTTCTGCAAATTTAAAGTAAATGCGTTAGAAAACGAGTGAATAATAAAGCAAAAGCTATAATGAAAAAAGGAAGAAATAGATTTGCGCTGCATATGCAATAAGGCAAATAATCTTTGAGAAACTGATGGTTGACGGTAGGAACAATAACAAAAGAGCCTCCAATTGTCTATGATAGGCTTCATAATAATGCCTCCAATTGCTTATGGTAGGCTTCAAATGATAACGATGTCTTCGCTTGCTCACGATAGACTTGATAATAAGACCTCCGATTACTTACGGTAGGATCAATAACAAAAGAGCCTTCAATTGCCTATGATAGGCTTCATAATAATGCCTCCAATTGCTTATGGTAGGCTTCAAATGATAATGATGTCTTCGCTTGCTCACGATAGACTTGATAATAAGACCTCTGATTGCTTACGGTAGGATCAATAACAAAAGAGCCTTCAATTGCCTATGATAGGCTTCAGAATAATGCCTCCAATTGCTTATGGTAGGCTTCAATGCTAATGAAGTCTTCGCTTGCTCACGATAGACTTGATAATAAGACCTCTGATTGCTTACGGTAGGATCAATAACAAAAGAGCCTTCAATTGCCTATGATAGGCTTCAGAATAATGCCTCCAATTGCTTATGGTAGGCTTCAATGCTAATGAAGTCTTCGCTTGCTCACGATAGACTTGATAATAAGACCTCCGATTGCTTACGGTAGGATCAATAACAAAAGAACCTTCAATTGCCTATGATAGGCTTCAGAATAAGGCCTCCAATTGCTTATGGTAGGCTTCAATGCTAATGAAGTCTTCGCTTGCTCACGATAGACTCATAATAAGGCCCCTGATTGCTTACGGTAGGCATGACGTAATTTGTAAGTGCAAGCTGCAATATCTTTGATAAATTATCTTCCCATCCACTGGCGAAGCAATAAAGCAAATGCGAAGGCATAGTGCAAAGCATTTTCAACAATCTTGACAAATCAACTGGCAAGCCGGTCGGGCATGAAGCAAGGAGGGTCTTGGGGTTAATTGTCGAACAAATCAGCTGGCGAACAAGTCCGGCACGAAGCAAGGAGGGTCTGGGGACTGACCTGTTAACCTGAAAAGTAAAACAAGACGTAATACAAAGGAAATGCGAATGCATAATTTAAAGCAAGTGCAAAGCAATTTGAACAATCTTGACAAATCAACTGGCAAGCCAGTCGGGCACGCAGCAAGGAGGGTCTTGGGGTTGATTGTCGACAAATCAGCTGGTGATCCGATCCGGCACAAAGCAAGGAGAGTCTCAGGGCTGACCTGTTAACCTGAAAGTAAAGTAAGTCATAATATAAAGCAAGTGCAAAGGCATAATTGAAAGCAAGTGCAAAGCAATTTAGTGTGAAATGTAAAGCAACGCAAAAGCGATTTAGCGAATCAACAGGCGTGAAAGTCCGACAAGAGAGAAAACCCCGCTTGGTGGTCAACCCGAAAATGTAAAGCAAGGCATCAATTTTAAAGCAAGTGCGACGACATAATTTAAAACAAATGCAAAGGAAAGCAGTGCGGGAATAGAGAGCAATGCAAGAGCCATTTGGCGAATCAACAGGCGAGATAGTCCAACAAAGGGAATCCTCGTAGCCGATGGTCAACCTGAAAGAGTAAAGCAAGGCGTTAATTTTAAAGCAAGTGCGACGACATAATTCAAAGCAAGTGCAACGCAAAGTAGTGCGGAAATGCAGTCAGTGCGATAGCCATTGATAAATCAATTGGCGAGACAATCCGGCAAGGATAGCCTTGTGCGGATTATCGCCTGAAACCAAGCGATGCCTTATTTGGCTTAGTTTTGAAAACACAAAACAAGCCTCGGCTTTGTCGCCTATTAGGAATGAAAGTCATAGGGGTAGAAATGCCGCCTGTTCGGCAATAACTCATGACAAAGCATAATGCTTTAAGTCGTGAAAAAGGGCAATGCGACGCAATTTACAAGGCAACTTTGGATGCGTGTTCAAATAATTGTTCATCCATAGTGTGAATGATCCTTTCATTGCAAGCTTTCATGTTCCTGCTCTCAAAGAAAAAAGAGTTAGTCCATCCTGTCGATATTCCAGAATTTATCCCTTTTTGGGGGTAATTTTTGGGGTTCAACAGCATGGCGACTCCGCTGGGGAGCAATAAAGGTTTTGACCATAAAGGTTTCCAATTGTTTGCAACTAGCATGCCTAATTTATTTGATTTATTATATCTGTTTGTTTGGTTTGCCTTATAAAGCATGTATTATATTTATTTGTGCATAGTCTGCATTCCGTTCATATTTCCTCCCTCATGGAGCCTGTCAATTCTCTTTCATCTCCTCGATTTCATCACGGGGAGCCCGCGTGACGGGCAATAATACAGGAAGGGCATTGTCCTTCCTAAGTCTTTGAATTTCTTTCGTTTCACCAAAGTTAGTTGGGGTATGGTTTGCTTGGTTTTGTCATGGCCGGTTTTACTGGTTTATGGGGCCAGGTTTATCTCGCATAGGTCGAATCAGCCTCAACCGTTAGCCCACTCTTAGAAGGAGATTAGGTCATGCATGCATATACACCTTAGTTTGGACCCAGTCCTTGATACCGTTTCCAGTAATTAAGAAACCGCCCTTTTGTCAACGGGTTCTTGAAACCCAACGACAATGCATATTATGTGCTGTGTGATAGCGAATCCTCAGTCCTAACCATGTTTTGAGCAAAATCAGATTTGAAATTTTGTCTCCTATGTTGTCTTTAGCAGAATTGCAGTCCGGGGGAAAGTTCGGCAGATTTGGTTGGTTTGTGTTTTGGAGATGGCCTGATGTAGTGAGATCTAAGAGGCGAAGCCCCTGGTGTCTTTAAAAGGATCAGTGGGGTCCCTCTCGTGAATGGCTTTGCGTGTGTGCAGGCCTATGTTGATTATCCAGCTGCAACTTTGTAAAAATTGAAGTATGCTTGTCGCATACTAGGAGAGCGAAGCCCCTGTGTCTTTGAATGACCAGTGGGGTCCCTCCTTGAAGACCAGTGCGGTCTTGGCTACCTAGGAAACTGAGAGGCTTGATTAAAGCCGAGGACCAGTGAGGAGCCCTATGAATAAGGTCGGTGAGCCTTGCAAAACCTAGGAAGCTGAGAGGCTTGTCCAAAGCCGAGGACCAGTGAGGTTTTATTTTGAAAGGCCAATTGGCGTCTTTCATGATTTGCAGTCTGGTATTGTGAAAGACGGTTGGAAATTTCACCCCTGGATGTTGTAAAACAATTGGAAATCATGCTCGGAGGAGTGTGGATGTTTGCAAAAGCTATGGAGGATTGTTTCGGGTTTTAGGCATTTGGGTTTAGAATTTTGTGCAGATGCTGTGGAGAGCATGAGCTATGTTAAAATGTTAATTGTTTGCCTTGCTTTAGTTGCTCAAAATGCGTTAAATACTAGGTGTTGCTTGCTTGTATGCAATCCTATGAATGACATGCAAACTATCTTAGTTACCCTTTGAGAGGTTTCTTTTGTTTTGTTTATTTCTTTAGCAAATGTTGGATTTGTGAAGTGGCTGACCATCCACCATGCAAAGGTTTCGAGATTTGATTGATGGCAGACGCTCTAGCTCGTGAACAATGCAGTACCAAAAGTTAATGGCATTGTTTGAAAGAACTTGGCAATTGAACTTAGTAGCATTATTTTCAATTTTAATTCAGATTGAGGCCCTGAATTGCATTGTACCTTAAAAGCTTATGTTAATCTGAATCAACTCATTTTGAATTTATGAAAGTTGAAACAAAATGCATCGCATCCTTATTATATTATTTACGCTTGCATTTGTTTATGTTTCAAAACAAAATTGATAAGCCTGCCAAAGCTTTGCTTGTAACGTATGGCAAAACAACTGAACAATTTAAAGCGACGCACTGAAAAGTTATTATCTGCGCTCTTTGGATATCACACTATCTGTTAGAACTTCAACTGGGGCAGCTTTTATTTGTTGGTATATGGCGTTGAAGCAGTGATGCAGAACTACGCACGGTCTGATTCCCAAGGAGGAATACGTAGGCTCCCACATCGGGCTCGACCCTTTAGCATTTAAATTATTATTTTCCCCTAAGAAGGACAACTGGGGCAATTTTTGCAAAAACGAGTTAGAGATGCGAAAGATATTAACTGGGGCAGAATTTTGCAAGAAGCGGTGTTGGTTATTAAAGATGAGTTGGCAAGAATTCTGTAATTGGTTAAGAAACAGTGCAAAGTCTAAGACAAAGGACGTTCAGTTTGTTTTAAAATATGTTACAAGTTTAAGTCAAGGCAAAATTTCAAAATGCATCTTTGACTTCATTTGCATGCTTGTTTCACTCGCTATATTGCATTAAAATATTTTAACTTGCCTCTATTTTTCAAAGTCTATGCTATTTGAGTTCATGAGCCAAGTTTCTGAAAGCAACTTGCAAATCCAAGTCCAATGAAGACGAGGAAGCAGCAGAAGCAGCAAGATCAGGATGAAGTCTGCACAAATCAAACGCTTCCCCTTTCCTCCCCAAAACTAACAAATTTTTCTTTGAGAGCAGGAACGAGAAAGCTTGCAATGAGAGGATCATTTGCACTATGGATGAACAATTTATTGAACGCGCATCCAAAGTTGCCTTGCAAATCGCGTCGCATTGCCATTTTCATGACTTAAAGCATTATGCTCTGTCATGAGTTATTGCCGAACAGGCGGCATTTCTACCTCTATGACTTTCATTCCTAATAGGCGAAAAAGCCGAGGCTTGTTTTGTATTTTCGAAACTAAGCCAAATAGGGCATCGTTTTGTTTCAGGTTATAATCCGCACAAGGCCATCCTTACCGGACTGCCTCACTAATTGATTTATCAACGGCTATCGCACTGACTACATTTCCGCATTACTTTGCTTTACACTTGCTTTGAATTATGCCTTCGCACTTGCTTTCAAATTAACGCCTTGCTTTACTCTTTAAGGTTGACCATCGGCTACGAGGATTCCCTTTGTTGGACTGTCTCGCCTATTGATTCGCCAAATGGCTCTTGCATTGCTCTACATTCCCGCATTGATTTTCTTTGCACTTGCTTTAAATTATGTCGTCGCACTTGCTTTAAAATTGATGCCTTGCTTTACATTTTTCAGGTTGACCACCAAGCGCGACTTCTCCCTTGTTGGACTTTCACGCCTAGTGATTCGCTAAATCGCTTTTGCGTTGCTTTACATTTCACGCTAAATTGCTTTGCACTTGCTTTCAATTATGCATTTGCACTTGCTTTATATTATGACTTGCTTTACTTTTAGTTTAACAGGTCAGCCCCGAGACCCTCCTTGCTTCGTGCCGGACCGGTTCGCCAGCTGATTTGTAGACAATCAATTCCAAGACCCTCCTTGCTGCGTGCCCGACCGGCTTGCCAGTTGATTTGTCAAGATGTTCAAATTGCCTTGCACTTGCTTTCAATTATGACTTGCACTTGCTTTATATTATGAACCGCTTTACTTTTAGCTTAGCAGGTTAACAGGTCAGCCCCGAGACCCTCCTTGCTTCGTGCCGGACCGGTTCGCCAGCTGATTTGTAGACAATCAATTCCAAGACCCTCCTTGCTGCGTGCCCGACCGGCTTGCCAATTGATTTGTCAAGATGTTCAAATTGCCTTGCACTTGCTTTTAATTATGACTTTGCACTTGCTTTATATTATGAACCTCTTTACTTTTAGCTTAGCAGGTTAACAGGTCAGCCCCGAGACCCTCCTTGCTTCGTGCCGGACCGGTTCGCCAGCTGATTTGTAGACAATCAATTCCAAGACCCTCCTTGCTGCGTGCCCGACCGGCTTGCCAGTTGATTTGTCAAGATGTTCAAATTGCCTTGCACTTGCTTTCAATTATGACTTTGCACTTGCTTTATATTATGAACCGCTTTACTTTTAGCTTAGCAGGTTAACAGGTCAGCCCCGAGACCCTCCTTGCTTCGTGCCGGACCGGTTCGCCAGCTGATTTGTAGACAATCAATTCCAAGACCCTCCTTGCTGCGTGCCCGACCGGCTTGCCAGTTGATTCGTCAAGATGTTCAAATTGCCTTGCACTTGCTTTCAATTATGACTTTGCACTTGCTTTATATTATGAACCTCTTTACTTTTAGCTTAACAGGTTAACAGGTCAGCCCCGAGACCCTCCTTGCTTCGTGCCGGACCGGTTCGCCAGTTGATTTGTTTGACAATCAACCCCAAGACCCTTCTTGCTTCATGCCCGACCGGCTTGCCAGTTGATTTGTCAAGATTGTTGAAAATGCTTTGCATTATGCCTTCGCACTTGCTTTATTGCTTCGCCAGTGGATGGGAAGACAATTTATCAAAGATATTGCAGCTTGCATTTACGAATTACGTCATGCCTACCGTAAGCAATCGGGGGCCTTATCAAGTCTATCGTGAGCAAGCGAAGACTTCATTAGCAATGAAGCCTACCATAAGCAATTGGAGGCATTATTCTGAAGCCTATCATAAGCAATTGAAGGCTCTTTTGTTATTGATCCTACCGTAAGCAATCGGAGGTCTTATTGTCAAGTCTATCGTGAGCAAGCGAAGACATCGTTATCATTTGAAGCCTACCATAAGCAATTGGAGGCATTATTATGAAGCCTATCATAGGCAATTGAAGGCTCTTTTGTTATTGTTCCTACCGTCAACCATCAGTTTCTCAAATATTATTCGCCTTGTCGCATATGCAACGCAAATCTATTTCTTCTTTTTTTTTTTTCATTATAGCTTTTGCTTTATTATTCACTCGTTTCCAAACGCATTTACTTTAAATATGCAGAAATTGAACATCAGATTCAATAAGAACTGAAGGCATTCAACGCTTTGCAGCACTATTAATATAAGCAACACGACCCAGTTTTGCTTATTTGTTTTGCATTATCTTGCCTTAATTAATCCAATTTGCAACTTTGTTTTGCAGGCTGCTATCAAATTTAGGCTCGTTCACCTTATATTGAACGTTTTAGGCTCATTCGCCTTATAATTGAATGTTTGGGCTCGTTCGCCTTATAAATGAACGTTATGTTACCTGCGTAGGATATAGATTAGCCAAGTCGACTTGAGATATTATGTCTCGTTAGTCAACTTATCTTATGAAAGCCTTGCATTTTACAATTCGTTCTTGCTTTACTTATTGTCTTGCTTTACTGTTTCAGAATAAGGATCAGCTTAGAGGTTCTCCGGGCGGAGTATTTTGTCAGTTGATCGAAGGAAGAACTTATCGATGATACCGCAACCCGCATTTACAATTTTATCACTTTATCTATTTCTTATTCCAATTATTACAGTTTATTAGCAGTTGCACGCTTACCACTTGTTGAGATTATTACAGGATTTTTAGCAGCACCGCAGCAGCGTTTGGAACATGGAGCTTTGCTTAGCAATGAACCGGGGCAATCGTTGATATGAGCTAGACTCGTCAACGAAGACCTGAAGAATCGCACTCGCATAAGTCATGCACCCTAGAGGTAAGTCTCTTGTTAACCCTGAGTCTGAGGTTTGAGATTGAAGATAAGATGGCTCGGTTATCGCGTCGAACTACATATGGCCTGATTCTCTTTCAGCCCGAGATATGTAGGCAACTCGAAAACCGGAGCTCGGCCATGTCGATAAGCCTCGCATTTTGATCCCAGGAATCGGAGTCTTGGCTTTACCGTGATAAAATTGGGTTTCACGTCAACTTCTTTACCCTGGAAACTCTTTCATCCTTTCTGGGTAAAGAGGGGCAGCTGTTGACACCCAATTTTGTCCCGAATTTTTTCAAATTTAATAAATTATGGCAATATTTTTATAATTTAAGTTTAATTTGAAAATTAAATAAAATAATGATAATAAAAGAGGATCAATTGAAATGTCAAAGAATGTGCTAAATTTGCGAAATTCCTCCAATTTTAAGCCACCCGTGCAACCCATTTACTTTGTTTTAAAATTTTAATTAATTGTAAATTGAGGCCAAATTCGCTCACCCCCAAAGCATTAGCCTATTTGTGCAAATACTCTACCCATATATATATATGGATTTTTTACATAAAAGTACAAGTTTTAGAGCTTAATTACCAAACATAGCAACATTTTAGTAAAATTACCCTATATAGAGGAAAACACAAGTTAATTACAAATATAGCAAAAACATAGCAATATTTTCTCATAACATACAAAACCCTTATATTCTTCCTCCTATTTCCCACACTATCACTTTTGCTCCTCCAATTTCTCCCTATTTCACTTTTTCTCCCACCATTTCCCCCAATTTCACTTTTATTCCTATCATTTCTCCCAATTTCACTTTTCCTCATCACATCCTCGATGTATCTCATTGTATCTCACTGTATCTCAACTGTTTCTGCACTTTTTCAAGTGTTTCTGCAGCACCGTATCTCGACTGTTTCTGCACCATTTCAACTGTTTCTGCAGCACCGTATCTCGACTGTTTCTGCACCGTTTCAACTGTTTCTGCAGCACCGTATCTCGACTGTTTCTGCACCGTTTCAACTGTTTCTGCAGCACCGTATCTCGACTGTTTCTGCACCGTTTCAACTGTTTCTGCAGCACCGTATCTCAACTGTTTCTGCACTGTTTCTGCACCGTATCCAACTGTATCTACGCTGTTTCAGATTATTTCAACACCGTATCTAACTATTTTCTCGACTGTATCAAGTTGTTTCTTGACCGTTTCAGCATTGTTTCATCTCATTTGTGCATTGTTTCTCACTGTTTCTAAGCTATTTTTACGTTTTTAGCATTATTTTTTATATTTTATTTCGGAATTTTTTCACAAGCAGTTTCAGATTGTATCCTTTCGTTTCATCACCGTTTCAGACTATTTCAACTCTGTTTGACACTGTATCATAGTGTTTCAATTCGTTTTGAGACTGTATCATATTGTTTCAATACCGTTTCAAATTGTTTCAACACCATTTCAAATTGTTTCAACTCCGTTTCAAACTGTATCATAGTGTTTAAATGTCATTTTAGACTGTTTCAATACCGTTTCATTGTTTAATCAGCCTATCTACTACTCCCTCAGACAGTGTAATAATCCCAACTCATAACCAGGAGTCAAAGAAATGCAAGTCCAATGCTCAGTGGACCCGAGCCCAAAAGTGCAAACCCATTAGCTCCACAGTCGAGTACAGGAAATGGGACAAAACTTCTAAAACAAGCTGAAAGTGACACAAAAAGACGAGAGTGAAATCGGCAAACCCACCAAAGGCATGGAAAGCAGCACGATCATCATACAGGACTTGTAACACTATAATTGAAAAAGAAGTATTCAGACTTGTAACTGATCTGAATTAAGCTAAGTTTCGTCGAGAGTATTGGAGATTCCGGTGAGAAGTCACTGATTTAGATTTTGGATTTGGTTCCGATAGGATTACGGTGGTTATGTTTGACGACGCCGTCATGTCTGTTTACGGTGGTGATTTAGCTAATCCGAGATACTGGATTGGAAAATCGGTGAAGTGGAACTAACAGATAATGAAGGGAATCGTGTTAGATCGGAACTAGAACTTATTTCGTCGCCTGGATAGAAATGATGGTGGTGGTGGTGGCTCTGCCACCGTTCCCTTGGCGTCGACGGTACCGGCGTTTCCAAGTAGAGATTCCGGCGGTGGTGGTCGTATTTCTACTGCTGTTTGGATAAGTGGTGGTGGTGGTGGGGTTGTGTGTTGGAATATGAGAGAATCAATGGGGGTGACGGCTGGTTTTGATTTGGGGGAGTGGAGAAAATATTTTAGGGTTTGTAGAAGAGTGGGTGTAAGTGCAATTACTAAAAATGAAATGTTGTAAAAATGTGCTAAAAAAGTATTGCTATACCCTGTAATTTGAAAAATATTGCTATTTTTTTTGTAATTAAGGGTAAAAATTTGTATATTTGTGTAAAAATCCCTATATATATATATATATATCATTATCTCTAACCCTAGCCTCTCACACCCCCACTCATTTTTTACCCCACCCCCCACCCTCACTACTCACTACCAAGACTATTCATTCTTCTACACAACACCCATTATTTTTTTTCCCCTTATCTCAAAAACCCTACACTCATTTTTTACCCGAGCCCCCTCATAGCTTATCTTCCTCATCCATTACACACGATCCATCTTCTTTACTTTACAAAAATCAGCACCCATCACATATACCCCCTCTCACTATCATCTTGGACGGCATTACACCCTTGATTTTTTCTCTCTTCTCTCACTACAAACCCATCACACACAACACACATAAATTAATCAAAAATGGAAACAGAGCAAAAGGGGTTTGGAGGAGACGGTTAATGGTAAAACCCCATCATCCATAACCCCGTTACCCCAATCGGAAAACCCCCATTGTTGTTCGTCTCAGTTCCTCATCGCTACTGTGTAAATGAGTTTAATAAATGAGAATGGAGGTGGCGTCGCTCCTCTGCCTGTTTCACTTTGACCCGTCGTTTAGAGTCGGGTTCTTCGCTGCTATGACTGGGAGTCTGATTCGGTCCTGTTTATCATCGACATTCTCACCGGAATATTCGTTCTCCGGTCACTTGCCTCGTTGCGTTGCTAGAATCCCACTGGTTTGACCAGCGATTAACGATGGTTTTTTTTTTTGGCCGGTGATAATCCCTCTATTTGGTGTTTGTGATCAGAAAATTGGATGTATAAAGGTCGGGGTGGTAGCGACGCCGCTACCTAGCTGGTGTCGCTCATCCGCTTTGTATCACTGCCGTCGTTTACTTCGCTGGGCACTAGCCGGAATTTTAACCGGCGACGTTGCAATGTTTCTCGACTAAGACCTCTGTCCTTTTGATGACTTTGTCTGATACCACTAATTGTTTTGTGCTCGCAGGATTTTGACTAAGATGTTGATTTTGCCTTGACTGTTGAGGATCTATTTTCATTCCTATTTGTTTGGCCCGTTTGACTATTCCATTACGTTGCTTGGCTCTGTTTATTTTGGATTGCTTTGATTTTGTTTTGCAGCTTGGTTTGTTCTTGATTAGCAGCCTTGGTTGATTTGGTCGACCCGTTTTACGATAATCATTGTGCAGTTTGACCCGTTTACGTGATTGGACTACTGTGTGCATTGACTGGATTTTCTGAGTGCAGGGATCTATTTTGGATGAATTTTTATGCATTGATTGGATTTTCCGAGTGCAGGGATCTATTTTGGATAAATTTTTATCCATTATGGAGTATTGAACTGATTTGAACAAATACTACGCTAATGGCCGATGAAAAAATACATATGCACGTATTGAGGCCTTGGGATTGATTCGAACATGATACTACAATTGAACAGTCCCGTCCCCGTGTCCCTAAAGCAAAAGACGATGATGAATGTATGAAATTAATGCAAAGCAAGTCGAATAGAGTGGTGGGTTTGGTACTGGGCGTGGCAACCGGCCCGAGCTCCGTGTTTGCAGCCGTACCAAATCCCGAGCCTCTACATGACGCGCCATACAAATCTGAGCCTAACTTTTGCAAAAACAACCCCCTTTATTATTATTATTATTATTATTATTATTACTTTATTACTTTATTATTATTATTTATTTTTATTAGTTATTATACTTTATCATCGTACTAATCCAATTTTATTTGTTTGTTTTGCGAGGTACATTTTGGCACGAACAACTGGTGGACGAGTTTGGCTAACACACGAATAGAGATAGTCCATTGCATTGAAGGCATTTGGGATTGAATTCGGACCCGAGCATTCAGAAATAAGACTTAGGAATTTTAGAAAATTCAAGGCTCCCACGAGTTGATCAATTTCCCGGTTCTATCTTTAACTTTGCATTACTTTCCCTGGATATTTATGCAAATAAATGTGTAAAATATTTTATTTATCAATAATATTTGATTTGCTTGGTATATTGCTTTACTTTATGTGCATTACCCTTTATTGTGAAGTTGTTATTTAATTTATTACAAATTGGGGCCATCTTAGCAAATGCGTGCAAGTAAAATATATATTTTGCAAATAAGCTTTTATTTAATTGATTATTATTATTATTATTATTATTATTATTATTATTATTACTATTATTCAAATAATTCTTTTGAAAGAAAAGTGCACTTGTAAATATTTGGAAACCTGTCGGATTAACCGTATTTTACGGAATTTTGGAAGTGTCTTAAAAACCTTCTTCCGAAATTAATAAAACCTCTTACCTTTAGAATCTCTGAAAGAAAGACCGTCCTTTTATAAAAACGGAGTTTTTGCACACATTTGTTAATTTGGTTCCCTGTTTTCCTTAAATTGGGTGGCGACTCCAAAAACTCCAAAAGAGTTAGTCCATCCTGTCGATATTCCGGAATTTATCCCTTTTCGGGGGTAATTTTTGGGGTTCAACAGCCGCTTCTTGCAAAATTCTGCCCCAGTTATAATCTTCCGCATCCCCAACTCGTTTTGCAAAAATTGCCCCAGTTGTCCTTCTTGGGGGAAAATAATAATTTAGATGCTAAAGGGGTCGAGCCCGATGTGGGAGCCTACGTATCCCTCCTTGGGAATCAGACCGTGCGTAGTTCTGCATCACTGCTTTAACGCCGTATACCAACAAATAAAGCTGCCCCAGTTGAAGTTCTAACAGATAGTGCGATATCCAAAGAGCGCAGACAATAACTTTTCAGTGCGTCGCTTTCAATTATTTCAGTTGCTTTGCCATACGTTACACGCAAAGCTTTGGCAAGTTTATCAATTTTAATTTTGAAACAGAGACAAATGCAAACGTAAATAATATAATACGAATGCGATGCGTTTTATTTCAACTTTTAAAAATTCAAAATGAGTTGATTCAGATTAACATAAGCTTTTAAGGGACAATGCAATTCAGGGCCTCAATCTGAATTAAAATTGAAAATAATGCTACTAAGTTCAATTGTCAAGTTCTTTCAAACAATGCCATTAGCTTCTGGTACTGCATCGTTCACGAGCTAGAGCGTTTACCATCAATCAGATCTTGAATCTTGCGTGATTTGCATTGTCAACCACCTTACAAATCAAACTTATGCTAGAGAAATAAACAAAACAAAGAAACCTCAAAGGGTAACTAAGATAGTTTGCATGTCATTCATAGGATTGCACACAAGCAAGCAACACCTAGTATTTAACGTATTTTGAGCAAATAAAGCAAGGCCAACAATTAACATGTGACAATCACAAGTAGTTGAGCGTAAATAAATATGCAAACTCGTCCTACCCTGTAAGGTGTCTCTTTGTGCTAGAGGTAAGCCTAATCGCGCAAACAAGTGATAACGAAAAATAGTTCATGCCAGTTCTGAGCAATTCAGACTTAGAGTAAGCAATAAATAATAACAATAATCGATATCAATCATCTCTCCGCCTTGACACTACAATTCCGTTATCCCAACTAACTTCCAAAAGTTGGTGTCAACTCGAAATTCTAACACAGCTCAGGCTCTCCACAACATCTGCACCAAATTCTAAACCCAAATGCCTAAAACCCGAAACAATCCTCCATAGCTTTTGCAAACATCCACACTCCTCCAAGCACAACTCCCAATTTTTTTACAACATCCAGGGGTGAAATTTCATACCGCCTTTCACAATACCAGACTGCAAATCATGAAAGGCGCCAATTGGCCTTTCAAAATAAAACCTCAGTGGTCCTCGGCTTTGGACAAGCCTCTCAGCTTCCTAGGTTTTGCAAGGCTCACCGACCTTGTTCATAGGGCTCCTCATTGGTCCTCGACTTTAATCAAGCCTCTCATTTTCCTAGGTAGCCAAGACCGCACTGGTCTTCAAGGAGGGACCCCACTGGTCATTCAAAGACACAGGGGCTTCGCTCTCCTAGTATGCGACAAGCATACTACAATTTTTATAAAGTTGCAGCTGGATAATCAACATAGGCCTGCACACACGCAAAGCCATTCACGAGAGGGACCCCACTGATCCTTTTAAAGACACCAGGGGCTTCGCCTCTTAGATCTCACTACACCAGGCCATCTCCAAAACACAAACTAACCAAATCTGCCTAACTTTCTCCGGACTGCAATTCTGTCTATGATCTCAATTCTGCTAAATTCTTCCACTTTCTGACCTAAAAGACAACATAGGAGACAAAATTCCAAATCTGATTTTGCTCAAAACATGGTTAGGACTGAGGATTCGTTATCACACACCACATAATATGCATTGTCGTTGGGTTTCAAGAACCCGTTGACGTAAGGGCGGTTTCCTAACTATGGAGGCGGTACTAAGGACCGGGTCCAGACTAAGGTGTAAATGCATGCATGCTCCTAAATCTCCGTCTAAGAGTGGGTTAACGGTTGAGGCTAACAGGTGAGTGGCAAGCGGCCTCGCAGTCGAATTACTCCCACGACAACCGCCGGTGTACCAACTCGTCTGAAGGGTTCTTTAGTGGAAGAAAGTGCGGGTACGCATGAGCGTACCTCACGGATATTTGGGGTGAGAATGCAAGAGGTTCCCAGGAGTGGGGGAAATATGAACGGAATGCTAGTTTATATGTGCGCAAATAAGGGTGTAGTGACATGCTTTTCGTGACATAGAAACAGATGTATAATAAAGCAAAATAAATTAAGCATGCTAGTTGCAAATAACTGGAAACCTTTATGGTCAAAACCTTTATTGCTCCCCAGCGGAGTCGCCATGCTGTTGAACCCCAAAAATTACCCCGAAAAGGATAAGTTCCGGAATATTGACAGGATGGACTAACTCTTTTGGAGTTTTTGGAGTCGCCACCCAATTTAAGGAAAACATGGAACCAAATTAGCAAATGCGTGCAAAAACTCCGTTTTTATAAAAGACGGTCTTTTCAGAGATTCTAAGTAAGAGGTTTTATTAATCTCGGAAGAAGGTTTTTAAGGCACTTCCGAAAATTCCGTAAAATACGGTTAATCCGACAGGTTTCCAAATATTTACAAGTGTGCTTTTCTTTCAAAAGAATTATTTAAAAATAGTAATAATAATAATAAGGATAATTAATCGAATAAAAGCTTATTTGCAAAATATTCTTTTACTTGCACGCATTTGCTAAGACGGCCCCAATTTGCAATAAATTAAATAACGACTTCACAATAAAAGGCGATGAACATAAAGTAACGCAATATACAAACAATCAAATATTATTGATAAATAAAATATTCTACACATTTATTTGCATAAATATCTCTAAGGAAAGAAAGGCAAAGTTAAAGATAAAACCCGAGAAAATGATCAACTCGCGGGAGCCTTGGATTTTCTAAAATTCCAAAGTCTTATTTTGAATGCTTGAGTCCGAATTCAATCTCAAAATGCCTTCAATGCAATAGACTATTCCCATTCGTGAGTTAGCCAAACTCGTCCACAAATTATTCGTGTCAAAATGTACCTCGCAAAACAAACAAGTAAAATTGGATGAGTACAATAATAAAGCGTAATAACCAATGAAAATAAAATACTAATAATAAATTAATAAAGTGATAATAATAATAGTAATAATAATAATATATAATAGTAGTAATGAAAACAATAATAATAGCAGAGGGTTTGTTTTTTTGCAAAATTTAGGCTCAGGTTTGTATGGCGCGTCATGTAGAGGCTCGGGGTATTGGTACGGTTGCAAACACGGAGCCCGGGCCGTGTTGCCATGCCAAGTACCAAATCCACCACTCTATTCGACTTGTTTTGCCTCAAATGAATACGTTCATCATCGCCTTTTGCTTTAGGGACACGGGGACGGGACCGTTCAAGTGTAGTATCCGTTCACAATCAGTCCCGAGGCCTCAATATGTGTACATGTATTTTTTCATTGGCCAGGTGTAGTATGTATCAAATTCAAATCAGTTCAAATGTCTCAAAATGAAGTATTTTCATAAGCCATTTTATCACAATGACTGTCCAGATTAGGGTCCACAATGTCAAGGATCTGCAAAACTCATTAACAAACACAATTAGTGATATTCAGAACAAAAGCCAAGCCATAAGCAACAATGCCAAATCCATATGCATCAAGAATAAAATGAACAATTGTAAACATCATAACCAGGCTAAACCACAGCCAAAACACAATCAGTAACCAAAATACTCATGTCCAGCTTGAACAAACGTATAACCAAACACTGAAGGGTCAAACAACAACAATAATCTTAGACGGAGGAGCGACACCAGCTCGGTAACGGCGTCGCTACCACTCCGCCGTTCCCCTTTCAATTTCAACAGAAGCAAATCAGAGGTCAGTGAAGAGCAGAGGTGGCCGGTGACAAATTCATTTCCCAGAACACGATGAGACAAGGAACAGAAACGGATAAGCCGGGAAATTGTTTTCCGATGGGACAACAATAACGACGAAACAGAGCAACAACTAGACAATGAAACAAAATGATAACACCATCGACATGCGGAGAGGAGCGACTGCCGGCGAAGTTTTTCGGCGTGACTCCGGTGAAGCTCGCGGCGTCGCTTCTACTCTCCGTTTCAAATGTCTTTCATTTCCTTCCTCAAAACTCCCTGTCCCGATCTCCCCTTTCCTCTTTTCAGATTTGTAACCTCAATCAAGAATTGGGGCTCGAAACCCCTCTGTTTTTGCTTCATTTGGACGTGGTGGTCTCGTTTTGATGTTGTTTCTGTGTTTAAGGAAGAGGGTGGGTGAGGAAGACGATGTGAGGAGGGGTGAGGTGTATATGGTGTTTTGAGAAGATGAAGGGCTGATAGCTTAAAAAAATGGGCGTAGGGTTTTTTTTATGCCGTGTGTGTGTTGGGGGGGGGAGATAAGGGATTGTGGAGAGGGAGATGGCCGGGGTCGGCTGGAGTGGGAAATTGTAAGGGGAGAGGTCTTTTTTGTGAGGGTTTTTTGTGAGTGGGGAAGATTGGTGAATAGTGATTGTGGGCTAGGGTTTTAGGATTTATAGTGAGAGGGTTAGGGGTTTTCAAATTGGGCTAGGGAGAAAAATTGGGTGTTGTATAACATGAAGGTTGCGTAGATAGGCCGAGATTTAAAATGAACAACGATTCTGACCATTGACTAAAAACTAATAGCTTTAACTAATTTCGTAAATCAATTTAAAAAACTTTCTAATTAGATAAATGCTCCCAATATTTTACATGTTGTAGGTAATATAAAGCCGAAAATATCAAGTTGCTAATATTGAAAACTTTGCAAACAATAGCCAAATTGCGACAAAACATCAAATTTTATAATTTCTTTTGAAAAGGGACATTTTTGGCTTTATATTAACACAAAATGCTATATTTTGAGATTTATATAAAAAGTAAGTGTCAGCAAATTAATTTCGAAATTCCGAGACAAAATTGGGTGTCAACAATCATCATTACCCTGAAGTGCAGCGGTCAACTCGCGATCAGCAGTCGACGTATGCACGTGGCTGAGGCGGTTAAAATCATTATTTTTACCCTTGAAACGCGCAGTAGTCACTTCAGAGTGGACTGCAGACGAGCAGGCATGCCAGCTGCAGTTACTTTTTTATACGGCGCATTTAATGCGCACGTCATGAAGGATTTGTCACGTAGCTGATGGAATACGTACGTCACTTAAACCCTATCATATAAAAATGGGACTTTACAAAGTAGGAATTCCCGCCAAAAAACTCATATCCACTCCTCGAACAGATACTCTGCTCGAGAAGTGCGGGGACTATCTGTATTGGATAAAATCTGACGTCACCTAAAAAGGACACGTATCTGCCACGTGGCACGGGCAGATGCTTCTCCGAACAGATATCTTACGAGCAAACAACCAGCCAGGCGCTTACCACGAGCAGATCCTAAGCAACTATGTAACGCCCCATCAGTCAACACGATCTGAATGAGGAGTTATTAACCTGATCATGCGCGATCAGGCAGTAAATGGTCATAAAGGCAATAATTACAACCCAGCGGTTACATATCCGACGGATACGTGCCCGGCGGTTACAAAACCCAACGGACGCCTATCAGGCCTATAAATAACACTCGTCCTATACCATTGAAAAACAACCTTTACTTCCTATCTACAACATCAATAAGAATATTCTCTTACTCTCAAATACTGTTCTTGGCTTGCGTACTTTGTTCTTTAGTGTCTAAGTGCAATCAGTAAGGAGGAAGTCTCACCGGGATCAAGCGATCCAACACGGTTACTTCTATTTATTTTGCTTACTCGTTATCTTTATTCATTTCCGGTTATATTTGATTTCCATATTACTAGTTATCATTGGGAACCGCGAATATATTGGTACAACAGCAACCAACACAGTTCATATTTTAAACTCTTAATCTAAACTATTGATCGTGACTCCGCAAATACAAATTAAATTATTAATTGGCCTAAAATCGGATCTAGGTTAAACAATACCCGTGCCAACACTTACAATTTTGTGCCTTGAAATCTTGGCCATGTGCTAACATAAGGGTATTTTGCTAAAACATTGTTAAAGGGGGAAAATCTTGCAAAACCACTCCTTATGGAGAGTAGCCGGTGAATTTTTTTGTAATTAACGACGTGTTAGGTATTGAAGATTTGTCAAAGTCAACAATGTAAGTGGATCTTTATGCTTTACTATCAACTTGTATTTCTTATTGTTATGTACGTACTAGTTGGTGGTTGCTTGGAAGCCTCCTATGCAGCGG
The DNA here is from genome assembly GCA_037355625.1 of Petunia x hybrida. Lineage (NCBI taxonomy): Eukaryota > Viridiplantae > Streptophyta > Magnoliopsida > Solanales > Solanaceae > Petunia > Petunia x hybrida. The sequence continues at coordinate 136,564 of JBBBVM010000845.1, forward strand.
TACTCTAATACGAACATCGAAATTTTGTACATTACTTCGGTGGTACAAGTAATACCAATTACCGAACCGTTAATACTGAATCGTTAAGAACCAATATACCGATAGCTTATCGGTATGGTATTGGTTTTGCATAATTACATATTGTTAACTGATATAGCACTATCGATAAGCTAAAACCCAAACTGTAACGACCCATGACCCTATATGAAGGGGTGTCAATCCCCTTAGCCAAAAATTATATTGTGTAGAAAATTATTTTTTTTATGTATATATGTCTTATGTTGAGTCTCCTTAATTTTTTCCTTATATATTTACTTGTTTATATTTTGATACCCCTTAGTAAGAAATCTGGGTCCGCCACTAATCACCTTAACTGTTTATCCTTTGCTCTTGTACGTTTTGTGAGATATTAAGTAATACATCAAGAAATATAAATAACATAAAAATAACTTAACTCATATCGATATAACAATCTAAAAATAATATTCAACTAACAACGGCCTATATCGAGCATGCATGTTGTGGCTAAAGCGTGCACTTTCTCTTGAGACCGCCCTTTTATTAGCATCTTGGTGAATACAATATGATCATCGACATTGATAATTAAATATATACAAAAATTTTACTTTATTCTAGTATTTTTTCCATGATCATGAAGAACAAAGTTACTTACTTATAAACCATTATTCCTCTATATTCACGAAAGCTTAATGAATTTCTTCGTATAATTGAAAATTAAAATAATTATATTTTGAATAATGATATGACAAGTTTTGCTACTCGGTCGGTCTTAATTTAATGTCATGTTTGCATTTTGCGCGTCCCTTAAAGAAAATATTAATAATAAATATTTTGACTATTATATTCTTTTATACATCTTTAATCCTATACCAAACTAATTTATCTTCAATAAATGTTCATTTTATTTTTTATTTTTAAGATCAATTGATACTAAGAGCAAAATAGGATGAATATAATTAATTATATCTTGATAACTAACATAATAAATATGTAGAGATAAACTGTTTTAGTAATCATGACGAATAAAATGAGACAGAGTGAGCATTATCCGATATATATTTCAAATTTTTTTAACAAATTTTCCATAGTCAGGAATAGAATAATTGAGGATAATATATACGATGATAAAAAACAAAGGAGTGAATAATTATTTTGCAAGGAAAAAGTAAAAAAAAAAGTATAAAGTTATACTCATTAATTCTAAAGTTAGCTAGGAATGCACTTTCAAAAGTAAGAAGAGATAATTATCTATCATATCATATCATACTATCATAAAAGAGCCAATCTCTATAACAAAAAGTAAACGACTTTTTTGCCCCTATAGTAAAGCTTTTTTTAAATATTCCTTTATACAAGAAAGTCAATACACAATTAAATTTCTACTCCTCTATTTTATACAAATTATAAAAAATGCTTAATATAGATAATAAAAATGTCATCTTTTAATTAGGATTGTGATGTCTTTTCACATCTTCAGGTTCTAGAGAGATATAATGGATGACTATGTCATTCATTACTAAACATTTGCTACTATCCAAGGATCAAGGATGACTTTTTACATCTCCAACTTAATGAGGCGAATGAACATTCATCCATTGGAGAAAGTGAACAAACACTCAATATATTTGTTACTAAATTGCTTAATTACGGTAGGAACTCACCAAATAGCTAATAAAATTATGTGTTTAAGCTAAGCATTACAAGTGAAAAGTTTATTTTTCTCCCAGTTTTACTTTATCTCTAGCAGTAGCCGAGAGACAGTACTAAAATTGTATTTGACAAGTAAGTTTATTTTCTTCTTTGTTAATTCCTATGATTATTCAGCACTCTTTGTTTCACGCATTGTTTATGCAAGTTCGGTTAAGAACCACTGGCTTTTTTTTTGGAAGCTAAAATATTTATCTTTGATGGTATTTAATCTTTCATAAAATACAACATCAAACTATCAACATCTTACCCGCAGTTATCCTGTTTCATTTCGTAATAGGCTTAGAATTTGCACAAATACAAATGAGGTAAGCAGTATGTCTTTCGAACATAATTTTGTTTGACTATAATTTTGCTATTGTGAATGTTGAAACTTCTTTGCGTGTTCTTTTGGTCTACATTATATATATGTACTTGTATTTTAGAGTAAGATCATTAATATTTAGGAATACTGCAAGCGGAATGGTTGCAATATTTAACACGGATTTTAATACATTTATCATTGTATTTTTTTAAATAATTTACAACTTTGATGAAACTCTAATCCTGGGTCTATTTTAGCCGTTCAAAAATCACTGTGACACTATTATTTTCATTTTTCCGAAGAACGAAATGTAGGATTGTTATTAAGACAAAACAGAATAGTGACCTCCTCATGTTTCTTCGACAATTTTATGAAATTTAAGATATCAATTGTGCAACTCAAGTACAAATTTTTCTAAACAACAATTATATAATTTTTTTAATATATTACATTCATTATTAAGGATACACGCGCATTGCGCGTCTCCAAAAACTAGTCCATCTTATATCCATCTTACGACCACAAAACCTACTTTGTTGTTCATTAAAGATAAATGCAAGTACATGTGTGTCATCTATTGCTCCCACACATCCTATATATAGATAAAATTAATAACATGTACCATTATTTATAAGAATTAATTAATAATTTAATATTTTAGTATGTAACTTACTGCAAACCAAGGATAATATCGAAGGTTGTTCTTTATCTCCGGTTGAATAGTACCAATGAGTGATTTCACAAGCATCAGATAGAGCTTCAAAATTGTTTGAAGCACATTATAGAGGCATCAATGAATAACTCAATTGACCTATAAAAATGTGACCCAATCTATTGAATCCGTTCATTAAAACCAACAATCTCTAAGAAAATTAATAGTTGTTCTTGCACGAAGATATTTTTGATTGAGCTCGATAAATTATTTCTTCTAAGAGCATTACACAATTCATAAAAGACAGATTGACTCATTCTTATCCGACCCACACAATGAGCAATACTTCTATTCAAAATACTATTCATATTAAACTCTATCTCTTGGTCTTTATTGGTATATGGGGCTCTTGGAATGTTAGTTTAATTTATGGTAGCACTAATTGCTAAAACAAATGTGGCTGCTCCAACCATTGCATTATCTTCGTCATCCTTTACTATCTTCATATGTTGAACCAGCTTTAGAACACTCATAAATGAAAACTATAAATAAAACGGGTTCACGAGACAAATAAATTAAGCTAAAATGACAACAAATTAGATATAATGACTTAAAATAGAACTTAGGCTTTTTAGGAAGCAACAAGATCGTTCGAAAAAGAAAATAATAACAGAGTTCATAAGCAATGAAATAACAGAAAATACAACAAAAAGTTTGAAATCACGATATCGAAAAACACCTTTATATTTAATGTTTGAAATATCAGTAGCTGATGCTAGTAGAGAGCCACAAAGAGCGGCGAAGAGTAGCAGAGAGCGGCAGAGAGAGGGGGAGAGAAAGGAAGAGAGAAGATTGATATGATTTTGGAGGGGTAGGAGAGAGAAACACATGTCCTTTGATTTTTACGAAAATATTTTCCCAACTTTTTGTAGGGAAAATATTTTTCTCTATTTGGAGAAGAGTAAGTAATTTAAGAGAATATTTTTCAAGTCATATTCCCCCATATCAAACATACCCTCAAGTATCTCGGAACCGGATTTGCTCCAGTATCATTACTAACAGTAAGTATTAATATAGGTGACGCGGCTATTTACTTTAAATGCTAAGATTCTTTTTTCGTTATTCTATATGGTATTAAACATAATATAATTGAAAAGGTAAAAAGCTAAGTAATATGTCACGACTTCCAAGGGTCTACCCCTACACCCGCCAAAAGATCACTCTTACCAACTACCACAGTTTGCCTTTGACATGAACAAAAGCAGCCGTTGTATAATTTCTCTCCTTTCCACCTTTTTTATTTATTCTATTAGTACTAATTATAAATGAAATAGCCATTGACAAAATAAAAAAATTCTATCAGCTTAATTTTTTATTTTATAATTAATAAAATTATATTTAGTGGTTAATCTTATATGTATACAATCAATATGGATTTACAAAAAAATGGATTTAATTAAAAAAGTCAACTGCTTGCAAATAAAAAAATAGAATAGAACCTTCAGAGAATCGCTTTAAACATTCAAACACAACATTATCAATAATAAATATTTAGGTGTTGCAATAGACCATTGGAAACCGTGACATAATTAGTACTTAGCTTTTTTCCTTTTCAGTTATATTATATTTAAAACAATATAGAATAATAAAAAAGAATACAAAATAAAGTGAATCTTACCATTTAAAGTAAATTTCCACGTGTTAGACAACCAATGATATATTGATACTTACTGTTAGTATTGATACTGGAGCAAATCATGTTCCCAAGTATCTCTTAGCCAAGTTGAAAAAGTTAAGCTCACATTTTTTTTTCAGCCAATAAGCATATATTATATTATTGCATCATCGAAACAAACTGATCAAAGGTGCTCATAGCATCCTTTACAACCCAATTCGGGAAAAAGTGCTCATAAGATACTTCCTTCAGCAAAGAAATAGAAAAACTAGCTAAACTATGCGCTAAGTTGTTTATCCTTCCTGGAATATAAATAAAATCAACGTGCTCAAACAAAGACGCTAACTTCTAAATATCTTCACAAGTTACTTCTATCTCCCATGATGTAGTAACTTTTTTGTGAATCATATCAATAACATTCTTAGTGTCTGAAAATATCCTCACATTCTTCCAGCCATTCTTGATTGCACGATCAAGAGGAATCCTTATAGCAAGCGCTTCAGCAGTCATGGCCTTCTCAACAAATTGAATTGGAACCCGTGGGTATGAAGCAATTTTCCAAGGCTATCCATAGCTGCAACACCAATGCTTGCACGTCTAGCATATTGCATGTCAATCATCCTATACCTTTCATTTGCAGCCTCAGTAGCATCTTCTGCATCAATCCATGGTTTAGTACCAACATATCTTGCAAACAACTCTCGATCATTAGCATCAGTTCTCGCTCGCTCCTCAGAGTAGTTAAACTTCTTATGAACATTTGTTCCATGGCTTGATACCTCCATATCTTCCTTATTTCCCCCATCATCCGCCTCCTTTTCAGCATTAAAACCTGTCCCTACCTCTTTTGACCCTTCCTGCATATTATGACTAGTGTCGTTTTCAAAGTTACAAGGTTGCGTTTTAGTGGATCCAGTTCCTTCTACCATGTTGAGTGTGGCGCTTGTATTGATTCATATTAGCAGCCCGAATGTTTTGATTTGACGCCATCCCTAACCCATTTAAATCATCAATTTGCCCTTGGCCATTTTTGAATTTCAGTAGCATTAATATGGTTCTCTACCTTCAACCAAGTACCAAACTGATCTGTCTTTAGATTGTCAGAACGCAAGTCTTTCTCTCTTTGAATACAAACTTTCTTATTGTGTCCTAGTATTCCACAGTAGAAACACACATAATGTAGACTTTCATATCTTAATTCTATCCATTTTGTTTCAACTCATAATTTAATCAACTTCTCACGAGGTAAAACCTTGTTGATATTCATCATCACTTTTAATTAAGGTTGTCCAGCGGTCCGGTTTGCACTTGACCGGACCGACGCAAACCGGACCAAATAAAAAAATTGGCACGGTTCGTCCCCCAACCCATCACCCCCAAAATGAGCCGACCAAACCAGACCAATTTTGACCGGAACCGGACCGGTCCAGACCGGAACCGGATCGGACCGAAAAAGATAAAAAAAAACTGGGCTGGCTGGTGCAAAAATAGCCGTTGGGCAACGGCTATTTCACCCACAGCCATTGGCCCAACGGCAAAAAACGGTCATATTTGCTCCCCCACTCCCTAGGCGCCCCCATACCCCCTCCAACCTATTTTTTCTATAAATACCACCATTTTTCATCAATTTATTCACAATTTCTCTAATATTCTCTCTAAATCTCTCTCAATCTCTCTTATTTCTACAAAGGCTATTTGCTAAATAATTCAAATTTGCTCTCGCAAAAAGGATTTAAGTGCTAAATTGCATTACAAAAAAATATTTGGAGTGAAGTGGAAAATTTTTCGGTGCGGTTTCGGTCATGTTTCAACTTTCACTTCCTAAGTTCTACATTCTAAGTTCACGACATCAAGTAAACTCGTTCTTACTTCTTATTATCTATTTTAATTTTTGTGCAATATTGTTTCTAGCATATTTTAGTAATTTATTTGTTTGCTTTACTTATAAATGATAATAATGTCTGGACTGTAGAGATCAATTACTGTGGCGTACTACGGGTAGCGGTCGTAGATCACGTGCTTCTAACCGAGAGGGGGATGATAGACGTAGTCGTACTTTAGGTAAAAGACCAATTGGTACTTCTAGCGCTCCTTCTCATCTAGATGATTTTACTCAGGAAGATGACACGCAATTTTATCATGATTTTGATTTTGATCAACCACTAGATAATGATATGTTAGAGGCACGATATCAAGAAAATAACGAAAGGGTTAATTTAGAAGATGAAACACCCACTAGTCAATTTTATGGTGAACCTGAAGAAACTGAATATGAATTATCACCTATGCCTCCTAGTAGAGAACCAGCGGTACGACCGGATAGATCGGATGTGTGGAAATTTATGACTAAAAATGTTTCGGCTCAGACCGCTAAATATAATCTTTGTAAAAAAGTTTGGGATTTTAAAACCGGCAAGCATCATGGTGGGACAGGGAAGTTGAGAATACACTTAGAAAACCATCATAAGGATGAATGGGAAAAGAGGCCGGGTGGCACTCGATCAGGGAACAGAATGGCTCCATCGCAAGGTAGTGGAGTTCAACAGGAAATTAACCCAGTGACGGGGGGCTTATGCATTATGATAAGAAGAAAGATAGGGAACAAATGGCAAAAATGATTGCGGTAGAGTGCTTACTTTTTACATTTGCTTCTTGTCAAGGTTTTGTTCGTTATATTCAAACCGTATATAATCCATCTTTTCAAGGTTTTCCAAAAACTACGGTTAGAAGTGATATTCTAAAATTTAAAAATGAATATAGACAATATTTACGATATTATTTTATCACTTTGATTGCAGAGTTTGTCTTACTACTGATTTGGGTCGTGGTGTTAATGGGTATGACTATTTAACACTTACTTGTCATTGGATAGATCCTAATTGGGTAATGAAAAAAAGAATTTTAGCATATTCCGCTGTCGGTGAACCACACACGGGAACATTTATTAAGAGAGAAGTTTCTGATATTTGTAAGGCGTATTTTATTAGTGACAAAATTTTAAGTATAACTTTTGATAATGCTGCAAACAATGATTTTGCTATTGGTAAGTTAAGACCCGCATTGCATCCCCCTTTTGAAGAATTGATTCATGTTAGATGTGCATGTCATATATATAATTTAGTTGTAAAAGATGGCCTTCAGTTATTTGATCCTACTATTGTGAAGGTTAAACTCGCAATTAGTTATATTTTTAAATCCAAAAAACCAGATAGATGGAGGGACTTTCAGGTTGAGTGTATGAAAGAAAGTTTGCAGCCTAGAAGAGTTCCTAAGGAAGTTTCAACTAGGTGGAACACTGTATATGACTCTTTGTCTGTTGCTTACACTTTACGAGCGGCTATAACTAGTTATATTAATGGTAAAGTGGCTGTAGAGTATCACCTAGAAGAATCTGATTGCAAACTTGTTGAGCGTCTTCTTCTTTTAGAAATTTTTTTTTATGCTAATAAAGAATTTTCCGGTCAATATTATCCTACAGTTACTACCATGTTGTATTTTATAGCTGGAATAGCATATTTACTTAACGATTATAGATTAGTGCCTGGTTATGAACAAGCCGTAGAAGCAATGATTGAAAAATTTAAAAAATATTTTTTTCCTATTCCACCACTTTGTTGCATTGCTTCTGTATTACATCCCTGTTTTAAACGGTTTAATATCGAAATGTTTATTAGAGAAATTTATCGGAGTTTGAGAATTACTGATGAAGAAATACCAAGTGTAGAAACAGCTTGTGCGCAGGTAATTGTAGATTGCCAACGGATTTATGAAAGATATAGGAGTGCAGCTGATAATATTGTTCTAAGTGTTCCAAGTGGAGCTGGATCAAGTTCAACGCAGGCGAGTAAAAGAGCTGCAGCCGGATTGGGAAGTTTTTCCAGCCTTAATCAAAGGCTTTCTACCAGGCAATCGAGTAGCGGAGGATTCAACGAGCTTGATGTTTATTTACTTCATGGTTGCAAGGAAATTGAGTATTTTGGAAGCGATCAACAACTGCAATTTTGGAAGGATCAACAAGCACAATTTCCAGTTTTAGCAAAAATGGCGCGGGATATTCTAACAATTCAAGCATCATCAGTTTCTTCAGAAAGCGCATTTAGCCAAGGAAGATTACAAATTGGAGATCATAGACATTCATTGAAGGAAGAAGCAATGGAGACGGCCGTATTGTTCAGAGATTGGATTAGATCGGAGCGAAGAAATTTAGATTTGCAGAAGATGAAGTAGAAGATGCAAAAGCAGCAACCGAAATTTTATCAGGTGATGGAAGTGTGGACAATGAAAATGATTATGAAGAAGATGAATCTTTGCCACCGGTTCCTCCAGAGGTGGTAGAAGAAATTATTCAGAAAATGAGAAGTTTTTTTTATTAATATGTAGTTTTGCAATTTAATATCTATGTAGTATGTTACTATGTACTTTGCAAAAAAAAAAATCAAAAATTATTCAATAAAATGCGTTACGCCTTGCTATTAAGTTATCATCCTTTGTTATATTCTCAATTATCCTTTGTTATACCTTTTTGCAATTCAATACTTAAATACTAACTAGTAAATACTAAATAGTAAATACTAAATACTAAATACTACTAACTTAATACTTAGTATTTATTTTGAAAAAATAACAAGTGCTATGTCTTGCTATTAAGTTATCATCCTTTGTTATATTCTCAATTATCCTTTGTTATACCTTTTTACAATTCAATACTTAAATACTAACTAGTAAATACTAAAATAGTAAATACTAAATACTACTAACTTAATACTTAGTATTAAGTTTGAAAAAATAACAAGTGCTATGTCTTGCTATTAAGTTATCATTCTTTTTTATATATTCTCAATTATACTTTTGCAATTTAATACTTAAATACTAAATACTAAAATACTAAATACTTAATACTAGTTAGTATAATAAGTAATAACTACATAAATAATAGTAGCAAGTTATATGCCTTGCTATCAATTTTTAAGTGTTTATTATTTTTTATTTAGTCAAATTTAAGATTCAAAAACTACTTTCAAATTAAAAATAAAAAGACAAAAAAAAAAAAAAGTCCAAACCGGGCCGGACCGGACCGGACCGGCCCAACAAAAAAATTTCAGCTCCTCTTTTGAAAAATAGCCGTTGGCAACCGCCATAAACGACTATTTTTCCCTCCCCCACCCCCATAAACGCCCCAACAGCCCTCCCTCCACCTATTTTTCCTATAAATACTCACATATTTCATCAAATTAATCACAATTCAATATTTTATATACATTTCTCTCTAAAATTTTCTATCAAAGGTTATTTTCTAAATTGTCTAGCAAAAAAATCTGCAAATAATCCTACTCAAGCTCAAAGTGCTACTGCTGAAGGTCCCTCCCAACCAAGAACTGGAAGATCCGCAGTTTGGGAATTTATTACGAAAAATCATGATACTGGCACTGCTCAGTGTACTCTTTGTAAGAAAACTTGGATTTATCAAACTGGAGCAAATCATGGAGGGACAGGGAAGTTTAAGACTCACTTAGAAAACCAACATAGCCCCGAATGGGCAGCTCGTGGTGGTGGAATATATCTGCGTGAGCGCGACAATTGAGTCGTTGAAGTTGAAGATTTATGTCTTTTTCTAATTTCTAGTTTCTAATATGTCACTTTAAGTGTTTTAATCTTTAATTATGCATTTCCAACTTAATGTATTGTCGTATTATTGAATAAAATGTGTGTTTTGTGTTGTTTATTTAGTCTACCATATTTTTTTTAATCTATTTCAAAGAATCAAAAAATTAAGGAAAAAAAATATACACGAACCGAACCGGTACCGGACCGAGTCGAACCGAAATCGGACCGGTTTCCCCTTGCCGGTACCGGTTCCGACCCGGCATTGGTGCAAATGCACCGTTAGACCGGACTGGTTTCGAATTTTTTTTTCATTTACACCGGACCGGCCAAGGCGCGCCGGAACCGGACCGGTGGACAACCTTACTTTTAATCTCATGTGACGCCCCTCCTTTCTTCTATTTTCAGGGATTACAAAATCCTAAGTACCCCTAATGCATGACATATCTTACGACCAACCTCCTTTGACATCCAATGTAGTGGAATGTTCAAAGCTTGCACCCGTAGTTCACAGACGTTCAAAACTGCAGATTAACTGTCAAGTCCAGGTTCCCATGATTTTATATTAAGAAGGAAGCGATCATAAAGCCATGGAGTGCCGAACAACACTTTAGTCATGCTTTCTTTGTCCTTGAAAATAAACTGAAAGAAGTTTGTCTCTAGTTCATTAACTTTGAAGCCTGATGGAATTCCCCATACCAACGTCATTGTATTTTTCACACCAACCAGATTAACCTTTTTGTCCGATATTACTTTACCCAATATACTCACTTCACAATTTTGCATACTTGCTTTGACATCTTGAGAATCAATCTCCACAACATATTTTTCTTCCTCAGTCAGGGACGTTAAGTAATTTCGTCTTCCATTCTTCAAGTTTGAATAATATTGCAGTAGTATTGTTGCAGTTGGTTTTTGGAATGAAGAACAATAAAAGTAAACGATTTTTTAGAGAATTTGGATTAATAGAAGCAGTTATGAGAGGAAACTAGTGTTAGGTTTGATAAGAACGTGGATAAGATAGTTTAGTTTGGTAGTTTTCTTTAAAAATTTAACTTTCACATAGAAAGAAGTTAACTCTCACATAGAGAGAAAAATTCCTTCCGCAGACGCGAAGGACTCAATTGAAAATCAAATCTTTAAATTTATTTTTTGGGAAACAAAATTTTTCTCACTCGCAAAACTTCAATTTTTTTTTCAAGTAAAATATAAATCCAAACACAATTTCAAATTTCGAAAATTATTTTTCTAACGAAACTTCAAAAAATTTCATCAAATTTATGTCCAAAGTCCAAACGCTAAGAGTATGATGCACAATCACTTATTAATTTTTTTTTTTTAAAACTTTCATTAATACCATAAAGACATTTCTTCATTTTCTTTTGTATATTCCAAAATGCAAGTAGTAGTATATAAAAGGCAGTTGCCGCCGTCTAATCCTCCGGTCAGTACAAACGGTCGCTCTCGCTTACACAGTTAAAAACAAAGAAAAGCATTGTTAGCACCAAATATCCTGCATTTGCAACACACCACACAAACAGGCGCGTCACGTTTTATTCAAAAGATAACACAAAAATTATAAATACCTGTTCATTTTTTCATCCTGAATGCTTTCTCGTCTTTCCCGCACTCCACTACCACCACTCGCAATGGCGGCGCGTGTCATTCCACGCGCTCTCCATTTCTCCACCGCCGTTGCCCTCTCGACGAACTCACTGTTCATTCTTCCTCAAATTTCCTTCCCAAAATCTTCATCAATTTTTATTCGGAAGTTTCATAATTATGGATTGAATTACAAAGAGGAGAAGAAATGGAGTGTTACCGGAGGCTACGGTAAGGTATTTGCATCTCAGAGAGATTATCGGAAGTATCGAAAACGGACGTTGAAGAAGAAGAAAGAAAAAGAGCTGGAACTCAGTGTTAAGATTTGTATTGAAGAACAGTTACCTGATGATCCTGAAATTTTGGTGATTTTCTATTTAAGTATCATTTTTTACTGTGTAAAGTATTGAAGATTAGTGTTCTAAGTAGCAATATGAAGAGCTGTCGTTAGGGCTTTGGTCGAGTAGTAAGAGTGCTGAGTGTAGCACGTGATGATGTGTGGATTAGGCAAACGTCATAGTTTGAATGCCATGGTCAAACGCGTGGTATTTAAGTGGATAAAGGTAGCAATATGAAGAGCTGTCTTTAGGGCTTTGATGTAGTAGTAAGAGTGCTGAGTGTAGCACGTGATGTGTGGATTGGGCGAATGTCATGAGTTTGAATCCTGCCATAGTTAAAAGCCTGGTATTTAAGTGGAGAATGGTACTAGAACATTATCCACTAAGTTTTGAATTGTGTGCTACTGGGCTTGGGGATTTCTCGGTTATAAAAAGAATATTAATATTAAGAGTTTAGGCAAATCAAATGTATGCACATTTTTGGACACGTTCCTCGTGCATTCAAACAAGGTATTTGTGTGGAAATAAACTGGGAATTATGTAGATGAGCAATATTTGAGCTTTTTCACTCTGAACAATGTCTCAGAATCATTTTCCTTTGGGAAAAAAATAGCTACTTATTGTTTACAATGCTCTGGACTTAACTGGAGAATATAGTAGGCTTTGCTAATTGAATTAAAAACTTCCCATAGTTTCACTTCCGTCTAAGCTGTGCAAGAGAAGAAATCAGGAACTACTTGTAGAGAAGACAATGGTATGTGAATATTGCCAAAAGGAGTTTCACGGGCCTGATAATAGATACGACCAAGAAATACTTCCACAGCAGATAATAGCAGTTGAAACTGCAAGAACTTCAGTATCAAATATTCCAAAATCAGTAAATTAGGCAGGAAGATCTATGCATTTTAAGTACACTTAAACACCACCTTTTGAGCTAGTTCAAGAATTCCCAAATCATAGGAAGAAAGTTTCCTGCACTACTTCTTTGCAGCAACTTTGATTTCTAAGTTCAATTTGTTCTATTTTATCCATCCCCAATTCTGGAACTGCAGGATATTGCTGAACTGCTTCGTCTTAATGTTCCAATGGCTATGAAGTTAGCGTTTGATAATTTGAAAGATTCGGGGTATCAAACGAGGGATAGAGCAATTGATGACGTTGGTTGCTTTGAAAGTGTTGAACTATCTGTGATGCTTTGCAACGATGAGTTCATCCGCCAGCTTAATAAGGATTGGAGAGATGAGGACAAACCTACTGATGTCCTCTCAATGTCTCAACATATACCTGAAATTGAGCTTCCAATTGTAAGCTTTAGCTGCATTATTCGCATGTCACACCTCATGTGACAACGCTGACTAGATCCTTATTCTACAGCTAATGTTGGGAGACATAGTGATTTCGGTGGAGACAGCAGCAAGGCAAGCAGAGGAAAGAGGGCACAGTCTACTGGACGAGATACGTATCTTACTGGTAAGTTTCATATATTTGTGAATAATTTCTGCATGCTGCTGTTAAATCTCAGTTGTCTTTTTGATGACCACTTATTGTCCATATTTTATGGTGCAATCTGTGGTCAAATTTGAATAATTGATTCCCTGAAAGAAAGGCTAATTTGCAAGCTTGGATGTCAACATATTATCAAAGGCAAGTACCCTTGACGTCTTTGTACTGGGTAGTCCACCCATTAATGTTCAGCATTAAATATGGACATTCTTTGCTCCTTTATTTCAGTTGTCTGGTTGGTATGGAGTTGTTTTCATGCGGTCATGTTATTATAGATTTTATGCCTTTTGATTATATCATTTTCTTGAAGTAGAATGGATTTTAATGAACACACTATTTGAACCAACTATAGTAAAATTTTATACTGTCTTACAATGAGACAATCATTTTGTTCTCCCCTGCAGGTTCATGGTTTGCTACATCTTTTGGGGTTCGATCATGAGATTAGTGATGAAGCTGAAGCTGAAATGGAGAAAGAAGAGGAGCTTCTTCTGAAAAGTCTTGGGTGGAAGGGAAAAGGATTAATTCAGAGTGCATATGATGCTGAGGCCGCTGGAACTCCTCCTCTGGAGAACACTGGTAATGTACCGAATTATATTTAAAAGAACGTGCCTTTCTTTGTTAAATTATTCTCTTCAAGTTGTGTTGTTACTCTCCATGGTAAGTTTATGTTCCTGATTAATGGGATTGAAGAGATAATCTTACATGCCAACTGTGTAAAGACAGGAAGAAAGAAGGGAGTCTTCGATTTTACAGACCAAAGTTTAGCTACATCTTCTGTGATATGGATGGTAAGGAAACAAACATGATGGTAAGAATTGGTTCCTTTAATCTGTTTCACCTGTTCGTTGTCTTGTTGATTTCTTTCCATTATTGATGTAAGGTACACTCCTGAACAGCAGCAGTCAGATTAGTTTAGCAACTGTTGAAGCTCTGAAAGAGGCCACTTCAAGAGGTGTAAAAGTGGTGATAGCTACTGGCAAAGTGAGGATACACTCCTTTTCTTTCTCCTACTGAAGTTCCGTGATTTCCTTCTGATCTAATATAATCTTGATAACATCTTTACTTATCAAATAAGAAAGAGTATCTTGATGTAATTAATTACTTATAACATTCTAAAAAAACAAAAACAAAACAAAAAAGGACCATCTTGATAAAATATTACAATATTCTTTTTCGTGCTTCTGTTCAACTATTAGAAAGATTCATATTTTGTCTTGGTGAACAGACTCGTCCTGCTGTCATTACTCTGTTCAAGGGAGTAGGTTTAGCTGGAAAAGATGGCATTGCTTCAGAGGTTTCTCCAGGAGTATTCGTGCAGGTTTAACTATTTCATTCCCAAGTCAATAGCTTCTTTATTATCTTTCATGCCATTTAGTATTCCACTTTGAATATGGGTAGTAGAGGTGCACTCGCAAAATCACATAGAGATTTGTTTTAGATGATCACAATGTCTTGTACTTCTTCTCAAAATTAGGAATTTTTGTTGACTGTTATGCTCCTCATATTTTCACACAATTTAAGTGAAACTGAAGATATTTACATACATGATTTCCAATATGTCTCTCCACGAAGAATCACAAAGGGAAGTGGAGTTTTCTTGTCGTCCTCAAAAGAAGAAGTGAGTTTTCCCACTGTATGTTGACATCAATAGCTCTGGTAGTGTTGTGACTGAAATTGGGGCAAGTTAAATGAGAAATAAAGATTTGGTGATTTCTCTATAAGAAGTGTATGAAGTTGATATTATTTTTTGAGAATGTACAAATTTTTTTTTTTTAAAATATTATCCGTTTAATCTTTCTTTTAATCTTCTTTTTAGACAAAGAATAAACAAATATGAAGTAAATAACTAGTTAATCTTATTACCTGTCCTATTCTAAATTTTGTTATTAGAGCTGGACATCATTGTATTTAAACGGAAGGTGGTTTAGAGTGGGAATGAAGTTCAACCTTTTTTGAAGATTTTAGAATCTTTAAGTATAAAGGTGTCCCACTTAACCTTTTTGGTTCTAAGAAATCGAAATAGTATTGAAAAGTAGGGACGAAAAGGTACCCTTTCAGGAAACAACACAGTTTTGTAATGTCCCAAAATATAAAGTTGGTCATTAGGTTAGGTTAAAGGAGTAAGATTAGCCTCCAAGGTTTTGGTCTAGCGGTAAGATTGTAAAGCATGATGTGTCAGTTAGGCGCACACCACAAGTTCGAACAGTGCCCTAGCTGGCCCTAGGGGATCTCTCGTTTATAAAAAGAAGTAAGATTTATTAGCAGAATTAGTTTCTTTGCTGATACAAAATTTATTAGCTTTAACTTTAATAAAATTTTTACCTGGCAATAAGTTTCTTACGATTTTAAAATCAGCTTCATTTAATATCAGGGGTTGCTCGTTTATGGCAGACAAGGACGGGAAATTTCTCGAAGAAACTTGGATCCAATTGTATGTAAAGAGGTATTTCCTTTGCTCGTGGGCGTCTAAATACCCTTTCATTGGTTTGTAGTCTTATTCTTCTTGTTCTTTCATATCAGGTTTGTATAGATGCTATTTCATATTATGCAACATTTCTTTCTATCATTACTCCCGTAGCGTTATTCAATCTCTCTGCACCAAAATATGTAGTATGCATATGCGTTTAGACTGTATATGCCACATTTAAGCTTCACCCTTCCAAGAAACCAACTCATTATATATTGACTTTCATTTTTTAGTAAGGTTTAAGTTTAATGATTTCTTTGTTTAAGGAAAGGATCACAAATGTTTTAATCAAAGATTAAAGACACCTTTTATAATAACAACTATTTCTCAATCTTAAGCTAGTCGGGGTCGGCTATGAGCCTTCCACATTATGTACTCATTTCATTCCAATACTCAGTAGTCAGTACTGTGTTTTTCAAGACAAAATGTGGTGTTCTCTAAAGTTAGGTAGTTTCTACATCTCATACTATACCTACAACTGATACACAAATATCTAAACAAACACTGGCGACCATCTGAGCTAATTTAATTGTAACCATGACAAATCTTAATCCAACTAGTTATCTCGCCTATGGAGATGCATTCCCTCCATTGTTTTCTCAGATACTAAGTTGCGTGAAGTCTGAGAGATTTTAGGTCTTCCGACACAACTTTCCTCCATGTGATACTTTATCTATCTTGTCAATTCGTACGCTTACAATTATCATACTATATACCTATGGACCAGTGCATTTGGAGAACATCTTAGGTGGCCTTTTCTCATTTTATCCTCTATTTGTGCTAGACATCACCACATAAGTAACCTGTTTCTGATGTTAAAGATGTATAGTCATATCATTCTTCAAATTGCAGGCATTTCTCTACTCTCTAGAGCACAAGGTTCCTCTTATTGCATTCAGCGAAGATCGTTGCTTAACATTGTTTGATCACCCTCTAGTGGATTCACTTCATACCATATATAATGAGCCAAAGGTACAACACTTCTCATTAGTCTACATTTTGCTAGCCATCATACAGGCTTCGGCATGAGTTGCTGAATGTTTCATATCTAATCTTTGACAGGCGGAAATCATTCCTTCAGTGGAGCAACTATTGGCAGGGACAGACATACAGGTACTTTTCTAAAACTATCTACTAAGCATATATCCTGTTTAAAAAAAAGGAGCTGCAATGTATATGTAACTAGTTAGTTTCATTTTTTTTTCCCAATGTTGGTCTAGGAAGGGTATGGGAGATAAACCGTAGAGTGACACTGTTGCCCTGAACATATGCCAGTGATCATCAGGAACAAATTGCTGTTTGCATTTGCACTGCACACGTAAGCTGAAAAGGAGGCAACAGGATTCCCTGGAAAAGTCCTCCTTATTTCTCCACCACATTGAGGGTCAGCTTGTTGGTGAAGCCGCAAATTTTCAGTTTGCATGTGGCAGTTATTTTGGGTTGTAATCATTATGATATTCTCATGCGTATGTTTGTTTTGTACCTTTATGGTCAAAGCGAAAGGGACCAGTTGTATCGATGCACGATCTTATTAGTTTTCTTGGATTTTATATTTTCGTTTTTTGAGGTGTTGATGGGAGCCTTCTCCTTTACTTTTTTTTGGTGGTGGCGGGGGTTGGGGGGGTGGGGGTGGGGGAAGGTGGGTTAGGAAAACTTATAAACCCTGGCCACTTTTTGCACTTGATCTGTTGGACTAAGTCCCACCTGATCATTCCGAGTATTTCATCTGCAGAGGGCACGTGATTTTCGTTTATTCAGCTTCCATTTCTACGTTCGGTTGTAAACAATACTTCTTTTCCATTTTGCAGAAGGTGATCTTCTTAGATACTGTGGAGGGAGTAGATACTACATTAAGACCGTACTGGGCAGAGGCAGTTAGAGATAATGCCTCTGTTGTCCAAGCTTGTCCAGACATGCTTGAAATTGTTCCTCCTGGAACTTCTAAGGGCAGTGGTGTAAAAATTCTTCTTGATCATTTGGGTGTTAGTCCCAAGGAGGTGAGTGCTGTTTCATTTTTTTTCCATTATCTCTTCTATTAACCAAAAAAATTGCAAACAGTTGAATAGAGGTTAATCAGAATAACATTGACAAAAAATTGGTACTTATCTTTCCAATGTGTAACTTCTTAATTCTCATATACTTTTAAGTTTACCGAAAACCCCCCAGGATACATTATTCAGCATAAATGTTGTGTCCTAGATTTATATGGCTTCTATCAGTTTCTTTTCTGAAACATCCATCATCTGTCTGCGTAATACATGTCTGCAGAAGAAGTAACCCTTGAAATATGTAATAATAGAATACCAAAAGAATCTACCTCTTGTGTATGTGATCAAATGCATTTTATGTGCTAATAATGTCGAGCTGGTTAAGTTCACAGGGCTTTACTTTGTGCATGTACACATGTATTGATCTGTCAGAGAGACCAAACTGGTCAAATATGAGGATGGCACTTCCAAATTAGAGACTTAATTGAGCAATGTCGCCTTAAAAAATTTGAAATTTCTGAACATTCGGTGTTTCTCTGGTATAGACTTGTTCTTTCACTGGATATGGTGTACAATTTTCTGGATGATTTAAGACAAATAATATAGCCTATATGGAGTGAGCAGGAGATATATTGTTGAACCTCTGAACACTCGGGGAGCAATTTTAATTGGAAGACATGTTTATGTTTTTGACTGAGCCTCTTAAAACACTAATGATTTGGTTGACAATGTGGTGCTTCCTTCTGTTGCTTCTGTAGGGTGAACATTTCCTTGCTCTACAGCCTTAATGAGGCCATGACTTGGGAGAATTTATTGATTTTCCCATTGTATTTTGTCCACTACTCTAAGCTGGAGGCAGAGATATGATGAAGCTGTATTAACTTGACTATACCCAAATCATACATATGAGTGTGCCTGATCTATAAGTTTGTAGTCTAGTTATAGAGCTCTCCCAACTCCTCTTCCGTTCTGTTTTTCAGATAATGGCCATTGGTGATGGGGAGAATGATGTGGAGATGCTTAAGTTGGCTTCTCTTGGTGTTGCTCTCAGCAATGGATCAGAGAAGGCAAAAGCCGCTGCAGATGTGATTGGTGCCAGCAATGATGATAATGGAGCAGCTGATGCAATCTACCGTTATGCTTTTTGAGGTTGTGATTCAGGAATGGAAGAGATCAAAAAATGGGAAACGGAGAGGGTTCAACCTACAATTTATAGAAGTTTTAAAGGTTTAGTTTTCCAATTTATTCAATTTTTAGAGAACTTTTCATTAAGCCTGCAATAAGGCTGAAGTGGAGCAATCACTCCCTTCTCATTCATCCCATAGGTCACTTATATTGATTTCTGACCAAGATGTTGCTTCTTGTCATTTACTTTTCTTCTGAAAGAATGAGGACTGATGCATATTTTGTATCACAGCAGAGAGTATCATTTTTCCCCTGAATATACTGATGTCAACGGCATCTTATTCTCAATGCATGTGAGAGCCTGAGTTCCTCCATATCACAACCGTAATTTGATTCTGCGTGCAGGATAAATAGATACTGCTCTAATCTTGTATATGATTTGACAAAATGCTGGAGCTTTTCATCATTCTGTCCAGACTTGAACAAGTTTATTCTCCTAAGGCTTCACCCTTTAGTAACATGCATTCGTAGATTTACTGCTGACTGTATATTTTTTTTGTGCCATTGCCATAAAAGAAAATTGATATATTGAGTACATTTGAGTAGTTTGGGTGTGCTATCAATGAGAACTATATGGCAGGAGTAAGAAAATACTACTAACATCATTGCGAAATAACTGTCCAGTAAATTAAGTGAAAAATAGAGCAATCTTAGAATAGATCTCATGTGTTATATTTTATTGATGTCCTGTGAGAAGGGTTATATACCAAAAATAACAATTTGCAATGCCTACAATACCAAGAGTGTCTCACAATCTTCTGTGTCATCAGCAATGCACTCTATGGGAGATCTTCATCTACTTGAGTTTAAGAATAACAGCTTGTAGTCTATCAGAAAGTTGAAAGAAACAAAGTTTTGATGGCCTAAATTGGAGGATGCATGGCTATTTTATGGAAATCTTATTTTAAAATATCTTAAAAGATCTGAAGGGGGGAAAAAGGGGAAATAGTCTCTTAACAAATAAGTGAGTAGAGAACAAATTACGAAATAAATGAAAAAGGACAACTTAGGCATCTCCGTAAACTACAGCAAATTTACACACTTATAAGTGAAATACCAAATCAAAGAGCAAAATTTTTTGAGGATATTCTTCTCTCATTATTATAAGATTTGACCATTTTTCTTTTGAAAGTTTTCTAAATTTATAATCTTGATTAAATGTAGTCATGGTCAGCCCTCCCTTCCATGACCACGGTGCTTCTTCACCATGGATTGTTCAGCAAAGAAGGCAAAAGAAGCTGCAGTCACTGTGAAAAGAAACAAAAAGAAGCACCAAGATTGGTGAAAATTGTTAAAAAGCATAAAATATTTTAATTGAACATAAGTAACAATGTTATGTCATAATTTTGGTTTACTTACATGCAGATATGATGAATGTTCTACCCGCATAATTTATATTTGCTTTAGTCCATGGACAGTAGCGATTAGCAGCAAACTGAAACACAACATTTTTTCCAAGAAAAAAAATATTAAGAGAAACACACACACACACACACACGAATATTTTTAAATAATGAGGAAGAAATTAACATTACCACAACAAGAGAAGTAAGAGCACATGTCGTGGCAGCTCCTTTAAATCCATCTTTAATGATGTCTGCATGATCAATCAAGATTAAAATTTTAAAAATAAATGGGAAAATAGGAAATGAGGGATCTTTATCACTTTAAAAGCAAACATAAAAAGTACTCTACTAAATACATAAATAATAAGTGGGAAGAAAGTACCTTGAACATCCTGATTTTTTTGTTCTTCAGTAGCGGGTGGCATCTTACTTATTTTTATCAAGAAAGTGATGAAAAGTTTGTGTATTATTAAACTTCAATGTTTGTTTGGATGGAAAGGAAAAAGGCCTTTATTTGTAAGATAAACGTACAAAAATTAACACCACATACTAATCTACAATCTTATCATGAAAATCCTGCTAACCAAACGCATGCATGAATCATGCAGAATTAAAATTCAATCTGAAACTTTCTTTTTAAAGAAAAATATCTTGAGAAAATAATGATTTTTCCCATCTTCATGCTGGCACTTTTATCTCTGGTAATATGGTTAACCTTCTCTGTAGTTATTGTTTAACGAATTTGCCACAAATCAAGGGAAACTATGGAATTGAGTGGCCAAATTTTTGTGTTGTCTGCTCTTTGTTAGTAGGAAGAGAGTTTCACTTTTTGCCACAAATCCCTTTTTTCAATCTTTTTTCATGAAGTGCGCAAAGCTCGTGCAATAGGTCATGCATCATATATTTATACGAATAAGAATACATAACTTACTCGCATAAAGTGTTCCAAATCAATAGATGCATACATATACATCATATATGTGTGTTTGTACGTAGACTTCTTTCACATCATCAAATCAATTAATTTTGGCAAGTTGTATAATTTAGTGTAATATGCACTGCGGTTAAGTTTTAGCATAATTTATGTGACTAGTTCGATTGATTTGATATTCGAGCACAAACATAATGAGATTGAAAATGGGGAGTAATGGAAATTTTCAGCTGATCTAGGGTATCTCCATTTAAGTAGGGAGGACAAAGAGGAAAAAGTTCAAAAATTGTTCCTTAATTAGTTGTTTTTTGACTTTAACGGTCAAAAATCATCCCTACCCTTTGATATGGAGCACTGATACTTCTCATTGTTCGTCAAATTGGTGCAAATATTAAATGTTGAACCCGGTATAACTTTTATTATTTAATTATATTCTCAACACGTCTCCTCACGTGCGGGTTTGATTCTTTTTTTGATGAGCCAAACACGTGAAAATTATTTATAATGTTAAAGTCTGTGACCATCTCATCTAAAAACTTAAGTTGTTAGATGTGGTACACTTTTATTATTTAATTATATTCTCAACAGTTAAAATCTACTAAATATGTATAAATATTAGTAATATTGAACCAGTCCGAACCCATCCTGGCTTCACCTCTGCTTGGATGAATAACTACTCTCTCATCATTGAATATATTATTGCTCTCCGCGTGGAAAATTTCCTTGTATTTGACTCTCTTAAGATGACACACTCATCATGGAAATTTGTCAAGTCAGGAGTCAACTTCAAAATTGTTGGATTTACTTTTTCTTATTTTCTGTCAATAGTATATGCTTTGGAAGAAAACAACCATTCTTGAGTATCCCTTAATTAGTATTACCTTGGAAATTCAGCATCATGGCAAGATACTATCACCATGATATTATCATCATTTTCTTTCTGTGTTTTCCGCTCCTCCTTCATTCAAAGTCTCAATCTACTGTAAAACAAGATGATAAGACCATTTTGTTAGAGCTCAAGCGTTTGTGGGGAAATCCATATCTGTTGCATAAGTGGAATCTCAGTTCCTCCCCTTGCAATTGGCAGCGCATTTTCTGTTCTCATGGTTTTGTTATTATTGTAAATAGGCTCTGCCCGTTGAGTCCCGGTGAGTCTCTCACCGGGGAGTATTGTAAATAGGTTAATTATGTATTAGTTATGTATATTGGGCCAAGCCCGTTAGGTTTGCTTGGTTACTAAGTTAGGTTTAGGGTTAGGTTTTCTCTAGGTTTCTTTTGTATAAATAAGGGACTCCCCTCATCAATGAAAGCAAGAGTTTTCACCCAAATATTGTTTCTCTCGTGTGAGTGTGTTCAGGTTTTACATGGTATCAGAGCCATCGTGAAACTCTTCAAGTAGAAAAGTAATGGAGGCTCCAAAAGGTGATGTTGCAGCCATACGGAAGACAATCTCTCCGTACGATATCACTTCGAATGATAATCCTGGTTTGATTATCACACAGGTCCAGTTGACCAGTGAAAACTATGAGGAATGGGCGCGGTCGGTTAGAACGGCGCTGCGTGCAAGGAAGAAGTTTGGTTTTGTTGACGGATCGATCAAGATGCCCGATGAAAAGTCGATCGATTATGAGGATTGGTGGATTATCAATTCTCTTCTGGTGTCGTGGATCAGGAATTCGATCGAGCCTACTCTTCGGACCACCATATCGCACATGGAAGTAGCGAAAGATCTGTGGGAGAGTATTCGAGAACGTTTCTCCGTGGGAAACGGACCTCGGATTCAGGAATTAAAAGCGGCTTTGGCCGGTTGTAAGCAAAAGGGATTGACTGTTGCTGCTTACTATGGAAAACCGGCTATGTTGTAGGAAGAACTAGGAAATTGTGATAAGTTTCCAACTTGCTCGTGTGGAAACTGTACTTGCAATCTAACGGTTGCACTGGAGAAGAAAAGGGAAGAAGATAGGGTTCACTTATTCCTTATGGGCCTGGACGAAAGTCTTTATGGAACTGTCCGTTCCAATCTCTTGGCTCAGGAGCCGTTGCCATCGATGAATCAAGTCTACCAAAAGGTAATCCAAGATGAACGGGTCAAAGGGATGGCACGAACTCAGGAAGAACGAGGGGAGGTGACGGCGTTTGCTGCACAACGATCACAACCGCCGAAGACAGGCTATAAGGAGTGTCACCTGTGTGATCGAGGAGGACATCCTCCGGAACGCTGCTATGAAGTCATTGGCTATCCGGAGGGGTGGGTGCATTATCCGAAGCAAGGCACTTCGAATGGAGGACGTGGTAGAGGAAGAGCTGAAGGTAACAAAGGTGGAGGAGGTCGTGGACATCAATAGTTTGGTTCAAATGCTGGTCGAGGACGTGGCAATAATCGAGCAAATGCTGCTCAAGCTGAGCTTGAGAATGGAGAAAACGGACACATGAATGTGCCCGGACAGACTAACCTGTCCGGAATAACAGGTGATCAGTTGCAGATGCTGTTCGATCTGCTGAAAAAGGAGAAGGCAAGCACAAGTGAACCATCGACCGGTAAGAAAACTCATCCTTCATGGATTATTGACACGGGGGCGTCAAATCACATGACCTGTCAGAGAAGTGTTTTGGAGAATTTACGAACAATACCAAAGTGTCCGGTATGTTTACCGAACGGAAGCAGTACGATGGCGGCTCAGGAAGGATCCATCAGATTTAACGAAGACATGGTTCTTCACGGAGTGTTATATGTGCCCGAAATGACTTGCAACTTGATTTCTGTGTCTCAATTAATTAATCAAGTTGGTTGTAATGTAAATTTCACTAATGATTTGTGTTTTATGCAGGACCGGGCTACGAGGAAGTTGATTGGAGCGGGTGAACAACAGAACGGACTCTACTACTTTCGGACGATACCCGTGGTGAAAGCTGTGAAGGTAGATGTGGTAGATTTATGGCATCAAAGGTTGGGACATCCTTCGATGCAAGTAACAAAATCTCTTTCAGTCTTAGAAGGTAGTGGGAAAGGTAGCTTAGAAGAAAAAGCATGTGATGTATGCCTTAGGGCAAAACAAACTAAAAATGTATTTCCTTCGAGTAATAATAAAGCTGCCGAACCTTTTGATTTAGTTCACTGTGACTTGTGGGGTCCTTATAGAACTGAGTCTTCGTGTGGTGCATCATATTTTTTGACTGTCGTTGATGATTGTTCACGAGGAGTATGGGTGTTCCTGTTAGTTGATAAGAAAGAGGTCGGACAAAAATTGAAGGGTTTCTTTGCAATGGTAGAGAGACAATTCAATAAACGGGTTAAGTGCGTTCAGAGTGATAATGGAACCGAATTTGTAAGTCTGAAAGGGTATTTTCTCGAACAAGGGATCTTGTTCCAAACTTCGTGTGTGGGGACACCCCAGCAAAACGGTAGAGTTGAACGGAAACATAGACATATCTTAAACGTGGCACGGGCGCTACGCTTTCAAGCTAATTTACCGATTGACTTCTGGGCAGAATGTGTGATGACGGCATGTTATTTGATTAACCGGACACCCACTAGGTTGTTGAATGGGAAGACACCTTACGATATCTTGATGGGTGTGACACCGAATTATGATCATTTGAGGGTGTTCGGTTGCTTGTGTTATGCTCGCAATCAAGGACGAACAAGTGACAAGTTTGAAAGTAGGAGTCGTCGATGTGTGTTTTTGGGTTATCCAAATGGGAAGAAAGCGTGGAAAATGTATGATTTGGAGGCAAAGGAGTTTGTGTTCTCGAAGGATGTGGTGTTTTACGAAAAGGAATTTCCATTCGCATCAAAGGAGACTGATGCCGAAAAACGGACACAAGATACGGCTTCTGTCCCCGTTGCATTGGAGGAGGAAGAGGAGAGTGTGCAAGGAAGGGGGGGGGGGGGTGTTGAACCCGAAGTCATGACTCCGGTGATTGAACCCGAAGGGGTGACTCCGGAAGCTGAACCTTAGGTTGTTCCCGAAGTTGAACCCGAAGAGTTGGGTCGGGGAAAACGAACTAAGAAAGAGAATATCTTGCTGAGAGACTTTGTTACCAATACGGTCCAAAAGATGAGTCACCGGGTATCGTCCTGTGTTCGAAAGTCTGCTTGTTCATCCGTTTCTCAACAACCCTCTGGTAAGCCCTATCCTCTAGCACACTATGTCAATTGTGATAATTTCTCTTCGAAACATGTGAGTTTTCTTGCAGCTATAACGCAAGGACATGAGCCTACCTCCTATTCGGAGGCGGTAAAAAGTGACAAATGGAGAACAGCCATGGGGGAAGAATTGAAGGCGCTGGAAGCGAACAGAACCTGGGAGATAGTTCGCTTGCCTACCGGGAAGAAGGCCCTCAGATGTCGATGGGTATACAAGATAAAGTACAACTCGGATGGAACTATTGAAAGGTACAAAGCAAGACTGGTGATTTTTGGAAATCACCAAATCGAAGGGGTTGATTATACGGAGACATTTGCACCGGTTGCAAAGATGGTGACTGTCCGAGTTTTTCTGGCCGTAGCAGCTGCCAAAAATTGGGAATTGCATCAGATGGATGTGCACAATGCATTTTTGCATGGTGATCTTCACGAGGAAGTATATATGAAATTGCCTCCGGGACATCGCATGACGGGGAGAGGAGCTGTGTGTCGCCTTCGAAAATCATTGTATGGATTAAAACAAGCTCCCCGATGTTGGTTTGCGAAGTTGTCTGCTGCACTTAAGCAATATGGGTTTCGACAATCATATTCGGATTACTCATTATTTACGATGAAGAAGGGAAATGTGCATTTAAATGTGCTTGTTTATGTGGATGATCTGATTATATCTGGTAACGATTCGAAGGCAATACGAATTTTTAAGTTATATCTCTCGAAATATTTCCATATGAAGGATTTAGGTGCCTTGAAATATTTTTTGGGAGTTGAAGTGGCAAGGGCTCCGAAAGGAATCTTCCTGTGCCAGAGGAAGTATGCATTGGATATCATATCAGAAGCAGGCTTGTTAGGGGCAAAACCGGTTGGTACACCGATAGAACAAAACCATCGCTTGGCACTTGCGACTGGTCGTTTTATCAAAGATCCTGAACGCTATCGACGACTGGTTGGTAGATTGATTTAATTGTGTTTTACGCGACCAGATTTGTCCTATAGTGTGCATGTGTTGTCACAATTCATGCAGAGTCCCCGTATTGAGCATATGGAAGCGGCACTCAGGGTTGTTCGATATTTGAAAGGCTGTCCGGGACAAGGCATTGTATTTCATTCTCTGTGTGATCTGCGATTGCACGGGTGGTGTGACTCTGATTGGGCAGGCTGTCCGTTGACACGTCGGTCGTTAACAGGTTGGTATGTGTCGTTAGGGGACTCACCGATATCTTGGAGAACGAAGAAGCAACAGATCGTGTCGAGGTCCTCTGCTGAGGCAGAATATAGATGACTGTGTGTGAATTGAAGTGGTTGAAAGGGATTTTATGGAATCTTGGAATTGATCACGATTCTCCGATGAATTTGAAGTGTGACAGTCAAGCTGCATTACATATTGCTCGGAATCCTGTCTTTCACGAACGAACTAAACATATCGAAGTCGACTGTCAC
The DNA here is from genome assembly GCA_037355625.1 of Petunia x hybrida. Taxonomy (NCBI): domain Eukaryota; kingdom Viridiplantae; phylum Streptophyta; class Magnoliopsida; order Solanales; family Solanaceae; genus Petunia; species Petunia x hybrida. Next base: position 163,471 of record JBBBVM010000845.1, read on the forward strand.
TTTGTTCGGAATGAAATCATCGGAGGAGTCATTCGTCCCAGCTATGTGCCTACAACCACGCAACTTGCTGATATTTTTACGAAGGCGCTGGGACGCGCCCAGTTTGAATTCTTCCTTAATAAGTTGGGCATAAGGAACCCTCACGCTCCAACTTGAGGGGGGGTATTGTAAATAGGCTCTGCCCGTTGAGTCCCGGTGAGTCTCTCACCGGGGAGTATTGTAAATAGGTTAATTATGTATTAGTTATGTATATTGGGCCAAGCCCGTTAGGTTTGCTTGGTTACTAAGTTAGGTTTAGGGTTAGGTTTTCTCTAGGTTTCTTTTGTATAAATAAGGGACTCCCCTCATCAATGAAAGCAAGAGTTTTCACCCAAATATTGTTTCTCTCGTGTGAGTGTGTTAAGGTTTTACAGTTATAGCCATTAGTCTTAGAAACATGAGTATCACTGCAAAAATCCAAGTCCCACCCATCATTTGTGGGCTTAAACACCTCAGTATGCTTCAACTTGTAGACACCAAATTATGTGGAGAATTTCCAACAGTTCTATACAACTGCCCAAAGCTGCAAACTCTTGATCTTTCTCAGAACCAATTCCATGGACCGTTGCCTGCTGACCTTCATCGAATGTCTAGCTTAAGTCTTTTAAATCTTTCAAGCAATAATATCAATGGAACAGTTCCAGGTTCGTTGATTAGTATGAAAAAATTGAGATTTTTTTATCTAGACCATAATCAACTTTCTGGCAGCTTACCAGTCCAAGTTGACTTTGATAAAGACACTTTTTATGACTTCTCTGGTAATCTTGAACTCTGTAATTCTAATCATGATCCCGGTCCATCTCAATTACCCATGTGTAATAACCAGAATCGTAGCCAGAAACACCGCAGAACCATAACCGTACTTCTCCCAGTTGGAGTTCTTGCAATTATTCTACTTTGGCTTTTGTTCTGCACTGTGAAACAAGCAAAGACTAGACAGTTCTGGAAGAAGAAGCAAAAGAGTGACGACTATCAGTTAATTCGTTTTGGAAGAGCCTTTGACTTCACAGAAAGTGAAATTTTGCTAAATTTAACTGAAGAGAACTTGATCGGGAGTGGAGGATCAGGAAAGGTCTATCGAGTTGGTGTTAGTCCAAACGGGAGTTGTGTTGCTGTCAAAAGAATATGCAATGAAAGCAAATTAGAACATAGACTGGAGAAACAGTTTCTTGCAGAAGTTCAAATATTGGGTGAGATTCGACATGCTAACATTGTTAAGCTGATTTGCTGCATTTACAATGAGAACTCAAAACTTCTGGTGTATGAGTACATGCAAAATCAAAGCTTAGACAAATGGTTACACTACAAGAAAAGAAGTAAAATATCGGTCAGTCCAGACGAGAATGTTGTCTTGAAATGGAATATTAGGCTAAACATAGCAATTGGAGCATCACTTGGAATTTGCTATATGCACCATGATTGCTCCCCGCCCATCATTCATCGAGATATTAAATCTAGTAATATTCTTCCAGATGATGAATTGAATCCAAAAGTTGCAGATTTTTGACTGGCAAGAGTTCTATCTCAGCGTGGTGATCATCACACTGAGACTGCTTCTGCCGTTGCTGGTACTTTTGGCTACATTGCTCCAGGTACATATTATTAGCTTCTTAGCTCCATGATTAGTTTTAGTTTCTTGGTTAATTTTCACAAGGTGACTAAAATGTCTCTCTTTGGATCATTCAGAGTATGCCTATACGAGGAAAGTAAATACAAAGAGCGATGTCTATAGTTTTGGTGTGGTGTTATTAGAGCTAGCTACTGGGAGGGAGCCTGTTAACAAGGATGAGCCTATGAACCTAGCACAATGGGCATGGAAACACTGCGAAGAAGGCAACCCCATTATAGATGTTCTTGATGCAGAAACCATGGAACCAGCAGTCTTGAAAGCTATGACTGCTATGTTTAAATTAGGAACAAGTTAGCTTCTTCTAGGCCGTCCATGAAGGATGTACTGCAAACTCTTCTGTTCTATGCTCACTAGCTTGACTCCATTGTAGGTATTGAGTAATAGGTTGAAGGATAAATCAACATAATATTCAAGTAACGAAGAAGTTCCTCCTTGCTGATCAATTGACAATAGCCTTGGAGTAGTAGTTTCCTATTTACCTTTCATTTTTAAAATTTTACATAGGGGATTACTAGATGGAGAATCGAACTCCACTTATAGAGCTCAAGAGTACAATATGCATGGATTATTAAATTGAGTTGGACTAAAAAGTTTTCAAGTAGTAGTCTTGTGTAGGAGTCAATAAATGTAGTCTAGAACGTATGTTATCTATTGTCACAAAGAAAAAATTCTTATAAATGGACACTTGAACCAAGTAAAAACAAGACGAGAAAAAAGAAGGAAAATGATGCAATTTCGTGCATCACCAGATAAGTCACTGCCACACAGCAAGATTAATGCGCTGTTGCATGAGGGCTTCTTTGTTGGAGAAAAAGAAAAGCTACCGTGTTAAGTAAATATAAAATATACTGCCTTTCTCCAAACCAATTCGCTTCTCCAATTCCAGGCTTTTTGTTTAGTTTGAAAAAATTGACAGCTTTATTGATAACACCCAAATCGGGACAAGACACTTTCCAACACTTTCCAATATGTGCCAAGCTTGGAAGATACAAAGGACTTGAAGTCAAGAGCTTTGGAAATATTCCGGATGGTCTCAGCATTAGGCCCCACGCCTAAGGAGAAGGAGGGAGGCCCAGCACAGCCAGGCGCCCCGCCTAGCCCGGGCGCCCCGCCTAGAGAGCTCACTGCCTAAGTGTGCAGAATGTGTACAGGCGCCCCGCCTACCTAGGCCCCCAGCCCAGGCGCCCTGCCTACCCCCAGGTGCCCCGCCCAGACTCAGCACAAGCCAGGCGCCCCTCCCAGCTTCAGGCACCCCTCCCACCTGCGGGAATTATTATGCTTTTACTGTTTTGACCCTACGTGGTCTTTTATTCCTAAGCCTAAGTGTGGGCACTTTAGACCTTTTACTTAGTACCTAAAAATATCTATAAATAGCTAGATAGCTTGTTTTATTCCTTAGCTTATTTTGAATGATGAATTAACATTGTAAAGAGGGATCTCTTTGGGTTTATGAAAACCAACCTTGAGTTTGGGACTTGTTACTTCTAGTGGATTCTAGTTGCCTAACAACCCCGCCCCGATCATTCTACTTGCGAGTTCTAGTTGACTCGAGGGTAGTTGCATAGTGTAGGTGATCCTTGACATCCACCCGGGGTGTATCGGAACTAGTTCTCCGGTGCTACTTGGGTCTTTGTTCGAGCCTCGTCTCGCTTTCTATCTTGTTTATCTTTTCCGCGTTTGATTCTTATCAGCTTGGTATCAGAGCAAGGCTCGGGTTTTGTTTCTACAAACCCCCGACCCTTGGTTCTTCGTGCCTAGTATCTTCTTTTAGTTTTCTTGTTGTTGAAGTTATTGAAAAAAGAAATTACAAAAAAATTAAAAAATTGAAAAATCCAAAAATTTGGTGTATCTTGTTGGTTTGTTGGATTTATGATATGGGTGTTATGGATTCTTGATCCTTGATGAAACCTTGTTGTTTGGGCACCAAAAACACTTGGTTTGGATTAGATTTGAGAAATTGAAGAATTGAAACCCCAAAATTTTCCTTAAACCCTTGATGAACTTGTTCTTGATGATTTTTGGCTTGATTCTTGGGTTGGATTGATGTTTGATTGGAAACTTGATATTGGGGATTGATCTTCTTTGAAAAACAAACGATTTGGTACCAATTTTGTGGGATTTGAACATGTATAACACCAACTTTGATGAATCACAATCCTTGTTGAAACCCTTTTGATAAACCCTAGTGTTCTTGAAGTTCTTGACTTGAACCTTGATTTGATTGATTGTTTGGATATAAATTTGATTGGGTTTTGTTAAGGAAGAACAAAAACAACTTTGGGTATCATTGGATTGTGAAAACAAGTTGAAAACATCGGATTTGGGGCTTGGAAATCGACTTGGAACGAGTTTGAAACGAGTTGGGAAAAGCTTCAGGCCAGGCGCCCCGCCTAAGCCAGGCGCCCGCCTGACTTGCTCATTGCCTAAGACCTCAGGCGCCACGCCTAGGTCCCAGGCGCCCCGCCTGATTGACTGCACATCTTGGGCGCCCCTCCTGCATTTAGGCGCCCCTCCTGAGTGCTGAAGTTGTTGTTTGGGGGTAGATTCTTCTAGGATTTCTTGTTTTGTTGATTGCATTGCTTCCGGTTAGTGCTATTAGAGTACAATCCTACTCGATTAGTACTAATTACTTTGAGCTATTAGGATCATCGTGCCTAGAAAGGAGAGTAGAATTCAAAGAAGATCCATAGTATCTTTTGACTCAAGTCCTCACTTCAAAGTGCCTATCGTTCATTGAGTCATATCAACTCCACTCACCCCGGAGTACAATTGGCTTGTGAATAGTTGGTCGAGTTAAGGATTGTTGGTCAACTACTTGAAGCTTTTGGTAATCAAGTCCGAGTGAAATATCCACCACTACTAAACGAGTGAACCGAGTGAAACACTTGTGAGGGAGTGAGTGAGGTTATTTTACTAACATTTGTTGCTTTTGTAGGTACAATGTCTACCGAAGGCGAAGATTTTGCTAAGAGTGCCCTTGCCACTATCCTTGCCAAATTGGATAGTATGAACTTGAGGATTGAAAGCCTTGAGAGGGTGAACTCTAGTGCTCTAGTTGAGCAAGGGACTTCCAATGTCCAATCGGAGAAAAGGACCCCGAGTGTCCAAGTTGAGAAAGGGACCCCGAGTGTCCAAGTTGAAGTCTCAAGTACTCCTAGCTTTACCCTGGAGCAAGTTAGCCATGTCATTGAATTGCTCAATCAACAACGGGTAAAGGAGGATCGTGATCGAATTGACCAATTGTTGGGCAATACCCAACGTGTGACTATTCCTAACCTTATGGGCAATCCCCAAAGGAATGCTCCACTACCCGGACCAATCCGGAATGTTCAACCCCTTAAGCAAGTTGCACAAGCTCAAGAAGGGGAGGAAGATGATTATGGTGATGGTGGGTATGATGCTCACTATCAATTTAGGGAACGGAATGTGGATAGGGGTCGAGGCCGAGGTCGAGGGCCACCCATGGGGTATGTTAAAGGGAATGTTAGAAGGGATTATGGTGTGTATGGAGACCCTTATGGAGGCCAACCGGAGCCTAACTATGGGGCACGTGACAACAACAACAACCTTAATAGTGTCAAGCTCAATCTTCCATCCTTTAAGGGAACTTGTGATCCGGAGGCATACATGGAATGGGTACTACTCATAGAGAGAGTGTTTGACACAAATGAGATGACCGATGAGAAGAAAGGTACTTATGCTATTTCATTGTTTGAGTCTTATGCTTCTACTTGGTGGGAGTCCATAAAGAGGACAAGGAGAAGAGCGGGTGTGCATGTGAATGTGACTTGGAATGAGTTGAAGGACCTCATGAATACCAAGTATGTGACTCCTAGATATCGTCAAGAGCAACTCAAGAAGCTCTATGATCTAAAGCAAGGTGTCAAGACGGTTCATGAGTACTATGATGAGTTCGAGAAGATCCGGATGGCATTAGATATGGAGACCGAGGATGAAGAGCAAGCCGTGATCCGTTTCAAGAATGGCTTGAGCTATGGTATAGCTTCTCAATTGAGGTTGCATTCTTACCCTTCACTCCAAGATCTATTGGAAGCCGCTATTGAAGCCGAGCAATGGCTTAAGGGAGAAAAGTCCAACCGTTACAAGAGTAGCACTCCTACTCCCGTGAGCCAACCAAATGAGTGGTAGACTCCAAATGCAAACTTGCCAAGTGCAAGCGGAGCAAGTGCTAACAAAGAAGTGAAGAGAACATATGATAAGTCTACACCACCATTGGGAGGTAATTCTAAACCTCACTTGAGCAATTTTACTTCTACTTCTACTCAATACCACAAATGCAAGGGGTATGGCCACTTTGCTAAAGAGTGTCCTACGAAAAGGGCCATGGTTGTTGTTGGTAATGATGCTTATGAGCAAGAGAGTGAGTTGGAGGATAAGGGAGTAGAGGAGATGAGGAGATTGCTTGTGAGGAGGCTATAGAGGAAGGAAATGATCCTCAATTATTCTTGGTAATTAGGAGGAGTTTGAGTACCACTCTCACGGAAGAGAAGGTTGAGAATGATCAAAGTGAGAGTCACTCCACTTCAAATGAGAGAGAAAAGATAGAGAGAAGTGAGGGAGTGACCGGTGACAATCCAAGAGAGGAAAAATAAGAGGATTTGAGGAGTGATGTGAGCGGATTGTCACCACCAACTACACTTGACCATGAGGTAAAATTGAGAGAGGAGAGAGGTGAGGAAAGAAAAATTGAGAGTGAGAGCACCCATTTTTCTAACAATTCTTCATCTTCTACTTTTTCTTGTGAAAGTTCTTGTGTAGGTGCAATTGAAGACGAGCCATTGGAGCCTCAACCATGTGCTTGGAAGGAAAGACAAGAGGAGGAAAGTCCTCAATGTGAGCCTCATGAAGAAGGAGTTGCACATGACACTTCAAGCCTTGCGAGTGACCAAGGGAGTACTACAAATGTAAGTTTTGCTCTACCCTTTCATGAGCTTACTAGCTATTTGCCTTGTGATGACTCAACACTAGTTGGAGCTTGTGATGCATCTAGTGAGTATACCACTAGTGAAGAGTCTAGTTGTCAACTTGTATGTGCTTGTGAAACACTAGTTGGAAGGGATGCTATGCCACATCATGATGTGAACTCATTGTTCATTGAACCCCTCCCTAGTGTAGATTTGATGGTTGACCATGATTGTGATCTTTGCTATGACACACCACCGACCTTTGACAAATGGGAAGATGAGATAGTTGATCATTCCCTTATTGATATGCTTCTATTTGGTGGACCAATGTGTTGTGGTGAGGATGGTCTTGCCCTTGAGGAGTCCAAATTGCATGAATTGGACAAGGTTGTCTATGATGACTCCTCAAGTGAACCTAGTCTTGATAACTTGTCTATGCTTGATCATGATAATGAGATGCATGTTTTTACCAATCCATTGTTTGAAGGTATTATCATTAGTGGACATGACTTGTATCGGACTAGGGTGGGAGGTCAAATGGAACCCCCATGGTGTGAAGGGTTTGACCCCTTAGGCAACCCATTGTTTGAGAATTTGGGTGAGGTAGATGGTTCTTTGAGTGACCCTACTATTGCTTGTTGGGGTTATGATGAAGAAGAATCTATCATCAATGCCTTCCTTGAGAGCTTGTCTTTTGAGAAGGGTTGCTTAGGTGATGAAATTGGAGGTGAAAAGGAATCCCTTGGTGTGAGTAAGTATGCTCTAAAGAAGGGGAGTGGAGTACTCGATGTTACTTGTATGATGGGTTATTTGACTCCTTCCACTCCACATGTTAATCACACCTTGAGGATAGATTGGTATGTTGATCTTGAGCTTAAGGTTCAAGGGGATTTGGTTAGCTTAATCTTGCATTTCCCATCTCCCTATGACATATTTGCTCATTATCTTGTTGAGTGCATGTTGATCTTTAACCAAGTACTTATTGTTCTCTTTGGAGACTTGACATTTGTGCTTCTCATTGATGCTTGGTTATATCACAAGAGTGTGTTTTCCACATTTGTTGCACTAACCTACTTTCAAAGTAGGAAATCTTGTGTTTGCTTGTCGTTGCTTGTAGGTTCTAAGCTCCATGTTAAAGCAAGAGAGATCTTGGAAGAGACCTATGTCAAAGTGACGATCAAGGGTTACAAGGAAGGAGAGCATTGGGCACCCCGAGGAGATGATGCCATGGACGTGAATGCATTGATTTCGAGGACGAAATCTTCTCAAGAAGGGGAGGATGATAAGACCCAAATCGGGACAAGACACTTTCCAACACTTTCCAACATGTGCCAAGCTTGGAAGATACAAAGGACTTGAAGTCAAGAGCTTTGGAAGTGTTCCGGATGGTCTCAGCATTAGGCCCCACGCCTAAGGAGAAGGAGGGAGGCCCAGCACAGCCAGGCGCCCCGCCTAGAGAGCTCACTGCCTAAGTGTGCAGAATGTGCACAGGCACCCCGCCTACCTAGGCCCCCAGCCCAGGCGCCCGCCTGCCCCAGGCACCCCGCCTACCCCCAGGCGCCCCGCACAGACTCAGCACAAGCCAGGCGCCCCTCCCAGCTTCAGGCGCCCCTCCCAGCTGCGGGAATTATTATGCTTTTACTGTTTTGACCCTACGTGGTCTTTTATTCCTAAGCCTAAGTGTGGGCACTTTAAACCTTTTACTTAGTACCTAAAAACATCTATAAATAGCTAGATAGCTTGTTTTATTCCTTAGCTTATTTTGAATGATGAATTAACATTGTAAAGAGGGATCTCTTTGGGTTTATGAAAACCAACCTTGAGTTTGGGACTTGTTACTTCTAGTGGATTCTAGTATCCTAACAACCCCGCCCCGATCATTCTACTTGCGAGTTCTAGTTGACTCGAGGGTAGTTGCATAGTGTAGGTGATCCTTGACATCCACCCGGGGTGTATCGGAACTAGTTCTCCGGTGCTACTTGGGTCTTTTTTCGAGCCTCGTCTCGCTTTCTATCTTGTTTATCTTTTCCGCGTTTGATTCTTATCATTTATATCTTGACAATAACCAACTTTGTGGCAGCTTACCAATCCCAGTTGGAGAGTCAAAATTGTCTCAACTAGATCTTTCTGGTAATCGCTTATCTGGAGAAATCCCACCACAACTTGATGAACACCTTTCCTATCATTTCTATGGTAATCGTGACCTTTGTTCTTCTAATCCAGACCGTGCTTCATCTCTATTACCAATGTGTAATAACCACAATTTTAGTCACAAACACTGCAGAACCATGATCATACTTCTCCTGGTTGGAGTTCTTGTAATTGTTCTACTTTGGCTTTTGTGCTGCACTGTAAAACAAGGAAGATTTCCCCTAACTGGACTGTTCCAGAAGAAGAAGAAGCAAAAAAGTGACGACTATCAGTTAATTCTTTTTGGAAGAAGCTTAGACTTCACAGAAAGTGAAATTTTGCTAAATTTAACTGAAGAGAACTTGAACGGGAGTGGAGGATCAGGAAAGGTCTATCGAGTTGGTGTTGGTCCAAATGGGAGTTGTGTTGCTGTTAAAAGAATATGCAATGGAAAAATGTTAGAGCATAGACTGGAGAAACAGTTTCTTGCAGAAGTTCAAATATTGGGTGGGATTCGACATGCTAACATTGTTCAGCTGCTTTGCTGCATTTACAATGAGAACTCAAAACTTCTGGTGTATGACTACATGCAAAATCAAAGCCTAGACAAATGGTTACATTACAAGAAAAGAAGTAAAATGTCGGTCAGTCCAGACCAGAATGTTGTCTCGAAATGGAATATTAGGCTAAACATAGCAATTGGAGCAGCACATGGTATTTGCTATATGCACCATGATTGCTCCCCGCCCATTGTTCATCGAGATATTAAATCTAGTACTAATATTATTCTAGATGATGAAATGAATTCAAAAGTTGCAGATTTTGGACTGGCAAGAGTTCTATCTCAGCATGAAGATCATCACACTGAGACTGCTTCTGCAGTTGCTGGTACTTTCGGTTACATTGCTCCAGGTACTCATTATCTTCTTAGCTCCATGATTAGTTTTACTCTTAAGAATTCTTGGTTAATGTTTTTAAGGTAACCTAACATATAATTTTTGAGTTTCAGAGTATGCCTACAAGGAGAGTAAATACAAAGAGCGATGTCTATAGTTTTGGTGCGGTGCTATTGGTGCCCAAAGATTGTAATCGACCTCCCTCTAAAATAACGAAATAATGAGGTTTTATAGTATTTACAAAGTGCTAGGATAAGCTAAACCAAAGCCTAATCTAGTTGGGAAAACTTGTGTTTCGTCAGCCTCAAAGCTTTCGTGGAAGCCACGCTTCCACTATAGCTCCCAACTCCAAAGCTATCTCTGAAGCCTTGCTCCCAGTATAGCTTCCAACTCTTCAGGGCTTTTTTGGAAGCCTTGCTTTCAATATAGCTTCCAATGTATCCATTAACTCCAATTTGATTGTTCTTGTCTCGAATTCATCTACACCATTCCTAAAATCACAAATACGATAAATGAGCACAAGAAACACAATTATCACATATAACGAGCGCATAAAGTACCAAAATGTGAGAAGATATTAATTAAGGTAAAATAGGAAAATATCGCCAAACATCAACTACATATGATTTAGTTACATGGAAAGTCCTACAATAGTATGACACTTATGAGCAATACACATGCTCATTCCCAGTTTGAGGAAAATAATCAAGAAGAAGAGGATGATCACATACGATGTAGTCAAATAAGATCAGTGAAATTACAGTTGGTAGCTTTTTTGTGTCTTCACGTGTATATAATCCTAATCACAAATCACAGACCCCTTGCACAGTTCAACAGTTGAAGGACTCGTCAATATATTATGAAACGCATATTAAGGTCATACCAGCAGATATGGAATTGTCTGCACAGCAACTAACTGAAATTGGAGGGCCAAGATTTATAAGATACAGGCGATTGAGAGAAGAAAAATAACCTTTTCCCTTTAATGAATGTATTCACTATCACGACAATGGTGTTACAGCATTAGGGTGTTAGAGGAGTGGATACCATTTAAGAAAGACATGTTCTATTAAAGGTAAAATGTCATCAAACTTAGTATTTTATAAGTCACACAGTGTATGAAAGATTTGATATGCCTCTAATATAATCTTTATTACAATTTTTTATATGGCTCATTGAAAATTAAAATATTTATGAATATCCTTGAAGAATTCAAAATGTTAAGCACATAAAAGTTTGGAAACTTATACCATAAAACTTTAGAAATTCTTTTATGGATTAAAAAACATTTCGGCCACATGGGTTAAATCACATTAGCAAGCTTCTTGGTATATAAGTATCATATTTTTTTTCAATGGGTGCATCGAAGTATCTTGCCAAATATACTCCACAAGTTATAGCTTTTGTTATAAGCTTATTGGCAAGATTGAATTCTTCCCCAATGCAAAGCGACATTGGAAGATACAAGATATCTGCTTGATCCACATAAAGCCCGATATCAACATGCTATTTATTTACTTGTGGAGGTACAACTATATTATGTCATTCTACAAAATAAACTGTTGCTGATATATCTTCAAATCATAAAGAGATAATAGCCATGGATGAAGCTAGCCGACGATATGAATGATTGAGATGAATGATTCAACATATTCAGCAATAGTGTGATTTTTCTTTGAAGATGAAGATCCAACAATATTATATGAAATATTGCATGGATAATTCAGCTTAAAGGAAGATACAACTAACAGAGAAAGATATTGCACAAAATTTCTTTTCAATCGTGATCTTTAAGAGAATGATGAGAATAACGTTGAAGGATTCATTCTAGTAATATTTGATGGATTCGTTTACTAAGTCATTGCCAACCTCAACATTTGAGAAGCTGATTTACAAGATTGGAATGTGTCGATATTAAGTGTCTTCATCAGGGGGAGTAAAATATGTGTCTTTTTCCCTGAATAAGGTTTTGTCCCAATGTGATTTTTCTTGTAAGATTTTTAATGAGGCAGCTCTCAATCGTGTTATAGGATGTGTGTGCTCTTTTTCCCGCCAAGTTTTTCCTATTAAAATTTTAACGACACACATTATCTTCTAGATGGACATCCAAGGCTAATTCCTCATTAAATCATTTAATTATTGTAACCTTTGAAATGCTTTATAACTCGCATGTATATGTATCCTATAAATAGAGCACTCGTTGCTTCATGGATGATACACTTGAATACTTGAAAGATAACAAAAAAAAGTTCTTCCTCTATATTTCTTGTTTACACCTTGTAATCTTTTCTTTATTTTACCACATATTATAATTTATAATTAATGACATGGACCGCCACATGGAATAAAACATTACCCCCACCCTTTTTTATAACTAGTGTCTTGTTCTCCCTCTCTAAAGATTCTTCCACTTGTTTTGGTTACAAAATTTCATTTTTGATTGTGATATATTTGTAACAATAGAGTGCGTTACATTTCTTGGTTGAATTTATGTGGTTAATGAGAGCAATGGGTTCCACCCATAGTCAAATGATTGAGCTATGGTTAAGTTTCATGGAGTTGAAGAGTATAATATAATATATAACATCAAAGCTATAGACATCGCTCATCGATTGATCAAGACTTGCTCCACCCTGTGTCCCTGTCCCATTTGCACCCCTTATTACTCCTTTAAGATGAAATTCTCATCGTTTAAATTGTGAAGTCAAGAGTCAACCACAAATGTAATACCTTTTTTTCTTTTATTTATCAGTCAATTTATGCTTTGGAAAATTAAAAAAAAACATTATTTAATTTGTGTATAAATTTGTATTGTCCATTTTTATTGTTTGAGAAAATCATTTTAGACATGACGACTAGATACTAAGGGTGACTAACGGTCCGGTTTTGACCGGACCAGACCGGATTCGGGTCGGAAACCGGCTCGGACCGGACCGTTGGTCCCTAACGGCCTCCGGTAGCCGGTTCCGAAACGGCCTCGCCAAAAAAAATCGGATGAACCGATGTAAAATTGGACCGGAACCGGCCGGACCGAACCGGTCCAAAAATAAATAAAAAAAAGGAAAAATCTGTTTTTTCTAGCCGTTTCTAGCCGTTGGCAACGGCTCTTTTGACCCCCTAGCCGTTGTCCAACGGCCAAAAACGGCCATTTTGACCCCTCTACCACCCCATAACCACCCCTAACTATTTTTTTTCTATAAATACCCCATTATTTCATCATATTTTTCACACAAATCTTACAATTCTCTCTAATTCTCTCAAATTTTCTACAATATTGCTATTATTCTACTTTGGCTATTGGTTAAAAATTTATAATTTGGCTACTTTATCAAGTTCTATTTGGAGTTTCTATCAAAGTTATATTTGGCTATTTGGTGAAGTTTACAAATATCAAGTATTGGGTCAATTGGAGGCGCTACTTGGTTGAAATATCAATTTGGCTATTTTTGCAATTTTTCGATTATCAAGTATTCAACTAATTAATTGAAGTGGAGGCTCAAGTTTCAACTTCACCTCAATTATACGGTTATATTTGGTTGGTCGTTCCTACTTCTACTCTTTTATAATATTTTTTGTCATATATATTTATTTTAATTGCTATTATTATGTCTTAAAGAGGTTCAATTGGAACTAGTAGTGGGGGGCGGGCACGTGGTCGTAGGGGAAATAGGGGTAAATAAATTGCTGGTAGTTCTAGTCAGTTCACCCACATAGATGATTCTCAATATTATCATAATGTTAGCGCTGATAATATACTTGATCACGAAATGTTAGAAACACGATATGAGAATTAAAGCGGGGTTAATTTAGAAGAAACACCTGAATTTCAAGCTAGTCCACCCAAAGTTCAGTCTGACATGCCTCCTGGACCTCCTACTAGAATACCGGCTAAACGTAAGGATAGATCTGAGGTGTGGGAATTTGCATCAAAGAATGTTGTAGCGCGAACGGCCACATGTGGGATTTGTGATAAGGTGTGGGTTTTTAAAACTGGAGGTAATGAGGGTAGGACGGGTAAACTTAGGGCCCACATGCAAAAGAAACATCCTAAAGAATGGTCAATGCGGGCGGGTGGTATATATTTAGGGACCGAACATGGGGAGTAGCGCATGATCAATCTTCGGGTACCCAAACAAGAATTAACCAAACAACAGGAGGGCTTCTTACTTATGATAAACAAAAGGATAGGGAAGCTATTGCTAAACTAGTTGCCCTCGAGAGTTTACCTAATAGTTTTCCTTCTTCTACTGGTTTTGTTCGTTATGTTCAGTCTATATATAATCCCTCTTTTCATGGTTTCCAAGAACTACTGTTAAAAATGATATTATTAAATTTAAGAACGAATATTAGGATTATTTGCGATATATGTTTGATAACTTTGATACTAGAGTATGTCTTACTACGGATATGGGTCGTTCTACTAATGGATGTGATTATATTATTTTATTGGATAGATCCTGATTGGGTATTTCAAAAACGTATTATTGCTTATAAAGTTGTTGATGAACCACACACGGGAAATTATATTTGTAATAAAGTTTCATCAACTTGTCGTACGTACTTTTTATCTAACAAAGTTTTTAGTATTATGGTAGATAATGCTACAAACAACACAGATGCACTTAGAAACTTGATACCTATTTTGAACCCCTCCCCCCCTTTTGCTGAATTTTTTCATGTTAGGTGTGCATGTCATATTTACAACTTAGTAGTAAGAGATGGTCTTGACTTGTTTAATGACATTATCAAAAAGGTGCAGATAGCTATTACTTATATTTTAAGAAATAAAAACCAAGAAAGAAGACGAGAATGGGAAAGAAAATGTGTAGAATTAGGAATGCCAATTAGGAGAGTCCTAAAGGAAGTTTGTACTAGGTGGAACACTTTATATGATGCATTGACTGTCGCTTATGACTATAGAGTGCATATTTCTCAAATGTATAGTAAAAATTTTATGGAAATCTATCACCTTAAAGATGAGGATTGGCAACTTGTTCAATATCTTCTTCAGTTTTTACAAAAATTTTATCAAGCTACTTTAGAATTTTCCGATCAATATTATCCAACTACTCCTACCATGTTATATTATATACCTGGAATATCGGAATTATTGAAAATGTATAAGCAATACGAAGTTTACAAACCAGCTGTAGAGAGAATGATTGAAAAATTTAGAAAATATTTTTTTCCAATTCCTCCTCTTTTTTACATTGCTTCTGTGTTGCATCATGCTTTTAAAATTAAGTTAACTGAACGACTTGTTAGAGAAGTATATGCAAATTTAGAAATTACTCCTATTGAAATTGCTACTAACAAGTATCCAAGTGTAGACGAGGCTGTTGCTAAAGTTTATGCAGATACCATGGCTGTTTTTGCAAAGTATAGAGCTTGGGCAGACACTGCTACACCAACGGAACCAATACTATCCACCGGGCAAAGTTCTTCACATGCGGGGATGAGCACTTTTGGGGGACTTGACGAAAAGTTGCTTTCAGAACAGGACGAGTACGGGGAGGAATACAGCGAGTTCCAAGTGTATTTAATTCAATATCCAAAGAAACATAACAACTTTGGAACTAAGAATTTGTTGGATTATTGGAAGAATCAAGAATCGCAATTTCCAATTCTTGCAAAAATGGCCCGGGATATATTAACAATTCAAGCTTCATCAGTTGCATCGGAAAGCGCTTTTAGCCAAGGAAGATTTCAAATTGGAGATCACAGATATTCGTTGAAGGAGGAGGCAATGGAGACAAGAGTTTTATTCAGGGATTGGATCAGAGCAGAGCAAAGAAACTTTGGTCTACCAGAACTTACTAAGGAAAAAGGCTAAGCATATCTCGATCAAATTTTGAGCGACGGAACAAGTGAAGGGAGTCAAACCGGCAATGAAGAAGAAGAAGAACCAGAAGGAGATGGTGAACAAGATCAACAACGGCCAGTTCCTAAAGAAAAGCCAACAGCTATCCTCAAGAAACTAACTAATATGTTTAAAAAAATGTAATTTTCTAAATAAGAATTTTGAATTTACAAGTTTGAAGTTTAGCTATTGTTTGCACTACTTATGTCTTAAACAATTCAATAAAATTGCTCCAAGTCTTGGAATTCAATCACAACTATTGTCTTCATACTTTTTATTTTTAATTTATAGTTTGCGCAAAAATACTACAATTAATTACTAGTTTGTAAATTAGTTCAAATTTGATTTTTCTAAAATTAATTCAAAGTTTGAATTTTGAACTTAACAAATTAATTCAAATTGAACTTTGAATCATCACTTCAAAAATTTCATTACTTCAAAGTTCAAAGTATAAAAAAATACTACAAGTTTTTTAATTCTAAGTTTAAACTTTAAACATTGAAATAAACTAAACATTCCAAACATATCTACAAGTAAAAACTTAATAATATTTTGTTGTAATATTTTTCAAATTATCCACCACTTTAAATAAAACACAAAGGAAAAACAAAAAAAAAATATATTTGGCCCAAACTGCCGGACCGGGCCGGAACCGGACCGGACCGGACCGGCAGTTTGGGCCAACGGCTCTCTTTCAAATATAGTCGTGTTGGCCAAAAACGGCTATATTTGCCTATCAACCCCCTAAACGCCCTCATACCCCCTAACCTATTTTTATCTATATATACCCTATTATTTCATCATTATATCACACAATTTAGCATTTTCTATCAATTTATCTCTAAAATTACTCTCAAAGGCTATTTTCTAAATTTCTTCTAAAGTCCAAACAATTATAAATTAGGCAAAATGGCTAAAGTCCACCTTGAACTATATATTTTTTTTCAAAATGACACCTTAAGTTTGCGGGGGTCCTAACACCCTCTTATAGTTGAATGAAGTGGTATAAACACCACCTTTTGGCTCCACCTGTCACATGTTGAAATTACGCAGATTGTGGGGCGCGTGACAAGCTATAAATTTAAGTAACTTTCAGTTTCTTAATATATTTTTTAGCTTTTTTATTTTCTTTTCAATTTTTCTTAATATTTCTTTTCTTTATCCCATTGCTACGTTTTCTTCTTCCTGGTGCCTCTGTTACTTCTTCTGCCTTTTCATTACTTTTTTTATATTGGTTTCAATCATCAATTTGTTCTTAGATGTTGTCCAAACAAGGTGGAGGATTCATAACTCTTTCATTTTAAATTTTTGTTGGAAAATATAGTTCTAATTGTGTGCTCATTTTCTCCAAAGATGGTTGCAGTGTTCTAAATTTTCTGGGGTTTCCATTCATGCAACCTTTTTCTTGTTTTTCTAATTTTCTTTCAAATGGTAGTTTTGTGTTAAATGGGTTTGTTTAATTTGTAGCATAGAAGATGTTGATGGCAGCTGTTGCAGGGGGTGGTTCAATGGTGTCCAGTGGTAGATTACGGTGGTGGTAGATGATGGTGATTGTAGTGAGAGTGCTCAGATTCATGCGAATTGGGTCTGTGTTGTGTTTTTCTTTGTAAAACTTATGAGCGAAATTAATTTGTGAGAGGGTATAATCCATAAATTGAAACTTGTGTGAAGATTGAAGAAATTATGGAAGATGAGTGGTGGGTGGTGTTCGGTGGTGGTTGACGGAGTTAATTTTGGGGGAAGCTGTAGGATAAGAAAAAAGGGAAAAAGGAAAAAATTAAAGCGAAGAGAACTAAAAAACAAGAAAGAAAATAACAAAATTATATATTTTTTTAAAAGAAATTGGTGGCAAAATAAGATTGGTACGTGTTCTACACAGACCCTATTAAAAGTGGTGATGAACTTATAAGGTGGTATTTATACCACTTCAAATAACTATAATGGGGTCATAGGACCTTTGTAAAGTTTGAATGTCATCTTGATAAAAAAGTCATAGTTTAAGGAGGATTTTGAGTATTTTAATGGCTGGAAATCAAGCTCCCGCTAATTCCGCTCCTGCTGCTCCTCAACGTCCTGAACGAAGATGTCGCTCTGAAATTTGGGAATTTATGGAGTATAATAGAGAAGATCACAAAGCTAAATGTAGAATTTGTGCAAGAGAGTGGAGCTTAGTGGGTGGAACCCATAAACTTATACAACACTTAGAAAGACAACATAATTACGAATGGAGTCGTCGTGTGGGGGGCATATATCTTCGTAATAATTGAAGAAATGGTTAAGAAATTTTCTATGTCATTTCAATTATGTACTTTCGAATTTGTAGTTTATTTAGTATCTTTGTAATTTTATATTTCTAGTTTGTTTTTGTCATTTGAATTATGTATTTCCCGAATTTTCAATAAATTGTATGTATTTCTTTTCCAATTAACGTTTGTTTAGTATTTATTTATTTACTTTACCTTAATAAATTTAAAAATATAATTTACATAATTATTTTGTTTTATTAAAATATATAATTTACCTAATTATTACAAATGGTATTTACATAAATTGTTAAGTTTTTCAATTTTCAACTTTATTTGTCTAAAAAAAAACTAAAAAAAATTAAAAATAACCGTTAAACCGGCCGGACCGGACCGGGACCGACCGGCTTAACGGTCGCCGGAACCGGTCCCGATCCGGCACCAATTTTTTTAACCGGATAGGACCGGACCGGTAGGCCGGTTAATGCCCGGTTTTCAAATTTTTTTGACCCGGTTCCGGACCGGGCCGTTAGCCACCCTTACTAGATACTATCGACATGAAATTATCATCATTTTCTTTGTGTGGTTTTCAGTATTCCCTCACTCAAATCCTCAAACTACTGCAAACCAAGATGAGAAGACCATTTTGTTGGAGCTCAAACGTTTCTGGGAAAATCCATATGATTTGCAGGAGTGGAATCTGAGTTCCTCCCAGTGTAGTTGGGATGGCATTTTATGTGCTAATGGTTCTGTCATTGCCATTAGTCTAAGGTACATGATTATTTTGGGAAAAAAACAAGTCCCGCCAATTATTTGCGGGCTTAAACAACTTAGAAAGATTGAACTATCATATGGTTTAACTGGGGAGTTTCCAAAAGTTGTATACAATTGCTCCAAGCTGGAAATCCTTGATCTTTCTTATAACAATTTCCATGGACCATTGCCTAGTGACCTTCATCGATTGTCTAGCTTAACTCACTTGGATCTCACTCGAAATAACTTCAGTGGCACTATTCCATCAGCCGTGGCTCAGCTTTCCAAATTACAGGAGTTGCTTTTAGGATCTAACAACTTCCAAGGCTCAATAACCCCAGAAATTGGAAATCTTTCAAACCTTCAAGTCTTGGATCTTTCAGCCAATAATCTCAATAGAACAATTCCAGCATCTGTCGTTGAGCTTTCAAAATTGCGAACTTTGCTTCTTGAATGGAACAAGTTCTAAGGATCAATACCCCCACAAATTGGAATACTTTCAAACCTCGAGGTTTTGCATTTATCGTACATGGAGAAATTTGAGCTATCTACCATTCCAAAGGAACTAGGTGAGCTGAAGATTTTGAAAGGACTTTATATTAAGCAGTCAAATTTGATTGGAAACATACCAGAAACCTTTTCTGATCTTTCTAATCTTAAAGTCTTGGATCTTTCAAGTAATAAGCTCAATGGAACAATTCCAGGCTTTTTGTTTAGTTTGAGAAATTTGACAGCTTTATATCTTGAGAATAATCAACTTTCTGGCAGCTTGCCAATTCCAGTTGGAGAGTCAATTTTGTCTCTACTAGATCTTTCAGGGAATCGTTTATCTGAAAAAATCCCACCACAACTTGATGAACACCTATACTATAGCTTCTATGGTAATCTTGACCTCTGTTCTTCTAATCCAGACCGTAATTCATCTCTATTACTCATGTGTACTAACCAGAATCAAAGTCACCAGAACCAAAGTCACAGAACCATAAGCCTCCCGGTTGAAGTTGTTGTAATTGTTTTTGTAATTTCTCTACTTTGGGGTTTGTGCTACACTGGGAAGAAATCAACACTTCTCCTGACTAGACAATTTTGGAAGATGAAGCAAAATAGTGATGATTATCAGCTAACTTGTTTTCAGAGAAGCTTAGGCTTCACGGAAAGTGAAATTTTGCTAAACTTAACTGAAGAGAACTTGATCGGGAGTGGAGGATCAGGAAAAGTCTATCGACTTGGTGTCGGTCCAAATGGGAGTTGTGTTGCTGTAAAAAAAATATGCAATGGAAAAAAGTTAGAGCATAGGTTGGAGAAACAGTTTCTTGCAGAAATTCAAATACTGGGCGGGATCCGACATGCCAACATTGTTAAGCTGATTTGCTGCATTTGCAATGAGAACACAAAATTATTGGTGTATGAGTACATGCAAAATCAAAGCTTAGACAAATGGTTACATTACAAGAAAAGAAGTAAAATGTCGGTCAGTCCAGACCAGAATGTTTTCTTGAAATGGAATATTAGGCTAAACATAGCAATTGGAGCAGCATATGGTATTTGCTATATGCACCATGATTGCTCCCTGCCCATTATTCATCGAGATATTAAATCTAGTAATATTCTTCTTAGATGATGAATTGAATCCAAAAGTAGCAGATTTTGGACTGGCAAGAGTTCTATCTCAGCGTGGAGATCATCACACTGAGATTGCTTCTGCAGTTGCTGGTACTTTTGGTTACATTGCTCCAGGTACTCATTATCTTCTTAGCTCCATGATTAGTTTTATTCTAAGAATTCTTGGTTAATGTTTTTAAGGTAACCTAATATATCATTTTTGAGTTTCAGAGTATGCCTATACAAGGAGAGTAAATACAAAGAGCGATGTCTATATCTTTGGTGTGGTGTTATTGGAGCTAGCTACTGGGAGGGAACCTGTTAACAAAGATGAGCATATGAACCTAGCACAATGGGCATGGAAATACTGTGAAGAAGGAAACCTCATTGCAGATGTTCTTGATGCAGATATCATGGAACCAACGGTCTTGAAAGCTATGACTGCCATCTTTAAATTAGGGCTAATGTGTACGAACAAGTTAGCTTCTTCTAGGCCGTCCATGATGGAAGTACTGCAAACTCTTTTATTCTATGCTCACTAGCTTGACTCCATTATAGGTATTGAGTAATAGGTTGAAGGATAAATCAACATAATATTCAAGTAATGAAGATGTTCCTCCTACAAGTGTGAAATCTTAATGCTAAAAACTTGATAATCAAATGACAATAGCCTTGGAGGAGTAGTTTCCTGTTTACCTTTAATTTTTTAAATTTTACACGGGTAAGGGGATCACTAGATGGAGAATCGAACTCTCACTTACATGGTGGAGGCATTAGAAGCCCGCCAAGTCAGCTTCCTTGATTTTCCCCGGATCACATTAGGAGAAAAAAGTTGTTGCATCCCAATTTCCGGTTGATCTAGTCAAATTTCATATAGTTCAAGAGAACAATATGAAGGATTCTGAAATTGAGTTGGACTAAGTAATAGTACTTGTGTACCTCCTACCATCGTCGGAGTCATAAGTGTAGTCTAGAATGTATGTTATATGTTGTCACAACAATTCTTATAACTAATGCAAATGGACACTTGAACCAAGTTGAAAACAAGACTGTAACGCTCCTCAAAATTTTCTGAATTTCAGGAAACTGACAGTATGACAAAGATTCTAAACAATATTGTTTTGCGTGCCTTGGCAGGAATCGAGTATGGAATATATCATAAATGTAAGGTATATATGGGTGAAAATACAAAGACGGGCGGCCTTGTAACAAAGAGTCAGGGATGGAGGTGTTTTAAAAATCAAATTAGTGCACATAACGATCCACACCTAAATCCTAAGTTGTTTTGCATTGGGATTAATGTTTAATGGACTAGCAAAAATATCTCATAGGAGTTATAATAGAGCTGGTTATTATGTCAACCATAAGTATCACAAGTGGCTACGTTGTCAACCATTGGACACGTTAGAAGCCCAAAAGAAAACCATATCCACAGAATTAAAAGAAAAACTAAACATGTTCTTTTAACGAAAAAGGGTCATATTTACCCCTCTAGTAGTTTTTATTAGAATTAGTTAACCTCCGTTATACTTTTCGTATTTTTCTGCCCTCACCGTTAACTTTTTGAATATAAATACCTCTCATTTTAACGGAGACACGGGCCCACACTACAAAATACCACGTGGAGGGCCATAGACATCGTTGCATATACTTGGTTCATTTTGCCACTTTAAACAATTCATTACCCGACCCAAAATTCACTACCCGATTGGAACTCTAGTCTTAAACAATTAATTTATTACTCATCTCCTTCGTTAAAGCCTTCAAGGTCTCTCAGCTTTTGCCTCTTTGCAATCAAACTGGCTGCTAAAGCTAATTTCCATGGTAGAGAAAAAGGTGTTATCACAAAGAAAATTGGAATGAAATAGAAAAATCACTCATTCTAAATTATCGTTTGACAGTAAAGAATCTGCAAAATATCCATTTTGAAGTGTGTTGCATTCATATACCCATTTACATTTTCGAGTCTAAATTTAATACCCAAAATTAGTTTAATATCTTTATTTGAATGTGATCTTTGTTAGGCATCTTAGCTCAAAAATTGGAGTATCTTATATTAACGAATTGAAGTGAATTACATGGTTGTTAGAGATGTGGGGAAGTGGTTCACAGTGGTCATAGGCAGTGGAGAAGTGATGATCTTGGGTTGAGTTTAAAAGTCGTTTACATGGTGGTTACAATTGATGGTGGTGGTTATCAATGAAAGATGGAGATTAGCGAGGGTGGTATACGACAGATCTATTGAAGGAGAGGAGAGTGACGACGGAGGGTTCAATAATGATTTATAGGTGGTGAAACGGTGGAGATACATTGGTCTCCAAAATGTCTGGGAGGTTGCCGGTCCGAAATCATGGTGCTGCTTTATTAATTTACTGTTGAAGCTAATCAAGTGAAGGACAAATTGGTTTTGGGTGTAAAGAATGGGTCGGTGTGGGTTCTCTTTTTCGTTGGTTGGGATTAATGGGTTGGCCTACAGATTTGTGCCACGTGGGGTGGGGGGGGGGGGGTAAAGAGGGGTCGTTAAAATTAGGGGTAAATATTTTAGTTTCACTAACGGTGAGGGCAGAAAAATACGGAAAGTATAACGGAGGTTAACTAATTTTAATAAAAACTACTAGAAGGGTAAATATGACCCTTTTCCGTTCTTTTAATTAATAGAAGCACGCAGCAGGGGACACGAAAAATCAAAGAGACTTTTCTGGAGTTCAAAAATTTGGCTACAGTACAATAATTTTAAGGTCTACTGGTTGGAGGTCACAACAATTATTAGTTTATTCTTCGAGAATTCTCCTAAGAACTCAAAGATGGATTCTTTGGGTTCCTTTAAAGAGGTAAATTTATTATCCTGACTTTGAATATTATTTTAGAGTAAGATTATCATGATGTAAATAGCTACCACAAGAATGCAATGTTATGCGAAACATGAAAATTCAGAATTTAAGCCTACGTGCTGAATGAAGAAAGACAAAAATTGAGATATTGGTCTTGCTCAATTGAATAATAAATTCTAGTAGCTTTAATAACTCGTTCGAGCTATAGTAATGAGTTATTAAATACATGCTACAGATTAATGAACGAGAATTTATAACGTATAGTCGAAAGTTAATAAACGAGTACGATGGCTTCGGAACAATAGAGTTAATATTGTCGGATATTGTTAATGTAGAGTTTGATCCTTTGGCTTAGTCGGATTGATTGGAGCTTACGTTGGCTTTATAGAAGATTTTGAGGTGAGTTGATATAACCCTTTACTAAAGAGGTTTTACTCACTAAAGTATGGTTACAAATATTTGATAAAAAGACCTAAAGAGTTAATATGTGCTTAATTGGAGCGAGAGAGTGCATATTAGCTAAACCTTATTCAAGTTATTGTTCGAGAGTTTATCCTTAAGTATACACATTGATTTTCATATTTTTTTATATGAATTTACGTGGTTCTATATATCAAGTTTTCATGCATTAAAGAATTATTTGAACTATATTGAATAATCCCTTCATATATTTATGTTATGTTTTACTCAAGTCTATTATGGTTTATGTTCACGGATTATGTTCAAGGAATTTTATTGGAGCTTAAAACGGTCAAGTAAAGTTTTATATAAATATTTTGGGAGTTACCTTTAGATTCTGAGAAGGGTTTCGTAACCTTTAGTGGTTAATGTTGACCCCGAAACTACTCGTGCCAGAGTAGGAGTGTATTATAAGATTTGCCTGACACGGCCAAGGCACAAAACGCGCAGCATGCTATCACCTGAAACTGTGTAGCGCCATAGTAAAGGGGCCTATTCGATCAGGCGGGGATCGAATCCGTGCCGATCACACGGTGACTTTATGGAATCATGTTATGTCAGAGTTAACTGGTACCCCCCAATAAATAAAGAAACGATATATATATATTTATATATATATATATATATATATATATATATATATATATATATATATATATATATATATATATATATATATGTTTAGAGTTCAGAATTTTATGGTTTCAAGTTACTTCAGATTCTTTAAATATTTTATGTACTCATGGTTTTAAAGAATTACGTGCATGTAATGTTTCTTTTAAATGTCTCGTTCCCGCTTTAGTGGGGGGTCGTTGAGACTCACTGAGTACCGCCGTGGTGTACTGAAGTTCTCTTCATGGGAATCTACATTGGCTTACGTCAATATAGGCACAGGTATTGCAGGCAGACTACGAGCTAGGATATCCTTCCACTACTCAGCTGATTGGTGAGCTCCGCATTTATTCGTGGAGATATTTTGTATTTCACTGGTGTCATGTATAAAATTCTTAGAGACTTCATAGATAGTTTAGCAGTTGGGTGTGGTTGTCCATTTTGCATAATCTTGCACTACATAATAAAGTTATTTGTTTTACAAATACAATTTCATAATGAGTTTTTATTGAAGTGTTGTTTTAAAGACTATGTCATTTACATAGCATGACAGAGTTAGAAAATCACAGTCAAGTTTAAAGGGTTCGCTCGGCCAAGTTCAGGTATCGAGTGCTGGTCGCAGCTCGTTCAGAAAATGGGTCGTGACAAACTTGGTATTAGAGCCGCAGGTTTAGAGAGTCCTAGGGAGTCTATGAAGCCGTGTCAGTAGAGTCTCGTTTATCGGTGTGAGGGCCCCATATCGATAAACGAGAGACTACAGACATTTAGAAAAAGTTTTTCATTCTTTCTCATTCTAAATCGTGCGTTAAGGTTAAAAGTTGATTAAGAAACTCTTATTTTTGTTAAGAAACTCTTATTTTGTCAGTCTCATAGAAAATTGGCTCGTGATATGATTGGGGGTAGGGAGTTAGCTTTGAAGCTATGATGCAAGCTGCTTATGTTGCTATCTGTAAGGTGTTTGTTCCCCTTGTAATGGAATAAAGAGTGGAGATTAAGTCTAGGAAGACGAGGTACTGAAGTTGACTTTAGAATGTCATAATTACCAAGCGAAAACCAAGGGTGACATTCGTAAGAAATAAAGGAGCATCATGCCTGATATAGAGCTGTGCAAGGCCGGACTCAAGTCAAGATTGCACTAATGTGATGAATAAGGGTACATCAAGAAGTTATCTTCTAAAGCTATATTCGAGTTTACTAATAAGAAGAAGAGCTACAATGGCCACCATTGATAAGTCTAAACAAGGCTTAAATAAGGCGAATATGGTAGCCGGTAGTTGAGTAAAAAGGATCGTGCCCTAAGCTCCTATGATGGTAATTTAAGTATAAAGTACAATAAAGTCAAAGTGTCCGGTAAGTTGGCAATACCCGCCCTATGGCTCAAGTAACAAGATCACACTTAGGTGGTGCTAAATATAATTAGAAGTATGCTTCTGTGCTAGAGAAACAAACACATTAAGGTACCCCCTTACTTTTAGTAAGAACTAGATGAGACTCTCTGTAAGACAGACCACACTCTTGGTCATGTGGAACCGCTAGCAGTGATGTGTATGAGGTGATATGAGCCACATTATGCATAAAGATAAGTCTATGACATTGAAAGCATTGCCATATGTTAGCGATTGGTATTGGGGTGTTAGTACCTCTGAAACATCAAGGGTTAGACCAAATGGTCCTACAAGGCAACTAATACGTGTTATATGTGAGAATATTGCATAATAAGAAAGTGAATAAGTTTCAAAGACATGTAATATACGGTAGACTTAAAGGTCACTAAGGCAGTATTGATTTTTTTTTTTTTCGGGATGAGAGTTCTAACAAGTGGTGATATTATGCTTTCCCACATAATGTATGTCTGATCTTGGAACTACTAGACTAGAGCGAAATAAGGATTACAGAGTACGTACTTAAAATTGACTCATTGAGTGCTTGGTGGAGATGTTTAAACTTAAGCTGACGGATCCTTCCATCATATATGCCTTGTATGTTTCAAGCGACATGTGAATCTAAGTGCATGCTTTAAGAAATTATGAATATGAGATTTTTGTCCCAATGCTCATAGGTCCTGGAACTTTTGGATGCAAAAATGCCTTTCCCAATGGGCACCTAGAGTCATGTCAATAGTCGACTATGTACATGAGAATTAGAAACATGATAGTCCTTTTTTTCTCGAGTTGCTAATAGGAAGAAAGATCTTAGCCAGCATAGTGGATGAAGGATTCTCCTACAATGCAAAAGGGCAAGGAACTAAATAGAAAGAAATATTTGTTAGAGAGAGAGGTATTCACCTTTAAGCCGGGCGGAAAAGAATTTTGTAAGATTATGATAGTCTAAGCAACGAAAGTGAGACTTTATGTTTACAGCATCTAACACCATCACATAGACTTATGACAGTCTACCAAGGTACTATAGATCAACTTTGAATAGTACCTGATGACCTACTTAAACTTTCAAGTGAAGATTGCGTGTTGAACTAATGGTAAAGTGCACAATAAGGTAACTAAAATGTTAATAGCAAGGTGGTGGTGCTTTTGCTCGGGAGGAAATGTTGAGTTGTGGGCAATTCGTGCATAATGACAGAAAAAGACTTAGTAAATGATTTTATGAAGTGTGGAATATGCATACTCCTACTATAGCAGGTTCAAGACAAATAAGGTTTAAAGTGTCAGTACATCAAGAAAGGACTTCTCTAATCAAAGGGAATGAGTAAAAGAAAGTTACTGGAATCTTTTAACTTAAAATGAGCACAATTATGCCAAAAGGGATCTAGCGCCAAATTTACAACTTTTTATTATTCAGCAAGTGATTACGATGCCCCTATTAAGGGTTCAAAAGATATGACGACATACCATCATTGACAAGACTGTTGAATTGCGCTAATTTATTATAGCGGCATTTAAAACAAGCTCACAAAGTTTAAAGGACATTCGTAACTTTACTTGAGTCCAAGTGATAATGGAAAGCATGAGGTTACTATGGTACCGCACCAGATTTAGATGAAGCAAGACTAGGGAGAGAGGACAATATGGCATGATCGACTCAAAGATATTTCAATAGCCAGTATAGGGAAGACAAACATGTATGCACCATAATAAAGATGTCAAGTGTTCACATTTAGCATGAAGTGAGCAAGTAAAGGATATGATAGTTCGTATTCCTACATTAAGGACCGCACGACAAAACCCATTATTGAGAATTAGTCCACAAGAAGCATAAGTTGGCCTTATAGACATGCCAAATGTGGCCAAGGGAACGGATATCAAGCCTATGACATGTTGGGGTTAGCATGACCAAATTAGTGTATAGACGTTGAATGTCTATGGACAAGAATGGCAAGCGTGGTTTGGAATTGATGTTGTAAGGACAATGGTAATGTGTAGTTATGATAGTGCATGTCGGTTACATTAATGTTGGGGTATGATTGTACGAATTGTTTGAGATGTAGTGTCAAGAATAAGGGAATGGGAGGTACTGGTGTGATCATCACAGTAAGCAATTAAGTAATAGATATGTTGGTTAATATACCCCAAATTTGCAGAGAATACCGACACTTTAATTGGATGGAGAAGTTGGTTAAAATGAACAAATGAAAGTGTCTGCCCAAATGCCCAGAATATTTTATGGGCTGATGTCACAAGTTTATTTAAAATGTAAGTGAACATGTGCCAGGGGCCAAGTATGTTTACAAGGACAATTTTCAATGTTTAAGTTCAAAATCGCTGACTTTTATGACTTTGTCTTTGATGACGAATGAGCTACTTACAGAGAATTGATTCATAAATGAAGTTATGCTTAAAAATTGTAGAACACCAAAAAAAAAGGAAAATTCAAAGTCTTTAATGAGGGCATATGATATAGGGAATAAGAGTCCAAAGAAGGCAGTAGTGCACTTTAAAAGTGTTGCAAAGAAATTTAGCCATAAGATAGAGAAAATTACATGGCATGAACATTTAGAACAGTCCCTAACAAAAAATAGACACATTTTTCCTTTATTATGATTTATAAACATTTAACAATATGTCATTTACTTATTATAGACATTTTTGTTTACTAAACACTTTCCCCCTTACATGCCTATTTTTTGGGGATGTTGAATAGATATGTCAGTTATTTTAAGATGGGATCTTATCTCACTATTTAAAGATATTAATTAAATATTTCTAAATATATCAATTAACTTAAGTTTCTCCTAATTTAAAGCACACCAAATCAAAAGCGTGGTAATCTAAAAAGTCAAAAACTTATATTTTTAGATTATATCAGTTTTAGATTTAGATAATTTTTAGATTGCGTTTCAGTTTATAAATGTTAGAATTATGTCTTCCATTGCCACCGATTGTATATCCGTATATATGAGGTATATTTATCGTCTTCGATTGCATATCATTTATATATTGGGGGTATAAACAAATTATGTTATAGGCATAATTCACATGCATGCATCAGGTTTGCAAAATATGCACTTTATATACTTATTATATTTCAAGTATATGAGGTATATTTATTGTCATTCATTGCATATCATTTATATATGATGGGGTGTAACTAAATGTGTGTTATATGCATAATTCACGTGTATGCATCTTAGAATATGCATTTTTATGGACTCCATACTGTTCGGGATGATAAAATTAAAATTTTATAATATAATATATAACTACAAGTTAATAGAATTTTAATGAATCACCTTTTTAATAATATTTCTACTCTAACAACAATGGAGTTTCTTCACACGATGTATGTATGTTTTGAACACCGTAAGTAAATAAGGGGAATATCAACCCCCTATTTGAACACTATCCCCTTTACATGCCTATTTTTGGGGAATTGAATGGGTCATGATAGTTATTTTTAGATGTGATCTTACCTCATTCATTTAAAATATTTATTAAATATTTCACACTATCTCAATTAACTTAATTTCTCCTAATTTATATTGTTGTTAATTATGCATATTAGTAATATCTAACATATTTTTAGAATACAAGCCACATATCTTAGATTACATCTGCATATTCGTGAATAAAGTGTAAATTGTAGACATAAATCACTTCAACTAATTAGTTGTATTCAGTATGTAGCTCATATGCAAAGAATATGCTGCACAAAGACATGAAGTATGCACTTTAGATGCATAACTCCCCACCAGGCATATTGTATATTTTCATATGATAAAAATAGCTTTCTTAGTATTGTGTATCAGATATGCATGCATGTTTTAATTATATGCAACAAAAACAGAGAAAAAATTTCGAATTCTTTTACCTTGTACGGGACTATTTCTATAAACAATTGACAAGATTATAGATTTTAGCTTATTTATGAAGAATATCAAAGGAATATGGATTGCACAAAAAGCGTTATAATGAGATTTTCCTCCTAATTTTATGCGTGTATGGGATAGATATTAGGAAGATAATAGGATTCAATTACTGCTGGGATTCCTCAATTAGCGCAGATTCTGTTAATTTGTTACATCTAAGCTCCACTATTTTAGGTAATAGATTTGTCTAAACATATTTAATAGGGTATATTTTGGCTAGCCTTTGTTCAAAAACTCATATGTCCAATTGAATGTAGGGCCAATCTTGTGAATGGCTAGATATGTTATTTTCTCAAGATAAGCCTTTCGACCCATTGGATCCTATGGATATGTCCATGACCTATTTTGTGTTATTGTTGAAGCAGTAAGATCCCATATGAGAAATCATCAACAAAGGAGTTTTTGATTGTGAATTCAATAGACAAGATTACAAGTATGAGAAGCTTAGTTGGAAAGAAAATATTCTTGAAGTTATGTCCAATTATATTTATTAATGTATTATTTTGCTATACGCATAATGAGAAAAGTGTGATTGGTACTACAAAAAAATGTAGGATGTCTCAAGGTATGTAAAGTTAATGTTTCATGTGTCACAAGTAAGGTAATTTCATTGGAAGTTTTACTTTATTCATTTATATGAAATTACACAACTTCATAATGTAATTATGTTATATGTATGGTCGTGAGAGACCTTGATGGTTGTTTGAATTGGAAAATTTTATTTACACATTGTTAATGTATATTTGGACATGTTGATTTTCGGCATAGCCCTATTTACAGGAAAGAAATTTCCGAAACTTTTAAGAAATTGAGAAGTTGGGTAAATTTTGAGGTTTCAAGGAAGTTAAGAAAGTGGAAATGAGGCAAGAGTTTCTCTTGAAACTTAGATTACCTGGTTGACATTCGGGACGAATGTTTTTTTTTCAGTAGGGGAGAATGTAGTGCTCCGTAAAGTTTTGTTAAGTTTAAAGACATTTTGCTATTTGTTCACTCTATTTAATCATCTCCAGCGGTATGGGATAGACTTCTGAGTTGTTCCGTTATATTAGTTATAAGTATTTCTTTCAAGAGCAAAAGGTGTTTGGGGTATATGATTGAGAATCAGGGACTTATAAATATAATGAGGAGCTACAAGATTGTGGTTTTGATAATGAGATGAGAACACCTGAGATGAGAACACCCTACTCCCTGCTCGAAAAAAAAATGACTTTTGCTTCAAGGATAAGCCCTAGCAACATTCGAGGACGAATGTTTTTAACGGAGGAAGAATGTAACGCTCCTCAAAATTTTCTGAATTTCAGGAAACTGACAGTATGACAGATTCTAAACAATATTATTTTACGTGCCTTGGCAGGAATCGAGTATGAAATATATCATAAATGTAAGGTATATATGGGTGAAAATACAAAGACGGGCGGCCTTGTAACAAAGAGTCAGGGATGGAGGTGTTTTAAAAATCAAATTAGTGCACATAACGATCTGCACCTAAATCCTAAGTTGTTGGGCATTGGGATTAATGTTTAATAGACTAACAAAAATATCTCATAGGAGTTATAATAGAGCTGGTTATTATGTCAACAACAAATATCACAAGTGGCTACGTTGTCAACCATTGGACACGTTAGAAGCCCAAAAGGAAACCATATCCAGAGAATTAAAAGGAAAACTAAACATGTTCTTTTAATTAACTAGTTTTGGACACGCGCAACGCGCGTGTAGCCCGTATCACCAAGAACAAATTTTTTAAAACATAATTAATTATAAAAAAGGTGATTGAGATTGAGTTAATATTAATGGAATTCGAGAAAAGACAATCAACTACTATAAAATATGAGTATATATTAACATGTCAAACTCAAGATATCTATCTTGTCCCTGATTCATCTAAGCATATGGTGATACCTGCATGAAATAATATAATTTGCATAAAGAAATTAAATTATAAGTTTGTAATAATAATCTTCCTTCCTACTCTTAAATCTGATCATTTAAATTTGACATGCAATTGTTAAGTAATTCTCTACGTGTTTTCCATCATATCCAGTAAATGTCAATTATCTAGAAAGCACCAATTGGCGACAGTATGAGCATTTAGGTGTTAAAGATTACTAAAAAAAAATTGACCAAGCTAAAACAGATTAATTGGCAGAAAGTTCCTAATTTCTTTTCCTGGCTATTCTAGCACTGCAAGAGATATGATGATCTTAAGAGAACTAAAACTAATCACCTGCTTTGCCCGGGAAATGTGCATCCGAATTAATCTTGCATTTAGTTTATATGGTGCTCTAAATTCAGAAGAGAACAAAAAAAAAAAAAAAAAAAAAACGAAAAAAATGAATAGAAAAAATTAAAAAATAAGCTCGGCCTTGGACTGCAACATAAGCTCGGCCTTGGAGGTTTCTGGCCTCATCGACATGAATATGCAAAATTTCTGACATAGTTGCTTGCAAGAGTTTTGAAACAGGTTGTTTGAAACCAACTCATCAAAAAAGTAGAACTGTCCAACAACATGACTTACACCAAAATGAAGCTGGCATGCCTATCAAAATGGGCGTGAAAATTGAAATGATACATTTATAGGTAACAAATGAGACGTATAAATGATCTAGAATCTGCAAAGTCTGAACACAGTAGAGCGAAATGATAAAAACATTAGAAGTAATTAAATATTATTTAGGTGATGCATGTATCGGATAACCTTGAGAATGTGAATATGTGACGGACAATATGTTGTCCAAAGTATTTCATAACAACTTTTAAAATTCCCAAGACAAATTTAAGAACCTTGGCCTCCCTGGACACGGGTGTTTATAATATTATGTTTTTTGGTTATATATAGAATTTGGAATATAGATTTTTAATTGTGTATTGACCTTCTTATCCAAAAGAGTACTTTGAAGAAGGTTTGGTTGGAGGGGAAAAATGTCGTTCACTTTTATATGGGGGATTCCCACTTTTAATATAGTATGATAGAAGAACGCAGCAGGGGACACGAAAAATCAAAGAGACTTTTCTGGAGTTCAAAAATTTGGCTACAGTACAATAATCTTAAGGTCTACTGGTTGGAGGTCACAACAATTATTAGTTTACTCTTCAAGAATTCTCCTGTGAACTCAAAGATGGATTCCTTGGATTCCTTTAAAGAGGTAAATTTATTATCCTGACTTTGAATATTATTTTAGAGTAAGATTATCATGATGTAAATAGCTACCACAAGAATGCAATGTTATGCGAAACATGAAAATTCAGAATTTAAGCCTATGTGCTGAATGAAGAAAGACAGAAATTGAGATATTGGTCTTGCTCTATTGAATAATAAATTCTAGTAGCTTTAATAACTCGTTCGAGCTATAGTAATGAGTTATTAAATACATGCTACAGATTAATGAACGAGAATTTATAACGTATAGTCGAAAGTTAATAAACGAGTACGATGGTTTCGGAACAATAGAGTTGATATTGTCGGATATTGTTAATGTAGAGTTTGATCCTTTGGCTTGGTCAGATTGATTGGAGCTTACGTTGGCTCTATAGAAGATTTTGAGGTGAGTTGATATAACCCTTTACTAAAGAGGTTTTACTCACTAAAGCATGGTTACAAAATATTTGATAAAAAGACTTAAAGAGTTAATATGTGCTTAATTGGAACGAGAGAGTGCATATTAGCTAAACCTCATTCAAGTTATCGTTCGAGAGTTTATCCTTAAGTATACACATTGATTTTCATATTTTTTTATATGAATTTACATGGTTCTATATATCAAGTTTTCATGCATTAAAGAATTATTTGAACTATATTGATTAATCCCTTCATATATTTATGTCATGTTTTACTCAAGTCTATTATGGTTTATGTTCACGGATTATGTTCAAGGAATTTTATTGGAGCTTAAAACGGTCAAGTAAAGTTTTATATAAATATTTTGGGAGTTACCTTTAGATTCTGAGAAGGGTTTCGTAACCTTTAGTGGTTAATGTTGACCCCGAAACTACTCGTGCCAGAGTAGGAGTGTATTATAAGATTTGCCTGACACGGCCAAGGCACAAAACGCGCAGCATGCTATCACCTGAAACTGTGTGGCGCCATAGTAAAGGGGCCTATTCGATCAGGCGGGGATCGAATCCGTGCCGATCACACGGTGACTTTATGGAATCATGTTATGTCAGAGTTAACTGGTACCCCCCCAATAAATAAAGAAACGATATATATATATATATATATATATATATATATATATATATATATATATATATATATATATATATATATATATATATATATATATATATATATATATATATATATATATATATATATATATATATATATATGTTTAGAGTTCAGAATTTTATGGTTTCAAGTTACTTCAGATTCTTTAAATATTTTATGTACTCATGGTTTTAAAGAATTACGTGCATGTAATGTTTCTTTTAAATGTCTCGTTCCCGCTTTAGTGGGGGGTCGTTGAGACTCACTGAGTACCCGCCGTGGTGTACTGACGTTCTCTTCATGGGAACCTACATTGGCTTACGTCAATGTAGGCACAGGTATTGCAGGCAGGCTACGAACTAGGATATCCTCCCACTACTCAGCTGATTGGTGAGCTCCGCATTTGTTCGTGGAGATATTTTGTATTTCACTGGTGTCATGTATAAAATTCTTAGAGGCTTCATAGATAGTTTAGCAGTTGGGTGTGGTTGTCCATTTTGCATAATCTTTCACTACATAATAAAGTTATTTGTTTTACAAATACAATTTCATAATGAGTTTTTATTGAAGTTTTGTTTTAAAGACTATGTCATTTACATAGCATGACAGAGTTAGAAAATCACAGTCAAGTTTAAAGGGCTCGCTCGGTCAAGTTCAGGTATCGAGTGCCGGTCGCAGCTCGTTCAGAAAACGGGTCGTGACAAAGACGGGAAAAAAAGAAGGAAATTGGTGCAATTTGGTGCATCACCAGACTAGTCACTGCCAGTCTGCAACACAGCAAGATTAACGCATTGCATGAAGACTACCGTGTTAAGTAAATAAAAGGCTGAATACATATTTTACCCATCGTATTTGTACCAAAATCCCTGCGACACACTTATGGTTCACGGGTATATATTTACACACAAACCTTTGAGAAAGTGTGCCTTAAACACACCTCCTTTGTGACCGACCACTTTTTCTAAATATGTGGGTGTCACGCACCAATACCATCATGACAAGTGTCATCAGCTTAAAAAATGAAAATACTTAAAATAAGTTTAAAAAAAAACCCGCCCGCCTCCATGGTTACCATTACCAATCCACCTTCTCTGCCTCATATCACCTGTCTTCTCAATATCCACCAGAGAAATCTAGCCGGCCACCATTTCTTCACTCTTCTTTTTTTTCTTTTTCTTAACTCCAAGCGTCAATTCTTAATAACCATTAAAGAAAAATAATCAAAGCAATGCGTCGCCTTCTCCGACTAAGCCGACTGGAAATGAATATCTCCGGCAGCTCCTTTTGCTGTTGTCTCATCTTACTTCTCAAATGAACTCACACCCACAAACTCCCTTTAATGGCTCAGACCCATAACCACCACCAAAACTTTCAATTATCTTTTTTACAATCTCAAAAGACAACTTAAAGAATAAAAAGTGGCAAGATATCAGCAATTCACCAGATATAAAATAGAGCAAAGACGTAAAAGAAGTCCCTTAAAGACAAAATGGTAAGAAATCACTAATTCACCATGTACAAAACAAAGTAAAAATTAAAAATGGAAAAAAAGTTTCAATCCATGAAATACCCAGAAAAAAGCACAACAAGAGTTTCTTATTAAAGCCCTTTCTTGACTAGAAATTTTTTCACTACCCAATTCAAAACTCTTCTAGGTTCTACACAATTTTGTTGTTAAATGTGAAGAAAGAGAAATTAAAGGTTGGATTTCAATTAGAATTGGTACCGTGAATAAAAGACGGAAGATTTCACGAGCTATAGATCGATAATGGAGTTTTGAGGTTGAGCTCAGTTTGTTGTTGAGTTTGTGTATTAGATAATTAAAAATGGAGCCTCCATTATTTACTTTCTGTATTTTTAGTTTTACCAAAACAAGAAACTACGTAAGAGCCAAGAAGAAAGGGGAAAAAGAAAAAAACAAAAACAAAAAGGTTGTAATGTGACGTGGTCATATATGGCTTCAGGAACAAAATTTCTTGTTTTGACGCGCCTATTTTTTGTATTGACACACAACTGCCAACTCAGCAAATGAAGTGTGTAAAAGGTACACTTTTTAAAACGTTTGTGTGTTAGAAAACGCCCGTATAATAGAGGCGTGTCACGGGAATTTTGGTACAACTATGATGGGTAAAATATGTGTTTAGCCTAAATAAAATAAGGAAAATTTACACTAGATGACAATCCTAATAGCTAAATTACAAAAAATACCAATACTTTTAAATATTTACCCTAAATAACGATACTTTTAAATATATTACAATACATACCATTCTCTTCATTTCCTTCCCTCCCTAACACAAAACCCTAATTTTCTCTCTCTTTCTCTCCACTCCACCCACCCACCCGCCTGTCCCCCGCCCTTCCTCCTTCTCCGGCGACCAGCCGGTGTCTTTTCCGGTAAGGCACATTGCATTTTGCTGCACGCTGCTACTGTTGTTCGTCTCTGTTGTTGCGGCGTCGCCGGAGTGGTGGCATTACCGCTGCTGCTCTGGACGGCGCCAGATCTGTTACTTATGGCGGTGGCCGGAGCTTCTACGCCGGCGATCTGCTTCTCCTTCCTTTTTTTTTAATGTTTTATTTTGTGTTTTGAATGTGTATTGATGTGTATATTTATGTATAAGTTTGTATTAATATGTATGTATATGTTTTGATTTATAAATACAATTAAATTTTTTGAATCTCTACGTAATTTATTGTATATTTGTGTATGTGTATTTCAATCTACACATTTTGTATGTTAATTTATATATTTTTTTTTTGTATAAACTGTATTTGTGTGTATGTGTGACCATAAAACTTTTGTATGTATCCAAATCTTTAATGTATGTATTTGTATATGTGATGCATATACATTTCTAGTGTTTTAATGTATGT
Source organism: Petunia x hybrida (assembly GCA_037355625.1). Taxonomy (NCBI): domain Eukaryota; kingdom Viridiplantae; phylum Streptophyta; class Magnoliopsida; order Solanales; family Solanaceae; genus Petunia; species Petunia x hybrida. The sequence continues at coordinate 199,855 of JBBBVM010000845.1, forward strand.
TTATGTATTTTTATAGATCAAAATCTATTTTTTTAATATGAAAGTGTTTTTATGTATGTTTATGTATTTTTAGAGATCAAATCAAATGCTTTTTAAGTATGAAATTGTATTTTTGTATGTTTATGCACCTACAACTTTTTTCAGATTTAAAAAACAAAAAAAAAAAAAATTCCGGCCACCTGCCACCGGCGGCCGGCGACTGACCGCCGGCGACTGGCAGGCTGCAGTAATGCTGAATCTGGAGCAGTGGCCTTTGGGAGGAAGAAAACTTCATTTCTCTTGTTTTGTTGAAAATTGTATATGATTTGTAAAAAAAGTATTGGTATATTTTGTAAAGGGGTATAGTATTTGTATTTTTGTAAATTTGGTATTAGGGTTGTATATTTGTGTAATTCTCCTATAAAATAAATGTATTGGATAAAAACTGAATGGACTTTGGCAAGTGACACGTGTCGTCCACGTGGCGCAGGATGACGTGTCACCGGACAGACATCTTCCCGGACAGACATCTTCCCGGACAGATACTTTCTACGGGCAGACCCCGAAGAAGTTATTAGGCTTGCCAACGATCAGCACAATTTGAACCGGCAGTTATCAGCAATACGGGATGCGACTGCTCAGCAAACGGCCACTCAGCGGTTACAACCCTTTTGGATAAGACACCCGACGGTTACCCACTTTTGAAGGGCCTTATCCCCAACGGCTACTATTTCAACAGACGCCTTCCAACATCTATAAATAGCGTTCATCCTAGCCAAATTGTAACAGTTTTTACTTCCTGCAATTACTATCAATAAAATTACTATTTCTCTTGCATTCAGACATACTCTTTCACAGTTATTACACAGCACTGCTTGTTCTCGCGCAAGCCAACGGCTTCGATAATCGAATTATCCGACGCGGCTACCAATCGTCAGAGGAAACGATACGTTTATTCTTGATCATTTACGTTTATATTTTATTCTTTACGTCTTGCGTTATTATTATTTGATTAATTGCGTAGATCTTTAATCTCAACTATTGATCGTGACCCCGCAAATATAAATTTAATTGTTAATTGGCCTAAAACCGGATTTAGGTTAAACAATTTGGCGACCACAGTGGGAGCCGGTCAATAGCCTTCGTAGGTTAAAGAAAAGCTTCTGTAGTTTAGTTGCTCATCATATTTTATTCACTATTCGCTACTTTCCTTGCTCGTTGGTTCTCCTCGTTTTCTTTTTGAAATGGCAGATAACAATTCACACAACAACGCCCTCATCGATGGGCAACAAAACCTCAACGACGCGGAGCAAGTAGACCTGAATCCAGGCGGGGACGAACAACAGAATGTCCCCGCAGACGACAACATAATTCCCCTCGCAGAGGACGAGAACGTGATCCCAGCGGAACAGGAGAACGAGCATAGTCAACAGAGTAGCAGACACAGCCACCTTCCTGGCCGGAGAAATTCCGATCAAGGACCTGGAGGGCCCAGAAGACCCAACGGCCCTGGGAATTCGAGGAATTCTCAGGATCCTGTCCTTGAGTTCATACGACAGCAGGCCGAAGTCAACAGACAAATACGGGAAGCTATCGACGGACTACGGGGACAAGCCCCGCCAAACACAGGGAATCCACCCGCTGACCGCCCAAGGGATGCCTCGCCGTCCCGTGCCTCGAGGCGCGCGGAAAATCAAAATGCAGGATCAACGGTGCCGACGGAGATGAGCGAAGTCATGGAAGCTCTCACCAAGCAATTCAAAGAAAGCCAGGAGGCACTCCAAAAAACTCTCCACGAGAGAATTGACCAGATTCCAGGCGCCCCGCCCACGCTGAAGAAAGTTGATGTTCAGCGCTACTCGCAACGGCCCTGGAAGAAGGAGGCTGCCCCGAAGGCGATACCTAAGACGTTCAAAATGCCTAACATCCCGAGGTATCGAGGAACATCTGACCCCAACGATCACCTCATGATGTTCAGCAACTTCATAAAAGCCAGTGATCTCACCGACGAGGAAATCGAATCCGTGCAATTGAAAAAGTTCGTAGAGACGCTGGCAGACGGAGCCTTGCGGTGGTATTCGATGCTGCCCCCGAACTCTATTGGATCCTTCGCAGAAATGGCTGAGTTGTTCGTGAAGGCTCACACGGGCGCCCAAAAGACGGAGACCCGAGTAGAAGACATCTTCGAAATCAAGCAGAGGCCCGACGAGTCACTTCGCAAGTATGTGGACCGGTTCCAGAGGGAACGCATGATGCTTCCCAAAGTACCGGACAGGTGGGCAGCAATCGCGTTCACCAACAGCCTGGACATCAGGAGTTCAGAAGCCACACGAAGACTCTACGAGTCTCTTCGAGAATTCCCAGCAGCCAGTTGGTCGGATGTCTACAATCGTTACAACTCTAAGGTACGTATCGACGAAGACAAACTGATTGGAACAGGTGCCGGTCGGGGAAAACCTCAAGCTCGTAACAGCGGGTCTGGAGGAAAGGCGGACGTGGAGAAATCAGGCGCACGGTACGAGCCGTACCCCGACCAGTCGCGGAACAATTCCAGAGGCCGTAGCCGCAACAACAACAGAGGGCTGTCCCGAGGAGAAAGTTCTCAGTCTGCCAGCCTGCCCAGCCTACCTAGTTTCAACATTGAAATATCAGATGTCGTGGCTGTGCTCAAAAGCATGGGAGAAAGAGTCAGATGGCCAAAAGATATGAAGACTGACCCCAGCAAGCGGAACCAAGACGTATATTGCGAGTTCCACCGCGATCATGGGCACACTACCGAAGACTGTAAAGCCTTAAGGTATGAGATCGCTCATCTGTTGAAGCAGGGATTTTTGAAGGAATTTCTGACGGAGAAAGGGAAACAAACCCACGCAAAGGCTCAGCAAAACAAGCCCGGTCCGCCACGAGCTTCCTCCCCGAAACGAACGGTCAACGTTATTTCGGGAGGAATCGAGGTGGATTCTGTTACCTTCACAGCCAAAAAGTATGCGAAAGTTTCCATTACCAACAGCAAACGACCTCGGACGGAGGCGGCCATCACCTTTGAAGAATCCGACACTGACGGACTTCAGTTTCCGCATGCCGACGCGTTAGTCATAACGCTACGAGTGGCAGAATTCGACGTAAAGAGAGTGCTCGTTGACGCGGGCAGCTCTGCCAACATCATCCAGGCACGGGTCGTGAATGAAACACAACTGTCAGACAAGATTGTACCGATCTCTCGAGTTCTTTCCGGCTTCAACAACTCAAGCGAAAAGACTCTCGGGGAGATCACATTGACCACTCTGGCGGAAGGGGTAGCGAAGGAGACTACTTTCCATGTTGTCGATGCGGATCTAGCCTACAACATCATTTTGGGCAGACCTTGGATCCACGACATGCAAGCTGTCCCTTCTACATACCATCAAGTGGTGAAGTTCCCATCCGAATGGGGGATACGTGAAGTCCGAGGAGAACAACGCACTGCACGAGATTGTTACTCGGTGGCCCTCAGGTTACCCGAGGAGAGCAAATAGCAATTACAGCACCCGGGACCGGACGCTGCACCTGAAGAAATCCGATACGACGTCCCGGAGTTCATCGCCAAAATGGACGAGAAGGAAGGACACATGCCAACGGTAGAAGCCCTGGAACCTGAAGAGCTGTTCACCAATATGCCAGAGCGAAAAGTATACCTGGGAACCGAATTGAGCGAACACCTGCGGGGAGATATCCTGCGGTTCCTCAAGGAGCACCACACAACCTTCGCATGGTCCCATGCGGATATGACAGGTATTTCTCCTGATATTATCACTCACAGGTTGCACGTTGACCCATACCACCGGCCGGTAAAGCAGAAGACGCGCCAACAAGGAGCCTTCAGAAACCAGGTAATCAACGACGAGGTTGACCGGCTGTTGAAGATCGGTTCGGTACGTGAAGTTAAATACCCAGACTGGCTAGCGAACGTAGTTGTCGTCCCAAAAAAGAACGGCAAGTGGCGAGTCTGTATTGACTTCACGGATTTGAACAAGGCCTGTCCAAAGGATTCGTACCCTCTTCCCAGGATAGATCAGCTGATCGACGCAACAGCCGGACACGAAGTGTTAACCTTCCTCGACGCATACTCCGGATACAACCAGATACTGATGGATCCCGGCGACCAAGAAAAGACGGCGTTCATAACTTGTCGAGGTACGTACTGTTATAAAGTCATGCCTTTTGGATTGAAGAATGCAGGTGCAACCTACCAGCGTTTGGTCAATCGAATGTTCCATGATCACATCGGAAAAACCATGGAAGTATACATTGACGATATGCTGATAAAATCCAAGCGGGCAGAAGACCATCCGGCTCATCTGAAAGAGGCTTTCCGAATTCTGGATCAATACAACATGAAGTTGAATCCAGAGAAATGCGCTTTCGGAGTCGGATCAGGGAAGTTTCTGGGATTCATTGTTTCTCAGCGAGGCATTGAAGTCAATCCCGCTCAGATTAAAGCTATAGAGTCAATCCCGGACGTGCTTCGCGACAAGAAAGAGGTCATGAGGCTGACAGGGAGGGTAGCGGCTCTACGGCGATTCATCTCCCGATCGTCTGACCGTTGCAAAAGCTTCTTTGATGTCCTAAAGCAGAATAAGGAGTTCGAATGGACTCCTGAGTGTCAGCAGGCGTTGAAGGATCTAAAGAAGTATCTATCCAACCCTCCACTACTCACAACACCTCTGGAAGGCGAGCAGCTGTTAATTTACCTAGCAGTCTCCGAGTCATCGGTAAGCGCAGTACTAGTTCGGGAAGAAAAAGGTAAACAACTTCCTATCTACTACGTTAGCAAAGCTTTAATTGATGCAGAAACTCGCTATCAACCCTTAGAGAAATTGGCTTTAGCTCTAGTAACTGCTGCCCGGAAATTGCGCCCGTACTTTCAAAGTCATTCTATAGTCGTAGTTACTACCTTCCCTTTACGAAACGTTCTGCACAAACCGGAATTCTCAGGAAGATTGGTAAAATGGGCCATAGAATTATCTGAATTTGATATTACTTATCAGCCTAGGGTAGCAATAAAGTCGCAAGTCTTAGCAGACTTCGTGGCGGACTTCAGCATGAATGTGTACCCCGAAGCACAAAAGGAAGCCATACTCTACGCTGGACAGGCTCCGGGAACCTGGACCCTCCACACGGACGGTTCTTCGAGCGTGAAGGGATCAGGACTTGGGCTGGTCCTCGTTGCTCCATCCGGGGAAACGGTAAGGCAGGCTATCAAATGCCCCTTCATTACTAACAATGAGGCCGAATATGAGGCCGTTATTGCAGGATTGGAATTGGCACGGAATTATGGAGCAACCATAGTCAAATTGAAAAGCGATTCTCAATTGGTAATCAATCAGATCAATGGGGGCTTCGTTGCACGAGAACCTAGGATGCTGGCATACCTTGGACGTGTAAAAGAACTCCTAGCACAGTTCGATACCTGGGAAGCAGTTCAAATCCCGCGAGAGGAAAATCACGAGGCTGATGCTCTCGCAAATATGGGATCTGTTGCAGAAATAGGAGCAGCTAGCTCTTCGGCTGTCGTTCAACTTCTCTATACCTCCATGGACAGAGAAAGATTCGAAGTCAATACCATCAGCACCACCTGGGATTGGAGGAATGAGATAACAAACTATCTCATTCATGGAACTCTCCCCGCAGATGCAAAGGCTGCTCGTAAACTTCGAATAAAAGCAGCTCGGTACACCATCCTCAATGGTGAATTGTACCGCAGAATGTTCGCAAGACCTCTTGCAAAATGTCTGGGGCCGAGTCAGACCAATTATGTGATGAGAGAGGTCCACGAAGGCTGTTGCGGGAATCACTCCGGTGGCAAGGCATTGACTCGAAAGCTGATACGCGCAGGTTACTATTGGGACAAAATGGAGAAAGATGCCAACGAATTCGTCAGAAAATGTGATAAATGCCAGAGATTCGCTCATCTCCTCCATCAACCAGCCGAACCGCTGCATTCGATAGTCTCCCCCTGGCCCTTCATGAAGTGGGGAATAGACATCGTTGGTCCTCTCCCCACGGCTCCCAGGGGACTGCGTTTCCTGCTGATCATCACAGATTATTTCACAAAGTGGGTCGAAGCGGCAGCATATTCGAAGGTACGACAGACAGAGGTCATCGACTTTCTCTGGCGTTTTGTGATATGCCGCTTCGGAGCACCAAAGGAAATAGTCATGGACAATGGACCGCAATTTGTCGGTCAGAAAGTGACAAGGTTCCTCGAAGATCTACACATTAAGAGAATCACTTCTTCTCCATACCACCCTGTCGCCAACGGGCAAGCCGAATCAACCAACAAGATCATCGTTGAATCTCTTAAAAAGCGCCTTGAACAGGCGAAGGGATGTTGGGTCGAGGAGCTGCCTGGAGTACTATGGGCTTATCGCACTACGGTAAAAATGAGTACTGGGGAAACCCCTTACTCACTGGTATACGGTGCAGACGCCCTGATCCCAGTTGAGATAGGCGAACTAAGTTTGCGATACGCACATGCCACTGAACAGTCGAACTCAGTGAATCTAGCCGAAGAATTGGATCTCCTCGAGGAACGCCGAGAACTGGCCCTCATACGAGTAGTGGCGCAAAAAGAGCGAGTCGAGAAGTACTACAACCGGGGACTGCGCGTACGGAGTTTCCAAGTCGGGGACTTTGTACTCAGAAAAGTTTCGCAGAACACACAAGAGACGAACTCGGGAAAGCTTGGCCCTAACTGGGAAGGACCATACAAAGTGGTCGCTTCGGCCGGCAAGGGGTCTTACCGTTTGGCCCGACCAGACGGTTCGATCATCCCAAATAGCTGGAACGTAATACATCTCAAGAGGTATCATTTTTAAGCAATAGGGACGGTTAGTTATTCTATCCCCTCGCAAAAAATCTCTTTTTCTATCCTTGCATAAAAAAGTTTGCTACTTCTGCCCGTACTTATAAGCCATTACTTGCATGCTTATATAGAAATGCTTACTTTTACATTTACATGAGATTTCTTTCTTTCTTTTATACATTCTTTCTAAATGGTACTAATGGCCTGAACAAGGCCAGATCCGTTTAGCTCAACTGGCAGAGCTCGAAGTTCTTCAACTTCGCGGCTGTGGGTTCGAATCCCACAACGGACACACTCCACGTTTGGTTATATGTGTTCGACAGACAACTCACCGACAACTCTTTTCATATTATCACCTTACGTGTCTCAACATGAAAACAAGGGGGGTGGTGAGAGCCCCATAGGCCAGGAAAGACCTTCATACAGGCATCAAAGACCTTCATACAGGCATCAAAGACCTTCATACAGGCATGAGACCTAGCTTACTGGCAGGCAAAACTTTCATTTTCTGCGTGACAACCTCCACGGCAAATAAGAGGGGTCGTTCACAAAATAAAATCTTCATGTGATAAGACTTCCACAGCAAATAAGAGGAGTCGATCACAAGGCCAAACAATCCGGCCAGAACATTAAAACGACCTGAGCTCGGTCAGCCTATTTACAACTTAACGACTTTTGCCTAATAAAGGTGGGAGTTCAAAGCATCTGGGAAAGCCTGAGGAAGTACAAACTTAATAAAGTTTGGAAAGTAGCCCTAAGGCATAAAAACCACAAACACATGCATACAAAAAAAAAAAGATCAAAAGTTCAAACTAAACATAGTCACTGAATGGATCTGAAAACTGCATATTTACATTAATCTGAGAATTTACAAAGATGCCAAAAATGGCTGACAGAAGTTCGCAGAGTGTATTAAAAGGCCAAACATACCGGCCAAAGGGTAAAGAAGTTCCTAGTAAAACTCCTGCCCATCCAATAAAAGTCCGGCTCTCGCCGGACAGAGCAAAAATACATCAAAGATAAAAAAGAAGAATTTCAATTTGAAGGGCCGTGACCAGGGCCTAACGCACCAGCTCCGTTAGCCCCATCATCACTCCCTGATTCTTCATCTTCCCCATCACCATCACCATCACCGTCGCTCGACTCTTCAGGAGAGAGACCCAATGCCTGTTGCACTCGCTGAATAGCACCCTTCGTCGCACGCAGCATCGCGTCGACGTCAACCTGCCCAGACCGGATTTGCGCTAACAATGCACGCTTGGCCTCAAGAACGGCCAGCTTAGTCTTGATCTCGGAATGATCGCGCAAGTTTGCCAAATCCTTAGTCAAAGTGGCCTGAACACCCATCGACTGGGCAACCTGATCTCTGGCAGCTTGAAGCTCAGAACGGGCCTTGGTTGACTCCTCGCATGCCCTCTGCAAATTCAGTTCAAGAGTTGCGCGTTCATCACTGGCAATATTCAGGCAATCTTGGCACTCGCCAAGAAGTCTCTCCAACCTCTCAACAGAGCGTGCGAACCCCTCTTTCTCTTCAGAAAGACGGTCCTTTTCCACGGTAAGGGCGTTGATCTGTTCAACGCGGGTATTGTTAACATCCGTTAACCGGTTAACTTCCCTACCGAGGAAACCACACTGCTCGATCAAGGACCTGTTCTCCTTCAGAGCCTCGAGCAATTCTTTCTTCACTTCCACCACCTGGTTGGCATTATTCAGCCGGGAGCGAAACATAATCTCAGCAGCTAGCATGCTTGACTGAAACATCAAACAGGTCATAGTTAGAAACCCTGGGACAGCAGAGGATTTTTACTAAGACACATCAAAAAAAAAAAAAAAAAAAAAAAACTTACTCGGGCAGAGTCGGAGGCAATCTGGAAGGCTAGTTCTTCGTCGGTCAGGTCTCTTAGCACCCACTCCTCCCGAGGACCGAGAAGCGAAGAAATTGCCTTCACCAAACCGCGTGGCTTGGCCACCAGGTTGGCCTCCGGAGCGATTCTCAGGGTATGCTTTCTCTCGCAAAGCTTGGGCTCCCTCGCCTGTTCGGAAGGGTAGTTCGGCCCAAACTTGTAGCGAACCCCCTTGATGTCGCTCAACTCCGTCTGCTCCGATATAGCCGATAGCCAGACAAGCCTTGAGGACGAAAGGTTAGAGTCACCTTCCGCCTCTGGGTCCATGGTTTCGCAATCACGGAGGTAAACCGGGTGTGCCCCCTCAGAAGCCACATTCTCAAAGTCCTCGAAACGAAAAACCCGAGGACCCTGGCTACCCTCTCGGGAGGCCTCTTCCCTGGCTTCTCCCCCGGCTCTCTCCCTTCTCGCTTCACTTGCTCCTTCTCCAACTTCTTCCTCCTCTCCTTCTTCTTCTCCAACCTTCCTTTTGCCCTTGTCCGCACGGGAAGGGCCTGCTTCCTCCCCGCCACCAACTCGGGGACTCCTTGGCAAGGATCGGGCAGCTCCCTCCTCTGCCCTTCTCTGGTCACTACGGAGATGGGGCCTCCGCCTAAGGGGAACATCTGTCTCAGTCTCAGTATCTGACAAATGTATGACCTCCTGGGCCGGACCCTCTCCCCGTGCAGACTCGGGGACTTCTGCAGATACTCCGGTATCTGTCGCCATAGGCTCTTGGGCACTCGCCCTCACTGAAGGATCACCACCAGTCACCGAAGTTTGTCCGGCGGACGCAGAAGCCTTGCGAGCGGACTTCTTCCGCGACCCGCCTTCGGCATGGTTTTTCCTCTTCCTTGTCAAAGGACTCAGCCCCTCGGACAGAAGCGCCTCACCACCTTCCCTGCTGCGCAAGGCACCGGCCGAAGCCAATATAGCGTCAGCTTCGGCAAGAGGGTCGGCAACAGGTTCGGCGGGGACGTCCTGAGGGGGAGCCGGGAAAAAATTCCCTGAAGTACCAAGACCTGCGACAAAGGCAAAACGGTCAGTCACAGGAGAAACTCACGAGGAGTAGTTATTCAAAAAAAAAAAAAAAAAGAGAGGGGGGATATATTCTTACCGTGATGTTTTACGGTCAGACCCTTGTGAGAAGCAAAGTGAGCCCACTCCCTTTTCGCTGGCTCAAATCGTGCCAAAATCGGCTCGACCCACGCCGTTAGCTCATCTACGGTTATGAGCCCGTCGTAGGGTCGCCTGGCCGCTGCACAAGGAAAAATCGGTCACAGAAAAGAAAGAGAAATAAAATGTGCTCGAAGATATTCGGGGACTTACGTGTTTTGTTCCAGACTTCTGGAAGATGTGCTTTGTCGTCAAACGTCAAAGCAGAGGAGCGCACAAACAGGTATCGGTGCACCCAGCCCCGATCGCTGGTATCCTCGGAGCTGCGCACCAAACCCTTGCTCCCTCGCATCCTGACGTTCACGTACCCGTCCTTGAAAATCTGGACGCTGTACAAAGAAATGAAGTGTTTATACTCAAAGGACTGGTCAGTCTTAGTAGCAAACCAGTCCAGAAGTGCGACTATTCTATACACGCTGGGGCTCAGTTGCCCCGGGCAGAGAAGGTACTCCCTGCAGAGTTTGTCCAGCACAGGATGCAGGGGCAGCCTACACCCTACTGTGAAAGGATAAGTACCGATGGCTGTCCACCCAGCCCGGTGCGATGTGATATTCTCCCCGTCAGCAACTGGTAGTAAGGGGATTCTATCGTCCCAGTCGCAATCTATCCTCACTCGAGGAATCACTTCCGTTGTGATCCCCGATTTGAACCTGTATGCCGGCCAGTTACGCGTATCACCTTCCTTGTTATTGAAGGCCTTAACGTTGCAATCCGCTTCAAGCTCACCCCATTTTTTGGGGATTACTTCAGCGGCAGTAGCCTGAGAAGCCCGCGGCCTGGGGGTGGCCGACGAGCTACCAGCAGCGTCAAAATTTAAATTTCTTCTAGACCTCGAAGACATAATTTCAGAAGAAAGATGGAGCTGTCAAGGAAATTCAAGTGATAAATCAAAGGTTTTTCAAAGAACAGCACAAAGGAAATAAGGAGTAAGTGAAGAGTTTCTAGTCAAGTGAACTCCTATTTATAGGAATTCCGGTGCAGACTCCTAATCTCCTTCAAGGACACGTGGAGGCTATCAGGTGAGCCACCCGCAGATCCAACCGTCGATAAAGAAATAGGGTTAATCAATGCTTTATAGCGTTATCATTACCCTGGAAAGCTGCAATCACTTCGTATCCCACAAGCGACGTGCGCACGTGGAGATAGGCGGTTAAAATTATTGCTTTTACCCTCGGGGAGCGCAGTAGTCATTTCAGTATAAACTGCAGTGCCACAGACGTGCAGGTCACAGTTACTTTTCCGTGCGGCGCATTTAATGCGCACGTCATAGAGGCTTATCATCAATCGATCAGAATCGTACGTCATCAAGATTACATCACAAGAAGACAAAAAGTTTGCAAAGACTCCCGCCAAAATTCTCATCCACTCCTCGAACAGATACTCTGTCCGAGAAGTGCGGGGACTATCTGTATTGGATAAAAACTGAATGGACTTTGGCAAGTGACACGTGTCGTCCACGTGGCGCAGGATGACGTGTCACCGGACAGACATCTTCCCGGACAGACATCTTCCCGGACAGATACTTTCTACGGGCAGACCCCGAAGAAGTTATTAGGCTTGCCAACGATCAGCACAATTTGAACCGGCAGTTATCAGCAATACGGGATGCGACTGCTCAGCAAACGGCCACTCAGCGGTTACAACCCTTTTGGATAAGACACCCGACGGTTACCCACTTTTGAAGGGCCTTATCCCCAACGGCTACTATTTCAACAGACGCCTTCCAACATCTATAAATAGCGTTCATCCTAGCCAAATTGTAACAGTTTTTACTTCCTGCAATTACTATCAATAAAATTACTATTTCTCTTGCATTCAGACATACTCTTTCACAGTTATTACACAGCACTGCTTGTTCTCGCGCAAGCCAACGGCTTCGATAATCGAATTATCCGACGCGGCTACCAACCGTCAGAGGAAACGATACGTTTATTCTTGATCATTTACGTTTATATTTTATTCTTTACGTCTTGCGTTATTATTATTTGATTAATTGCGTAGATCTTTAATCTCAACTATTGATCGTGACCCCACAAATATAAATTTAATTGTTAATTGGCCTAAAACCGGATTTAGGTTAAACAATAAATACTTGCAAACAATTCGCGTCTCCAATTCTTGCCACCTTCATTAAAAAGAGATAGTAGTAGATTATTAGATAAGTTAAAACATGAGTTGTTTGAAACTGACCTTGAAATAGTCCATCACCACGAGGATGAAACTTAGATTTTCTCTTGCTTGGATGATATGGATCTAGAAAGTAATTACGAGAGTATGAAAAGAACCTTGGACGACCAATGACCGGTACAAGGACTAAGGGACATTGGAAGTTACAAGTGCTTTTAGAAAAAGAAAATTACGTAAGAGTATGAGTTCCCATTCATAACTCTGTTGCTGGCCTAAACTTCAATGGTACGTCTCTATGATGTGACGACAATGGTGGTGTTGCAAATAATGTTTTTGCTTCGGAGAAACAGGAACTGTAGCAGAAGAATTCAATTTGGCACCATATTTTCTAGCCATGTATCCTTAATACAGTAGACTTTTTATTTACTGTTCCCTAGTGTGATAATCATGTTTGTAAGACTTGAAAATATACGAATTGGAGCTCAAACGATTTCTTGGACATGTGTTTTGCAATCATGTTTGAGCTGCCCAAAAAAAAAAAAAAAAAGGCAGGGTAGGGTCTAGGGTGTGTTACATATTTAGGGGGTCAAGTCTTGCCCGGCCTGTCCCGTCTCTCTCCATCCTGTCCCATTTATATCCCTACTTATTGTGGAAAATTTGCTCTCATCTTGGAAATTTCCCTTTAATGTGACCCCGTGATCGTGGAAATTTGCAAGTCAAGAGTCAACTTTGATGTACGAGTACAACTGTCAATTTATGCTTTGGAGAGAAGCCATTCCTTGATGGTGTCTATACAGGAAAGTACTAAAACGAATGCAAATGGACGGTTGAGCGCAACACCATATTAGTCACTGCCGCACAGTAAGATTAAGGCATTGCAGCTATATGGAAGATTAATTACATTAATAGGAGATAGATTATATACACTAAAAGAACAACTAGCTTGAAATTCAGCCGGGAGGTCCAAGTTTTGACGATCCATAAATTTATGAACAATTTAGCAAGATTTGTAGTGCAAAGTTATGCCACTCTGTCAAAACTTGATTAAGAATATATTGTATAATGTCGAGTCTATGTTTGCAACATTTCCTTGACGGGAACAAATATAGACCGCGGCCTAAAATCATCCTATCTGCTTAAATCACAAAAAGAAAGGATGAACTAAGAAACCCAACAAGTTAAAAATTGGTTCAGCAGCCTTCAAGTAGCAAAAGGAATGTATCCAAGTCATGTAAAATATATACTTCACATTGCAGCTTGTCAAACCATGTTTACTGTCAGCTACTCGTACCTTAGCTGCAAAAAGTTTTGATCATCTATAGTCTCCAAGAGACCTCCACTTCTGGTACTGACCAAAGATATCAAATAGTAGAGTCAAGACTTGCCCCACCCTATGTCCCTGTCCCATTTGCACCCTTTATTAATTATTACTCCTTTAAGATGACATTCTCATCGTTTAAATTGTAAAGTCACGAGTCAACCACAAATGTGATATTCTTTTTCTTTTACTTATCTGTCAATTTATGCATTGGAAAAAAAAAACCATTCTTTGATTTATCTATAAATCTATATTGCCCATTTGTTATTGTTTGGGAAAATCATTTTAGACATGACGACAAGATACTATCATCATGAAATTATCATCGTTTTCTTTCTGTGGTTTCCAGTACTCCTTCACTCAAAACCTCAAACTACTGCAAACCAAGATGAGAAGACCATTTTGTTGGAGCTCAAGCGTTTCTGGGGAGATCCATATGAGTTGTGGACATGGAATACCAGCTCCTCGCCGTGCAGTTGGGATGGCATTTACTGTGCTAATGGTTCTGTCACTGCCATTAGTTTAAACCACATGATTATTTTGGGAAAAAAACAAGTCCCCCCAAGCATTTGCGGGCTTAAACAACTTAGAGAGATTGAACTGTCATCTATCTCTTTATCTGGAGATTTTCCAAAAGTTCTGTACAACTGCTCAAAGCTGGAAATCCTTGATCTTTCTCGTAATAATTTCCATGGACCATTGCCTTGTGACCTTCATCAATTGTCTAGCCTAACTCTCTTGAATCTCAGAGGAAACTTCTTCAATGGCACTATTCCACCAGCTGTTGCTCAGCTTTCCAAATTACAGGAGTTGCTTCTTGGATCTAACAACTTCCAAGGCTCGATACCCCCAGAAATTGGAAATCTTTCAAACCTTGAGGTGTTGGATTTATCGTCCATGGAGAAATTTGAGCTATCTACCATTCCAAAGGAGCTAGGTGAGCTGAAGAATTTGAAAGGACTTCATATTATGCGGTCAAATTTGATTGGAAACATACCAGAAACCTTTTCTGGTCTTTCTAGTCTTAAAGTCTTGGTTCTTTCAATCAATAATCTAAATGGAACAATTCCAGGCTTTCTGTTCAGTTTGAAGAATTTGAGATCTTTATATCTTGACCGTAATCAACTTTCTGGCAGCTTACCAATTCCAGTTGGAGAGTCAAAATTGTCCCAACTAGATCTTTCTGATAATCGTTTATCTGGAAAAATCCCACCGCAACTTGATGAACACCTTTCCTATCATTTCTATGGTAATCTTGACCTCTGTTCTTCTAATCCAGACCATGATTCATCTCTATTACCAATGTGTAATAATCACAATCATAGTCACAAACACCGCAGAACCATGATCATACTTCTCCCAGTTGGAGTTCTTGCAATTGCTTTACTTTGGCTTTTGTGCTGCACCTTGAAACAAGGAAGATTTCCCCAAACTGGACAGTTCCGGAAGAAGAAGAAAAACAGTGACGATTATCAGCTAATTCGTTTTCAAAGAAGTTTAGGCTTCACAGAAAGTGAAATTTTGCAAAACATAATTGAAGAGAACTTGATTGGCAGTGGTGGATCAGGAAAAGTCTATAGAGTTTGTGTCAATTCAAATGGGAGTTCTGTTGCTGTTAAAAGAATATTCAATGAAAGCAAATTAGAGCATAGACTGGAGAAACAGTTTCTTGCAGAAGTTCAAATATTGGGTGGGATTCAACACACTAACATTGTTAAGCTGATTTGCTGCATTTACAATGAGAACTCAAAACTTCTGGTGTATGAGCACATGCAAAATCAAAGCTTAGACAAATGGTTACATTACAATAAAAGAAGTAAAATGTCCGTCAGTCCAGACCAGAATGTTGTCTTGAAATGGAATATTAGGCTGAACATAGCGATTGGGGCAGCACTTGGTCTTTGTTATATGCACCATGATTGTGCCCTTCCCATCATTCATCGAGACATTAAATCTAGTAATATTCTTCTAGATGATGAATTAAATCCAAAAATTGCGGACTTTGGACTAGCAAAAGTTCTATCTCAGCGTGGAGATCATCACACCGAGACTGCTTCTGCAGTTGCTGGTACTTTTGGTTACATTGCTCCAGGTACTTATGATCCTCTTAGCTCCATGATTAATCTTAGTTTCTTGGTTAATGTTCATAATTAAGGAGACTAAAATGTCTCTCTTTGGATCATTCAGAGTATGCCTATACGAGGAAAGTAAATACAAAGAGCGACGTCTATAGTTTCGGTGTGGTGTTATTGGAGCTAGCTACTGGGAGGGAGCCTGTCAACAAAGATGAGCCCATGAACCTAGCACAGTGGGCATGGAAACACTGTGAAGAAGGCAACCCCATTGCAGATCTCCTTGATAAGGAAGTAATGGAACCAGGAGTATCGAAAGCTATGACTGCTGTCTTTAAATTAGGACTAATATGTACGAACAATTTAGCTTCTTCTAGGCCGTCCATGAGGGTAGTAGTGCAAACTCTTCTATTCTATGCTCGCTAGTTTGTCCTTTACAGGTAGTTAGTGGAGTAATAGATTTAAGGGATAAATTTAACCTTTTCAAGAAATAGAGATGTTGTTCCTCCTTGCTGATCAAATGAAGATAGCCTTGGAAATTTCCCTTTGCACCCTTTCTTACTCCTTTAATATGACCCCATGATCGTGGAAATTTGCGAAGTCAGGATGAAGAAAGGGGAAGGGAGAGGTTGAGAGGGGTCAGGCCCGAGGAAGTGGAAAAATATGGCCATGATAATCTCTCTCTCTCTCTCTCCTTTTATAATAAGAATCCTCCAAGGGGCATGGCGGATGGATCGAAACTCGGTGATGGCCAACCCCTCTACCCTTCTCCACTCAAGTACCAAGTTTTTGTCGGCAATATGGTTCGAACTCGTAACTTGTACCTAATCACACATTACGTAATGCGCTCTTACCACTAGACCAAAGCCCTAGGGGCATGGCCATGAGGTCCATGACAGTCTCTTTTTTTCCCCTTTCATGATTTTGGGATATCCATGGTAGAAAATGTTATTTTCTTCACATAAGCTGCGGTCAATAGTTATCAGAATCAGTGGACTGGAGATAAAAGGAACTTGGAACAAATTAAAGAGCCAAAATGAAGTTGGAAGACAGCATTGTATGCCATAATAGCAAGAGTTGTATTGGGTTAAATCCGTCGTCACCAAAGTTGGTGACTAAGCATCCACGTAAGACGACGTACAGACGACACGTGGCTAGGAATGGACAGAAAGGCAACGGATAGAATCGAAGAGCGACAGTTACAACGGGCAGATGAACAGTTATTACGGCCAGAACAGTCGCAACTCGTCATCAAGCAGGTTCAAAATAGAAGTCTTATCCTCAAGCAACGTAACTGCTCAATCAAGGAGTTACAACTGCTCGCGAACGGACACTTAGTCATCTATATATTGTAATTCAAGTCACAAGCATTGTATCTAATTTTCTCTCCCTGAACGCACATCTGTATTCCAATTATTACTCGATATCCAATTCTTTACCTTCTGTCAATATTTACTACTGCTACTTACAATCAAGTAGTCTCATTTATTGTTCCGTCGCTTAAGTATCATAAAGAGTACGAGGAAGGAATTCGATCCAGTCTATACGGCCTGAACACGGTTCCTTCTATTTAATCTTCATTTATTACATCGCATTAATTGTGTCTTTATCTCCTTGCCTTTATTGTAGTCATTCATTTTTAGCATTTAATCTTGATTATTGATCGTGACTCCGCTTTATAAATTTAATTGTGAAATAACCTAATAAACGAAATTACGGTTAAACAATTTGGCGACCACAGTGGGAGCCGGTCAATAACTTCCGTAGGTTAAATTGCTTATCGTATTTTATTCTTTGTTCGTTTTGCTTCTTGCTCGTTGGCTCTCCGTGTTTTCTTTTTGTCAAAATGGCAGATAACAACTCACACAACAACGCTCACATTGACGGGCAACAAGATCTTAATGCCGCGGAGCAAGTAGACTTGAATCTGGCCGGGAACGAGCAGCAAAATGTTATTCCAGCAGACGACGACGTAATCCCCGTCGCAGAGGACGAGAACGTGCTCCCAGCAGAACAGGAAAACGAGCACAGCCAGCAGAGTAGCAGACATAGCCGCCCTCCCGGCCAAGGAAACTTCGATCAAGGGCTTGGAGGATCTAGAAGACCCAACGGTCCTGGGAATTCGAGGAATTCTCGAGATGCTGTCCTTGAATTCATACGACAACAGGCTGAAATCAACAGGCAAATACGGGAAGCTATCGACAGCCTGCGAGGACAAAACCTGCCAAACGCAGGAAATCCAAGGGATGCTTCACCATCCCATGCCTCGAGGCGCGCTGAGAATCAGAATGCAAGGTCAGCGGTGCCAACGGAAATGAGCGAGGTCATGGAAGCCCTCACTAGGCAGTTCAAAGAAAGCCAGGAGGCCCTACAACGCTCTCTACACGAGAGGATCGATCAGATCCCTGGCGCACCACCCACTTTGAAGAAAGTTGACGTTCAACGGTATACTCAAAGGCCTTGGAAGAAAGAAGCGGCACCAAAGGCAATACCTAAAACATTCAAAATGCCAAACATACCAAGATACCGGGGAACAACTGACCCCAACGACCACTTGATGATGTTTAGCAATTTCATAAAAGCAAGCGATCTCACCGATGAGGAGATCGAGTCAGTACAATTGAAGAAATTCGTAGAAACATTGGCAGATGGCGCTCTACGATGGTACTCAATGCTGCCACCAAATTCAATAGGATCTTTTGCCGAGATGGCGGAGTTATTTGTCAAAGCACACACAGGCGCTCAGAAAACAGAAACAAGAGTTGAAGACATCTTTGAAATCAAACAACTGCCCGGGGAGTCTCTCCGGAAGTATGTGGATCGCTTTCAGCGTGAACGTATGTTGCTACCCAAGGTACCAGATCGGTGGGCGGCTATTGCATTCACTAACAGCTTGGACGTCAAGAGTTCTGAAGCGACCAGACGATTGTATGAATCCTTGCGAGAATATCCTGCAGCAAACTGGTCGGATGTCTACAATCGTTATAATTCAAAGGTACGTATAGACGAAGATAAATTGATTGGCACAGGTGCCCGGGGACGGAGCCAGGCTCGCACCAGTGGCGCTGGGGGAAAGATCGAGACAGATAAACCAGACGCACGGCACGAGCCATATCCCAATCGGTCGCGTAACAACTCAAATGGACGCGGCCGTAACAACAAAGGCCTTGCAAGGGGCAATGATTCCGCTTCAACTTCTAGTGGACTTCCAACCCTGCCCGTTTTCACTATCGGAGCAGTTGAACTTGTAGCAGTGCTTGAGGGGATGAGTGAAAAAGTCAAATGGCCTAAGGATATGAAGGGTGACCCCAGCAAGCGCAGCAAAAACTTGTGGTGCGAATTTCATCGCGATCACGGCCACACAACGGATGACTGCAAGGCTCTAAAGTACGAGGTCGCTAACTTATTGAAACAGGGCTATCTCAAGGAGTTCTTGACAGAGAAAGGAAAGCAAACTCACGCAAAGGCCCAACAAAATAAATCAGAACCTCCCCGAGCATCATCTCCAAAAATGACAGTCAACGTCATCTCTGGTGGTATTGAGGTCGATGCAGTCACGTACACAGCAAAGAAGTACGCCAAAGTATCTATTACAAAGACCAAACGACCACGACTTGAGGATACAATAACTTTTGAAGAAACAGATGCAGATGGCTTGCAATTTCCTCATACGGACGCTTTAGTGATAACACAACGAGTGGAAGAGTTTGATGTCAAGAGAGTACTCGTTGATCCAGGCAGTTCAGCGAACATCATGTTGTCTCGGGTCGTGCAGGAATTGAAACTATACGATAAGATCATACCAATTTCTCGTGTTCTCTCAGGATTTAACAACTCCAGCGAGAAGACGTTAGGAGAAATTACTTTGACGACCCTGGTCGAAGACGTTATGAGACGAACAACGTTTCATGTCGTTGATGGGGCCATGGCTTACAACATAATCCTTGGGAGGCCATGGATACACGATATGCAAGCAGTCCCGTCAACATATCATCAAGTAATGAAATTCCCTTCAGAATGGGGGATACGGGAAGTTCGGGGAGAACAGCGCTGCGCTAGAGACTGCTACTCAGTTGCAGTCAAGCTCCCCGAGGAGGCAAAATAGCAACCAAAGAACCCGGGATCAAAGTCAAATGATGAAACATCAGACTACCAAGTCCCGGAATTCATATCAAAGTTGGATGCACGGGAAGAGTACGCGCCAACTATTGAAGCTTTAGAGCCAGAAGAACTTTTCGATAACATGCCTGAAAGAAAAGTATATTTGGGAGCAGAGATAAACAAGGACTTACGCAATGATATCTTGCACTTCCTCAAGGAGCAACACACCACTTTTGCGTGGTCACATGCAGATATGACAGGAATCTCCCTGGAGATTATTTGTCATAAGTTGAACGTAGATCCGTACCATCGCCCGGTAAAGCAAAAGAAGCGCCAACAAGGAGCATTCAGGAATCAGATCATAAATGACGAAGTTGACCGCTTGCTCAAGATTGGCTCCGTCCGAGAAGTCAAGTATCCAGATTGGCTGGCCAATGTGGTCGTAATGGCAAAGAAAAATGGCAAGTGGAGGGTCTGCATCGACTTCACTGACCTGAACAAAGCCTGCCCGAAAGATTCTTATCCACTACCTCAGATTGACCAACTAATCGATGCGACGGCCGGGCACGAAGTGCTTACATTCCTTGATGCATATTCAGGCTATAACCAAATCTTAATGGATCCCAACGACCAGGAGAAAACTTCCTTCATTACTTGCCGAGGTACGTATTGCTATAAAGTAATGCCTTTTGGACTTAAAAATGCAGGTGCGACTTACCAACGATTAGTCAACCGGATGTTTCACGACCACATTGGCAAAACCATGGAGGTCTACATCGACGACATGCTGATCAAGTCCAAGCGGGTGGAGGATCACTTAACACATTTGAAGGAGGCCTTTCGAATCCTTGATCAGTACAACATGAAACTCAACCCGGAGAAATGCGCATTTGGAGTGGGTTCAGAGAAATTTCTCGGTTTCATCGTTTCCCAGCGAGGGATCGAGGTAAACCCCGCCCAGATAAAAGCTATAGAAGCCATCCCCGACGTACTTCATAACAGAAAAGACGTAATGCGGCTAACCGGAAGAGTAGCAACACTAAGGAGATTCATTTCTCGCTCATCTGATCGATGCAAAAGCTTCTTCGACGTGCTGAAACAGAACAAGGAGTTCGATTGGACCCCTGAATGTCAGCAAGCGCTTAAGGATTTGAAGCGATACCTGTCAAACCCGCCTTTACTTTCAACGCCCCAACCAGGTGAACAACTATTACTTTACCTGGCCGTGTCTGAGTCTGCGGTGAGTGCAGTTCTGGTTCGAGAAGACAAAGGTAAGCAACTTCCAATTTATTACATTAGCAAATCCTTATTAGATGCGGAAACTCGCTATCAACCTTTGGAAAAATTAGCACTAGCCTTGGTAATAGCTGCCCGTAAATTAAGACCTTATTTTCAAAGTCATTCAATAGCTGTAGTCACTACCTTCCCCTTACGCAATATCTTGCACAAACCTGAATTCTCGGGCAGGTTAGTAAAATGGGCAGTAGAATTAAGTGAGTTTGATATATCTTATCAACCCCGGGTAGCCATAAAATCTCAGGCTTTAGCAGATTTTATTGCAGATTTTAGCGCTACTATGTACCCTGATGCTCAACGTGAGGCGGTTCTTTTCGCCGGATCGGAGTCAGGGACGTGGACCTTACACACTGACGGGTCCTCGAGTGTAAAAGGATCAGGATTAGGTTTGGTTCTCACCACTCCCTCGGGGGAGACCATTAGACAGGCCATAAAATGTCCCTTTATTACAAATAATGAGGCCGAGTATGAGGCCGCAATTGCAGGGTTAAAACTGGCTCGAGAATATGGAGCGGACAGAATTCACCTTAAGAGCGACTCTGCCCTGGTTGTCAATCAAATAAATGGTGGCTTCGTAGCAAGGGAGTCTCGTATGCAGAGGTATCTTGCCCGAGTCACTGGTTGCTAGCACAATTCGACAATTGGGAAGCCATACAAATCCCACGAGAGGAGAACCACGAGGCTGATGCCTTGGCAAATTTGGGTTCAGTTGCAGAGATTGGAGCGACAGGTTCAGTGGCCGTGGCTCATCTCCTATGTACAACAATCGATAAAGATGCAATGGAGGTCAACACGACCAATCTGACTTGGGATTGGAGGAATGAGATAATCAATTATATACTACATGGGACCCTACCATCAGATGTTAAGGCTGCTCGAAAACTGAAGATAAAAGCTGCCACGTATACAATTATAGATGGTATCCTTTATCGTAAGACTTTTGCAGGCCCACTCGCCAAGTGTCTAGGTCCCAGCTAAATTGAGTATGTGATGAGGGAAGTTCACGAGGGTTGCTGTGGAAATCACTTGGGAGGCAAGGCGCTCGCACGAAAGCTTATACGAGCAGGCTACTATTGGGACAAAATGGAAAAAGATACTAACGAGTTTGTCAAAAGATGCGACAAGTGCCAAAGGTTTGCACATCTCCTCCATCAACCAGCAGAACCCTTGCATTCAATCATCTCCCCGTGGCCGTTTATGAAATGGGGGATGGATATCGTTGGGCCACTACCCACTGCACCTAGAGGGGTACGTTTCTTGTTAATTATTACTGATTATTTTACAAAGTGGGTTGAAGCTGCAGCATACTCAAAAATACGTCAAACGGAAGTAGTTGATTTCCTTTGGCGTTATGTCATCTGTCGCTTCGGAGCACCCAAAGAGATTGTCATGGATAATGGCCCTCAATTCGTTGGTCAGAAGATCACAAGGTTCCTTGAGGATCTGCATGTTAAAAGGATCACTTCTTCCCCGTATCACCCAGTGGCAAACGGGCAGGCAGAATCGACCAACAAGATAATAGTGGATTCCCTCAAAAAACGTCTCGAACAGGCCAAAGGGTGTTGGGTAGAAGAACTCCCCGGGGTTCTTTGGGCATACAGAACAACTACAAAAATGAGCACCGGGGAGACGCCTTATTCCTTAGTGTATGGTTCTGATGCATTGATTCCAGTCGAAATCGGCGAGCCAAGTCTACGATATGCTCATGCAACTGAAGAATCTAACTCAATCAACCTTTCTGAGAAGTTGGATTTTCTAGAGGAACGAAGAGAATTAGCACTTATACGAGTAGTAGCTCAGAAAGAAAGGATAGAACAATATTATAATCGGGGACTTAGGCTGCGTAATTTTGAAGTCGGGGACTTTGTATTGCGTAGAGTCTCCCAGAATACGCAAGAAGCAACCGTCGGAAAACTTGGTCCAAACTGGGAAGGTCCCTACAAGGTGGTTGCATCCGTTGGTAAAGGTTCATATCGTTTGGCACGACCAGATGGATCGCTTCTACCTAGCAGTTGGAACGTGATTCACCTAAAGAGGTACTACTTCTAAGTAGTACGTGGGTTAGTATTTCTGTCCATTCTCTGTTGCTTACTTGTTATCGCTTTCTTTTAAGTTATCCTGCTTCCTTATCTTTGTCTAAATGGTACTAACGGTCTTCAAAAGGCCAGATCCGTTTAGCTCAACTGGTAGAGCTCGAAGTCCTCGTACTTCGCGGCTGTGGGTTCAAGTCCCACAACGGACACACTCCTCTTTTGGTTATATGTGTTCCTTGATTCAGCGCCTCACCCATTGTCTTTTTATGTCTGAAATTACGAAATTTCAACATAAAAACAGGGGGGCGGTGAGGGCCCCAGTAGGCCAAAATCTCGGCTAACATGAGTGATCTTCGAGCAGAGCAAGGTCATGATCATTCGCCAAGTCCACGACTGAGCAGAGTCAAGTAAGTTCAATAGAACTATTCTACTTGTGTTGCGTTATCTTTACATTTTGCGGCCAGTATTCGCCCAAATTCTATAACTTTACGACCAAACAATCTTGTGTCTTGGTCATTGGGTTGCCTATTCTTTTCAATAGAAATAACAAGGTAAAACCCCAATTAACAAAATTTTTCTGCGAAAACTTTCAACTGTCAAATATGATAAGCAAAGTTTATCGCAAGGTCATCTTATACGGCCAGATTTCAGTCAACCTAAACGGCCTAGTTTCGTCCAGCCCAGGAGGCCTGGTTTCATTTATCTTAACTAAGGGTAACTTAACCTAGTTATGATCAAATTTTATTTCAAAACATCTGCGCAGATTAACACCAAAAAGGAAACTCAGACACTAGGATTTGAAACATAATTCTGACTTCTGAAAACCTCATTGAGCAACGAGTATCAACATCATTCATATAAGCAAGACTTGAGACCAAAAATGGTCATCAAGCCTCGCCAGTCGAACAAAAACAGAAACAGTCAAAATATACATTTGTTCACAATATTCAAAATTAACAACATCCAGTAAATTTACAAGAAGGACCAGATAAGGCTTTAGTCATCATTTGGGCCAGGATCTCGACCTGATGCACTAGCTCCATCAGTCGGATCCCCACCCAAATCTTCATCTTCGTTATCCTCACTGCCTTCATCGTCCTCTTCATCATCATCATCATCGTCAGCCCCTACTTCCATGCCCAAAGCCTGTTTGACGTTGATGATAGCCGCCATGGTCTGATCGAGGACAGAGTCGGCATTAATCTGGCCACGCTGCAGTGGATGAGCAGCTTCTTCTTGGCTTCGAGGGCTTCCAATTTGGAGTCGATCGTATAACGATCCCTCAAATTCGCCAATTCCCTCGTCAGTAGCTCTTGGGTCCTCGCAGATTCCTCAGCCCGGTTCTTGGCCTCTTGTAGTTCTCCTCGAGCAGCCCGAGATTCAGCTTCAGCTTTGTTCATATTCCTCAACATCAGATCAGAAGCGCTACGGATGCTTTCCAAGGTAACTTCTTTCATGTTAAGCTCATGGGCAAGTTGAGAAATCTGACGACCCTGCTCATCCATCCTGGTTTTCAGCTCTTCAAAAGATAGCGCAAACCTTTCCTTCTCATCTAAAAGGCGGTCCCTCTCCTCGAGGAGCGTGTTTATCTTGTCGTTAGCTTCAGTGTTGGATTTCTCCAACCTGTCTATCTTATCCTCAAAGAAGCCACGCTTCCCCTCCAGGACCCGCTTCTCCCCGATCAGAACTTGGTTCTCCTCTTCTAGGGCCTGTTTATCTCGAAGAGCCCTCAAAAGATCTTTCTTCAGGCCAAGGACTTGATCCTGATTGTTCAACCGGGAGCGGAACATGAGCTCGGTAGCAATCATACTCGCCTGGCAACAAGTAAAAATACGCAGGTAATTAGAACTAAGGACTTAGTAGAAATAAAGGAGTAAAGAGGGAGACATTACCCGAGCAGTGTCTTCAGCGATTGCGTAAGCTAGCTGCTCGTCACTCATGCTACGCATGTTCCACTCCTCGCGAGGACCGATCAGGTTAGATGTCACTTTAACCAAGTGGCCAGGCTTCGCCAGAAAATTTGTATCTGGAGAGATAGAGAAGTCACACTCCCTCATACACGGCCTGGGCTCCCTCGCTTGTTCAGAAGGGTACTGGGGACCGAATTTGTGACGAATACCCTTAACAAAGTACGCCCCAGTCTTCCCCCCTAACGATACTCGCCTGGTAAGCTTTGTGCGAGAGACCTCAACGTCACCTGTCTCCTCGGGGTTCAGAGTGTCGCACTCTTGCAGATAAACTGGTGCCACCCCTTCACCAGCCAAATTCATCATGTCCTCATAATAAAAGACCT
Source organism: Petunia x hybrida (assembly GCA_037355625.1). Taxonomy (NCBI): domain Eukaryota; kingdom Viridiplantae; phylum Streptophyta; class Magnoliopsida; order Solanales; family Solanaceae; genus Petunia; species Petunia x hybrida. The sequence goes on from JBBBVM010000845.1 coordinate 224,977, forward strand.
GAGGTTCAGTCTCCCCCTCAGTCTTCCCCTGCTTATCAACCTGCTCATCAGCTTTCTCATCAACCTCCTCGTCCTCCTCTCTTATCGGCTCTTTGCCAGGTCGCTTATGGCTGGCCCGTTCAAGCTCATCTAGCTTTGGGTCCTCAGGAAAGAAGGAAAAACTCTCATGCACTCTTTCTTCCCCTACTTCCTCAGTCCTATCTTCTTCTTTCTCCTCAACTCGAGGACTCTCCTCAAAAGCATAAGAAGAGGTCTCTACCTCCTTCCTCTTGTCACCCCGAAGAGGTGCCCTCCTCCTTCGAGTCAAGCTCACATCGGGAGCCTCTGAATCTGAAATGTCAAATATTATAGGCTCAGCAGATTCAGGGGCGGCCGCCGAGCTTTTAACACTCTCCTGCCCAGTCTTGGGCGTATCAACAGCAGCGGCATTGGTTTCAATCGTCTTTTCAGAAGACTGAGGAGTCTTGCGAGCTGTCCTCGTCTTTTTCTTGGGTTTACTCTTTTCAGAGTCAGATTGCTTTCTCTTCAAGCTCGCAAGGACCTCCTCACCACCTTCCCTGGCCTTAACAGCTGCAGCAGTTTGGAGGATGGCAGCTGCCTCCTCGTTGATCTCGGCCACGGGGTCAACAGTCTCCTCCACAGGAGGAGGAGCAGGGAAATAACTACCACCAGTACCTAAACCTGAAGATAAGGTCATATTAATGCCATGATGAGCTCAGCATAAATTAGCGGGAATTTGGGTAATCAGCTTACCATGGGTGCTGGGGTTCGATAAATGCTTTAAAGTAGCATAGTGAGACCACTGTCTCTTCTCGTGGGTAAAGCCTGCTAGAATAGGTTCAACCCAGGCGGACAATTCCTCCTCGGAAATTAGACCGTCGTAAGGAATCTTGTCAGCTAACCAATAGAGAATAAAGATTAGAAGGTGCAGATCATAATTCAAAGAGTATTTAATACAAAGACTCGGGGACTTACGAGTTTTGTTCCACACCTCGCGGAGATTAGTTTTGCTGCCACGTGTGAGGAGTCTAGATTGCACATAAACATACCTATGCATCCAACCCCTATCCCCTGTATCTCCAGAATTGTGCACTAGAGCTTTCCTTCCTCTCATACGGGCATTGATATATCCATCTCTTGCAACCTGAAGGCTATACAAAGAGATAAAATGCTTAAACTCAAAATCCTGCTCAGTCTCATCGGCAAACCATTTTAGCAGAGAAATGATTCTATAAATGCTCGGGCACAGCTGCCCCGGGCAGATAAGGTAGTATTTGCAAATGTCCTCTATAACAGGATGCAATGGCAGCGTATGGCCTATCGTAAATGGATACGTGGATATGGCCGTCCAACCAGTTCTTACAGAAGTAATATTCTCCGTTGGGTAGGGGCAAGAAACGGTAACGTCATCGTCCCAGCCGCAGTCTTCCTTAACCCTAGGCAAGAGGTCGGGAGTAATTGAACTCTTAAACCGGCTTGAAGGCCACGACCTTATGTTGCCATGATGACTGAACGAGCCGACTGAACAATCATTTTCAAGGTTTCCCCAAACTTTCGGGATCACATCAGCAACCAAAGTTGAAGAACTCGTGGATTGATCACCTGCTGCTGAGGAAGTACTAGCCGCAGCATCCATATTCAGACTTTTCTTGGCTTTGGGAGACATGTGGATTAGAAGATTGGAAAAGTTTTTGCGTTTTAGAAATTTTTAGAAAGGTGTTTTGAAGCTTTGAAGGTTTGGATGAAATTTGGAATGGAGTAAAAGGTTTTCAAGACTGGTGAAAATCATATTTATAGGGTTAGCCAAAACCTGACCCGCCCTACGCGTGGCAGGCATCCGCGCAAGAAGTAAATCCAGCCGTTAGAAAAATAAAAATCGAAATGGCGGTTTTTTGCCTTGGGACGTGCAAGACGTGAGTAGGCGCAGTTCAATCATCATTCCTGCAGTCTCGGAACACGCAACAGTCACCTTTTCAGTAAAAAGTGGAGCGGAATTGACAACTTGCACGTTTTGTCTTTAGCGGAGCATTTAATGCTTGTACTAATAGGGTGTCAATCAGTCAAAAACCCTTGAAAGAGCATTTAATGCCTATACTGATGGAATGTCGATCAATCCAACGGGCAGCATCCGAGTATGACTGTAAAAACTCAAGTGTATTATTTAAGGAAAATTCAAGAGAGTTCTTTCCCGCTCAAAATTCGTTTTCCACTCCTCGACCAGATTCTCTGCCCGAGTAGTGCGGGGACTATCTGTATTGGGTTAAATCCGTCGTCACCAAAGTTGGTGACTAAGCATCCACGTAAGACGACGTACAGACGACACGTGGCTAGGAATGGACATAAAGGCAACGGATAGAATCGAAGAGCGACAGTTACAACGGGCAGATGAACAGTTATTACGGCCAGAACAGTCGCAACTCGTCATCAAGCAGGTTCAAAATAGAAGTCTTATCCTCAAGCAACGTAACTGCTCAATCAAGGAGTTACAACTGCTCGCGAACGGACACTTAGTCATCTATATATTGTAATTCAAGTCACAAGCATTGTATCTAATTTTCTCTCCCTGAACGCACATCTGTATTCCAATTATTACTCGATATCCAATTCTTTACCTTCTGTCAATATTTACTACTGCTACTTACAATCAAGTAGTCTCATTTATTGTTCCGTCGCTTAAGTATCATAAAGAGTACGAGGAAGGAATTCGATCCAGTCTATACGGCCTGAACACGGTTCCTTCTATTTAATCTTGATTTATTACATCGCATTAATTGTGTCTTTATCTCCTTGCCTTTATTGTAGTCATTCATTTTTAGCATTTAATCTTGATTATTGATCGTGACTCCGCTTTATAAATTTAATTGTGAAATAACCTAATAAATGAAATTACGGTTAAACAAGAGTATAGTCTAAAACCAAAAATGCTTGGAAAATAATCAGATCAAGAAGAGCTTGAATTCACAAACCGTAGGGATTGCACATGCAATTGCAGCTGTTTTGGACACCCTCTGCGAGTTCAGAAGAATGCACAACCATATCAGGTATTTGACACATATTATCCAATTAATGGAAATGACCAAAATTTGTAGTAACATTCTATTTACGTTGCCAACAGAAGAAACTAGTTGAAGAAAATATACACACCACAAATAAATCCAAAATAGAGCATCCAGAATTTTGAACGCACTAAAATATACTGTACATATAGCAGGAATATTTTCAATCAATTTTAACAGCTTCTATTTTCTTTTCAATAAGTCTTCCTAACAACCCTCAGACATAATAACTAAAATAACTTGAAATCAGCAAGATGCGATCCAATAAATAGTTTCTTTTCTTCATGATCATTGAGATATATACCACCATAAGAAGCATTTCACAATCGTAATCACTTTAACCAACTGGAAAGCACAAACAGCTTTATAATACAAAACTTAAATCGAAATAGACTATGTATGGCATACTGAAGTGAAAATAATGTTAGAATTATCTATTATGGACTTAACATTAACTTATTCAATTTTATTTAAACGGGCTAATTGCAAATAGTTGGTGGACAATACACGGGCCACATATTTATGGATTTCATGATGTCCTGTATTGTTTCTTGTATTAGGTGTGGACTGACAGTAGTATAAGCCTGTTGATAAATCTGTGGGCCTATTATGGGTGGACCCATTAGGTTAATGCTCTTAAGCCTATATATATGAAGTTAGGTCTCCTCTCCTGGCATTCTTATAAGCACAAGGAGAGGAAAGACTTGGCATTCGCTCGTCTCCAATACCATGTTGCTATGGCGGATAAAAATACGCCCTTTTTACTCACATTCTTATTATGGTTACTAGGTGTTCTTGGTGTATATTTTATAATTAATTGAGCAATTGGTATCAGAGCAAATCACACAGATCTAGAACCCTACTGTCATTCATATGAGAGAAAACTATTTTCATCAAAATAATACTGCACCTGGGTCTGCCATTAAAATCATGTAGTAAATCTTAACTTCCGCTGTTGGTTCTATTTTGTTACTGTGCATCAATTCGGTTTTCTGTGTATGTAGCAATAATTGAATAACCATATCTGTCTACCGATTGACTTGCCGTTTTATTGGTTAAATTAGACCCAGTTAGTAAATTAATGCGAGAATCTAACTAGTTGCTTCTTCTACTAATAATCAACATAAAATAATAAAGAATGGATGGAGTTTTTATATTATTACAGTATGCCGCAAGGATTATTTATGGTGGAAGCACTATATCAAAGACATTTTTGACTGATGTCATAAGGAATCTACAGAACATAGATATACATAACTTAATAATATTTTATTACTTAAGACAAAGTCAATAGTATTTTAATATTTTGATTCCACAATTGAAACATGTATGGACTCCTTTGTTCAATAGTACGTTTCTCTGAGATGAGCCTAACTTCATTAATTATTTTTTGAATTCCTACTGGTTTGGGAAACTAAGAATACGTTATAATGAGTGTTCCTTCTACATAAACTTGGTTTATGAATAAGATGGATGAAGAATTTCAGAGAAGAAAAATTATTCTTCTATATTTTTGAATGAATATTACAACCTATGAGGAGGTATATTTATACAATGAGTCCTAGGACTAAACAAGGAAATATAACTAATTACAATACAATAAGGAAAAGGATAGTTCTATAATAACTATCAACACTCCCCTCAAGTTAGTGCAAAGATGTTGCGCATGCCCAACTTGCAAACCAAAGTATGAAAATCCTTTTTGCTGAGACCTTTTGTGAGCGCATCTGCCAGTTGTTGTTCTGATGGAACATACCACAAATTCAAGGTACCATTAGCAACCTTTTCTTTAATGAAGTGTCGATCAATCTCAACATGCTTTGTTCGATCATGCTGGACAGGATTTTGAGCAATACTGATTGCAGCTTTGTTATCACAATACAAGGAAAGTTTCCCTTTTCCAAACATTCTCAATTCCTTCAGTAACCTTCGTAGCCAAAGAAGTTCACAAACCCCTTGGGCCATAGCTCTATATTCAGCTTCAGCACTGGATCTAGCAACAACACTTTGCTTCTTACTTCTCCAAGTAACTAAATTCCCTCCTACAAAAGTACAGTAGCCAGTGGTAGATCTTCTATCATCTAAAGATCCAGCCCAATCCGCGTCTGTAAAGGCTTCTATTAGGAGGTGACCATGCTTAGAGAAAAGCAAACCTCTCCCTGGAGCAGACTTCAGATATCGTAAGATGTGGAAGACAGCTTGCATATGAGGATCTCGGGGATCATGCATATACTGACTAACCAAACTAACTGGACAGGCTATGTCTGGTCTAGTGTGAGAGAGATAAATAAGTCTTCCAACCAACCTGTGATATCTCCCTTTGTCAACTGACTCTCCAATCCCTGCTTGTAACTTGTGATTACTTTCAATGGGCGATTCAGCTGGCTTACAACCTAGCATACCAGTTTCTTTCAAGAGATACATAATATACTTCCTTTGAGAAATAAAGATCCCTTTATTTGATCTACCCACCTCGATTCCCAAAAAGTATTGGAGTTTTCCTAGGTCCTTGATTTCAAATTCCTTTACCAACAGCTTCTTCAATCGGGTCATCTCCTCTTTGTCATCTCCTATCATTACAATGTCATCAACATAAACTATGAGAAGAGTGAGTTTACCCTTTTTATGCCTTATGAAGAGGGTATGATCAGCATTACAAGTTCCCAAGTGTTATTTTTTGACAAAGCCTTCATTTCTTCAATCATAGCCTGCTTCCATTTAGGATCTGCAAACGCTTCCCTCCAATTCTGGGGAATAGACACAGAAGAAATAGACAAGACAAAGGCTCTATAGGAGGGAGATAAGGAATCAAATGAGAAAAAATTAGATAAGGGATGTTTGGTAGTGCAAGTTCTGACACATTTTCTGTGAGCAACAGGCAAATCTAACTCATTAGGAAAAGTAGGTAACTCACCAGTAGAAGAGGATTCAGCTTCAGCAGATTGCATGATGGCTTCTTCTGCTTCTTCAGCTGCTTTCTTTTTCCTCGAGTAAGTTTTCAAACCAGGTACATCTAAAAGCCCATGTAAACGCCCAACAGTCTCCCCCTGAACTCTATATGTGGTATCAACCTCAACAGGCTCAATACTATAGCTGGGAAGAATCATCTCTTCCTCCTTATTACTCTTCCCCCTGAAGAGGTGATGGTGTAATACTAAAATAGGGCTCCCATTCCCGAAAGGTAACATCCATACTGACAAAGGTTCTCCTAGTGGGAGGATGATAGCATTTGTACCCATTTTGGGTTGGGGAATACCCAATAAACACACATTTAAGAGCTTTAGGATCAAGTTTCCCAGAATTTCTAGTGTGAACAAAGCAAACACACCCAAACACCTTTGGAGAAACAGTATATTCATTTTTTCCCTTTAGAGTTTCTAGAGGACTTTGAAAATTCAGGGTTTTAAGTGGCATTCTATTGATAAGATAGGCAGCTACAAGTACAGCATCTCCCCAGTAAGGTTTTGGAAGATTCATTGTAAACATAAGAGATCGTGCCACTTCTAACAAATGCCTATTCTTTCTTTCAGCAACCCTATTTTGCGCACTAGTGTAAGGACAACTAGTTTGATGGATTATCCCATAAGACTCTAAATAAGACCCAAACCTTTTGTCCATATATTCTGTGCCATTATCAGTTCGCAAGATTTTTATCTTACCCTTAAATTGAGTGCAAATCAGTTTATGAAACAATTGAAAGCACGAAAACACTTCACTTTTGGCCTTTAATAAATACACCCAAGTCATCCTAGTACAACAATCAATAAAAGTAACAAACCATCGACTTCCAGACAAAGAAGTTGTTTGAGTAGGACCCCATACATCAGAATGAATAGTCGTAAAAGGAATTGTACTTTTATTATCACTCAAAGGATAAGAGTTTCTTGTATGCTTGGCAAATTCACAAGCATCACAAACCAAAGATTCAAACTCAGTCTTTGAAAACAAACTAGGATATAACTTCTTTAACACAAAAAAAGATGGGTGCCCCAACCGCCTATGCCACTGAACTATTTCTTGGTTGACAGCCTTATTTCCTCCAAAAAATGCTTTACCAGAGTCTCTACTTTCATCAATCATGTATAAGCCATCATGCAATCTACCACTGCCAATCCTCTTCCCTGTTTGAAGATCCTGAAAAATACAATGATCAGGGAAGAACTCGATTTTACAGTTTAGGTCTTTGGTGATGGAACTAATAGATAACAAATTGACGGGAAACTCAGGTACATGGAGAACAGATGATAATGTAATATTGGGTGTACAGACAATAGAACCTGCTCCAGAGATAGGAGTTAAAGACCCATTGGCTATTCTGACATAATCCCTTTTGAGACATGGAGAGTAGTTTTGAAAGCCTTTAGAGGAGCCTGTCATGTGTCTATTCGCACCAGAATCAATAATCCAAGAATTTAGGTGAGCAGTAAAGGCATTACCTGATTGCACATAATTGGATGTTGCCGCAGATGAAGAGTCAAGTTTGGACAGAAGTCGACGAAGGTGTAGAATTTCAGCCGAGGACAATGATTCTTCAGAACTCGTGTCCTTAGATGTCTCTACATTTTCAGCAACATTAGCTTGACCCCTTGGTGGACCTGCTTGTTTTCCTCCACGACCTCTACCTGATTTACGTTTCAGCTTCCAAAACGTCTCCCTAGTATGCCTGTAAATGCCACAATGATCACAATACAAGTGATCCTTATTAGAAGTAACTGCCCTTGGTTGCTCCTGAGAGACGGCTAACCTAGACTTCTCGATTGGTGCAGAATAAAGCATCACCCCTCGCCGACTCTCTTCCTGTTGGACATAAGAATATGCATCCTCAAGAGAAGGAAAAGGATCTCTGCTAAGAACCTGAGCCCTGATCTGATCATATTCTTGATTCAAACCAGCCAAGAAATCATAAACCCTGTCTTTTTCAACCAATTTCTGAAAGAGAACTGCATCATCAGTGCATTTTGCTTGAAGGTCTTGATAGTAGTCGATCTCCTGCCACAACCCACTCAACTCAGAATAGTAGTCAGTGATACTCAACTCACCTTGCCTTGTAGCATGAATTTTATTCCTGATTGAAAAAATTTGTGCATCATTCCCCTTGCGAGAGTAGGTGCACTTAGTTGAAGTCCAGATCTTTTCAGCAGTATCAAGCAATAAATACTATCTCAAAATTCGAGGATGCATTGTATTCAAAAGCCATGTCATAACAAGAGAATTGTCAGAATCCCACTGACTATAGGTAGCATCAGTAACAACAGGTGCTTTCATTTCTCCAGTAATATAACCAAGTAGCTTTCTAGACTTGATAAAAAGCAAACAAGATCTTGACCAAGCAAGATACGTAGCAGCCCCGTCCAATTTCACTACACTGATTTGTGAAATAGGAGTATTGTCTACCATCTTTATGTCTACAATCTTTGCGTCTCCCATAAGTTAATTATCAACCAATAAAACTGGTAAAACAAACTGTCTGGGACCAGATCTGAAAAACAGTGGCCGAAAACTAAGGAAATAACTCGCCGAAAAAATTTTTGGTGGTCAGAAACTGTTGCAACTGAGATGGGTAAGGTCGGAATAAGGAGGCGACTCTAACCAAAAATAATTTTGAAAAAACTTCGCCGGACGCATCCTCACACACCGGCGCGTGGTCACCGGAGCAGATTCTTCTGGTGGCGCGTGGGAGCGCGTGTGCAGGAGTTTCCGGCAGATTTTTGATGGGGTTTTGTCGGCGGTTCAAGCTGAAGCTTTGGGTACTTTTATTTTTCCCAACAACCAACGAAAAATTTAATATATGCGGACAGCCACTGGAGGAAGATAAAACTTGACCTCTTAGAGTGACATGCAAAACCCTAGGCTGCAAAAGACAGCGGGCTCTGATACCATGAAGAATTTCAGAGAAGAAAAATTATTCTTCTATATTTTTGAATGAATATTACAACCTATGAGGAGGTATATTTATACAATGAGTCCTAGGACTATACAAGAAAATATAACTAATTACAATACAATAAGGAAAAGGATAATTCTATAATAACTATCAACAATGGATTTGTTTTATGATGAGTTATGTTTTCAATTTATTAACATAATTAAAGACGTTAGATTCTTGTAATTCATTTAAATCTTCATGTTTGGTCCCAAGCTTGCGTCTGTGGCTGCCCTCCAAAACAAAATTTATCTTGAATTGAAATGCTAGGTGAACCAAGAAGATAAAAAATGGCATAGATTAGTTATTGTTTCACCCAGCAAAGAGACTTCTTATTTTCCGAAAGATATTCTAAAGTACCTAGACATATTGTTATTGGATAGAAACTGGTCACGAATCTGATAAAGACGTCGATCCTTCGTTAGTTATGATCCTTTATCTGTTTTGATCCCTTTATACTGGGATTGTCTTCTACAAAGTATGTTATAGCATCTAAGTATGCAAAATAATGTTCCAGAGTTTCTTTTGGAAAAAGACCTGCAATACCAACCTCTAGCTTGGTATTTGCTTATTAACCAAGGACTTAGGATCTCAGAGTGTTTGGGAAGTCCATAATAAAATATCAAAAAATATTTAAGATATATAGCAGTATTTTTGTAAGGGTTTTATGGACTTCTACTGCCCTAATGTATATGTGTCATTCAACATTATTCAAGTTGTTCTTAGCAACTTCTCTCAGTGGTAAATTTTCTGCCTTATTATTCTTATTTTAATAATTTGCCATTTGGATTCCTACATATCCTGTTATATGAGCAAAATAGAAGTGATTTCAAATTACATTCGTAGAAATATTGAGTACTTGGATTATTAAATTTTTGATAACCTGGTTAACGGATTGGTAAGAATTAGTCCTTCCTTTTAAGAAGCATGGTGAATATAATAAATTCGTTTGAGCTTTAAACTCTCAGAGATGATTGAGATTATGAATCCAACCATCTTATTGCTGATGGTGTGTGGTCAATAAGAGATAGTTACTAGCATTATTTAATGAAAATTATATGGAGCAATAAGTAGATCCTTATTAAAATATAACCGCTCATAAGTGAAGTTTTATCTATGTACGCTAGCTCTTAATCCTCACAATGTTAATTTTTACTAAGTTAAGGATAAGTGGAGAATTTAATTGTACATCTCATTTTCCGAAACTTCTTGTTGTTCTGGACTTTTTACTTTTCCTCCTTCTTTTGGTATTTAGAAGTAATTTCAAGACCAAAGAGGTGCATGTCGTTTAGTACCTTCCATTGTATAAGCCCTACACAGACGTTTAAACATATTTGTGGCCTTTATTCTTTATTGGCATATGCAAAGTATTCAATAAGTAGAATATGTTTTGGTCCTCATTTTGGCTCTCTTCGTAAATAAGAATTTGTATCGATACATTTAGTACTCATTGGTTAAAGAGAACCAAAAATTATTCATGCTGGATTTGATCTAAAGAAGGATCAGTTTTTGAAATGATTGTCATGAGTTTATTAAAATTTCTGTTACTTAGATAAAGCACAATTTACAAAAGGTAACAATCTCTTTGAGATTTCATCGTAAATTATATTTGATCTAATTAATTTGTAAGTTCTTGAGATACTTGTTTGTCTTGGAAGCTAACTTTACAGATGATACTTTCGCATGGAGAAGTATCATAATCGACCTTCTCCAAATTATGGTACGCAATAACTTGTTCTAGCTACCTATTCCTTTTAGAAATATTTGTGATATAACTACAGCATTAATCTCGAGTTTTTTGCACCTCTAATTTGAAGTCATTAAGAGAATAAATATTTTCTCATTATGATATTGAAGAGGCTAATATTACATTTAAAGAGATTATTTTGCTTCAATCCTTATATTATGAGCATGTTATGAGAGTTATGTCATCGCATTAAGAGTTGTGGATTTTAAGTGACATTATCCTATTTATGCTCTCATGATATTGAAAGCTTGTTGAGGTTAATTAAGGAGACATAATTTATTGAAATTTAATTAAGGATAGATGAAAGTATTGTTTGGTATGAGAGATCATCTCTCGTTGAGGATCTATTAACACAAATGTTGTTTCGTATGCTTGGACAAGGGTATGCTTGGGCAAAATTTTTTGTAAATCCCTAATTGAATTAGTTTTGTGGATTGAAGTGAATGATGTGCACCAAAGTAGCGTATTTTCTTTAGTCTTGCGAGGCTTTTTCATTCTGTGCATTATGAGATTTCACTAGATTATTACATACAATAGCCCGCCCAAAGGAGGTTATTGTGTATTTTAATTTGGTGGTAGGTGTGAGGCCTGCAAAGAAAATATTTTAGTTTAGTAAATCTATCTGCCCAAAGGGGATAGGTTTCTAATACTAAGATGTTTTCTCGTTACCTGTCCAAAGGGGGTAACACTGTGAAGGCTCACATTATTTGCCTAGGGTCACCTCATATCATATTTGTCATTTTTTTTATTTGCTCAAAATTGAAGTATGAGCCTGAGAAAAGAAAGTATTTTAGTTTGGCAAATTTGTCCGCCCAAAGGGGATAAGTTTTCTAATACTGAAGTATTTTTTCGTTACCTGCCCAAATGGGATAATATTGTAATGGCTCGTATTAATATCACCAATAGAGTTTTCTTACTACTCTTATATGAAACAGAGTCTTGAATTTTGACCTAAAACTTATGGACATCAAACCTTGTTTTGTCAGTCAACTTTTATTAAACCTACTTGAGTTGAAAATGTTTTATTAATACTAGAGAAATATGTATTTTCTTTAAGTTATTTTGCATTAAATAAGTACTCGTTGAACTTATTTGATATCTATACTGTTCTATTATTTTACTAAAGATTATTTGACATATTGATTAATTAATATATGATTGTGTTTGAAGACCCATTATTGACATTATGATAAACATAAAATTATCTAATATTAACATTATTTCTTTTGAGAACCTTATGAGAAATATTTGACTATACATATATTCTTCCCAACCTAGCCTATATGTAAATAATTATCATTGTTTGTCATTAATGACAAACTATATATGCATAACACTTATAAATGAGAATAAGAGAGTTTTTTTTAAAGAGTCAATATTGATAAACTTTCTACTTGAATTGGTTGGTGTGACTCCCTTTCTGTTGTTGTAAAACTCTAAACTATGTTGATAATGAATTTTTCGTAATAACAAAATATCCAATATATATTACGATTTTACTGTGTTATATGTCGTGAAGTCTAGTTTTCTTTCTTTCTTGTTAATTGGGGTGAAAGTATATATCATTTTCTTTATGAGATAATTTATTGATTTTGCTCAATGCGTAATTCCTGATTCATTTACTTGTCTATAACATATACATGATCTTTTATTTTTGAAAACGATGAGGAAAGTCTTAGTTTCTCAAGAGAACATTTCTATAAAGAAAAAAACTGAAGTTTAAGGAATTCTTAAAGTTTTAATGAATCTGTTAAACAGTGGAAGTAAATTCATATTTATTACTCCATTTGTGTAGGTTGTGTTGTTCAATTTTATTTTTATATCATGACAATGTAATTTGATTTTAATGGTTAGAACATGTCAATGATGTTAGTTGTATTTGGTTAGTGTTTATCAAATGATTGACTAACACTTGAAATTTGATTGAGTCCATGAATGTATATTCAGAATGAGTTTATCGAGATTTGGTTGTGTCATATTCCTTGTTGCCACTTCAATTAATCATTAGCTCACTGATGTTTACTTGTTAACTAAATGGTCAATATGTTTGATTTATGATGGATACACATTCTTTTATGTATATTATAAAGAAGTCATATTGATCACCATATCATAATTTGGCCGACTTTTTTAATTTTGTTGGTGTGTTTGTGCTTATGAAATGTTAAGTTGACAATTGTTGATATAGTATCATTTAAAGGGCATATGACTAATAATTGCATATCATTATGGTGAGTGTATCATGTACTTAATTGAATTTTAATTATGTGACTTGACACACTTTGTGAGAAAATTGGGAAGGTGAAGGAGACTCAATAAAATATTATGTTTCTTATGACTTTATTTGTTTGTTCAAGTGTTTGAAATCATGTTGTAAAACTAATTGTTATTTGTAATGTTAGAGACTAATGTATGCACTTGATCAGTGAGAGTCTTTTATTTGGTATATGTTTCCCTTAAATATTTGTTATAACTACTTGGTAATGGGCATCTTTGATACATCATGATAATTAAATGTATTATATACATTTGTGTGGGTTTATCTATATTGACAAGTTTTGATGCCTATAAATTCTTAAGACTTCTTGTCTTATGTGGTTGGTATGTCTCATGTTGATAAGATCATGTTGTGCCTTTGTTGGATCTTTATAGAGACATATACGGCATATTATTTGTACCATATGGATTTTCTTGGCTGTTGCACATTATGATTAGTTGCACATGTTGAGCCTCGAAAAAATTATGATTTTCTGGTAGAACACATGTTGTTTAGTTGCTCACATGTTGTAATAGAAAATCATGTTGACGATTTTCTGATTGGTGCGCATGTTGTTTGGTTGCCCAATGTTGTTTATGGAAAATCGTTTGGAGGACCGACAATGAAATAGTCTTGTTTTGGAGTCCATGTTGACTATTTCTTGCTACACTACCACACCTTTAGGTCTGTCAGCAAGATTTCAATGTTTGTGATTGTGGACTAGTCTTGTGTCGTTGATTGACGCAAGTACTGCTGCTTTTCGACATTGATAGTTTTGTTTGACTAGATCATGTTGGAAACAATATTCCACCGCTATATGTTTGTGGCCACTGTCTATTTAGCCCGAGAGTTATTTTATAAATAAATTTTTTCAAATCTTTTAAATAGTTAAGTTAATGTTGTCCAAGTGGGAGAATGTTAGAATTATTAATTGTGGACTTAACATTAACTTATTCAGTTTTATTTAAAGGGGCTAATTGTAAATAGTTGGTGGACAATACACTGGCCACATATTTGTGGATTCCATGATGTCCTGTATTGTTTATTGTATTAGGTGTGGACTGACAGTAGTATAGGCCTGTCGATAAACCTGTGGGCCTATTATGGGTGGACCCATTAGGTTAAGGCTCTTAAGCCTATATATATGAAGCTAGGTCTCCTCTCATGGCTTAACCTGTAGTAGACAACTTCCCATTAAGCTGTCAATTCTTATAAGCACAAGGAGAGGAAAAACTTGGCCTTCGCTCGTCTCCAATACCATGTTGCTATGGCAGATAAAGGTACGCCCTTTTTACTCACATCCTTATTATGGTTACTAGGTGTTCTTGGTTTATGTGATTGTATGTATATTTTATAATTAATTGAACAAATAATGCACATATATACATGTTTATCATCAGATATGTGATGATGAAGTAGTTTGGAACTTGAATACTTTTGAATTCAGTGTACAGGAAAACATAGATGTATGTCTTTGAAGAATATATACATGTTACACCAGAATCATAACTGTCTGTCCAAGTCTGATATTTGTTCACCATTCTTTTAATCCCAATCCTTGATTCTAATTAAATCCTAGCCGTACGGCACATTAATGAAATGTCAACTCCACATCCTCCTTCACCTAGATGCCCATGTGTTCACTCCATTACAACATTGTTGACTCTTTCCCCCAATTCCATTTATTACTCCTTTAAGATGGCATTCTCATCCTTTAAGTTGTTAAGTCAAGAGTCAACCACAAATGTGATAACTACTTTTTTTCTTTTCATTTTATTTATTACTCTATCTGTCAATTGATGATTTGTTTATAAATTTGTATTGTCCATTGTTATAGATCATGATGACAAGATACTATAATCATGAAACACTCATAATTTTCCACTACTCCTTCATTCGAATCCTCAAACCAAAATGAGAAGATCCAAATGGAATTTCACCCCGTGCAGTTGGACTGGCATTTTATGTACTAATGGTTCTGTCACTCACATTAGTTTAAGATTCATGATTATTTTTGGAAAACAACAAGTCCCGCCAACCATTTGCGGGCTTAAACAACTTAGAAAGATTGAACTTGTACATACCTATTTAACTGGAGAATTTTCAAAAGTTGTATACAATTGTTCCAAGCTGGAGATCCTCCATCTTTCTTATAACTATTTCCATGGACCATTGCCTGGAGACCTTCATCCATTGTCTAGCTTACCTCACTTGGATCTCACTCGAAATAACTTCAATGCCACTATTCCATCAACTGTTGCTCACTTTTTCCAATTACAGGAATTGCATCTAGGATTTAACAACTTCCAAGGCTCAATAATCCCAGAAATTGGAAATCTTCCAAACCTTCAAGTCTTACATCTTTCAACCAATAATCTCAATGGAACAATTCCAGGCTTTTTGTTTAGTTTGAAAAAATTGACAGCTTTATATTTTGAGAATAATCAACTTTGTGGCAGCCTACCAATCCCAGTTGGAGAGCCAAAATTGTCTCAACTAGATCTTTCTGGTAATCGCTTATCTGGAGAAATCCCACCACAACTTGATGAACACCTTTCCTATCATTTCTATGGTAATCGTGACCTCTGTTCTTCTAATCCAGACCGTGCTTCATCTCTATTACCAACGTGTAATAACCACAATTTTAGTCACAAACACTGCAGAACCATGATCATACTTCTCCTGGTTGGAGTTCTTGTAATTGTTCTACTTTGGCGTTTGTGATGCACTGTAAAACAAGGAACATTTCCCCTAACTGGACTGTTCCGGAAGAAGAAGCAAAAAAGTGACGACTATCAGTTAATTCGTTTTCTAAGAAGCTTCACAGAAAGTGAAATTTTGCTAAATTTAACTGAAGAGAACTTGATCGGGAGTGGAGGATCATGAAAGGTCTATCGAGTTGGTGTTGGTCCAAACGGGAGTTGTGTTGATGTTAAAAGAATATGCAATGGAAAAATGTTAGAGCATAGACTGGAGAAATTCAAATATCGGGTGGGATTCGACATGCTAACATTGTTAAGTTGATTTGCTGCATTTACAATGAGAACTCAAAACTTCTCGTGTATGAGTACATGCAAAGTCAAAGCTTAGATAAATGGTTACATTACAAGAAAAGAAGTAAAATATCGGTCAGTCCAGACCAGAATGTTGTCTTGAAAAGGAATATTAGGCTAAACATAGAAATTGGAGCAGCACATGGTATTTGCTATATGCACCATGATTGCTCCCCGCCCATTGTTCATCAAGATATTAAATCTAATAATATTCTTCTAGATGATGAATTGAATTCAAAAGTTGCAGATTTTGGACTGGCAAGAGTTCTATCTCAGCGTGGAGATCATCAGACTGAGACTGCTTCTGCAGTTGCTGGTACTTTCGGTTACATTGCTCCAGGTACTCATTATCTTCTTAGCTCCATGATTAGTTTTACTCTAAGAATTCTTGGTTAATGTTTTTAAGGTAACCTAACATATCATTTTTGAGTTTCAGAGTATGCCTATACAAGGAGAGTAAATACAAAAACCTAACATGTACAGATGCAGAGTTTGCAGTATTCAGGACTCCTTTCTGCCCATAAGCATTTCTAGTCCCATAATTCTTCTTAGACATGTAGTCAGATGGATATCCAGTCACCTTGTAGCAGTTTTCTGTAGAATGATTCTTCAAGTGTGGGCAATGGTCACAGTAAAGTCTGACTCTACCCCCTTGTCAAGGTATTTGCTTGGTTCCTGGCCTAAAGCCTTGACCCTGTCTATACCCTTGCCCTCTTCCTGCAGCTAAAGCAGTGGGTTCTACATGATCTCCCTGAGCTAATGGCACTTGTTGGCTCTCATTATCAATTAGCATTCCATAGGCCTCATCCACACTAGGCAGGGGAATAGGATTTGTCCCCTAATCTGAGCATAGTGTTCACTAAGTCCCATAAGAAATTGATATAGACGCTGTCTAGCCATATGTTCAACAAAGTCCTTAGATTCAGGGCAATTACAACCAGGAGCAGGTACTAGGGCATAATACTCATCCCAAAGATCTCTAAGTCGAGTAAAGTAAACAGAAACAGAATTGGTACACTGAGTCAAAAGTGCAATTTCTCTGTGCAATTGGAATGTCCTGGTTCCATTCACTTTATCGAATCGCTTCTGCAGATCTTCCCAAACCTTGTGAGCACTAGTAGCATATAAAATCCCTGTGCGAAGCTCCTTGCACACAGTGCTTAAAATCCAAGACAATACGCTCGCATTGCATCGTTCCCATAAGTGTTGAAGTGATCCTGTAAATGAATTTTTCTTACACGAGCCATCTATAAACCCTAGCTTGTTCTTAGCTAAGATCGCCATTTTCATTGACCGACTCCAAATTGCATAGTTCTCTGACCCAGTTAGCTGAATTGGAACCAAAATCGAGCTTGGTGTATCAGATGAATGAATGTATAGTACATGATTATGATCTATTCCAATTTCTTCCCCATTTGCTGCATTTACAGGTTGATTTGGAGCCATTTTCTTTTGTTTTTGCTCAAAAATGGAATTGAAAAAGCTGTAATGAGTGAATAACGAGAAAATCAGAAGAAATGTTGATCAATTCGTGCTTTGCACTGCGGAATCGAGATCGATTTGCTCTGATACCATGTCAATTTATGCCTAGGGCACTGATTATTTAGAGAGAGAAAGTTAGGAAGAGAGAGAAAGCTGAGAGGGAAATGAAAATATCTGAAAAACTGTATTCCAACTAACTGTACAAGTGTATATTTATAACCTATGCTAACCGACCCTAGTTAACAACTTCTAACCTATAATAATTACACCATAACTTCTAACTAATTACAGTTTAGTCCTAACTACAGCTAACTGTTGTATACACACACTGTACACACCCAATAATAACTCTGCTGCTGGCCTAAACTTCTATGGTACGTCTCTATGATGTGACGACAATGGTGGTGTTGCAAATAATGTTTTTGTTTCGGAGAAACAGGAAGTGTAGCAGAAGATTAATCTATCGAAGAATTCAATTTGGCACCATCTTTTTTAGCCATGTATCCTTAATACAATAGACTTTTATTTACTGTGCCCCAATGTGATAATCATGTTTGTAAGACTTAAAAATATACGTTTTGGAGGTCAAACGATTTCTTGGACATGTGTTTGCAATCATGTTTGAGCTGCTCAAACATTCCTAGAAGTTGGCAAAAGAAAAAATAGGCAGGGTAGAGCGTGTTACATACTTATTGTGGAAAATTTGGTCTCATCTTGGAAATTTCCTTTTGCACCCTTTCTTACTCCTTTAATGTGACCTCGTAATTGTGGAAAATTGAAAAGTCAAGAGTCAACCGCAAAATGAAAAATCCCACCACAAGTTTATGAAAACCTTTCCTATCACTTCGATGGTAATCTTGACCTCTGTACTTCATCTCTATGTAATAACCAGAACCAAAGTCACAAACACCACAGAACCATGCTCCTCCCAGTTGAAGTTCTTGTAATTGTTCTTGTAGTTGTTTTTGTAATTGCTGCTCTACTTTGGTTTTTGTGCTACATTGTGAAGCAATCAACACTTCTCCTGACTAGACAATTTTGGAAGAAGAAGCAAAACAGTGACGATTATCAGCTAATTCGTTTTCAAAGAAGCTTAGGCTTCACACAAAGTGAAATTTTGCTAAACTTAACTGAAGAGAACTTGATTGGGAGTGGAGGATCAGGAAAACTCTATCGAGTTGGTCTCAATTCAAATGGGAGTTGTGTTGCTGTTAAAAGAATATGCAATGAAAGCAACTTAGAACATAGACTGGAGAAGCAGTTTCTTGCAGAAGTTCAAACATTGGGTGGAGTTCAACATACTAACATTGTTAAGCTGATTTGCTGCATTTACAATAAGAACACAAAACTATTGGTGTATGAGTACTTGCAACATCAAAGCTTAGACAAATGGCTACATCACAAGAAAAGAAGTAAATTATCGGTCAGTGCAGCCCAAAATGTTATCTTGAAATGGGATATTAGGCGGCGTATAGCAACTGGAGCAGCACTTGGTCTTTGCTATATGCACCACGATTGCTCCCCGCCCGTCATTCATCGAGACATGAAATCTAGTAATATTCTTCTAGATGATGAATTGAATCCCAAAATTGCAGATTTTGGACTAGCAAAAGTTCTATCTAAGCGTGGAGATCATCACACTGAGACTGCTTCAGCAGTTGCTGGTACTTTTGGTTACATGAGATAAAAGAGGGCAAAGGACCCCTCAAGTCTTTAAATAAGGATTGGGGACAACCTTTTCTTTTTCCTTTTCTTTTATTCCCGGAAAGTATTAATTTGTCATTAGTGGGTTAAGTAGTGGGGCCATGGGTTATTTTGTAGGTTTTAAAACTTGGGGGGCGAAAATAATGGGGCAAAACCGAAACTTTTTAAAACTTTCTCTCTCCCCCATCATTCCATATCAGTCTCGAGTCTCTCATCAGTCATAAACAACTTGCTCTCTCATAATTCTACACACTTCCCCATTTTCTCTCTCTCTCTCTCTCTTCAAAACAAAGAACTCAAACAAAAAATAGGCTTCAAAATCTCCGATTCCAGTCAACATTGTTACGAAATCGTTTTCATTTTAGCGAAATTTCTAATCATCGCTGAGTGGGTAACGTGGTTCCATCAAAATCAAGGTAAATTTTGACGTTTTTGATGAAATTTCACTGCTTTTGTCTGGTGCTTTTACATTGCTTAGTATCACTGTTTTTCTGGGTTTTTTTGATGTTGTGCACAAACATCAGCGTTATATGTGTGCACATATGGCTTGATGTGTACACATCTAGATGTATGTTGAACAGATCTGCTTAAATGGTTCGTGGTGACGATCGTCATAAATTGTGCACATAATTTAATATGTGCACACATAAATTAATATGTGCACACATATTAATTTATGTGTGCACATATTAAATTATGTGTGCACATATTAATTTATGTGTGCACATTATTTAGCTTGTTCAACATCAGTGTAGACTTTGCACATAATATAATATGTGTGCACATATTATAGTACGTGTGCACATAAAAAGAATATGTGTGCACATCTTAATTTATGTGTGCATCATCTAATCTTTTATGTATTCTATGTTCCTTATATTTTTGTTTAACTTTGCTTTGTAGATAAAATGGTTAGTACTCGAAGTGGTGGTGCAAAGAAGACACAGTCACAGGGGTATATTCATCTACGGAGTAGCAAGAGGAAGAGGGATGATAAGGAAATCCAGACAGCTCAAGCCGCTAGCAAAAAAAGACCTGCTAGTAAGGAGTGTAACGAGGAGCAGGGGGAAAGTCAAGTTAGCATTGATATGAATCGTCCAGAACAGTTGCATGAACGAGAGCAGGCTGTTGGTGATGCAGTAGCAGATGATGAAGTTGGAGTAGCAGAATCATCTGATGATGACAGTGCAGAAGAAGAAACAGGAGAACCACAAACTGAAGGAGGTGCTGGTAGAGATGAAGAAGGAAGAGAAGATGTTCAAATTGGAGAAACAGAAGCAGGTAGTGCTGGAGTAGGTGAAAGAGAAGGAGCAAATCAAACACAAATTGAAGGAGGTGGTATTAGACAAGAAGAAGTAGGTGAAACTGTGCGTGAAACTGAAGAATGTGTTGGTAGTGGTAGAGTGGAAGAAGAAACAGGACAATTAGAAGCAGGTGATGGTAGTTGTGGTGCAGGAGAAAGAGAAAGAGAAAGACAAGTTGAAGCAGGTGAAGCTGGAGAACAAAGAGTAGCTATTGAAGCTGGAGAATTAGAAGCTGCAGAAGAAGAAGCTGCAGAAGAAGAAGCTGCAGAAAAAGAAGTTGGTGGTGTTGGAGAAAATTTCAATCCTGATGTTGTTGTTGGTGATGTTTTAAGGGAACTTGGTGGTGCTGATCAAGATGAGTCAGCAGAGAAAAGAGGAGAAGAGGATGTTGAAATGGCAATAGGTGAAGCCGTCGCTGATCAGGTTGGATAATTCGTCAAACTAATGTGGCAGTTGTGTACACATATTATAATATGTGTGCACATATTGTAATAGGTGCACACATATTACAATATGTGCACACATATCATGATATGTGCCAACGTCTCAGTATAGTTGCACATAATATAATATGTGTGCACATCTAATATTATGTGTAATATTAGTGAACACATAATATTATATGTGCACACATATTATATTATGTGCAACTATACTGAGACGTTGGCACATATCATGATATGTGTGCACATATAATAATATGTGTGCACATATAATAATATGTGCTTATATCTCTCTGTTTGATGATTAATTCATGCAGTCAGTAATGTGTTCTGAATGTGCAGGTTCATGGTGAGGTTGCGTTCACTCCTCAGAACAACTTGAGGACGCATATGGACGTACACGGCGAGACGAAAGTGCCTAGATTTGCTGTGAGATCCTCCATCTCTGGTTCCTTTGCCGCTTTTAAAAAACTCTTGAAAAAACTTAAATTTGAGGAAAGTTTCAGAAACAGCATATTTGGTCACCTATGGGAGTTGAATACCAATGCCATTTTCGCTCCAAAATTAGTCCATGGCCTCCGGGAACGCGCAATCGTTTGTGGAAAGAAGAAGGAATTGTGGGTCAACTTTAACGGATTGCCCGTTCGTTTTGGCCTTAGAGAATTTGCATTGATGACTGGTCTGCAGTGTCATTCTTTCCCGTCTGACGAATTTATAACTGGGGAGGTTGCTAAGAGGGGTGAAGCTTTATGGTTCTCGATAACCAATGAGGGCAAGCAGAAGTCTGTTACAGCAGAGCAACTACTGGAGCAGATCGAGACAAGCACAACCATTAGTAGACCTCACAAGTTTCGCCTTTGCTTGGCTTGGTTTGCACACGCAATTCTTTGTGCCAAAGATAAGCGTACAAGCATTCCCAAAAAGTACGTCCACCTAGCATCGAGGCCCAACACATACTTCAATGAATATCCATGGGGCAGAGAGAGCTTTGATCAAACAATTAAGTATCTTCTTATACAGTCTGTGGATAAAAAGGATTTCACCCTATATGGCTTTCCTTGGGCATTCATTGCCTGGGCATATGAAGCCATTCCTTCGCTGAGGCACGGTGAATTTCCTGAGTTGCCCACAGAGCCAAGGATGATACGGTGGATGTCAGACAAGCAAGAGCGTGAGTGCGACCAGTTGTTCCGCAATGCTGATAACCCGGTAAGTCTGTAGTTTATATGCAGTCAAAGACAATTTATGTGTACACATAAATAATATGTGTGCACATAATATGTTATGTGTGCACATAATGAAGCACCATAATTGATGTTGATCCTTCTATAATATGTGTACACATAATGATTTATGTGTGCACATATTGTTAGATGTTTGCACATATTATATACAGCTAAAACTTCTGTCTATTCATCTCATTGGTGATGTATTTTTTTCTTTTTCTTTTTTTGATTGATGGGGGCTGCAGGTGGTGACCCCTTGCCTTGTTCCAACTCCTAGCGAGATGGAGAAGGATTTCATGAAAAAGTTTGTTCCGTATGAAGATGTGGAGGATGAAGTGATTGATAGGCTGACTGAAAAGTTGGATGGTGTTAGTAGACTGACTTTGGCAGTTCAAATTCCAGTGGATGGGCAAGAAGATGGTTCAAGAGTTAATGCTGTTGGAGCTTTAAGAGATCGTGGTGATGGTGGAGATTTTAGTGAAGGTCGTTTGAATGATTGTGCAGATGTTGAAGTTCCTGTACAAGATGTTGCTGCAGAGCATGAAGTTGCCAGACGTGTGAGCTTCAGTGCTTTTGGTGGTGGTGGTCATAATAGAGGTTTTGAAAGATCATTTGGTTCTGTAGGTGATGGTGGTGAAGGTACGTCAAGATCCCATTATTGTTGCCAATGTAAATTGTGCCAAGAATGCAAAGAACAAAGAGATAAAGAGAAACAGATGTTCAATGATATGAAGGAGGTCCTTGATTCTCTTCTACAATGGACAAAGCAGCAGCCCAGGAGGACTGTGTACCCTGCAAGGACACAGATATCTCCTTATGTACAGTCTATAAAGAGGAGGGCAAGGATGGTGAAGAACAGGAAGACCACTCCGGTTGCAAAGAAGGTTCGTGAAATTGTCCATGAAGAGGTTCAGGAGCAGGTTGAGGCAGAATTTGAGGAGCGACTTCCTGTTAATATTTATAGGCATGTTGATCCGGCAAAGAAAAAAGCTTTTGATGCATACATGCGTTCGAGAAAAAAGCAGAAGATCATTGTTATGGGCCATGAATATGATCAACCTGAATTTCGTTTGATTACAACCATGTCAGAGTGGTTGGAGAGTCAGGTAAACGAGTAACTATAGTTGTCATACGTGTGCACATATTCTTTTTATGTGCATACATATTCTTTTTATGTGCACACATATTATTTTTATGTGCACACATTTCATTTTATGTGCACACATTTCATTTTATGTGCACACATTTCATTTCTTTTTATGTGCACACATTTCATTTTATGTGCACACATATTCTTTTTATGTGTGCACTTATTCCCTTTATTTGTGTAACTATGATTACGAAGCTTCTTCTTTTTCAAAATGTCTGCAGCACGTTGATGTAATCTTGGCCTTAATGAGGATCAGACACAAGGAATTCACAAGTCACTATGATCCGAGTGATGTCATCCTCGACATGAACTTCTGCTCAGTCATTGCTGGATCGTACATGGACCTTGAAAAGGAGGCAGAGAAGGAGGGGATTTCTTTGGATGCTTATATGAAGGTGACGCCTACTGCTCAAGGACTCGTGGATTATGCGCTTGGTAAGACTCCTTACCCAGGTGGGCGCCGTTGGGATGGGGTCAAGAGGATATTTACAGTCATGAACATTATAAAAAAACATTATGTGACTGTTGTTTTCTTGGTTGAGGAAGGGAGGATTGAAGTTTATGACTGTAATATTGGGGTGTTCGATGAAGATACTTTTGCGCCATATATGTTTCCCATCATGGTAATGTTCCCAAGACTGTTGCGAGATTGTGGCAAATTCAACCACTTGCCTGATGAAATCCTGAAGCAAGACATGTGGCCTTATGAGAGGTTGAAGGGTTTGCCACACAATGACACGGGGACAGCATGTGGTGGGTATTCACTGATGTACATCGAGCACCTCCTCACCAACACCCCAATGACGGAACTCAGCGATAATACCATGGAGGACTGCAGGTACAGGTGGGCAGTGGACGTATTTCATGAAAAGATGTCTCCTTAAGTTGTTGCAATTTGGTTGTAATTTTTGGATAATCAAAGCCATGTTTGGCTTTTTATTGGTCTGTAAGGATAATTTAAGCCCTTTGTGGCTTTGTTTTTATTTCCTTTTGTGTATGCGTAAAGACTTTTGGTAAATATTGGCTATGATAAAATGTAGTTGTGTTTGTATGTTATTTACATTTCTATTGTTATATTTCTCTCATTTGAATTGACGATATATGTGTGGACACACCGTCAAATATGCAAAACAGTTAAAATTAATTAGTGTAAGAAGTAAACGACTCTTGTGAGGAGTTCGACTCTTGTGCACGCTTATAATATTACGTGTACACATATTATAATATGTGTTACTATTTGTCCCAATGATATGCTAAGTTATCATCCAGTTAGACATTTAGGTGTACACATATTATAGTATGTGCACACATACAATACTATGCGTGCACATATTATAATATGTGCAGATGAACCAAGCGTATCATTGGGGAAATATCATCCAGTTAGAAATTTAGGTGTGCACATATTATAATATGTGCACACATACAATATTATGCGTGCACATATTATAATATGTGCAGATGAACCAAGCGTATCGTTGTGGAAATAGTCACACATACAATATTATGCGTGCACATATTATAATATGTGCATGCATAATATTGTATGTGTGCACATATTATAAAATGTGCAGATGAACCAAGCGTATCATAGTCGAAATAGTTACACATAACATAATAGGTGTACACATAATATTATATGTGTGCACATATTATAATATGTGCACACATAATTTGTCATTTTCCAAATCTGAGTGCCAAAGAATGATCCCACTATTGCCTACACTGAATTATAGTGTTTAGGGCGTATTTTTGTGGTATTTATGCACTTATTGCATCCATCTTGGTCTATTTGATCTTCCTTTGTTGATACTGCAAGTATACCTTGGGTTGAAGGCTGAGTTGAAACAAAGTGTTACATTATTAGTCTTGGATAATGATGATGATAGTGTAAAAGACACGAACCAAGTGCTTTGGTGCATATTTTGATCGTTTCACATTAAAATGCACTATAAGTATATCAATTTGTATGGATTGTTGAGATTTCTCACTCATTATCAACTGTAGACTTGATGGTTACTAAAGAACACATAGAAAAACACTTGAATGAGCTTTGCTTAGACCAAAGCAACACATAATATATGAAAATAGTACCAAACCTACATGTAAGCTAACATAAATGGACAGCCAACGCAATGCAAAGTACCTTACTAAGATATGCATGGTTCCACTGCACATATTACATTATGTGCACACATATAATACTATGTGCACACATATAACAATATGTGCACGCATATAATAATATGTGCACGCATATAATTATATGTGCACGCATATAATAATATGTGCAGACTTACCAAGAACTCTTAGTATTATATGTGTGCACATATTGTTATATGTGTGCACATAGTATTATATGTGCAGTGGAACCATGCATATCTTAGTAAGGTACTTTGCATTGCGTTGGCTGTCCATTTATGTTAGCTTACATGTAGGTTTGGTACTATTTTCATATATTATGTGTTGCTTTGGTCTAAGCAAAGCTCATTCAAGTGTTTTTCTATGTGTTCTTTAGTAACCATCAAGTCTACAGTTGATAATGAGTGAGAAATCTCAACAATCCATACAAATTGATATACTTATAGTGCATTTTAATGTGAAACGATCAAAATATGCACCAAAGCACTTGGTTTGTGTCTTTTACACTATCATCATCATTATCCAAGACTAATAATGTAACACTTTGTTTCAACTCAGCCTTCAACCCAAGGTATACTTGCAGTATCAACAAAGGAAGATCAAATAGACCAAGATGGATGCAATAAGTGCATAAATACCACAAAAATACGCCCTAAACACTATAATTCAGTGTAGGCAATAGTGGGATCATTCTTTGGCACTCAGATTTGGAAAATGACAAATTATGTGTGCACATATTATAATATGTGCACACATATAATATTATGTGTACACCTATTATGTTATGTGTAACTATTTCGACTATGATACGCTTGGTTCATCTGCACATTTTATAATATGTGCACACATACAATATTATGCGTGCACATATTATAATATGTGCACGCATAATATTGTATGTGTGACTATTTCCACAACGATACGCTTGGTTCATCTGCACATATTATAATATGTGCACGCATAATATTGTATGTGTGCACATATTATAATATGTGCACACCTAAATTTCTAACTGGATGATAACTTAGCATTTCATTGGGACAAATAGTTACACATATTATAATATGTGTACACGTAATATTATATGCGTGCACATATTATAATATGTGCGCGCATAAATTCATATGTGAAGTTGAACGGTACAGATTTTAGTTATGTATTTTGCCTTAGTGGTTGCCATTCGAAACATAATCTTTGGCAAGCAAAAAAACTATATGTCTGAGACTTCGTGGGTATTGGAAACATAATGAAGGTAATGAACAGTAATTGTTAAAAGTTTCAAAGATAAAATACGCAATAGCACGGATAATTGTTCAACGCACAAGCTGTTTAAAAGGACAAATACTCTACGACCCAGCACCACTACTATTTCAAACTCCTGATTGTACTCCTCGATGGGGACATGTCGTTTTTTTGTGGCCAAATCGTTTGCATATTCCACATCTATTCCTCCGGGTTTTAAATGCTTCCCCAACTGATGGCATTCTCTTCGTCCTCCTCCTTCCCCGTGGGATCTTCACATAAGGTGGTCGAATTTTTCTCTCGTAAAGCTCCGGTGGAGCATTCCACAATTCCTCTGGTAAGATTGGATGTATTATGTCTGCATAAGCGAGAATGTACGTATTGGTGTAATAATACGGAGAAGTAAAATTGTACAATTCGCTCCCATATGCTCCATACTGACGTCTTATGGCTGCGCAAGCATGTACACAAGGATACATATCAATCTGAAACTTTCGACACGAACATGTCCTTTCGCTTAGATTGATATTTACAGCATCATCTCCAGTACCAACTGAATACATATCCGTGCCATTGGTAACAACCAACAACCTTGCTCCTGCGTCATTATTTTTCTTTAATATATCCTCAATTGAAGGGACACAAGGCTTTGTATGTTTCATGAACATCGTACGCCTCTCATGAAATTTTTCAGCAAAGTTTCGTATGATAGCATTGAACAAGGCTGTTATGGGCATTTCTCTTTCATCCTTTAGCATTGAGTTCATGGACTCAGCAATGTTAGTCGTCATCACACCAAACCTACAATTATGTGTAAACATTATAATAGGCGTAACCAGACACTCACAAAAATATAAACTTTGAAACTTTGGTACACATAACTTAATATGTGTACACATAAAAGAATATGTGTACACTTATTATTTTATGTGTACACCTCTTCAGCAAGTTGGGAGGTCTTAATAAAGCCACGTCTCACAATATGTGTACACATAATCTTTATAGGTGTACACATATTAAGTTATGTGTGCACATATAATAAGTGGGGAGGTCTTAATAGCTTGCACATCTCACAATATGTGTGCACATAATATTTACAGGTGTACACATAATATAATATGTGTACACCTATTGTGAGATGTGTACACCTATTATATTATGTGTACACATATTTTCAACTGTTATCAGTACCTGTGTCCTGGAAAGTATGCTCTGCTCCAGCGCTCAAATCCAACCCTCTCAAGATATGCTGCAGCCTTGTCACACTTAATCCGGATTTCACCGAAATGTGACTCAAATTCTCTCTCCGTATATGAATCGGCTGCTGCATGAAAATTTCCCATGAAACTACCACAATGAAAATTTGTCCGGATGCTTTGAGACAAGTGCCACTTGCAAACACCATAATTAGCTTCAGGGAAGATCTTTGATACTGCCTTTACGATGCTTGGATGCCTATCAGAAATTATGCACAACTCATTGTCGCTGGGGAGTAT
This sequence comes from Petunia x hybrida, assembly GCA_037355625.1. Classification (NCBI taxonomy): domain Eukaryota; kingdom Viridiplantae; phylum Streptophyta; class Magnoliopsida; order Solanales; family Solanaceae; genus Petunia; species Petunia x hybrida. Next base: position 253,202 of record JBBBVM010000845.1, read on the forward strand.
ACCGACCAACTGTTCAAAAAAGAATTCATAAGATGCATCACACTCAACATTTACAACACAAAATGCTAATGGAAAAATATGTGTCTCTGCGTCTTGTGCCACAGCAGACAACAAAACTCCCCCGTACTTGCCAGACAAGTGAGTTCCGTCTACAGCTATGACTTTCCTCATATACGCAAATCCCCTAATCCATGACCCAAGAGATACAAAAAAATACAAGAAGTTCCCATCGCGATCAACCTCCAAACTTGTCTTGGTACCTTCATTTGAAGTCCTAAGCATATAACGGTACGCATCCAAAACCTCGTACCCATGCTCTGGAGTCCCTCTTGTCAAAGACTTGGCAATAATACCACCCATTCGACTCTTCCAATAGCTAATGTTAGAACCCAAATCCCTATTGACTGCTTGCCTAATTTCCTTTGTAGTTGGACCTTTTCCCTCATCATACCAAGACTTCATGAATTCACCAACGACTTCCGCCGAGGCGAGTGGACTATGACTTGAGAGGTGCTCTAACCCGCATGTATGCTTATTCTTGTAAACTTTAATCATAAAGGTATCATCATTTAAATACTTGGTGGCTCGAAGCCACCACTTGCAATTAACATTTACACAACGGACACAATATACATTTTTGGTATGCTTCACTGACTTGAAACAAAAGTGCTTCTTCAGTGCAGCAATCTTCAAAGCCACAACTAAGGCGCGCTTGTTTTTGAAAGTTAAACCCTTATAAAATCCGGTGCCGTCATCCTCACCATCTTTGCTGTTTGGTGTAGCTTCCACATTATTTACATCATTGCTATCAACAAATACATCATTGCTCCCAATAACAGGATTAGGAGTTAACTCCACCTTGTCTTCTTTGTCTGCTTCGTCAACCTCATCTTCAACCTCATCTTCTTCTCGTTCATGTTCTTCTTCACCTCCTTCATTCTCTGATATTTGCATATTGAACGGCTCTTCATCACCAATGTCATCCCATCCGTTGCTAGAACAATCATAAGAGCGTCCATGATTTGGCATCAGATTGATGTTTGAAACTTCCACTGACCTATCATCCAAATATACCCTTAAAGTTGGTCTATTACCAGCTCCATCGACATCGGCCAGGTAAATAAGGAGATCGTCATCGTTCTTTATTCTACAAGGATGACTCTTTTGCTTTGAACAAATGCTGAGCATGTATGTAATGCAAAGATTATTTGGATCGTGACTTACCGAACATCTGGTAATAATCTTTTCAACTAACTCAGAATATGTAACCTCATTATTCACAACAATTGGCACCGTCTCCCTAGACTTCGAAATCCAAGTGAAACAATCACGGCTCTCCACCCATTCACCAAGAAAATCAATTGCTAACAGTAGCATTATTGGGAAAAATACCTGTAAAAAATAAAGATCTTCATCACTCCATGAAAACACCAGTATATTTGAGCACATAATATTATATGTGTACACATAATATTATATGTGTACACATAATATTATATGTGTAAAAAGAAAACCTGCAAACAATATGTTATATGTGTACACATATTTAATATGTGTACACATAATGTAATATGTGTACACCTAATTTAATATGTGTAAGACGAAAATGTGGTATCCTCGTCTTAATGTGTACACATATTACATTATGTGTGCACATAATATAATATGTGCACACGTATTAGACGCTACAGCTCGTCATCCCCACTGTTCAGGCATCGTCGTTTACGAAATGAAACCCAGATTCAGAAATAAAACCACTTGCATTGTACAATGATAAAACCTTACACTCACCCAAGATGATAAAATGGATTCAGAAACTCGATGTAGAAATGAAAACCCGATTCAAAAATGAAATGAAGAAATTGATTTTTACAATCGGAATATACTGAAAATGAGTACACTTGATGAGGAAAAACTAATATCAATCTATGGGGGCAAAAATTTGAGCTGATTGAAGCAAAAAAAAATGGGCGGGAAAGACGAGAATTCAGATCTGCCGGCGAATTGGAAAGGAAGAGGAGAAAGAGAGGAGAGAGGAATGGGAAAAGGTTTGCACATTTTTGCTATTTTTGGCTAAACCAAAATACTTTATATTCGAGGGCCATTTTGTATTTTTCAAAACCTTGGGGTGATGTTTGTTAAGTGATATAAATGATTAAACACCTAATTAACCCTTTGTCCCTTCCACCCATTTCTTAAAACTTGAGTCCTAACATACTAACATTGTTAAGCTGATTTGCTGCATTTACAATAAGAACACAAAACTATTGGTGTATGAGTACTTGCAACATCAAAGCTTAGACAAATGGCTACATCACAAGAAAAGAAGTAAATTATCTGTCAGTGCAGCCCAAAATGTTATCTTGAAATGGGATATTAGGCGGCGTATAGCAACTGGAGCAGCACTTGGTCTTTGCTATATGCACCACGATTGCTCCCCGCCCGTCATTCATCGAGACATGAAATCTAGTAATATTCTTCTAGATGATGAATTGAATCCCAAAATTGCAGATTTTGGACTAGCAAAAGTTCTATCTAAGCGTGGAGATCATCACACTGAGACTGCTTCAGCAGTTGCTGGTACTTTTGGTTACATTGCTCCAGGTATTTATAATCTTCTTGGCTCCACGACCAATCTTACCTATTAATTTCTTGGTTAATGTTCTTAAGCTTGACATTACATTACATTACATTCCTTTCTTTGGATTCCATTCAGAGTATGCCTATACAAGGAAAGTAAATACAAAGAGCGATGTCTATAGCTTTGGTGTGGTGTTATTGGAGCTAGCTACTGGGAGGGAACCTGTAAACAGAGATGATCATATGAACCTAGAACAATGGGCATGGAAACACTGTCAAGAAGACAAGCCCATTATAGATGCTCTTGATGCAGAAATCATGGAACCAGCAGTCTTGAAAGCTATGACCGCCATTTTTAAATTAGGACTAATGTGTACCAGTAATTTAGCTTCTTCTAGGCCGTCCATGATGGAAGTACTGCGAATTCTTCTATTCTATGCTGACTAGTTTGACCTTTGTTGTTATTGAGCAATAGGTTCAAGGGATAAATCAATCTTTCCAAGGAATGGAGATGTTCCTTCTTGCTGATCAAATGAATAAAGGCTTTGAGGAGTTGTTTCCTACGTACCTTTCTATTTGTTTTAATTATAGATAATGGAAAGGGGAGGAGAAATAGGGGAAGGGATTAATAGATAGGGAATCAAACATTCACCTATATGTTGAAGTGTGAGCTACCCTGATTCCCCTCTGTATCCTAGGGAAAAAGAATTGCATCTTCTTTTCTTTGTTACACGTTTCATCCCATATTTGATTGAGCTATGGTTAAGTTTCATGGAATTCAAGAGTATAATATTCATTGAGGATGAGTTCAAGAGTATACAATACAATTAAAAGGTTCAAGGAAACATATTCAAAAAAAAAAAAAAAAAATCCCACCTTCTACAGTTCAGAAAGCCTAAATAGTCACCAAGAAATCATAGATGAATAGTTCAGTTCAATACTCATCTTGTGCAAATATAGATAATCATGAGATGGTTTTCAAGAGTTAAAAGTCTTTTCATTTTAATTAGACAGACTGTTGCTGCCAATTTTGAGTCTTTTGGAGTGCGGTGAATAACCAATAGCTTCTCCTTTGAGAATGACATGGACAAACCACTTCTTCCGTATGTTTGAATACACAGAAGCAGGAAAAACAGGAAAAAGGTAACATGATTATTGTAAAGGGAGACTACTTACATATGATGCAGATCCAAACTAGTAGCACTTTTGTGCAAGATCAAGAAATTCATATAAGTTACATAGATATCCTTTAAGACAATACATAGTAAGGAAGCTGTAGTGTATGCTCTCACAGTGAGTTATTAGGATCTCTGGCTCTACACTGGTGTGTTACCATATTTATCGTACTGAGTGTTTCTCCTTGCACATTCCAAGATTGTCTTGTCAGCAGTAATGAAGTATGCAGAAATGGAAGCTGTTCACAGTAAGAAAACAAAGAAATATAAATTAGAGACTGTGGGAGACTTGTTAGGACCACAGAAAGAATTGAAGGGAACAAAAAAGCTATTATTAAGAATTTAAATAGAAGTGAAAGATCACCTAACATGCTATGGTATTTTAGAAGTACAATACATGATATAATGTCTGGAGACGGGAAAAAAAGAGGTTGCAACCAAATGATTAACTACTCATTGGCGATAAGATCACAAGAATATTGTGGAAAGATGGAGCTTTACATGGGAGATACCCAAACTAGACATACTACATATGATTAAGTTACATGGAAAGTCCTACTATAGTATGATGCTTATGAGCAATACACCACGCCCATTTCCAGTTTGAGGAAAATAATTAAGAATAAAAAGGATGGTCACATACGATGTAGTCAAATTAGATCAGAGAGATACAATTGGTAGCTTTTATGTGTCTTCACTTGTATACAAGCCTTATCACAAATCACAGACCCCTTGCACTATTTAACAGTTGAAGGAATATGGAACACATATTAAGGTCATACCAGCAGATATGATGAGTGCTTGAGCAGTATAATTGAGATTTGCCTTTGCCCAAGGAATTGTCCGCACTGCAACCAACTGAAAATTTGAGGGCCAAGATTTATAATGTATTCACCATCACAGCAACGATGTTACAATATTAGGGTGTTAGAAAGAGGAGTAGATATCATTTATAGAAGCCCAGTTCTATGAAGTTAAAATGTCATCAAACTCATACCTATCTAGAACAAGATCATATTTAAATATAAAGATAAGGTTATAAAGCAATTCTGACAACAAGTAAGGTTAGCATGGCTTGCAGATAAAGGTGGATTATCAACCTCCTCACCTTGTATGTTATTTGGTTCATTTTTGGAAGCAAGATTAAACATGAGATTGTTTGTGATAATACATTAACAGTTCTCAGATTATCTATGAGAATATGTTTTCGCTTTTGGTTTTTCATGATACAGAACTTTGTTAAAAAACTTATTCTATTTCTATATGTTATGATCTTGCAAAGTTTTTCTCTCAAGTACACTCCCTATCTTTATTCTTGAAAAACACATGATAAGTGTTATCAAATCGTATCTACAAATACCTTTCAGACGACGATCATCATCATCCAGTTGATTGCTTTGAGAAATCTAGTACCAAACACATGATGATAGTGACCTAAAAAGTGTTATCTTAAACTTGAGCTTCAGTTTCACACTACTAGGTCCTTAGAAATTAAATGCTACATGAATTTCTATTGCAAAGAGGGGAGGATTTCCTTAATGGAAAAAGCAAAGAGACGCACTCTAGACGCATTTCTATTGCAAAAATGTGGATACAAATGGTACTAATCCGGTGGGAAAATTTGAGTAGGAAAAGTTGGGAGATAGAAAGGGAAAAAAAAGAAGAAGAAGAAGAAGAGATATACTCCATGAAAGATCAATGTTTTTTTATTTCTAAGGCGGATACATGATCGAGTTTACACAATCATTCTGACAAGAAATGAAGCTCCCGTTTGGTTCTGTATTTTTTTTTTCTCAAAACAGGTATTGAAAATATGTTTGTTTACAAAATGTGATTTCTGGGCAGTTTGAAGACAATTACTATGACTTCTCTGGTAATGTTAACCTCTGTACTTCTAATTCACGCCGTGTTCCATCTCAACTCATGTGTAATCATAGTCACAAACACCGCAGAACCATGATCATACTTTTCCCGGTCGAAGTCCTTGTAGTTGTTCTACTTTTTCTTTTGTGCTACACTATGAATTATTCAAGACTTCCTCTGACTGAAAAGTTTTGGAAGAAGAAGCAAAAGACTGAAGATTATCAGTTAACCCGCTTTCGAAGAAGCTTAGACTTCAGAAACTGATTGGGAGTGGAGGATCAGGAAAAGTCTATCGAGTTGGTGTCAATTCAAACGGGAGTATGTTGATGTTAAAAGAATATGCAATGAAAGCAAGTTAGAGCACAGACTGGAGAAACAGTTTCTTGCAGAAGTTCAAATATTGGGCGGGATTCGACATGCTAACATTGTTAAGCTGATTTGCTGCATTTACAATGAGAACTCAAAACTTCTGGTGTATGAGTACATGCAAAATCAAAGCTTAGACAAATGGTTACATTACAAGATAAGAAGTAAAATGTCGGTCCGTCCAGACCAGAATGTTGTCTTGAAATGGAATATTAGGCTAAACAAAGCAATTGGAGCAGCACATGGTATTTGCTATATGCACCATGATTGTGTCCCTCCCATCATTCATCGAGACATTAAATCTAGTAATTTTCTTCTACACGACGAATTGAATCCAAAAATTGCGGACTTTGGACTGGCGAAAGTTCTATCTTAGCGTGGAGATCATCACACTGAGACTGCTTCTGCAGTTTCTTGTGCTTTTGGCTACATTGCTCCAGATACTTATGATCCTCTTAGCTCCATGATTAATTTTGTTGGAAATTAGATTCGGGGCACCCATGTGGGTCAACCCGAATCCATGTTAAATATATATAAATATATATATGTGTTATATATTTATTAAAAGAAAAGAGAGAAAGTACATGTCGATTGGAAATAGTATGAAGAGTTGTATCTCTTTATAACTATTAAAAGGAAGTCCTAAATTGTTGGAACTTCTAAGTCTTTGTCCTGCGGTTCTTTTCTATGAAAGCAGAAAGAATAAACTTCTTCTTCCTCCTCTAGACAACAAACAACTACTACTTCTCTCCCAAATAATTGGAATAGAAAACTCTCTTCTTCTATGTGAAGAACTAGTAATAGATTCCTAAGAAGAACATTGGTGATCTTCTACGAATTGGAACTTCATCTGTAACTCAGGTACGACCTTAGACTGTGACTTTTACGGTGTAATTCGTTTCTAACAACATGTGATTGCATCCCTGACTAGTGAAACAAATACGGATAGACCCTGGGCAAATTGTATGTTCTTGGATTATGTATAATCCTTCATTGGTATCAGAGCCCGAGCTATTTATTTTCTAGTCCCTAATTAACAAAAGAAATTGAGTGTCTTGAATGCATATCACTGTCATATGATTGAATTGGAGTTACCCGTGAAGATTGCTTTGAATTTGCAATTAGTTGTGTTTTTTTTGGGTGCTGTGAAAAGCCTTGAAAATAGTTGGAGATATAGTACTAGTTTAAATATAATAAGAACAGATTTCTTTCTTAATTTTTTGTGATGATTGGCCATTCGGATTATAAGTGAATAACTGTGGGAAGAAGATTTTCTAATGACAAATTTATGATTTTAAAGCCTTCGCCAACATCCATCAGTGGAATATTCACAATATATTTGTGGAATGAAACTTGGTTTCACTGTTGTTTGTTTTCATTGGTTTGGTTCTATTGAAATCAAATAAGATGGTTCGGTTTTGTTCCGAGTCCTAAACAGCCATAGAAGCTCTTCAAATAAGTGGAATTTTCACAATATGTTTGGCCATGTGACGCTTCATAATAGAGTTGGAATCTAAAGTGATTCCTTCCCGATCTCTACAGTGACTGTGTTACGTTCTTTTTGTTTTTTTGTCCACCTTGGCTTCAGGAGTTGTGCAATTCAGTCACACCGTTTCGTAGAAAAGGGTTACTGCATTTTTTAGAGAACTTTGTTAGGATAAAGTTTTCTTCCATCGTGTTCTATGTAAAAGACTCTCTGCGTGAGACGCCGTGAGTTACACATTTTTTGAAAGAAGTCATCAGAAACAAATAACAACTATATTTATATGACTCATAAAGTGTGGAATGAAAAGACAAAGGAACAGATAACGTACACTCCTGACTTGTTTGTTTTTGTTGGCTTGAAGAGGGAGTTTTGTGATCCCCAAGCAAACTATGATTTTGGTAAATTTAGAAGTACCATAGCATGTTCACAATATGTCTGTGAAATATAACCTATGTTGGCTTCACTCCTGATTCCATTCTTTTTAATTAAATGGCATTAGTGGACTCACGGAAAGGAAATGAACTCAAAACCAAATTTTGTGTAAAAGTTTTGCGTAAAACTTTATCATCACTATTATATATGTGCCTATGCACATATATATATATATATATATATATATATATATATGTGTGTGTGTGTGTGTGTGTATGTGTGTGTGTGTGTGTGTGTGTATAAATAGATGTGATGGCTGGCGAGTTGGATCCTTAATTTTTTTTTCTATATGTGTTATAGAAAAATATCGTGACCTTTTCTCTTTATATAAGTGTATTAAGTAAATGGTTTCTCATCCCACATGCCAAAACTAGTGGATCTTTATGATTATGTTGTATGTAGAAATTGAAACTTGCAATTGGTTTTGCCTCGAGAGCTAAGGAATAGCCTTTTCCTAGAAGGTTTTTTTGTGGCCTCCGAAAAATAGGGAAGAGTTCCTGACTTAGAGCTTCTCTAAGTCAAATCAGTGTCACAATTGTTTCTGTGACAAATTTTTGCTCTTAAATGAAATTTGAAGCGATTGCTTTGTCTGGCTTTCATTAGAGAGAAAAGAAATATTGATAGTCATGGAAGGGTGCTAACGACTCTAAACAATTATTGCCGTATAATTGTTATTGTTCCATTAAGGCATATGGTTGCCTAGTTTGGCTATTCAAAAGTAGATGGCATCAGTTGAGTTTTTCCTTTTAAACCAAGGCCATCTTGACTCCTTTGCTAAGAGAACTTAGGAAGTTCCTTGAAAAATCCCACACAAAGTTATTTTATTGATTGTGATGGTTAGTTCAAGTCAGTGGCATCATTTGTGGAGAACCTTCGATTAAAAGTTTTCAGGAAATCTCCATTCGACACCATGCATATATTTATTTATATGAACTATATGTGTACATATATTGGTGAGAGTCCAACGTGGTATAGAAAAGTTATGGTGCAATTATTTTGTGTAATTGTCTATGTGACATCATTTTCGTACAAGTATGTGTACTTGTATGAATATTATTGCTATTTCTATATCCGTTTATAGAATTTTTGTTTAGTTGGTCTTGAATTTAAGTAATTTCAGACGAGTGTTCCTTTAATAATAGATTATATTAGATTTATCAAATATCAGAATTTGGATGATGATTGGGAACATAGTGAACTTTCGATTCCAAATCTAATGTGAAATAAATATTAACATAGTTAAATTATTTTAAGGATTAGTATGTATATGATTTTTAGGCTTTAAGAAAGTACACAGTTGTCTCAAATAGTTTATACTAGTTTATATCAATATATCAACTGCTATTAGAATATTGTCCCGAGCTTAACAAATGGTGTTAACAGTGACAGTAAAATCCAGTATGTCCTAAAAGAGCAAAAGGCTCTTGAGATTCTAGATATGTCTATGATGTCTCGTGAAAATGACATTACACTCCATTATAGCTGGTATGATATAACATTTATGATCCAAATTATGAAATTGTTCTAAGTCAGACACTGATATTCCATATAAGTTATGGATAGATGAAAATCCAATTTTTTTCTGCTGTTGGATTTGTGCTGCTACTGTATATTAAGTTATTTTCCCACATGGAAAACTAGTTCCAAGGGGAAGGACATGAATCTTTTTGTGATACTATTTCAGTTCAAGGTTTATGTGTTCATAAGAGAACAAGACAACAGTGGCATAGTAACTGAAATTGGATCATGATGTTACATTCTTAGCTAATATTTTTCCTTAGGAGGGTGAGATAGGTTAAGACTTGTCTCTTCATGAAACTGTGGATCAAATTGCTTCCGCTAATGACAGTCAAATGGATTCGAGTAAAGGATCACTTTGGTGATAATGGATCTGTTCCGACTAGAACTAAGATAACTAAAATAATTCATTTAATATTGTTGGTCCCAGTGGGAGTAACTATCAATTGATATATCAATTTTATCAATCTCAACCTCGACGAATGAGTCGTCTGCATATTCCCCATCGTCGATTTGAGATCGAAGGGGAAGCATATATAGTTACTCCATAAGAAGTATAAGAGCTACAAAAAGTAATTGAGGCTCTTGATACCCTGCTAAGGATAAATAGTTTAAGCAATGGAGAAATGGAGTTAGTGAAACCAAATCAAGAGTTGGAATTGGTTAATATACCTTTGGGTCTAAAGCCAGTGGGAATAAGTGGGTTTTCACTAGCGCAAGGCCGATGTAGTATAAAAAAAATATGGGTTAGTTCTTGAAGTTCAGATTTCAAGAGATCGTTCTAGATCTTATATTAAGAAATTTTCTTGAATGATTTAATATGCAATACTGCATACCCATATATACTCCTATTTCTAGAGCCGAAGAGTTAAGTTGGAGGATGTGTTCTCGTGAACCCATAAGAATATGATTTGGCTCATGATGCATGATATCTGTTATTTTAGTTAACAAATATCAACCCGACTTTGAAAAGGAATACTGAAAAGCAGTTAAAGGATACCGAAGTATCTCAAAGGCACATGTAATTATCCTTGTAATATAAAGGAAAGGATTTACTACTCAAAGACAATATTTACGATGATTGAGAAGAAGATTTAGATGAGAGAACATCTAAATCTGAGTATGTCCTTCTTTGCTAAATAATAGCGATGCGTATATTGTTTGTGTAGCAAGAAACAATCATCAGCCTTATTTATAAAGAAAGCTGAATTTATAACGTTTTCAGCGACTCTGCAAGAAGATGTTTGGTTTAAACGTCTTTATGATAAATTTGGATGTGTTTGATAGTGCTATTGAATTAGTTACAATCAAGTGTGATAGTCAAGTCTCAATAACTTACACAAAAGTCCCGAGTATTATTAGAAGACAAACCATATTGATATAAAGTATAATTTCGTTTGAGACATAATTGTACAACGAAAATTGAACATGAAATACATCTCTATGCATTATATGATAGTAGATTCAATAATGAAACTCATAGCATTTGTTGCTTATGAATGATATGTGAATGCATTGAGTTTACGTAGATGTAGATGTATTTATATTTTAACTTTTCCCAAGCATGTTCACATAAACCGCATTAATGGACTTAATGTAGTTAAAGCCTAAATTGCTTGTTGTTGGTTCATATACATAGAATAATTTTATGTTTAGTACATAAATTTGAAGTATGTCGGACAGACAAAAAGGTTGGCCTATTCACACAGGCAACCGCCTCTATTGTCTAGGTGACCGATAGGGATGAGATAATTATAAACTTATTATTATCTGAGGTGATAATAATAGAGAGCTTGAAGTTGAAGTTTATAATAAGAATGTCGCTTGTTCTTTTTGGGTTAATCATGTTTGATTAAATATGAGTCTGTCTTAATGCCAGATGTGAGTTCTGAAGGATAAAATGTATGAGTAGATGTGTGAACTCAAAGTTAGACATAGGTTGTCTGAACTATCATCTGCACAGTATTTAACTTGTGAAAGACATATACTCCACGGGAAAGGAGTCAATACTGTGATACGTGATTCATACCACGTATGCATAAAGTGACCCTATGGGCGATACAAGTTTAATCTCTACTTGCTTATCGTGTGAAGCCCTGAAAATTATAAGTAATTTTCTTTCTTTGTACCCTCATGACTTTGACCAGTTTCTCGAGATTCAATTTGGTGTTTGCTATCTTACGGTGTTGCCAAGAGATCATGGATGATTCGGTCTGGCAGGACATTTTAGAAAAGCAAGTCAAATTGAGATTAAGAGATTCTTGAGATGAGGAAGATCATTGAATATTATCACATTAATTGTGTTCATTGGTGCACCCATTATGTTTGTCTTTGGGATAAGAACATAATAACATAATGATGAACTCAAATTAATACAAAGAGGTTGAGAAAGATGTGAATGTGATAAATGATCTAGGGTACTGCATACGACAATCTACTCCAAGGTTCCGTTAATCGAGATGCTATATATTCGTAACAGATGTATAGCAACTAGGCTCTCGAAGTATGCACTGGTCACACGGTCTAGTCGTTATGTGTGAAAGTTACAGAATAGGAATGAGAGTTGACCCACCATGTGTGAGTGGGAGATGTTGGAAATTAGATTCGGGGCACCCATGTGGGTCAACCCGAATCCATGTTAAATATATATAAATATATATATGTGTTATATATTTATTAAAAGAAAAGATGTCTATTGGAAATAGTATGAAGAGTTGTGTCTCTTTATAACTATTAAAAGGATGTCCTAAATTGTTGGAACTTCTAAGTCTTTGTCCTGCGGTTCTTTTCTATGAAAGCAGAAAGAATAAACTTCTTCTTCCTCCTCTAGACAACAAACAACTACTACTTCTCTCCTAAATAATTGGAATAGAAAACTCTCTTCTTCTATGTGAAGAACTAGTAGTAGATTCCTAAGAAGAACATTGGTGATCTTCTACGAATTGGAACTTCATCTGTAACTCAGGTACGACCTTAGACTGTGACTTTTACGGTGTAATTCGTTTCTAACAACATGTGATTGCATCCCTGACTAGTGAAACAAATACGGATAGACCCTGGGCAAATTGTATGTTCTTGGATTATGTATAATCCTTCAAATTTTAGTTTCTTGGTTAATGTTCATAAGGTGACTAAAATGTCTCTCTTTGGATCATTCAGAGTACGCCTATACGAGGAAAGTAAATACAAAGAGCGATGTCTGTATTTTCGGTGCGGTGCTATTGGAGCTAGCTACTGGGAGGGAACCTGTTAAGCATATGAACCTAGCACAGTGGGCATGGAAACACTGTGAAGAAGGCAACATCATTGCAGATGTTGTTGACGCAGAGATCATGGAACCAGCAGTCTTGAAAGCTATGACTGCCATCTTTAAATTAGGACTAATGTGTACGAACAAGTTAGCTTCTTCGAGGCCGTCAATGATGGAAGTAGTGCGAATTCTTCTATTCTATGCTGACTAGTTTGTCCTTTGTAGTTATTGAGTAATAGGTTCAAGGGATAAATCGATCTTCCCGAGGAATGGAGATCAAATGAACATATGCTTTGAGGAGTTGTTTCCTACGTATCTTTCTATTTGTTTTAATTATAGATAATAGGAAGGGGAGGAGAAATGGGGAAGGGCATTAATAGATAGGGAATCAAACATTCACGTATATATTTGAAGTGTGAGCTATGGTTTCATCTTCTTTGAGAAAAGATCTGCATCTTCTTTCTTTTTTGTTACACGTTTCATCCCATATTTGATTCCACCTTCTACAGTTCAGCAAACCTGAATGCTCACCAAGAAATCATTATACGAGTAGTTCAGTTCAAAATTTATTAGGGTGCAAATACAGAAAATCATGGGATGGTTTTCAAGAATTATAGTCATTTCATTTTAATTCTGCCAACTTTTGAGTCTTTTTCAGTGTGGTGAACAGATGATAACCAATAGCTTGTCCTTTGAGAATGATCATGGATAAACCACTTCTTCCGTATGTTTTGAATACACAGACGCAGGAAAAAATAACATGATTATTGTAAAGAGGACTACTTACAAATGATGCAAATCCAAACTAGCACTTTGTGCAAGATCAAGGAATACATAAAAGTTACATAGATATCCTTTAAGACAATACATAGCAAGGAAGCTGAAGTGTATGTTCTCACAGCGAGTTATTAGGATCTCTGCACCGGTGTCTTAACCAGATTTATCGTACTGAGTGTTTCTCCTTGCACATTCCAAGATTGTCTTGTCAGCAGTAATGAAGTATGCAGCAATGGAAGCTGTTCACAGTAAGAAAAAAAATGAAATATCAACCAGAGACTAAGGCAGACTTGATAGGACCACAGAAAGAATTGAAGGTAACAGAGAAACTATTACATAAGGATTTAGATAGAAGTGAGAGATCACCTAACATGCTATTGTATTCTAGAAGTACAATACATGATATAATGTCTGGAGACGGGAAAAAAAGAGGTTGCAACTACTCATTGGCGATAAGATCACAAGAATATTGTGGAAAGATGGAGCTTTGCATGGGAGATACGCAAACTAGAGACACTACATATAATTTAGGGCTATTTACAAATATATACAACCCTAACACCAAAATTACAAAAAATAACAACATTATTCCCCTTTACAAAAAATAACAACATTTTTTTACACATTATATACAAAAACCAACAAAACTAACAAATTAGGGTTTGTTCCTCCTTCCTACTGCCCCTCCCACTGCTACCACCCCAGGCAGCGGCGCCGCCTAGTCACCGCCGGCCGCAGCCGGCCGAATTTTTTTTAAAATTTTTTTGTAGATCTGGTGTATTTTCACTGTATGGACAGTGTATACATTATGCATACAGTGAAAATACAGTAGATACACACACATACACTTATTGTATATTTGTATATTCTCTGTATGGGCACTGTATGGACATTATATATGTGTTCATTCACCGGACATACACACCAAAACAAATCATTACGTGTTGTATGACAAGCGTATATTCATTGTATGTCCCGTGTATATTCACTGTATATACAGTGCATACACCGCACATACAATGTAAATACGCATGGCATACATTCCATACAGTCCACAAACGCCAATCATACACCACAACCACCGTGGTTCCGCCGTGTACCACCGGAAAATTCAACAAATTAAAATAAAAAAAAAAAAGGAAAAAACGAGATCTGAACAGCCCCGTCGCCGGATCCACTGTGTCTAGCACCACCGCTGCTTTGTGTAACATATTTTCACAAATTTTCCTAACAACAAAGCAGCGTCGGCGACCTGAGCAGATCAACGCCGTCGCCGTCGCTGCAATGTAACAGCAGCATGACGACGGAGCAACAAAAACGGAAGGGAAACAACACAGCGCCGGTACCGGAGAAGGCAGCGCCGATGCTGCAGTGGTGAAACACCACCAGATCTGGGCGAAAATCCGGCAACGAGCCACTGCGACGACGGGGATGGGGTAGGGGAACTCCGGCGACCAGTGAGAGGGAAGGGAGAGGGAAGAGAGAGGGAAGAGAGAGAAAGGGATAGGAAAGTTAGGGTTAGGGTTTTGGGTTAGAGAGAGAAGGAAAAATGATAATATGGTAAATGTCGTAATGTTGTGTAATTTTTCAATAGTGTCGGTATTTTTTATAATTTAACTGTTTAATGCATCAATTAGCGTAAAAATCTCTATAATTTAGTTACATGGGAAGTCCTACTATAGTATGATACTTATGAGCAATACACATGCCCATTCCCAGTTTGAGGAAAATAATCAGGAAGAAGAGGATGATCACATACAATGTAGTCAAATTAGATCAGAGAGATACAATTGGTAGCTTTTATGTGTCTTCACTTGTATACAAGCCTTATCACAAATCACAGACCCCTTGCACTATTTAACAGTTGAAGGACTCATCAATATAATATGGAACACATATTAAGGTCATACCAGCAGATATGATGAGTGCTTGAGCAGTATAATTGAGATTTGCCTTTGCCCAAGGAATTGTCCGCACTGCAACCAACTGAAATTGGAGGGCCAAGATTTATAAGATACAAGGGAGTGAGAGAAGAAAAATAACCATTTCCCTTTTAATGAATGCATTCACTGTCACGGGCTCACGGCAATGGTGTTAAAGCATCAGGGTGTTAGAAAGAGAAGAGTAGATACCATTTAAAGAAAGGCATGTTCTATTAAGGTAAAATGTCATCAAACTTCACACCTATCTAGATCAAGATCATATTTTACCAAAAAGATAAGTTGGCAAATTAAAGCAAATCCGACAACAACTAAGGTTGGTACGGTTTGCAGATAAGACGATAGATAGAGGTGGAGTATTAACCCTTCTCACCTTGTATGTTAGTTGGTTCATTTTTCGAAGCAGGATTAAACATGAGATTGTTTTTAATTATAAAATATTAACAGTCCTCAGATTATCAATGAGAATACCTTTTCATTTTGGTGTCATTTGTGATATAGACTTTATTAAGAAAACTGGTTATTCTGTTTCTGTATGTTTAAGATCTTGCAAATTTTTTATCTCAAGTACAATCCTTATTTTAATTCTTGAACAATCACATGATAAGAGTTATCAAATCCAATCTACAAATTCCTTGCAGACGACAATCATCATCATCCAATTGATTGTATTGAGAAATCTTGTACCAAACACATGAAAATAGTTACTTAATCCAGTCCATAATTCCTTCAATCCGACAACCATCATCATCTAATTCAGATCAAGCAGAACTACAATCCCCTGATTTCATCCATGAACCAAACCCAACCAGTAAGAGACACAAGGAAAACAAAGGAAACCAATGAAGCCACAAAAGTTACAAGTGAAACCTAGCAAATTGCTAGATCCTATTCTAAAGCAGATATCCTGTTACATGCAGTTCTATCTGACAAAAAGATTTCCCTTAATGAAACAAAGGGATAAATTTTTGTCAGAAGTGTGGATGATAAAAACATAGTCAGCCAAAATGGAATCTCTCAACAATATAAACAGTGCTATCTTAAGCTTGAGCTTCAATTTCTCCCTACTAGTCCCTCAGATATTAAATGCTAGATGCAGTTTGTTGCGAAAAGGATTCCTTAATGGCAAAAGCACAGAGACACATTTCTGCAAAAAGTGTGGATACAAATGGTGCAGACATAACCAAAATGGATTCTGCCAGCAATATAGAAAATGCTATGTCAACCATGAGCTTCAATAGCTGTTTTTAGATGACTGAACAAGAGGTTTTCAAACCAGATATTCAAAATAAAAGAATTAACAAAGTAAGGTGAGCTTACATCGTACCGAGTGCAACAAAAGCGAAGGGTCAGGGAATCAGGCTGGAAGATGGGCAGAGGAGGGGAAAAGAAAGGGGAAGGGAAGGGAGAGGTTGATAGGGGTCAGGCCTGAGGAAGTGGAACAATATGGCAATGATAGTCTTTCTCTCTCTCTCTCTCCCTCTCTCTCCTTTTTTTTATAACCGAGAATTCACCAAGGGCAACGGTGCGTGGATCGAAACTCAGTGTTGGCCCACCCCTCTACCCTTCTCCCACATAAGTACCAAGCTTTTTTCAGCAGTATGGTTCGAACCCGTAACTTGCACCAAACCACACATCACGTAATGTGCTCTTACCACTAGACCAAAGCCCTAGAGGCACGGCCATGAGGCCCATGACAATCTATTTTTTCCCCTTTCGTGATTTTGGGATATCCATGGTAGAAAATGTTATTTTCTTCACATAAGCTGCGTTCAATACTTATCAGAATTAGGGGACTGGAGATAAAAGGAATTTTGGACCAACTAAAGAGCCAAAATGAAGTTCGCAGACAGCATTGTCTGCCATAATAGCAAGATCATAGTCTAAAACCAAAAATGCTTGGAAAATAATCGGATCAAGAAGAACTTGAATTCACAAACCGTAGGAATTGCACTAGTAACACACGCAATTGCAGCTGCTTTAGTTCCCGCACGGACACCCTCTGCGAGTTCAGCAAAATGCACAACCATATCAGGTATTTGACATATATTATCCAATAAATGGAAATAACAAAATTTTGTAAAGAAACAAGCTTCCCATATAACATGTATTCAAATTAGCAGAGCAGAAGAAGAACGTATGCAACATTCTATCAACGTTGTCAACGTAGGAGAAACTAGTTGAAGAAAATATACATACCAAGAATAAATCCAAAATAGAGCATACAGAATTTTGAATGCACTAAAAATTATACTGTACACATAACAGAAATCAATCCACACCAAGCATTGAATATTCTCAATCAATTTTAAAATAATAGAACTTGAGTTAAATTTCTAACAACTTCCGTTTTCTTTTTGATAAGCCTTCTTAACAACCTTCAGACATGAGAATTGAAACAAATAAACTAAAAGAACTTGAAATCAGCAAGAAGTGATCTCAATAAATAGTTTCTTTTCCTTCACAATCATGAATAGGTATATACCTACCTAGCAAACCACCAGAAGAAGCAATCCTATTTCACAATCGTAATCACTTTAACCAACCAGAAAGCAAAACAGTTTACAATACAAAGACTTAAACGAAATAGACTAAGTATGTCATACTGAAGTGATAAAGAATGCACATGTATCTGTTTATTATCAATTCCATAATAAATCCTCCTATTAAAAAGAAGAAGAATTTGAGAAAACATTTTTTATTAGGGAGTAGGGGCTAGAATAATCTGATATGGGATGTGTGATGAAGATGATACTTCAATAGAATAATCAGATATGGCCATATGTGATGTATGATGAAGTTTGGTACCCGGATTTTGATTGCTCATTGCTCGAAAATATATTTTGAAATCAGTGCACATGCAAACCAAAAAATATGAAAATATATGTGTCTTTGAAGAATATACGTGTTAACAGACAAATATTTAATACCAACCGCGAATTTAAATGTCTTCCGCATACCATCATCACCCTTGCAAAGGATTTATTTCACATCAGTTCATTTTTTATGAAATACTTATCTCCAAAAGAAATCAACTATGCAGCATGAGAACTCCCACTGTAAGGATATGTCACCAGTTCCTCTTGGGAATAAGCCAAAGAAGCACAAGTCAGTCGAAAAAGCCCTAATGTGAGGGCAGATTCCCGCGTACGGTCTTGTGCAACTCAACGAAAAACTCCCTAAGAATCCCGCCTAGTCTTCCTTTTTTGTGACAGAAAACAAAATGTTATCTGGCGTTACGTGGATATTTCTAAGATCTGGAAAATATTCTATGCTGTATATCATGTTTTATGCAATTCTGTATTACAACAAGACTGATTCGATCCTACTAGGTTAAATTACCTCCTACCTTTTCCACAAGAAATCACAATGCAAAATGTGCTGAAAGTAGCAAGCTTCTTAGTTTGTTCAAGTATCATAGCAATTGGTACATCCAGGGCCATGAAGACAAAGGATTATTCAACCATAGGAGGCATATTATTTTCCTATTTTCAAGCTTTCGAAAATCAATCTAGACCCAAATAAAATCTTCTCATAACCTAAGGCTATAAAAGGTGCTTCCACAATATATAAAACTCACTAAACCAAGCTGTCTAAATAGTTAGCTTGTAGCTGCAAAAGGACACAAATTACAAATACGAATCAATTAACATTTCATTAATTCCCAAACTAGAGTTGATCCAGAAAAAAAAAAAAAGAACTCCATATTAT
The DNA here is from genome assembly GCA_037355625.1 of Petunia x hybrida. Classification (NCBI taxonomy): domain Eukaryota; kingdom Viridiplantae; phylum Streptophyta; class Magnoliopsida; order Solanales; family Solanaceae; genus Petunia; species Petunia x hybrida. The sequence continues at coordinate 272,300 of JBBBVM010000845.1, forward strand.
AAAATGGGGTCCATCTAGTTTTCAAGAATTGCAAAGTTCCAAGCAGAATCCTAAGCTAAAGGTAAGAACCAACAAGAATGCTAAAGGTAAAGGTCCTATCTTTTCTCCAAAACCAATATGAGCAATTAAAGTAAATCTTCTTTTTTTTCAACTTTCTTTTATAACAACATCCAGTATGATTCCACAAGTGGGGTCCTGGGAGGTGTAGGCAGACCTTACCCCTACCTCGAGGGAGGTATAGAGACTATTTACGATAGACGGTCGGCTCAAGAACTTCTTTTATATAAAAGGATGAGAAAATACAAAAATACTTCAAAGTAACATCCAATTAAGCAAAACACCCTCATATCATCACTCTAATCACAAAACAAAAAGTAAAGATTCAATTTTTGTTTCTCCAAATAAGTAAAAATAAAAGGTAGGAACCTTGAGTACATTCCCTAGACTTGCGAATTCTGTCCTCTTCAAATGCAGATGCAATCAACAAGGACTCCCTTCTTTTTGCCCATGACTCTCTCATCTCTGATGAATTTCCCATTTCTCGTTTTTCTTGTTTGATTAATCAACAACTCTGATACACCAAAAACCCAAATGAATTTTATAACAAGAAAACAACACAACTTTTTATAAAACTATGATTTAATAGAAATTTAGAAAGAAGGATGGATCAAGAAAATGACCTGGGGTTGTGTTGTATTTTACAGATTTAGTAAGGTTTGAGAAAGCAAAAGGCAAATTGATACTAAATGAGGGCGGCGAGTTGAGAGTTGTACTCAGTTGAAGTTTGGACTGAATAAAGAAAAGGCAGAGTCAGCATACAGAGAACCTCACCTACTAGTTTGGCTGCTTTTTTGTTACACCATTTCTTTCTATTTGTTATCTGCGAACTCGACTAATTCAAAATGGCAGAATAGCCAAACTAGCACCTCTACTTGTACCTTTTGTTATGCCCATGCCTGTATTTACGGATGTGTCATTTAAACACCTCTACTCGATCAAAATCTTACTTCTAAATACTTCCGTGCCTTATATGGCAAAGTGTGTAGTGCAAACGCTTCCACGTCAACATTATTTCCATGTTGACAAGCCAGGTCGGATAGGGTAAAATAACACCCAAATCAGATCCCTTACCCGATCATTTTTCCATTTACCTTATTCTCTTTTCCTTTTGATCTCCTCTTTCACCCTAATTTCATCTCCTCATTAACACCCAAATCTAATCGAGATTTACAAACAACTCCACATTTTTGTTTCTCATTTCATAGGTAAATCTCGTTTCACAATTTTTGTAATGTTACACTTGTTTATTTTATATTTGTTCGAAATTAGGGGTTTTTGTTCAAAATTAGGGTTTTTTTTCTTAGTTTTGATATTAGTGAAGAATATATTATTTTGTAGTCCACCTCTTCCGGGGTTGGTAGATATCCATGGCGTCTTCATGTCCGTAACAAGTCCACAATAACACATTTGCATTTTCATAGTTGAAAAAAAGAGAGGAGATATTAACAAAGAAAGAGAAGGAAAAATTAACAAAGTGGAGCTTGGAGCCTTCAAAAATGGTGATTTTAACTTGTGGGAAGGAAAGGGCATTACAAAAGCCAAAAAAAGAGTTGTTAGGGGGCTGTTACATTTGGTTCACGCTTCAAAAAAGCGTGTGTTCACGCTCCTATGCCAACTAAGCTTCAGCTTTGCCACATAAGCCACAGAGGTGCTTAAAAGTAAGGTTTGGTTGAGTAGAGGTGTTTAAATGACACACCCGTAAGTACAGGCGTGGGCATGACAAAAGCGTATAAGTAGAGGTGCTAGTTTGGCTATTCTGCCATTCAAAATTGACCACGTAAAATTCTACTTAAATGAAACAGTGAAGAAAAACATACCCAAAAACTTTAAGGCAGAATAGGTTGCTTACCCCCTAAACTTGTCCCAGATTACTATTTTTCCGTCTAAACTTTACGGACATCCGTTTTACCCCGTTACCAACTTAATTCTGATATTAGTTCACACCTTACCCACACATTCCCAGCATTATGTGAGAGAGTTGAAGAGACACGCCCTTTCAATTGGCCACCTCGTTTAATATCTGTTAAATAATAAAACTAATTAATTTACCTTACTTAAAACAAAAAAATAACCAAATCATTTACATTTTTACTTTCACCCTAATTACACAAAACAACCGCGAAAAAAACCTAACCAAATCGATCCAATCTCAACCTAAAATCGACCCAATCTCAGCCTAAGTAAGACGCGATTGGAGGAATTCTAGGGTTCTAATCAGTAAAAGGTATGTCGTCGTCATATTTTTACTTCAGTTTTGCTGCTTAATCATTTCAATTCTAGGGTTCACTTTATTTCTTGATTAGTCAATTTAGGGGGTTAAACTTTTAATATTAGGATTACACTTTATCTTTTAGTATTCTAGGGTTGCTGCTTTATGTTGTTTGTACCAATTTGTTGATCTGTTGTTCGTTTAATTAGGGTTTCTATATTTGGTTAAGTATGGAGTGCATGTAAAATCTTTTAGGGCTAATCTTTAATTAGTTGATTAATTGATTTATCTTGTTTATGTATTATCAATTTTAGGTTAAAATATGTCATTTGTACTGGTAACTTTGAGGGTTTATCATGGTGGTTATGTCGACATTGAGACTAATTCTTATGTTGGTAACAAATTAACTGATGTGTTCAACTTTGATATAGATAGGTTATCCTTTTTTGAGTTGAGGGATTATGTAGCTGAATTTGGTTACAATAAAGATGCCCAAGTAATTTATATTAAATCACCTGCCAATGGTAGCTTAGTAGAAATTAAATCTGATAAGAACATAAGTGGTATTCTTACCTGGATAGTTAATGGAGATATACTTGAGGTCTTTGTAGCCCACATGATGGAACAGCCTGTGGCCCCTCTTCCAATAGAATATCCAAGCCAGGGAGTGGGGGACAGTGGTGTGTTTTTTGAGAATGAGACTAGTCAAATTCTTGGGGCTGTTGAGGAGTCTTCTTTTAATGAGACTGAAGGGTTTTAACAACCTACTTGTGAGGCAAAAACTGAAGCTCCTAATGAACTCACTCCACAGCCAAATCCAACAGCTGAAAGTAGTGATTTTTCAGCTGGATCTGGTGACTTTTCTAGTAGTGAAGATAGTTTAGATAATGATGACTTCTTTGAGGAGGTAAATGCAGATTATGGGAGTGATGTTCATGAAGAATATAGGGAACTTAGGGAGGTGAGAAGGGCTGGTGTTACAAAAAAGAATAAGGCTAAGGCTGCAGAACCTGATTTCATACTAAGGAAAAAAGGGGTAGATGTGGGGTATATATGATGAGACTGAACCGGGTTATAAGAAGAGTTTAGATGGGAAACTAGGTGGTGATGAGACTTTTTATCCATTTGATGACGCTAGAAGCTATGAAACAGACAGTGAAGAAGCTGATGATGAGTCTGAGGTTATAAAGAAAAGAAGATGTAAAAGGAAAAATAGAAAAATAGTAATATTTGATCCTGTTTCTAAATATATTGTGTGGGAGACTGGTCTAGCTTTTGAGAATGTGTATCAGTTTAGGGAAGCTTTAACCTTGTATGCAATTACTGAAAAGGTTCAGCTTGACAAGTATATTAATGAGAAAAAAAAAGTGAGGGTGAGGTGTAAAAAACCAAAGTGTCCTTGGCTCCTGTATGCTAGCTTTGACAGTAGGACTGGTGATTTTGTGGTGAAGAACTACAAACCTATTCACAGGTGTGTCACCACTAACAAGAATAAATTCTGCAACTCCAAGTTCTTAGCCAAATATTACAAGAAACAGATTACTCAACAGCCTATTATTAGGATTGTTGAACTTCAGAAAATGATAAGAGAGGAGCTAGAAATGCAAGTTGGTAGGACAGTAGTTGGAAGAGCTAGATACAGGGTGCTGAAAGAGATAATGGGAGACCATGAAGTAGAGTTTGGCAGGATTCTAGACTACAAGGATGAGTTGTTGAGGTCTAATCCTGGTAGTACATGTGTGGTGAAGCTGAGTGAGGATACTTTTGAGGTTGGGAAGAAGATGTTCAACAGTTTTTACATCTGTTTTGATGCATTGAAGAAAGGTTTCTTGGCTGGCTGTAGGAAGTGTATTGGGTTGGATGGGTGCTTTTTAAAAGGTGTTTGTAAGGGCCAATTACTCACTGTTGTGTGCAAGGATGGGAATAACCAAATGCTTCCAGTGGCTTAGGCATTAGTTGAGTATGAAAACCAGCACACTTGGAGATGGTTTGTCAACATATTAAGGATTGATCTTGAGCTGGGAGATGGAACAGATGTAACAATTATAACAGACATGCAAAAGGTATTATTTTTCATGTTTTACTTAACTGTTTTTTAATACTTACTTATACTATATTAACTGTTTGTTATTGTTTGTTCTCCAGGGATTAAAGATGGCCATAGGTGACCTGTTGCCAAATTCTGAACACAGGATGTGTGCTAGACACATCCTAGCTAACTGGCCTAAGAATTAGAGAGGTATAGAGAGGAGGAACACATTTTGGAGGATTGCCAGATCTACTTTTAAAACTGAGTTGAGGAAAAACATTGAGTATATGAAGAAATTGGGGGAAGAGAAAATGATGGATGACCTGCTCTATTACAACATAGAGAGATGGAGCAAAGTGTACTTCAACTACACCAGCAAATGTGACAGTGTAGACAATAATATGGCTGAGAGTTTCAACTCTTGGATTCTGGAAGCAAGACACAAGACAGTCATTACAATGCTTGAAGAGATTAGGGTCAAGATAATGATCAGAATAAGGCAAATGAGGGAATTTTGCAGCAAGTGGCCTCTTGACATTTCTCCAATGGCACAAAAGACCCTAGAGGACAATATGAAGAAATCAATGAAGTGTACACCTATTTGGAATGGGGATACAGGCTTTGAGGTGAAAGAAGAGGACTGTACACATACTGTAGACATGTCAAATTTCACTTGTAGCTGCAGATCATGGGGGCTTAAGGGGATACCCTGCCAACATGCCATTGTTGCACTTCATGACAGAGACTTAGACCCTCTGGACTATGTTTCTCATTGGTACAGCAGAGATACATACATGAACACTTATAGTTCTTTTATACAGCCTATTTTGGGAATAAAGATGTGGCCAGTTTCACAAAATCCTTCAGTGATATCACCAGAAGTGAGGAAAATGCCTCGCAGACTAAGGAAGCTTAGAAGGAAAGAGGCTACTGAAACCAAGAGAGGGAAAATGTCTAAAAGAGAAATGGAGATGACATGCAGTAATTGCCATAAAAAAGGGCATAGTAAAACGGGTTGTCATGTAGCACCACAACCTTCAAGACCAGCAGGTGCTTCAAGTGTTGGTTCAGCAGCACCACCACCTTCTACTGCTGCTTCATCAACAGTAGCACCACCTTCTACTGCTGCTTCATCATCAGCACCACCTCCAAGAAATGCAACCACAAGAGGAAGAGGTAGGGGAATACCAGCAGATACTACCAGTCAGGTAACATCTTAATTTAATCTCTAATCTGTTTAAGAATTATTAGCTTCAAATTAATGTAAAATATTTTCATTCTGTCTAGGGTGTTGGTGTTGGTAGAGGAAGAGGTATAACTAGCTTTAAAAGGCCAAGAATGGTAGGAATGGGGGTGCTGCACACTGATAGTGGATTTACAATCCATAATATAAGTTTGCATATACTTACTTACAGCCTGATTATTTAGGCAATGTTTTATAAGTAAATCACTGGTTGTCTTTCATTTTATGAAGCCTGGCATGAGTATAAGGTCTGGAAAAAGGTCGGCTGATGTAACTGGAGACATTGGCCATAAGCCTAAAAAAGGATTGAAATGGAAAGGCAATGCAGCAGTTTCAACAAGTGGACTACAAAAAATGAAAGCTCAAAAGATGAAGGAAGCAAAGGCAAAGGCTGTTGAAAGGGTTATCCAAAGTCAGACTAGTACTTCTAGGAAGTAATTAGTTAGGCCAGTCTTTTAATGTTTATGGAATATTCTACTTCTGTTTTATGCAATAATTAGTTAGACTAGTTCTGGGATTATGCAGCTGTGTCTGCAGTGTTTATGCCTTATTTCTGTTTTGTGAAATACTTTACTTTGAGCTGTTATATTACAACTTGCATTTGAAAGTTGAATCTGCAGTTGAAACTTGTATCTGCAGTTGAAACTTGAATCTGCAGTATATAATGCAGTTGAACTCAAAATCTTTTTTGCCATGAAATGCAGTTAATATTTCAGTAATTGTTCATGTGTCTTTGTTGACAAAAAATAATATTGTTCCAGTCTTTTTTTGCGTTTCACACAGCAATTCCGATACAAAAAATAATGAGTTGTTCCAGATTTTGTTCAATTTAACACACTAATACCAATACAAAAGGGTGTAAAACCAAACCTTCATTACAACATAAACATAAGACTAACATTACAACATTAACATAAGACTAATATTACAACTAAATTAAGGCAACTCCATCACATCTTTTGATACATAGATCTCATGAAACCTATAGCTTATAGCTACAATACAACCTACAAAGATGATACACCACAACACATTCTCTTTACACTTGGCTTTAACCAATTTGGTCTTCCACTTCTTCTCATTTTCCTTCAACTTGTCACTTCTCCAATTGCACCTCAACCTTGTTTTTAACTTGTTTAGTTGGCCTTGGCTTTTCAATGTTTTCATAAACTTCAAGTCTACTTTCAAGTTGAGCCATTTTTTCCAACAATTTTCCAATCACGAACTTTGATCTTGGATCAATTTCACCATCCCTCCAACGCCAAAAATCACATGACCTAGGACCCTAGAATGATGAACAAAGGGATAAGACACATGATCTAAATTTGAATCATAAAAAAAAATTAAGAATCAAATCAATTACCCCATATTATGGACACACCCAATACCGTCTACCCGGATTTCTTGGGGTCCAAGAAGTCATCATCAGCAACACATATCCATGGCTACAACGGACTTCTTCATTCAAAGCAACATCCTCATCTTCCATACAAAGCCTAGTCAAGCTTGTGGAAGGCATTGTGAGCCTTCAAAGCTTCTTTAAAAAATAAAAAATTAGAGAAAAATCAAACTAACTCATACGAAATACCTTCATTTGTATATGAAAAGATCTTACCTTTGCAAAGAAATTGGCCTAAATCGTCAAAAAATTGAAAGGAGCAGCTAGGATTCTTATTGGGTTTGTGTTTTGACCGTTGGGGGTTATGAGGGAAGGGAGGAAGGAGTTAAAATTTGGGATTTTACCGTTGGAGTATTTTAGAAGGGAGTTAAAATTATTTTTTCATTTTTTTAAACAATTTATTCTGTTTAATATGCCTTACACGCTCCCAAAAAAAAAAACTATTACACACGCGCAGGAAATGGGTGGGTAAGGTGTGAATTAATATCAGAATTAAGTTGATAAGGGAGTAAAACGGATGCCCGTAAAGTTTAGACGGGAAAATGGTAATCTGGGACAAGTTTAGGGGTAAACAACCTATTCTGCCAAAACTTTAACAGATTAAAACATTTCAGAAATTTTTTTTTTTTTTTTGGAAAGAACAAGGAGCTTTATTTAGATCAAAACATTACATAGTATAGTAGTGTTAGCACTACTAGGGTTTAAACTATTACTTATAGCAGATAAAGAGCTGGTCCTATGGTGACTATCCTGGGAACCAGTAGGATATAACATAGAGTCAATAATACATAAATTTCCAAGGTCAAGTAATGCATTGCAGGAGGGATTAGACACTTTCTTAGTGGCCAAATGCCTTCCTTCTCTATCAGCCTTGGCAGCTTCAAAAACTTCAAAAGGGATGGTAGTCAGAAGCTTCCTAGTACGATCATTTATATTCTTTGCTCCTTGTTGTGCTAGCATGTGAGCCACTCTATTTCCTTCACGAAAGCTATGTCGTACTAGTGGATTCCCCAATGCCTTCCTCAAGGATCTGCAAGAAGAGGACAAATGTGAGTAAGCGGGAGTGGGGTTTGTTAGTAACTGAATTACTTCAGTTGAGTCTGTTTCAATTTCAATTGGAGTGTAATGATGTTCCAAAGCAATTTCCATTCCTGCTTGGAGAGCCAGTAATTCTGCCTGCGTGTGAGAAAAACCCTGGAAAGCTTGATAAAAACCTAATATCCAGTTACCATAGCAGTCTCGAACAACACCTCCAATGCCACCATTAGTTGATGTTGCATTATAGGCACCATCAATGTTCAGCTTAAAGTGGGATGGGGTAGGAGGGTGCCATTTAACTGAAACTTCTATATTCCTGATCAGGTTACCTGGTTTATTAATGGAGTAAATATATTCTTTACATCGAGTATAAACTAGCTCCTTACTAAGGGTATCCTTCTTATGGTGAAAAACATTATTGTTCCTGTTAAGCCAAAGATGCCAGATACAAAAAGGATAAATCTTGCTAAGATAAGTGATTTATAGAGGAGGAAATAGTGTGGTCTCGCAGAGTGATTAGCCAGTGTTGATCATTAGAGAGGTGAACGGAAACACCAATTGCATTCCAGAAGGTGAGTGCAATTGGGCAATGGAAGAAAATGTGTAAAGGATCTTCAGTAGCTAGATTGCATATTGTACAAATAGGGTCATTAGGAAGCCCAATCTTTTGAAGATATGCTCGACATGAAATACGATCATGAAGACATTGCCAGAGAAATAATTTTATTTTGTTTAGGGTAGGTAGTTTCAAAATCCAAGAAAAGGGTAAGGAGGGGGTAGAATTGCGATCATCAATAATATTAAAAGCTGTGCGATTAGTGAACAGGCCATTGGCATTTAAAGACCATAGAGGAATATCTTGCAAGTCTCTTTGAATAGGAATATGGATTGTTTGAAGAGTTTCAGTGAGAGAAGATGGGAGAGAGAAAGAGAGTTTAGAGAAGTCCCAATGGTCATTAACATATACCTGGAAAGGGTGTATATTAAGATCGGATTTTGCTAGGGGACCTTGAATTAAAGATCTTAGGGTTGGGAAATTTGGAATCCAATGATGATCCCATATATTAATGCTATTACCATTTCCAATAGCCCATTTAAGCCCCCTATTGCAAATAGACCAACCCTTTAGGAAGCTATTCCAGATAAAGGAGGAGGTATTTGGAGTGTCTTTAGTTTTATATTTTGTCAGAAGGGTAGAAGCCCAGAGAGAGTTGGGCTGATTAATGATTCTCCAAGATAGATTTGTTAGAGAGGCCAGATTTTTGTGATGAGCTTTTCTAAGACCAAGACCTCCATGACAAGTTGGAAGAGTAATAGTATCCCAATTTAAATAATGAATTTTGCGATGGTGATCCGTAGTACCCCAGACGAAATTACGAATAATTTTATCAATAGAATTAAGGGTCCGCTTAGGGAGATAGATATACTGCATTATATGACTAGGCAAAGCACTTAGGGTTGCACGAGCTAAAGTTGTACGACCAGCTATATTTAGAAATTTGGTTTTCCACGAAGCTAGGCGATTAGTCATTTTATCCAAGATGAATTGAAAGTCTTTATGAGCAGGCTTAACATTAAGAATAGGAAAACCCAAGTAAGTCCCAAAGCTGTTGGCAATAGGGAGATTTAGGGTAGAACTAATATCTTGCTTAATAGAATTGCTGCAATTCTTGGAAAAAAGGATTTTAGATTTTTTATATTAATTTTATGCCCTGACAGACTACAAAACAAAGATAGACAATGATCTATAGAATTAACAGATTTACTATTAGTAGATGCCATGAGGGTAAGGTCATCGGCGAAGAATAAATGCGAGAATGAAGGACCTTTTGGAGAAATTTTTATAGGTTCCCAGAGCATAAGATCAACATGATGATTTATATAGTTGGAAAGTAATTCCATACAAAGGATAAAGAGATAAGGGGAAAGCGGATCTCCTTGACGAATGCCTCTCGAGGGAGAGAAAAATTTTGTTTTAGAGCCATTTATAAGAATAGAAATATAGCTAGTAGAAATACAGTTTAATATAAGTTTGGTAATGTTAGGAGGAAATTTAAAAAATAATAGAGTACGGTAAACAAAAGACCATTCAAGGCGATCAAAAGCTTTTTCAAGATCTATTTTGATTATCATTTTGCCTTGCTTACTCTTAGTTTTATTTAAATATGTAACAAGCTCTTGAATAATGATAGCATTATCACAAGTGCGACGGCCTTTGAGGAAGACACCTTGATAAGGGCCAATAAGAGAAGGAAGGAGGGGTTTAATCCTATTAACAATAATTTTGGTTATGACTTTATAAATTGTGTTATAAAGCCCTATAGGACGAAAGTTTTCCAATTTATTAGCATTTGGGAATTTTGGTATGAGACAAAGAAATGTCTCATTAATTTTTGAGGGGATTGACCAGTTAATGAAACATTGGTGGCAAAAATCTAGAACTGATTTTCCAATTATGTTCCAAAATTTTTGGTAAAAGATGGGGTGCAAACCATCAGGTCCAGGGGCTTTGAGAGGTTGGAATGAAAATACAGCTTTGTAAATTTCCTGATTTGTGAGAGGAGAGTCCAAATGAGACAAATCAACCGTATGAAAGCTAGGAGTACTAGATTTAATATCTTTTAAATTTGTCATGGAATGGGAGGTGCAAAACATTTTAGTGAAATAATCTAGGGTATGATTAAAGAGGCAAACTGGATCAGTTATAATATTACCATCAATATCCTTGAAAAAAGATATTTTATTATTACGGCGTCTGTTAATGACAGAAAGGTGGAAAAATTTAGTATTAGCGTCACCATCATTAATCCAATTTATGCGCGAGCGAATCCTCCAGTAGTCCTCTTCTAATTTAAGGGTGTCATTATATTGCTTAAGAAGGGATTGCTCTAGGTTTTTTAAAAAGGAACTAGTAGGATAATTAATAGAGTTCTGTAACCCTTGAAGCCTAGCAAGAAGAGTTTTTTTGGTACGGAAAATGTCACCAAACGTTATACTGTTCCATTGAAGAATTGCTTCTTGAAATATTGGAATGGAATTAAGTAAATTATTTGAATCCCAATTTGAGGCAACTATTTTGGGAAAATCAGGATGAGAACACCAATAGGATTCTAATCTAAAAGGTTTTTAGGGAATAAAATTAATAGGACGCGATAAGCTAATAAGCAGAGGATTATGGTCGGAGTAAGTTCTAGGAAGATGAGTAATTACAGTATCCGGATAGAGATCAACCCAGTCATTGTTTGCAAGACATCTATCTAACCTTTCAAGGATTAAACCTTTTTTCCTCCTATGGTTTGACCACGTATATTTGCATCCTTTAAAGCCTAGGTCAATTAAATTACGATGAGTAATACAGGACATAAACCTAGAGGATCTTCTATAAGATAATTTATTACCTCCCCATTTTTCTTCATTAAGCAGAAGCTCATTAAAATCACCCCCAATAAACCAAGGACCAGAATAGCTATCATAGATATTTTCTAAGTTTTCCCAGAGAGTTAAACGATGGTTTGCACTATTACTAGCATAAATAATACTTAAAAGCCAAGGATTAGGGTTGGGACTTACTTTAACCATAACATACAACTCTTGATTTTTAATCTCAGGGTCTCTGGTGATCTCTTTGTTACTATGCCACATAAGGACGATGCCTCCAGATCTACCATGAGCAGGGACTTCTAAGAAATCATCAAAACCTAGATCCTCAACCAGATTCTTATGATCAGCAATTTTAGTCTCCAATAAAGCTAACAGAAAAGGCCTATGATTTCTAATAACCTCTTTCATATTCATCTTAAAGTCATCACTATTTCCACCCCTAATATTCCATATAATAAAACTGTTAGGTCTATGCATCCTGACTGGGTGGTTTGGTGCTATCTCGTTCTCCAAAGGATAATCCTGGTTCCTCCAAATGGATGGATTCAGTACCACAGCAAATTTCCCCGCTGCCCTGTGCATTGCTGGTCTGATGTCTATGGAGCATTTGTAGAGGGCTAGAGGACAGTTCAGAATGTATTTTTTGTCCTCCATTTCTTTGAATAACATAAGGGTTGCTTCTCGAAAACTTGATATTTCTGTGAAAGACCCTAGAGGAAACAGGTTCTCTTCTTCCAGAGGCGTTCTTGGGGGGGATAGATGTGGCTCCACTGGGGTTTGTTCCGCTGGAGCCTGCGAAGGTTGATTCCAAGGTGCCATGTTCGCAAAGTGTGGAGTCTGTGGATTTGGCATTGTGTGCACAGGTTGCTCCACTGGAGTCCATGGATAAAAGTATGGAGGTTGATTCTGCTCCGTTGGAGGGAAGAAAGGAGTCTGATTTAGATTGTTTGGATTGATGAGTGGATTGAAGTGTTCCGGCATGTTCCAGTGACGTTGCATGTCGTTGAATAGAGCAGGAGCCATCGTTGGGGCTATTGGATTCAAGATATTCCATAGCCACACATGGTTCGAGTAATTGTCCATGGACAGTCTCATCGCCTCTGTCACTAGTTGAGCAAGGAATTGAGGGTCTTGAATGACAATTATTGTCTCTTGCCCATGAATATTCAAGGAGAATAGGACAGCTTGACCCATCAGTCCGTACTCGATCTAGGACTGGGGTTGATGATTTGGTGGGGGAGGAGGGGTCGTCAGGAGGAGAGGTTGATTTAGAAGGTGAGGAGGGATGAGAGTATTCAAGTGGTCCATTTGTGCAGATCTTTGAAGAAGAGGGACTAGAGGAGTTGTTCTCTTCTTTGGTGGAAGTGAATTCGGAGCCATGATTTTCGGTACTTAATATATTCAGATTACTTGGGGAAGTGGTATTAGAGCAATCATAAAAATCTTTTGCTTTAGATTTTGATTGCATGGGAGTGGTCTGATCAGTGTTCCTATTTTTATAGGGATTTTGAGTGTCTATTTCCATGCAGTTTTGAAGAGAAGGGATTGCCAAGTGTAGGTCATAATCTGATATTTTTGATGTGGTGTTAGATTCTAAACCGTTTTGTTTTGCATGGGGTGACGTGTTAATCGCTTGATTTTCAGCAGGAGAAGAAGTAAATAAGTTATTAGAAATAGGAACCAATGATTGGGTAGGGTTTACACCAATCAACGCCACGTGGTCAGTGCATTGTATTTGGGAGCTGCTGGTTTTGTCTAGAGCGGAAGAGTGGTTTTCAACAGTAGGGATATTAGTTGAAACATCTAAAGGATTATCTAATAAAGAGAATTTATTTTCCATAGAAATAGGCAATCTTTCTTTATTAAATAGCGTATGACTAGTAGAGGGCATACTAATAATATCAGTAGCATTAGGATTAGTATTAGGCTGAATATTAATAGCTTTGGAATTAATAACCTGAGCGTGATTCAATGGTGTAGTAGTAGAATTTAGAGCACGTTTATCAACAAAAGTTAACTTTTGCGTGTTAATATACTTACCGGATGCAGCATCAAAAATTTTTACGTTAATACCTGATTGGCTAGCAAGATTGGAAGCTGCACCAATTGGGGGTTTAGGTAATAACGGACCTTTCTTCTTTTTCTTTGGAAAAGATACAACCTCCCATTGTCCTGCGTTCGCAGGTAGACTTTGGCCAATTCGTTCCTCCTTCTCCCGAGACTCTGAGGAGACATGAGTACTAGTCGAACTTTTGATTACCTGACACTGCTTTAGCGTATGATTTAGGATGCCACAATTCGTACATAGGATCCCATCGCCTTCATAGATGATTGCCTGCTTGTGCCCCCCTATAAAGACAAAAGGCTTCACTGGAGTGTCAATAGGAACTTCCACACAGAGTCTTGCATATCGACCACGAATAGCAGCACTCGTACACGCATCAATTTTTAACAGCCTGCCCAATGAATTCCCTACTTTGGCTAGGATAGTTGCATCGTAAAACTCTGTTGGTAACTGAGGGAGCCTGATCCAAATTGCTGAGAAAGTTTGCTTTGCAGAAGATGCGACAAAATTTGGATGCCATTTAATAACTGATAGAAAAAAACCTCCCACGAACCATGGCCCATCTCGAAGTATTTTGATCATATTTTCTTCTTTGGTGAATTTTGCAATATAATAATCCTCTCCTAAATCGATCAGAGGAAAGGCTTCACTAGGTTTCCAAAGATCGGTGATTTTTTTCTTTAAGTATTGGTGGACAAACCTTTTGCCAACAAGTTTGATAATTACTGAGAATCTCCAAGGGAAATAAATTCTTCTTTTGTCTTCTTCTGTTAATTCAATCTGGGGATCCAAAGAAGAAGATATAGATCCAGATGAAGGATGATCACTATTTGGGGTGGCGATATCCATAACAGGAGAGGAAAGGTTTGGAGTATGAAAATTTTCGTCATTTAGTAGTTTATCTTTGAAAGTGGGAATAAGCTGATCATTTACTTGGTCTACGGGAATATCAGGCGGTTTGGGCGGAATCGAGGCATTCAAATCACTATTGGGGGGAGTAATCTCCATTAATTCCATTAATGCAGAGAAAGAACTTGGAAGGTTTAAATTGGTTTTAGTGTAAAGAGCCTGGGGAAGGGAAAAGTTAGAGAGAAGGGAGAGCGTCTCTCACATAATGATATTTTAACACCTCGAATACAATACTCAGTCTTCTTTTTTTATATTTTACGGGACAACTTACACACAACTCGACTAATTATACCGGAATCCATCACATTCATCCTACTTTATCTAACGATATTTGGCTAAATATTTAAGTTTAAAATGTTACTAATCCAACATACATATTATGATTAGGATCATGGGGTTGAAGCGGAGATTGTACATATAAATATGGGACACGTGGATTCGCCGAAACCAATAATTTTGGTTCAAATTAGTATGTATTTACTTTAAAAAATATATTTAATATATGTATAAATTATTAATTTAGAACCAATAAATTTAAATAGACTAAAATCGCGAATCAATAAGGTTCAATCCCCGACTCCTCCGTCTATATATAGAGCTCTCACTTACACCATTTACATCCCATAGCTTTAACTGTCCAAGCTTTAGGACTATTGTAAGTTGTAAGTAGTTAAATTTGCAAGCGCAAACTAAGCTCCGATTAGTGTTTGTTTTCTTTTACATTGCACTAGAGGAGGGAGGAGCTGTTAAATTTAAGCGCACATTGGTGTATATGTATTAAGTATGTAACTTCAGCAAACTTAAAAGGGTTGTGTGTGTTGATATTTCGATAATATGATAGGGATAAAATTAGATTACCCAGAAGTCGGGTACAATTTTGGTTCAGAACTCAAACAAGGATATAGAGCTGAGAGAAGTTCAATATGAACATTGTTGAGACTGTTTAAGAGGAATAATCCCTCATCTTCTCGAGTCTATTTCTTTTTACTATTGGCATTTATATTTTTTGTTTGTTGTTTTCAAATGGAAAAAGAATATATCATTTTCGCAAGAAACATATGTACTTGCCAATCAACTAATTTTATTTGAGGAAATACTTCTATCTAAACACAATTTTCTTAATACATTTTACGACTTACACAACATCTCTCTAAACACAACTTTCTATTAAACACAAAAACAACTAGAGTCTACATTAGTTTTAATTCTGAAGAGTCAAGCTAGTCACTTTTTTTTCTTGTCACTTCTGGATATACTTCTTCTTTTCATAACATAAAAGAATAAAAACCAGTGCCAAACCAAAAATAAAACTGCTTGACCCTTGTACTTTGCAATACGATCTTCTCTTCGTTCATTTTCCACATTTGGTACAAAGGAATCGACAATAGGTTTTGTCCCATTTGTACGATCGTGTCAATGTTGGAGTATTAAAAAAGTTACACGAGCACAATTGCCTGTTTACCACATCTGTACCTTATATTAATCAAGAGATCCTTGGCTAATTTTATATTTGGGAATTCACGTTCTTATATCCATTATCTCACTAAGAAATTCATAAATATGACACAGTACTTTACAACCTCCTCGAACGTGCAAACCAAGTCCAGGTAGAGTGAATTGTAAAAAGGAAATTATTATCACGACAAAAGCCTGACTCATTTCTCACGCATAAAGGTTAAAACGGGTTGCACAAAACAAAGAGAAATGAGACCTAAACCTCGCTATAACTTTTCCTTTCTATTTTGATACACGCTATACCTCAAAAACCAACACCACAATTTGCTTAAAAGAAGCCATTTAGCATATTACACGATATCATTTCACACTAACCAATCGAGATCCCAGCAGAGGCATTATCAACCAAAAATGTCAATCTAACAATTAGATCAAAACTCCAAATTTAAGCCATTTCATTATATATAACCAACCAAGTGCTCAATGACAAAAGCTTATCAGTAAACAGAGAGTACAAAGAAATACAATGATAGAGCAGTTGACGAGTACAAACTTCTCCTCAGTAAACAAGCACGCATGACTTCCTAACGGCCACAATTATGTAGGATATTAATACACTGCAAAATTTCAACTCATCATCAGGTGATAAACGAGACCAAGTGAACTGATACTAATGGCAGAAAGGAGGTCCAGAAATCAGCTTACCAATATGCCTAGAGACCTTGCTCAATAAGATAGTCACCCAACCTTTCAACAATCATATTGCACTGACCAGGAGTCATTGGCTCATCATATATTCCAATGATTAAAGCCTGGTTGGTCTTCTTAATGGTGATACCACCTGGACCCTGAAAATAACAAGCACAAAAGCTAAGAAGAAAATACAAAGAATTCAGAATACTTGAGCTGAATAATGAACATTAAAAGAGAAATTGAAGGTCCTCAAGCTATCTATTCTCAAAGAAAACTCGACAAGTACACTTTATTACATTACTGCAACCAAAATATACTAGAAATAATTACTTAATTATTTTAGCTTTCAGGGAAGTTCTTAGACCGCTTTGTTTCAGTTAGGGAAAAGGATAAATATTTGTTCAAGCCAGCAGATCGTTCAAGCATCTAAAGGAGGTCTAAGTGAGTCGCGGCATTTCCATACCCCCTCTAGATAAGCTATGTCTGCGAGGAGACTAATAGTAGTTCAAGCTTTAAAAAACAATAATCATGTACCTTCTTCCCTCGGATAACTGCTCCTGGCTCTCCTTGAATCACCATGTACTTTGTTCCCCCAAGATATAAACCAGTTGGAGCAAGTGTTCCAGGTTCCGCGAAGTCATTCATTATGCCAGTTATTTCTTCTGGCTTGAACTGTCATAGAAACATCATATCAATGAGTTCAACAAATAAATTAGTAATAAACAATTTAAAGGCGAAAAACAGTCATGTGTCTCATACAAAAAGTGGCCTCTTACACCCATCCCTCCCCTCTTCACTCACCAGCCTTCCCAGGGGTTAAAATGAAAAGCTTGAACTCTTACATCTCAATCTTCACATTGCAAATTTTCTTATTTCCTACTTTAGGGTTTAAGTAATTGAGGCATCTAGACGGGGCAAATAATCCAACATTCCTCCTCAGCGTGCTCGCTAAAATTCTGTGCGAGCTCAACTTTTTAGAATTTTTCGTGGTTAGGACTGTTCCTAGACATTTCAAGTTTTTTATGCTAAACAGTGTTTTAATCCCTTACTTCCTACTACTAAATAATACTAGCTTTAATCATAACTGAACAAAATCAACATGATCTCAAACATCGCTGACCATCCCAAGAGCAAACTAGGCTGAGCTACACAAATATCAATCAACTACGCCTCAATCACCAAATTAGTTGACAATAACTATATGAATCTTTATCTTTTATATTTTTTATAACCGTGAGGGATGGAAACAACCTCTCTACATCACTAGAGGTAAGAGTAAGGTCTACGTACATCTCACCCTGTCAAACTCCACTTGTGGGATCATAGTAAGTTTGTTGTGTTGTTTGCAAAATCCCCAAGGGCCGTGCATGCGCAGATGTAGAGCCCTCAGGTCAGCAGAACCTAGTAACTTTACTGTAAGGCAAACACTGTATTTGTGTTTAAAAATCTACTTAATTTTTATAAATAAACTATTCAATGGTCCAGAACCCGTAATAAACTTAAAATTCTAGATCCGCTCAATTGTACAAAACTAAAAAATAAACAACATAGAAAAGTAAAGAAAAATAAAAAGCACTTAAATCTTATAAAAAAAAAATCTAGTAAAAATAAAAGTGGGTATAGAAAAAAGAAACCTGAGGGAAATTAGCAGATTGAGCCCAGACGGTGCCATCTTGACCAATAATAGCAGCAGAAGTGAGATGGTTACCTTCTATCTCACATAACAAATGGTCATCTACATATGTTTGCCACGACATGTTGCTCTTTCAATTCAGATCTACTAATGTGTGTGTATAGGAAGTGATATTATTGAGGGTTTTAGCTTTTGGGTTGATAAATGTGATAATGCTATTCTACAAGTTGCGTTGATATTAAGCTTATTTTTTACTATTTCTTTCTTTAATGTCAATAAATGGTCTATTCATTTTCTTCTTTTTTTTCCTTTTTCTTTTTTGGTGTAGAAGATTCGGACAACTATAAAAATCTCCTTTTGACTTTGAAGTTGACACTTTATTGACTAATCATTTTATAATGTGCGTCTTAATTTAGGTTTAATTTTGTCCTTAAATTACTCATTCTTTTGTTTAGTTTACATAGTAAAGATATTTTATCAAGAAAGAGTTTGAAAAGAAAAAGAAAAACAAGCAAATCGTGGTGGATAGAATTATCACACTACAGATATTAGTGGGAGGTATTTATGATGGTATAGAGTTAGCGTGTATGTGTAATGGAGGTGTGCACGAGTTGATCCGGACAAGACATTTATAAACAAGTTAAAAGAAAAAACAAAACATAACAAAAGTGGCGTCATGCCATTTTCTTTAAAAATGCGTCAATGCTAAAATAAAAATTAACTCACGGCACAATGTCTCGATTTCCCTTGCACTCGGAAGGCAACAAATTAAAGTCCAATTCACAAGACTTATGAGCAACAAAGTAGAGTAACCACGACATAAAATTCCTCAATTGTACATCCAAACCTTCACTTGGCACCTTTGTTGGTATCTTGGTGTTGTCGTGGCTCTGCTACACGGATGGACTGGACTAAAGGCAAATCTAGTGCAAACCAAGAACAAAAGGTACGCCAATAAGTCTAAAATTTACAAGCCCAATAACCCCAATTTTAGGGCAAATCTGATTTCCGTAGCCTTGTTACTGAAAGTAGGGTTGAAAGTGTCATTTGACTCTGATAAGATCATGATGACAAAATAATAATGTGTTTGTTGGAAAGGGCTATTGTAACCACAGACTCTTTGTACTTAATGTTTCTAGTGTTATCAATGAAAATGCATCTACTTCTGCTTATATGGTTGACTCAGTTTCTTTATGTCGTGCTAGACTAGGACATGTTAATATCTCTTATATAAAAAAAATACAATCGCTAGGTTTAATATCTGGTCTAGACTCAAATAAATTTAACAAATTTGAAATTTGTGTTGAAACTAAAATTACTAGAAAGTCTTGTTTTCCTGTAAGTCGAGAAAACGAACTGTTATCACTAATTCATATCGATTTGGGTGACTTGAAACAAACTATGACTAGAGGTGGTAAAAGATATTATGTGACTTTTATTGATGATTTTTCTAGATATACTAAGTTGTACTTGCTTAGAAATAAATATGATGCCTTTGATGCTTTTATTTCATATAAAATTGAGGTTGAAAATCAACTTAGTAGAAAGATTAAGAGAATTAGATCTGATAGAGAAGGAGAATATCTAGCCTTGAATGGTTATTGTGAAAAAGAAAGAATTATTCATGAAATAACTCCTCCCATATTCACCCGAGCCTAATGGAGTAGATGAAAGGAAAAATAGAACATTAAAAGAAATGATGAACTCGATGTTAGTTAGTGCTAATGCACCTGATAATTTGTGGGGTGAAGCAATTTTATCTGCATGTCACTTACAAAATAGGATTCCTCATAGAAGAACTAACAAAGCTCCCTATGAATTATGGAAATGTTATAAACCTAACCTGAAATATTTGTGTGGAGGTGCCTTGCCAAGGTTCTTTTGCCTGAACCTAAAAAGAGGGAAATAGGTTCTAAAACTGCAGATTGCATGCTTATTGGATATGCTGAACATAGTGCTGCATATAGATTTCTTTTTTTAAAAAGTGATGTGCTTGATTACAACACTATACTTGAGACAAAGAATGCTGAATTTTTTGAACATATTTTTCCACTATCTGATAAGATTTCTCATGCACCTATTGAAAGAAATATAATAAGTACCTCTATTGAGGAAATGAGAAGGAGCAAAAGGCCTAGAAAGAAATATTTTCCTTATGCAAATGATTTTCAAACTTTTATTGTGAACAATGAACGATTAAGTTATTTTGAAGCTATTACTTCTTCTGATGCTAAGTTTTGGAAATAGGCAATTAATGTTGAACTTGATTCTATTGTGTAAAATAAAATATGAGTTTTGACTGATTTACCTCCTGGTGCAAAGCCTATTGGTTGCAAATGGATTTTCAAAAAGAAATTTAATCCTGATGGATCTATAGATAAATATAAAGTTTGATTAGTAGCAAAAGGTTTTTCTCAAAAATTAAATATTGATTATTTTGATACATTTGCACCAGTAGTTAGAATTTCTTCAATTAGACTTTTAATTGCCCTGGCTTCAATTCATAAACTTTTTATTCATCAAATGGATGTCAGAACTGTATTTTTAAATGGTGATTAGAAGAAGAAATTTATATAGTTCAGCCCGAGGGATGTGTTGTTCCTGGACAAGAAAATAAAGTTTGTAAATTAATTAAATCTCTTTATGGCCTTAAGCAAGCTCCTAAACAGTGGCATAAAAAATTAGATCATGTTTTAATGAGAGACGGTTTCTCTTCACTAGAAGTGGACAAATGTGTTTATACCAAAGTGTTAAGCAGTGATTTTGTGATAATCAGTCTATGAGCCTGTTTGGGTGGGCTTAAAAGCTGCTTATTTTAAGTGGCTTATAAATCAAAAAAGTGACTTAAAAGCTACTTTTTGAGAAGTTAGGATTTCCTAACTTCTCAAAAAGTGGCTTTTAAGCAACTTATGGCTTATAAGTTCAAAAATTTTGAGGTTACCAAACATATATTAATGGGCTTATAAGCTTATAAGTCACTTTTAAGCTTACCCAAACGGGCTCTATATGTAGATGATATGCTTATATTTGATACCAGTTTAAATTATGTGCAGAGTACTAAACTATTTTTATCATTTAATTTTGATATCAAAGATCTAGGTGAAGCAAATATTATATTGGGAGTTAAAGTTATAAGGGGTGATGATGGTATCGTGCTGTCACAAGAACATTATGTTTAGAGACTTCTTAAGAAGTTTGATTGTTTTGATGTGACACCTGTGGCCACTCCTTATGACGCTAGCTCTCAATTGAAAAAAAAAATAAAGGTGACCCAGTTGCTCAATCTAAATATGCTCAGATTATTGGGAGTCTGATGCATTTAATGAACTTACAAGGCCTGATATAGCCTATGTTGTGTGCAGGCTGAGTAGATATACTCATAATCCCAATCAAGATCATTGGTCTGCATAAGTAAGACTGATGAAATATTTGAAAGGAACCATGAATTATGGTATCTTGTATAGTGGATTTCCCGTTGTATTAGAAGGATACAGTGATGCTAACTGGATTTATGATTCAGAAGTGATAAGATCCACTAGTGGCTATGTGTTCACCCTTGGCAGTGGTGCAATAGCATGGAAATCAGCCAAGCAAACTATAATTGCTAAATCTACTATGGAATCAGAGTTTATAGCTCTGAAGTTGGCTGGTTCTGAGGCTGAATGGCTAAGAAATTTCTTAGCTTATATTCCTTTAACGAAGAATTTGTTGCCTCATGTATCTATTCATTGTGATAGTAAAGCAGCAATAGATGTTGCCAAGAATAAATCCTATAATGGAAAACGCAGACACATTTGTCTAAGACACAAAGTTGTCAAGCAGCTGCTCGGAGATGGAATAATTTTCATTGATCATGTCAAGTCAGAATTAAATTTAGTTGATCATTTGACGAAACCTGTTGGAAGAAAATTAATTCTTCAAACCTCAAAAGAGATGGGGTTAAGGCTAACATGATTGTTAATAGAGATGGTAACTCAACCTATGTGATTGGAGATCCCATGAAGTAGGTTCATATGGGTAATAACAAGTCAATATTGACACTGAAACACTTATATAAGAGTGCTTAGTTGCTACTATTGGAGAGGTTGAGTTATAACTCTTAATGAATTCATAGTCCTTGTGGATGGTGTATTAACAGCGGTGTACACTTGATGAATTCACCTATATGAGAGTGGAGTGAGGCCGCTCCTATGAGATTCTAACCAAGTCTCTAGAGCTCTCATGAATAACCAGGCACGCGCACGGCCTATTTGCGCAAAAACGTGTTGAACAGCAAAATTGTGGGGGTCAAAATGTGATTGGTAAAGCCTCTGGCTTACAAAAGGAATTATTGGTTCATAGAAATATTTATTTCACCAGTAATTCTGTAAGTCAAGTTTTATCGGTCTAAGTTTGGTTCATAGTCCAGAAGACACCAAACCTATTACATTTGGACCATGCAAATCCAGCAAGTCTTAAATTCCTTTATTCCTCACATCTTGGATTTTTTAAAATCTTTTAAAATATGTGGGGGAGTGTGGACATTTTGTAGTATTTTAAAATATTGACACCTATTATGGACACATATCGATATTTTATGAAGTGTGGCATTTCATCTAGCTAGGTGGCAAAGGTATGTTTAAGGGTGGCATTTTAGTTGATTAGTGGCATGATATGTGGTTGTTTCCTAAATAAGTAGAATGAAAAATTTGACAAATGGACTTAACACTTGTCCATGTCTCAACTTACCTTTCTATCTATAAATACCATGAGAAAGTGGCTATTTGACTCATCCAAAAACCAACTTTAGCCGTTCATCTTCATTTAGCCAAATAACCTTTTCTCTAGCCATATTTTCCTTTCTATCCACTTTTAACCACTATCCCGAATTATATAGCCACTTAAAATATAGCATATTTCCTTTTGTCACCTCTACCCTAGACTTGCTGGATTAAAATTTATTTTGCTGATTCCTGCACCCTCCTATATACATATAGAGGAAGGCTTGTTTAATCCTGGGGAAACATTTCATATTACCAAAATAGTTTCTTAAGACAGTGCCCAACACAACTCAAGCTTTGTAATAGTATTATAATTACTTTCTCACTTTTGTATCCACAATATTTTCATTATATTATATTATATTTTCCCACTATAACTACAAAACGAAGTATCAGAATCCAATTCAAGACTGTTTTTTCATATTAAATAAATCATGAAGTTTTCTTTTTAATTTCTTAAGTGTTTTAGTGCATCATCATATACTTTGGAGTCCAACCAAATCCCATATTAACTTCTCTTTAGCCTTTCTGCTCTTCTACAAAGCCCATCTTTGTTGTAGTCTTTTTAGTAATAGTGTTTGTTTCTACTAGTTCAACTAGTACTGAACAGATATTTTTAAAAGCAGGTGGATTTTTTTTCCTCATAATTTTGTAATGTACTCTTACAATGACATGAAAGCTACAACTCATATATTTAGAACTTCAACATAAACTAGGGAAGGATGCTTCAGTAAGGTTTACAAGCTGAATTTTTTTATTTTTTGTAAATCGGTGGGTTTAGCCTATGGGTTTAGTTTAGTTGGGTTGGATTCTTTGTGAATGAAAGATCTCAGACTTGCCATATTACATCCATATGGACCAATTAAAGAATTTCATGTGTTTAATAAAATACCCCAGACATGCCATATCAATTTACCTTTAATGGTGTGGTATTTTTGAACCAAAAGAAAATGTTAGAAGCATTTGCGAGCCAATAGGTGGAAGGATTTCATATTTGAGCAATTTAGCACACCTTGAGGGTATATTTGGTCCTTTTCCGTAAAAAGAAAAATGTATTCGGGTTTGGTCAAGCTCGTGACTCTGGAGGGAGACAAATCAATTTGACGATTTTGCGGCAAACAATTATCACAACCATGAAGAACTTTTTGTAATTTGAGGAGACACACAAGGACCCGTGTGTTCATAAAATTTGAGACTAAAATTTTGGATAATATTTCAAATAATTGTTTATTTATACAATTTGTCCAAAATTTTAAAATAAAATCTTCAAATTCCAAAATACTGGTTTGGACTAGTATTTGGGAAAAAAAAAATTCACTCACAAAACTTCAACTTTTTTTCAAGTGAAATGTATGTTCAAACACAAATTCAAGTTCAAAAAACTATTTTTCAACTCAACTTCAAAAACTCAAATTTAGCAAGTTTCAACAAAATCATATCCAAACGCTAGCTTAAAAGATATTGAGTTTCTTCTCGTGACAGATTTAAGTCATCTGGCTTATGAAAGACTTTAAAATATTCACTTAGTTTTTTAATTTTTTTAATTTTTTATATTAAACTTTTCCAATGTACCAAAAAGAAAAAGAAGATTCAAATGTGCCCGAAAGCTACTTAACAACGTTAGTCATTCACAAACAAGAAAAGAAAATTTTCAGAAATAAGCAGCCCACTACCCAAAATTACAAATAGCATGCCATATTTTTTTTCATGCATAACACACATCCCTAATATTACAAATTTAAGCACTCATTGAAAATAAAAAACCCTAGCCATCAAATCTCCTCCTCCTCCCCTACCACTAAGCTGGCGGCAGACAACCTCCCTGGTGCAAGCTAATCGGAGATAAGCTTAACAACCAAACAAACAGCGGAAAACAACAAGAAAATAAAGATAGAAGCTAGACAAATTCAAGCTTCAATCTAAACGAGCCCAAGGACTCAGTCTTGGGACTGCTCGGCTGAAATGCAAAGGAACCACCTACACTAGGAAACAATCCTCGAGAAGAACTCATGCTTCTTGCAAATTGAATGATCAAAGAAGAAGTTGTTCAAACGGGTTTCACCGATTGACCCAAGTTCTTATATCAATCCCACGATGGGGTTCGGCTCACGACGGAGACACAAATAACAACAACTATATTCAATATTCACCAACAACTACTAGAAATGAACTAGACTAAGAGGTTTATATAGATAGCCCCAAGGGTATTAATGTAATTACGATCAAGGGCGATCAACAAGACTAGGCCACGCAGGGCCGAAGTATTTCATGTGCTCGGCTCTCTTGACTTCGGTGTTCGGTTGCTCAGCTCGGCACATTTAAAAACGGACGCTCACTTTCCTCGGGCACAATTGTAGCCCTTCGGTCAAATCAGTGCTCGGCGACAAGGTTGAGTGTTCGGTCACTTCCTTCTTCAGGCTCGAGCTTGCAGACGTAGCCTTCGAATCTTGTGCTCGGCCACTCAGCATCCGAACAGGTGTTTCCTCTCGACCATGCCAGCTGAATATGCACATCGTGCAAGAGCTTGGCTTGGCTTCGTGTCACTAGCCTCGATGGGTTGAACTCTCGATCAGCATGGGTTCGGGCTGCATCATTCTCCCCTTCTTGAGAAGATTTTGTTCGCGAAATCGAGCCCTCTTCAGTCTCCGATGCTTATCCTGCAACACAAGGAGTTAAGTCAGCAACATTAAAGGTGTTGGACACATTATACTCACCTGGGAGGTCGATCACATAAGCATTGTTGTTGATCTTTCTCAGCACTTAAAACGGACCATCCCCTCGATGAGCCAACTTCTCTTTCCTTTGGTTCGGAAATCGTTCTTTTCGGAAGTGAACCCAAACCCAATCTCCACTCTTTAACTCCAACTTCTTGCACCCCTTGTTTTTCTTCAATGCCACTTTGGCATAAACTTCCTCAAGATTCTTCTTTACCTTGGCATGCAACTCGAGCAAAGCAGTAGCTCGGTGAGTACCTTCAAAATCAATAATAACATCTCGAGGCAAAGGGGTTAAATCAAGTGGAATCAAAGGGTTAAAACCATACACACATTCAAACGGAATCATTCCAATCATTCGATGCACAATTCGATTGTCTGAAAACTCTATCACAGACAAATGATCAATTCACTTTCCGACCTTACCTTTAGTCATAGCTCGAATCAGAGCTCCCAAGGTTCGGTTGACTACCTCGGTCTGTCCATCAGACTGAGGATGGTGAGACGTCGAGAATAGTAATTTGGTGCCAAGGGCACCCCAAAAACATTTCAAAAATGACTCAAGAATTTAGAGTCTCGATCACTCACAATAGTACGAGGCACACCATGCAATTTTAGCACATTAGAAATAAACAAAGTAGCTACATGTTGTGCATTATCACATTTCTTGCAACGAATAAAGTGAGCTATTTTGAAAAAATGGTCGACTACGACAAAGATGGTATCATGCCCACCCCCCGACCTTGGTAACCCCATAACAAAATTCATGAATATATCAACCCACGATCGATCAGGTACATGCAATGGAGTGTATAAACCATGAGGGCTGGACCTCGATTTAGCTTTCTTGCAATCTATACAAGCATTGCAAAGTTTTTCCACATCTCTTCGTATTTTGAGCCAGTGAAATTGCTCGGTTAATATACCAAGAGTTTTATCGACACCGAAGTGTACCATCAAGCCCCCGGAGTGAGCTTCTCGAACCAAAAGCTCTCTCCATGATGACACAGGCACACAAACCCTCCCATTCGTGAAGAGGTAGCCATCGTGCCACTGATATTTCTCTACCCTCCAACCAGTCAAGATAACGTCATAGATACTTTTCAGCTTGGGATCATCCTCATACATCGACTTGATGCTTTCGAATCCCATGAGCCTCAAGGCGAGAGTGGTCGCTAAGGCAAATTTTCTTGATAGCGCATCGCTACAACATTATCTTTTCCCTTTTTGTAATGAATTACATAGTGAAAGCTCTCAATAAATTCCACCTACTTGGCATGTCTTCGATTCAATTTCTCCTGGCCTCGGAGATGTTTCAAGGACTCATGATCACTTTTTATCACAAACTTTCTTGGCCATAAGTAATGCTGCTAATAGGCGAGTGCTCGAACAAGGGCATACAATTTCTTGTCATATGTAGAGTAATTCAAGGTTGTACCTTTAAGCTTTTCGCTGAAGTAAACGATCGGCTTCGATTCTTGCATAAGTATTCATCCGATCCTAACTCTGGACGCATCACATTCAACCTCGAATACTTTGCCGAAGTCAGAGAGTTGCAACAACGGGGCAGAGCTAAGCCTCCGTTTCAACTCTTGGAATGCCCTTTATTGGGACTCTCCCCACACAAATAGATGGTCTTTCTTTACCAGCTCGGTTAAAGGAGCTGCCACGGTGCTAAAGTCATGGACAAACCTTCGGTAAAAGCTAGCTAACCCATGGAAGTTACGAACTTGAGACACCGAAGTAGGAGTCGGCCAATCTTTGATAGCCTCGACTTTTGACTCATCGACTTGAACACCACTAGCACTCACAACAAATCCAAGAAAGACTACACGCTCGACACAGAAGGCACACTTTTTGAAGTTAGCATACAACTTCTCTTTTCTAAGTGTATCAAGCACTAGCCTTAAGTGTTCGACATGTTCATCCACAGATTTACTATAAACAAGTATGTTATCGAAGTAAACAACAACAAACTTATTTATGAACTGTTTAAGCACATGGTTCATCAATCGCATGAAAGTGCTCGGTGCATTAGAGAGGCCAAAAGGCATCACTAACCATTCATAGAGACCGAATTTGGTCTTAAATGCAGTTTTCCTCTCATCACCCGTTTTCATTCGGATTTGGTGGTAACCGGACCTGAGATCTATCTTCGAAAAATAAGAAGAATCACTCAATTCATCTAGCATGTCATCTAATCGAGGGATAGGATGACGATACTTTACCGTTATCTTGTTGACTGCTCGGAAATCAACACACATTCGCCATGTTCCATCTTTCTTCGGGAAAAGGATAACAGGAACGGCGCAAGGACTCAAGCTCTCTTGAACTAGGCCTTTGTTCAGCAATTCGTCCACCTGCCACTGGAGCTCTTTGGTGTCTTTGGGATTACATCGGTATGCAGGCTTATTGGGGATTTGAGACCCCGAAACGAAGTCAATTTGGTGCTCGATTCCTCTCGACGGAGGCAATCCACCTGGCATTTCTTTGGGAAACATGTCTCCGAAGTCCTGCAAAACACTTTGAACAACACTAGGCAAAGGGTTATCGTTAGTAAAATCATCATTAGAGTTTAGAAATATGCCCTTGTGCACGAGGAAAATCATCAATCGACCGTTGTCATTGCCTCGCAGATTCTCACCCGGTTGTATGATTGCACACATATTGTTTACCTCAGGCGGTGAATGCCTGTCCTCGACCACAATTGGTGTTCCAATGGGAGACTTTGCTTTGGCCGCTTCTTTCAGCTCTTTCATTCGTTTATAGTCCTCACTGACTTGTTTCGGAGACAATGGTTTGAGTATGAAACTCTCTCCTCCGAGCCTAGAAGTGTAAGTGTTGGATCGTTCGTTATGTATAACCGACCGATCATACTGCCATGGTCGACCTAATAGCAAATGACAAGCTTGCATCGGTATCACATCGAAAATCATCTCATCTTGATAATCTCCCTCTTTGAACTTGATCCACACTTACTTGACAGCCTTCAATTCTCCACATTTATTTAACCATTTCAAACGGTAAGGATGAAGGTGCTTTGATGTAGGTAATCCCATTTGTGAAACCAAGGTTTGGCCTACCACATTTGCACAACCTTGGAAGTGGTAATCTATCACCTCGGGGAATGCCCAAGCTTTGATGATCAGCTCGGGGATTGCCCAAGTTTTGTTGTCCAGCTTGGGGAATGCCCAAGTGTTGCTCAGCATGGGGATTGCCCATAGCTTCATTTTAAAAAGCCTCAATCCTCAACCGTTGTTAACGAACCAGCTCATCAAATTGCTCTGGTTTCATAAGAGTTGAGTTGCTAGTTCTAGCGCCGGACCCAGGCAAGGCCATGATCGCTTTCTCTTGCTCGAGGTTTGCTACTCGAGCACTCGTTCCTCTCACCTCAGCACTAATGCCTTGTATCACAGCCATGAGATCCGCTGACGACACCTCGGGCGCTTCAACACCCTTTCCATCGCCTCCATTCCCAACCATGGTACCTGTACAAATCAAAGACCAAGAAAATGTTAAGGTTAGAAATCACCTCACACACTCCCTTACTTTTATTGGGTGGCGCTCGGGTCCACTCAATTTGTTGGTTTGGTCACTCAAGAACTTGTTGCCAATGGCTTCCTCGGTTTGATCAATCTCCCTAAGATCCTTCGAATTTGACAAGTGACACTGGCTCCTTTGAGAAGAGTGAATTGATTTCGACTTGATGGAATGGATGCTATTTAACTGCGCACGGGAGATCAAGAATTATACTACAAATTTTAGACTTCGGTCACTCCACGCACGAGTTCCTTTAAGCTCAAACAAATTAGTACGACCTCGAGTAGAAGAATTTACTCCAGAGATCCACTAATGAGATTTTTCGATCACAAGAAAAGAAGATAACCTAGGAGAATCTACCCTTCGTTTCCTCTTTTGGAAACCTCGGACACAACAACTCTTGTACGGACAAAAGTGGTCCCTCCTTGGTACGGATTACGGTTTAACCTTATCCATTTTTTCCTCTTTCTTGCCGACAAAATTTTCACTTGGGGTTTTGATATTGACACTTTACCCCTTTCTTCTTCAATGGAACAGTGAATTTTTACTCCGGTGTACGGACACCTTAAAAAAAAATTTCACAGTCCACGGCTCAACAAGATTTAGGTCGTTTCCTTCATTTTAAAATTTTAGCGACGAACAGAGCACATTCAGTTCCAAGCCTAGCTAAGAACAGCTACAACAACATCGCCTGTACACTGTTACAATATAACAAATTTCCGGCATACAGACGGTGGCTAAACGACGGAACTTGAAAATTTAAGCTCAAACGCGAACCAAATCAAACAAGAACCACCAGTCTTCAACGATAACAACCAAAAACTCACTGGGGTTTCAAACCCAAACACCACGTCAAGAACAGTCCAAAAACAACGAGAAAACCTAGTTGACCGATGATGTACGACTTGTGCTCGTATGAATCTTCAGACGATGGTGAGCAAGAATCTGTGGTTGTTTAATCCAAACAACCAATCAATCAAACAAAATTTTTGAATTTTGTTCTTTTCTACTTTTTTTTTGTAAATAAGAACACAATAGTAACAACAACACGAATATGAAGCTGAAACTGAAAGATACACACACGAAAATTTAAAGGATAACGTAGAACAGGATTGGGGTTATAAGAACAAGCCAAAACCGTGCTCTGATACCAAGATGGTGCAAGCTAATCGGAGATAAGCTTAACAACCGAACGAACATCGGAAAACAACAAGAAAATAAAGATAGAAGCTAACAACCGAACGAACAGCGGAAAATAACAAGATAATAAAGATAGAAGCTAGACAAATCCAAGCTTCAATCCAAACGAGCCCAAGGAACCAGTCTTGGGACCGCTCGGCTGAAATGCAAAGGAATCACCTACACTAGGCAACAATCCTCAAGAAGAACTCATGCTTCTTGCAAATTGAATGATCAAACAAGAAGTTTTTCAAACGGGTTTCACCGATTAACCCAAGTTCTTATATCAATCCCACAACGGGGTTCGGCTCACGATGGAGACACAAATAGCAACAACTATATTCAATATTCATCAACGAATACTAGAAATGAACAAGACTAAGGGGTTTATATAGATAGCCCCAAGGGTATTAAAGTAATTACGGTCACAGGCGACCAACAAGACAAGGCCACGCAGGGCCGAAGTAATTCATGTGCTTGGCTCTCTTGACTTCGGTGCTCGGTTGCTCAGCTCGGCACATTTGAAAACGGGCGCTCACTTGCCTCGGGCACATTGTAGCCCTTCGGTCAATCAGTGATCGGCGTCAAGGTTGAGTGTTCGGTCACTTCCTTCTTCAGGATTGAGCTTGCAGATGTAGCCTTCGATTCTTGTGCTCGGCCACTCAGCATTCGAACAGGTATTTCCTCTCGACGATGGCAGCTGAATGTGCACATCGTGCAAGAGCTTGGCTTGGATACCAAGATGGTGCAAGCTAAATCGGAGGTAAAGCTAGGCAGCCGGAAAAATGCGGAAAAACAACAAAAGTAAAGATAGAAGCAAGACAAGTCTTAGCTTCGATTGAATGATACCGAAGAACTAATTTCGGTCCCAAACAATCAGAATCAAAAGACGCACCTAATGCTAAGCAACAATCCTCAAGAAGTCACATGCTTCTTGCAAACTGAATGACCAAAGAAGAAAATTGTTCAAACGATTCTCACCGAATGACACAAGTTCTTTAAAATCCCACATCGGGGTTCGGCTCCATCGGAGATACTGAATAGATACATTTATGTTTAATCATTCAACAAAAAGTACCCATAACAAAATCAATAGATATATCAACCCACGGTCGATTAGGAACATGTAACGGAGTGTACAAACCATGAGGGTCGGACCTCGATTTATCTTTCTTGCAATATATACAAGCATTGCAAAGCTTTTCCACATCTCTTTGCATTTTTGGCCAATGGAACTGCTCGGTCAAAATACCAAGAGTTTTATCAACACTGAAGTGTCCTATCAAGCCTCCAAAGTAAGCTTCTCGAATCAAAAGCCCTCTCCATGATGACACAGGCACACAAACCCTCCCATTCTTGAAAAGGTAGCCATCGTGCCACTGATAATTCTCATCCCTTCGGCCATTCAAGATCGCGTAGCGAACGCTTTTCAGCTTGGGATCATCTTCGTACATCGACTTGATGCTTTCGAATCCCATGAGCCTAGAGGCGAGAGTGGTCGCTAAGGCAAATTTCCTTGATAGCGCATTGGCCAAACCATTGTCTTTCCTCTTTTTGTAATGAATTACATAAGGAAAGCTCTCAATGAATTCTACCCACTTGGCATGTCTTCGATTTAGTTTCTCCTGGCCTCGGAGATGTTTCAAAGACTCGTGATCACTTTTAATCACAAACTCTCTCGGCCACAAATAACGATGCCAATGGGCGAGTTCTCGAACGAGGGCATACAACTCCTTGTCAAACGTAGAGTAATTCAAGGTTGCACCCTTAAGCTTCTCGCTGAAGTAAGCGATCAGCTTCGATTCATGCATAAGCATTCCTCCGATCCCAACTCCAGACGCATCACACTCGACTTCGAATGCTTTGCCGAAGTCAGGGAGTTGCAACTACAGGGCAGAGCTAAGCCTCCGTTTCAACTCTTGGAAAGCCTTCTCTTGGGACTCTCCCCACACAAACGAATGGTCTTTCTTTACCAGCTCGGTCAAAGGAGCTGCTACAGTTCTAAAGTCATGAAAAAACCTTCGGTAAAAGCTAACTAAGCTATGAAAGCTACGAACTTGAGAAACCGAGGTTAGAGTTGGCCAATCTTTGATGGCTTTGACTTTTGACTCATCGACTTCAACACCATTAGCACTCACAACGAATCCAAGAAAGACTACACGCTCGACACGAAAGGCACATTTCTTAAAATTAGCATATAACTTCTCTTCTCTAAGTCTATCAAGCACTAGCCTTAGGTATTCGCCATGTTCATCAACAGATTTAATAGAAAACAAGTATGTCCTCAAAGTAAACGACAACAAACTTATTTATGAACGGTTTGAGCACATGGTTCATCAGTCGCATGAATGTGCTCGGTGCATTAGAGAGCCAAACGGCATCACCAACCAATCATAGAGACCGAATTTGGTCTTGAATACAGTTTTCCACTCATCTCCGGGTTTCATTCGGATTTGATGGTAACCGGACCTGAGGTCTATCTTCGAAAAGCATGAAGAACCACTCAACTCATCTAGCATGTCATCTAATCTAGGGATAGGATGACGATACTTTACCATGATTTTGTTGAATGCTCGGCAATCAACACACATTCTCCATGTTCCATCTTTCTTTGGGACAAGGTTAACAAGAACGGCGTAAAGACTCAAGCTTTCTCGAACAAGGCCCTTGTTCAGCAATTCATCCACCTGCCTTTGGAGCTCTTTGGTGTCTTCGGGGTTACACCGGTATGCAGGTTTGTTGGGATTTGAGGCCCCGGAACGAATTCAATTTGGTGCTCGATTCCTCTCAACGGAGGCAATCCATCTGGCATTTCTTCGGGAAACATGTCTCCGAAGTCCTGCAAAACACTTTGTATAGCACTAGGCAAAGGGTTATCGTTAGAAAAATAATCATTAGAGTTTAGAAGGATACCCTTGTGCACGAGGCAAATTAGCAGTTGGCCGTTGTCGTTGCCTGTTTGCCTCGTAGATACTCATCCGGTTGCATGATTGCACAAAGATTTCTTACCTCGGACGATGAGTGTTGTCTTCGGCCCTAATTTTTGTTCCCATCGGAAACTTAGCTTTGGCCGCTTCTTTTAATTCTTTCATCTGTTTATAGTCCTTGCTGACTTGTTTCGGAGACAATGGTTTGAGTATGAAACTCTCACCTCCGAGCTTAGCAGTGTAAGTGTTGGATGGTCCGTTATGAATAACCGACCGATCATACTACCATGGTCATCCCAATAGCAAATGACAAGCTTTCATCGGTATCACATCGAACATCATCTCATCTTGATATTCTCCCACTTTGAACTTGATCCACACTTGCTTGACAACCTTCAATTCTCCACACTCATTCAACCATTGCAATCTGTAAGGATGAGGGTGTTTCGAGGTAGGTAATCCCAATTGTGAAACCAAGGTTTGTCTTACCACGTTTGCACAACTACCCGAATCAATTATCATCGAACAAACTTTCCCCCTTACTCGACATCTTGCATGGAAAAGATTCTCTCTTTGGTTGTCCTCTTCTTCGAGAGTCATGCAGCTCAAATTTCTTCAAACCACAAGAAATATTTCCGGATGATCAGCTTCGGCAGCTTCACGACCATCATCATTTTCAGCTCGGTAAGCCTCCTCGAAATTTTCTTCTTTGGTGTCACTCGCTTGCTCATGGACAGTTCTATCTTGGAGCAAAAGCATAACTTTGCGAGTTGGACACTCTTTTGCCATGTGACCATAACCCTTGAATTTATGGCACTGAATACTTGAAGCACTAGGAGTATTGAGTTGAACTTTACCTCCCGCTTCTCTTGGTTGGATAACGGTCACTCCCCTCTCGAAGGGTTTCTTCGGATCTCGAACAGTGTTAGCACTTGCTGGATTACTCTTCCATTCTTTTCCTCGGCTCAAAGGAGTTGAAGTAGTGACTCCTCGATACCTGTTTGCTTTGTCATCCTTCACCCATTTCTAAGCTTCGATGGCAGCATGAAACACATCTTCCAAAGTTTGGTATACATGCAGCCTCTTGAGATCACATCTCGAGCCAAGCCATTTTTTAATCAAAAGATGGCTTGCTCATCATCTTTTTCCATATCAAGAGCCAATCGAATTCTTTCGAACTCATCATAGTATTCTTCAACCGATTTGGGCCCTTGTTTTAACTCGAAGAGCTTTTGAAGTTGCAACTGCCAATATTTGGCATTCACATACGTAGCATCCATTGCTCTTTTCAACTGCATCCATGTGGTGACCTCGGGATAAGCATTCCTTCATCTCAACCTTTTGTCAGCCTCCCACCATGTCGATGCATATGCCTCGAACGAAGCAATAGCATGTGCAGCTTTTCTCTCTTCGGTCATCTCATTTGTTTCGAAGATTCGTTCCAATCGAATCTTCCAATCAAGATATTGGTCCGGATCACTAGTTCCTCTAAATGGTGGAATAGTGATCTTGACATTGTTCAAGTTTAAATCTCGAGCACCTCGGATCGGTTCCAAATACTCATCATAATAGTCATCAGCCTCACGCTCAAAATATCGATCAACATTTGCGCCTCGGCCTCGACCTTGGAAATTTCTACGACCTCGTTGAACTTTCCTTCGTTGAACGAACGGCGGCTCATAATCAGCTTCGACCTCGGGAAATTCTCCATCTTCGACCCCTTCATCAACGACCACAACTTGTCTTTGGGCCATTAAAAGTGGCAATCTATCACCTCGGGGAATGCCCAAGTGTTGATGACCAGCTTAGGGATTGTCCAAGTGTTGTGCAGCTTGGGGATTGCCCAAGTGCTGTTCAGCTCGGGGATTGCCCATAGTTTCATTTCAAACAGCCTCGCTCTTCAATCGTTGTTGTTGAACGAGCTCAGTAAATTGCTCAGGTTTCATCGGAGTGGAGTTGCTAGTACCAGCGCCAGACCCAGGCAAGGCCACAGACACACTCCCTTGCTCGAGGTTGGCTACTCGAGCACTCACTATTCTAACCTCGGCACTGATGCCTTGTATCGCAGCCATGAGATCGGCTAACGACACCTCGGGCGCCTCAATGCCCTTTCCATTGCCTCCATTTCCAGCCATGGTACCTGCACAAATCAAAGACCAAGAAAATGTTAATATTAGAAATCACCTCACACACTCTTTCACCTTTATTGGGTAGGGCTCGGGTCCACTCAATTTATGGGTTCGGTTTTGGTCACTCAAGAACTTGTAGCCAATGGCTTCCTTGGTTGATCAACTTCTCTCAGTTCCTTCGAATTTGACAGGTTACACTGTCTCCTTCAGGAAGAGTTAATTGATGTTCACTCGATGGGACGGACGCTATTTACTCTGCGCTCGGGAAGTCAAAGAATTTTCTACGAAATTTGGACTTCGGTCACCAACCGCACGAGTTCCTATAAGCTCAAACAAGTTAGTACGACCTTGAGTAGAAGGATTTACTCCAGAGATCCACTAACTAGATTTATCGAACGCAAGAAAAGTGAAAACCTAGGAGAATCTACCCTTTGATTCCTCTTTCGGAATCCTTGAACACACAAACCCTTGTACGGACAAAAGTGGTCCCTCCTTGGTACGGATTAGGGTTTATCCTTATCCACTTTCCCATTTCTAACCGACAAAATTTTCACTTGGGGTTTTAATTTTAACACTTTACCCCTTTCTTCTTCAATGGAACAGTGACTCAATAATTCCAACGTACGGACAAACTTTCGACTTGTTCACTGACCACGATTTAACTGACTTTAGGTCGCTCTTTACTCCGGTGACCTTCAACGTCGGAGAAAATCTCAGTTCCAAAATTGAGCTAAGAGCAGCTTCACTTCGTCTGTACACTGTTACAATGCAACAAGTTTCTGGCATACGGACGGCGGCTCAAATACGAAACTTCGAAATTTAAGCTCAAAATACAACCCAAATCAAATAAGAACCACCAGTCTCCAACGGTAACAACCAAAACTCAACTGAGGTTTTCAACAACACCACCACGCTAAAACAGTCCAAAAATCATCAAGAAACCCTAGTCGTCAAATGTGTACGGCATTAGCTCGCTTGAATCCTCGGACGATGGTGATTACAAATTTGGGGTTGTTTAATTCAAACAACCAACAATCAAACCAAAAATTTTTGAATTTTCTTTTCTACTTTTTTTTTGTAATAACAGACACAACAGTAATAACAATCAACAACGGGGATGAAGCTGAAACTGAAAGACAGAACGCACGAGATAAACGAACAGGATTGAGGTTGTAAGAACAAGCCCAAACCGTGCTCTGATACCAAGATGGTGCAAGCTAAACCGGATGTAAAGCTAGGCAGCCGGAGAAACGCGGAAAAACAACAAAAGTAAAGATAGAAGCAAGACAAGTCTTAGCTTCGATTGAATGATACCGAAGAACTAATTTCGGTCCCAAACAATCAGAATCAAAAGACGCATCTAATGCTAAGCAACAATCCTCAAGAAGTCACATGCTTCTTGCAAACTGAATGACCAAAGAAGAAGATTGTTCAAAAGATTCTTACCGTATGACACAAGTTCTTTAAAATCCCACATCGGGGTTCGGCTCCATCGGAGACACTCAATAGCTACAGCTATATTTAATCATTCATCAAAAATTAGGTTGCCTACAATGAAATGTAAAGGAGTTTATATAGACTACTCTAGGGGCAAAATAGTAAAACGGTCACAGGCGACCAATAGGAGTAAGCCACACAGGGCTAAATAAGTTGAGTGTCCGGTTACTCCTTCAATCGAACACTTGAATTTCGAACACTTCAGCTCGAGCTTTTGACTTCGTTGCTCAGTTGTTCAGCTTGGCATATTTGACATCGGACGCTCTCCCTTCGGTTGATTGTTTGCTTTATTCTTCAGCGTCGATGTTGAGTGTTCGGTTGGATGCTCGGTCGCTTCCTTCTTCAAGCTCAAGCTTGCAGATGAAGCCTTCGATTCTTGAGCTCGGCCACTCAGCTTCGGAACAGTTGCTTTTTCCCGACCACGCCAATTGAATGTGAACGTCATGCAACAACTTGGCTTGGCTTCGTGTCATCGGCCTCGGTGGATTGAACACTTGATCAGCACGTGTTCGGATTGCATCATCGTGTCACTGGCCTCGATGGGTTGAACTCTTGATCAGCACAGGTTCGAGCTGCATCACTCCCCGCCGGTGGTGTCGTTTCTTTTTTGCATTTCACTAAAGTTATTTTGTTGATTTTGTCTATATCATTACTTTGGACAATTTTATACACACAAATCTCCCCCTAAAAAATAAATTATACATGTACATAGATAAATGCGTAGGCAATGAGAGAAATACAAAAATATACACAAAAAAAGTAAAAATTCATATAAACATCCTTAATACTAAAGAAATCTGAAATTTTATAGAGATTTATTCACTCGCACACACACACTTATACAAATTTATAAATTTTATATACGTGTATAAACTTGCAGCATACTGCTATCTCGAAAAAAGAGTGATATTTCGGGTAAGATTCGAAAATAGGGACTGTTTTTGGTAATTTTTGTGTGTTGCTTGTCTTTTAGTGTAAAAATTCCAACAATAAACTTCTATAAAAGAAAAACTTCCTCTTCACTAAAATTTGTCCAGCTAGACATTTCCTAGAGCTGTTCCAGTACAAATCCTGCACAAAAAAGTTTAAGATGTCATACTTTGACATTTTAAAAGATAAAGTCTAATTCGCCTTAGCTTCTAGAGTTTTGTTAGTCAAATCCTGAATAAGAATGGTTTAGTTGCATGTCTAAGGCTTTTTCTTGTTGGCCCTTTGAACATGCAATACGTCGCAGGTTCACTGCAAGGTTTAGTCGTAGCAAATCTTAAGTTCTAAGATTTATGCCTACATACAAACCACCTAGAAACTTTTTATAGTCAAAGTTGGTGAAATTTAAGGTGAAGACTACGAAAGATCAAGGAAAAGGATCGGATTTTGTGCAATTAGAAAGTAATGCAACAATTTTTTGAGGTCCTTCCAGACATGGCTTAATTAGGTTTGTGACAAATCTGAAGGACTAAAATATATGTCTACATAGGATATGTTACTCATGCGTCTCAAATATAAGTAGTTGTTTTTGCAAATTGAATTTGCTCAAATATTTGGCGCTTGGGAAAAAAGGCCATTCATTATTATTTTTCCAAATGTACATCTATTGTTATAAATAGTGGTTCGTTAATTTAATCGAGATAAGACAAATTAATTATGCTCGCATAATTGAGATAATTAAATGTCTTTCTTAAAAGATTACACAAAAATCTTTAAAGTCATGAATTAATCACACTCTCCATAATTACAACAAAAAAAAAATTGGTTCTGGGCTCCAAATGGATTATAAGACTCCAACTTTGAATTCAATTGGCAAAAAGACTTGACCTTGCTTTCTTCCCTTGGGGAAGGGTCTATATGTACATCGTTTTTGTGCCTTAATTTATTATTCCATGTCAAAAGTTTACGCCAATCGTAATAGATCATCTCATACCTACTTTTATTTAACGTGTACACAAAAGTTATCAAAGAATGGGCTAGATGATTGATATTACTCATCAATTTTTAATTAAAGTTTTAAGTTACTCAAATTCTTATTAGTCGAACTAATTTATTTTTAAACAAAAAAAAAATAAAATATTTTTAAACTTCACATTTGCTATGGCCATGAAAGACTTCATCAAGAAGATATCCATTATCAAAATGCAATTGAACTTGATGGTTCGTGTGTATTGTGGCTGATCCTAGAAAGCGAGAAGCTGGACAATTTATTTTGCTCAAATTCCTTTTACCATTAACTCCAAGTATATGTATAAATTTATTATAGTTAATGAAAACTAAAAGTTGATTGATATAACTTTCATGTAGGGCAACAATTAAGTGTTATCTGACACAAAATCTGTATGTATATATGAAAGACTCTCCTTAAGAATCATGAAAATTTTAAATTCAGTTGTTTTCACATTTAAAACGTGTCATTTTTTTTTAGGAAAATTTACACTAGATGACAATAGGATTACAAAAAATACCGATACTTTTAAATTTTACATTATATAACGATATTTTTAAATAAATTACAATACATACCATTTTTTTCATTTCCCTCCCTCCCTAACACAAAACCCTAATTTCTCCCTCTTTCTATCTCCTCCACCCACCCACCCACTCGCCCCCGTCCTTCCTCCTTCTCCGGCGACCAGCCCGTGTCTATCTTCGTTAAGGCAGCACGTTTTTTGCTGCTGCTACTACTGTTCGCGTCGCGCTGGAGTGGCGGCGTTGCCGCTGCTGCTCTGGGCGGCGGCGCTGCTGCAAGATCTGTTGCTGCTGGTCTTCGTAGGCGACGGCCGGAGCTGCTGCCACCGATTTGCTTCTCTTATTCTTTTTTTTTTGAAGCGTATTGATGTGTGTGTGTGTGTGTGTGTGTGTGTATATATATACATTTTCTATTAATGTGTATTTGTATTTGTTGTGCCTAAATATATTTTAAAATATTTTTGAATGGCTAGTTGAATTTTTTGTATTTTATTGTATATTTGTGTATATTTGTATTTGAATTGTATGTTTGGGAATATTTTTTGTTGTGTATTTGTATATTTTACTGTATACACGTATTTAAGTGTATGTGTGTTACATATGTATGTGAATAAGTCTTTTGTATATCCAAAAATTTATTTGTATGTCTTTGTATGTTGTGAGTATATATAAGTGTATGTTTTGTATATTTTAATTTTATGTATGTTTATGTATTTTCATTGGTTAAATATACTTTTTTCAAAAGTATGAATGTGTATTTTTTGTATGTTTTATGCTTGTTTATATTGTTTTCCAGATTTAAAAAAAAATAAAAAATATTTCCGGCCGCCGGCCACCAGCGGCATAACTGAAACGGCTGATTTGCAGAAATATGACATGGGAGCCATTGGTTTGCAAAAATGCCCTTGCTAACAGTGGTTCAGCATAAATGTCCTCCATTAGTTTAATGAAATATTTTTCGGACAAAAATACCCCCTAACAACTAATAAAAAGACCCGCCCAGTCCCTCCCCTTCCTTTTCTCCATTCACGCTATCTACAAACTCTAAAAATCTATAACTTTTACAGATTCTTTCATTCTCCTTAAAAGAATTGGACGCTTGCATAAACCAACCATCAAAGTGCTGGCATATTTCAATTGACCGTCAAAAGGATGATACAGACACATTTTTTCAGATAATACAGACAAACATCCACAAGACTTCTTGGTAATGGGCACCTTGCAAAGACTTCTTGGCAATTGCGAAAATTTTAAGCCCTGTTGCAATGAGCAACTTGTCTCTTCAAGTCTTGGCGATGCCAAGAGTTTAAGCTCTGGTGTAGTGGCACCTTACACAGACTTTCTGGCAATTGCCAAGACTTCAAGCCCTATTATAGTGGTACTGCAAGTCTTGGCTATTGCCAAGAGTTTAAGATCTGGTGCAATGGGCACCTTACAAAGACTTCCTGGAAATTGCCAAGACTTCAAGCCCTATTGTTTTGTCCAATTTGCAGAGAAAGTCTATGCAAGTCTTGGCTATTGCCAAGAGTTCAAGCTCTGGTGCAATGGGCACCTTGCACAGACTTCTTGGCAATTGCCAAGACTTCAAGCCCGGTTCAGTGGGTAATTTACAGAGAAAGTCTCTTCAAGTCTTGGCTATTGCCAAGAGTTCAAGCTTTGGTGCAATGGGCACCTTGCACAGACTTCTTGGCAATTGCCAAGACTTCAAGCCTTGTTGCATTGGGTAATTTGAGAGAAAGTCTTTGCAAGTTTTGGCTATTGCCAAGAGTTCAAGCTCTGGTGCAATGGGAACATTAACTAGGAAATTAAAGTGGAATCTAACACAAGAAAAATAAAAATAAGATTGAATGAAAGTTGCGAACATCGTCATTAAGGGTCAACTTATCACTGGACAAATCGAGAAACCAACTTCTTTTATCAATGGTAACACCACCCAAGTAATGTTACCAAATTCTCTGCAACTTTTGGCAATAGCCAACACTTTAAGGTCCGGTGGAAGGGGGTAACTTGCAGGGGAAGTCTCTGAAAGTATTGACAATTGCCAATACATTACGATCTGGTGCAATAGGCAGCCTGCAGACAAAGTCTCTGCAAGTATTGGCAATAGCCAAGACTTTAAGCTCTATGCAATAGGCAACATGCAGAGAAAGTCTCTTCAAGTCTTGGCAATAGCCAAGACTTTAATCTCTGTGCAATAAAGGCTACTTGCAGAGAAAGTCTTTGCAACTAATCGCAATAACCAAGACTTTAAATTCGCAATAGCCAAGACTATAAACTCTAAGCAATAAAGGCTACTTGCAGAGAAAGTCTCTGCAACTAATGGCAATAGCCAAGACTTTAAGCCCTATGCAATGAGCAACAACAATATCTAAGTGCTATTGCCAATAAGAATCTTAAAATCATCTTAATCAAGCATAAAAAATAAAAATAAAAATTCATATGAACGTCAAATTTAATTCGAATCAATCAAAATGGAAAAAACTTACAGATAAGTATATAAATAATAATTACCAAAAAAGAAATACAGAAAAAATAAATACAAATAAAGGATTAGGCAAAATAAAAATTACATTATAACACAAATTAAAGAAAAAATAATAAAATAAATATAACTTTTATAGATTCCCTAAATCTCCAGGACACTAAGAAGAAAGAAGGAAAGGAAGGAGGAAAGAGAGAAGGAAATCGTTTAATGTGAATTAGGTTTAGTCAGGGGTAAAATAGTCCTTTCGCATAGTGAGGGATGATGTGGAGGGCATTTACTTAAAACATTTGAAAGTGGGGGCAAATTGGTAAGATCAGCGCATGAAATTTTTTGAACTGAAACTGAAGCAGCGGGCTTGGGGGGAGTAAAAGCTTCATTTCCATGGTTTGTATATGCTATGTAAAAAAACTATTGGTATGTTTTATAAAATGGTACAGTATTGATAATTTTTATAAATTTGATATTAGGATTGTATATTTGTGTAATTCTCCCTTCTTTTTAAAATGACTAAAATAGAAAGTATGTCACATGAACATTAACATATAGAGTATTAAATATGACACTATTTCGATTTCAAATAATACAAATGGAAAAATCTACAAAAATCAAGATATCACTGGATGACAACTTGGAGTTTTGTTAAAGTAATATGATACAATAAACCAAATCATAATATGACAGAATTAATAAACTTTGATATTTTAGGCGCATTCTAGTCAAGGGTTTTCAGAAACAGATTCTCCATCCCGATGGGATAAGGTCTGCCTACATATACCCTCCCATACTTTTTTTTTTAGGATAATACTGAGTATATTGTTGTTGTAGGTACCCTCATACTAGTTTATTTTTAAACAAGAAAAACAAAATATTTTCACATCATTATAAACTTCACGTGTGCAGTATTGTCTCAAACTAAAAGTACACAAACATTAAAGTAGCAGCCAACCATAATTGTAGAAGTTTGAAGCCACCTGTTCTGTTACCATACATGTTCTTTTTCCAAAACCATAGGCATAGCATTCTGGTTTGTAAAGTCTCAGTTCAACATTATGACTCGTTCTTCCTTTCCTTTTTCACTGACTTTTAGCCATTTTTGTAGCAGTTATTAGTAAACTATCTATTTTTTTGTCTCATTTCATTCTTGCAAGAACCAAATAACCAATTCTTTTTCTTCTTGGAATTTCTGTTTGAATACAACTCTGCAAAAAATATACTATATTTTGAACTTTCTCTAGACACCCTTTTGAGTTAGCATTGAAGTGATATTATTGGTTATAGAAGATAATGGGTACAGAAAGTAAATATCAAATGAAGGTGGTGAAAGGAGATTTTGGCTACGTACTTGAAGATGTCCCTCACTTGACTGATTACATCCCTGATCTTCCTGTACTACTTTCTCCTCTTTTAACTCTTTATTAAATATGAAAATCTTATGATAGTTTTTCTTATGTGCATTTGTCTTTTAATGCTGCATGTTTGAGTCTTGAATTCAGCGATCGTGTCATTTTTATAATGTATATTCACTGGCTTTATTAAAGGGCTGATTTTGCATGTCTTTCTGCCTCTCCCCTGCTTGTGAGTTGTCTAGTGGCGAAACCAGTAATTTCACTTAGGGTGTTCAAGAGTGTTTAAGATTTAATAGATAGGTAATTAAAGTAATATTTGACCTATATGCACGATACTAGTGAAGGGCGTTCAACTGACCACCCTTCGACATATGTAGCTCCTCCCCTAGGTTGTCGAGTTGCGAAACCATGAATTTTGTTAAGGGTGTTCGAGATTTTTTAAGATTTAACGTATATGTATTAAAAGTAATAGTTGACCTATATGCATAGTATAATTATTTTGGCGAAGGGTGTTCAATTGACCTAACCTTCGCCATATGTAGCTCTGCCCCTAGACTCAAGCATCTGTTTCATTTGTTGAATAATGTACATATACTGTTCCTTTTCAACATGATCAACTTTTTATTGCTAGTTTGATCAGTTTACACTATCTTAAAAGTATAATGAATTGTAAAGAATGCACCTTTGGCTTCACTTCTTTTCCTATGATTGTTGTACTCTTTAATTTTTTCCCCTTTAGATAGTAGTCATAGATCTGTTCTCTATGGTGGTTGATCGAATCCAGTACATTGAAGTAATATAAAATATTCAAGGCTGATTTTTGACATTATTTATACTTTAATATTGTCATGGACACTGTTTTTTGGGGAGCTAGTAACAAAAATATGGTTAGCATGAGGTGCACATGTCCTCTTGACTGTTCACTGAGCATGGCAGTTTCTGGATTTGGCTGTTCTAATTTTTCGACGGTTAATCTATGATAAGGCTATCTGTGAAGTATGTAGAGAAAATTTCTCTTCAATTAGTAGCGTTAAACTGATATAAAGGGTTAAGTTAAAAAACTACGGTAGCTATAAATCAAAATATCAGTTTTGTCCTTTGGAAGTTTACTCCATGATAACAAGGAGCTGATAGGTTTCTTGATTTATTCAAGCGCATCCTGACTTGATGGAGAATGAATAGGTTTATGAACTTACATTTACGTTAAAGAAAAAACTTTTTTGAGGCATATATGATTTGGAGGACAAGTCCTAAAGCAAGGTGTTTTTTGGAAATTCTAAATATGAATTAGAAAACAAGAGATGTTGTATGAACATGCATCAGCCTTTATTGTAGTCTGAGGAGTTCTTGGAGGAGAATGACTAGATTTATGAACATGTATTCATGTACAAAAGGTTCTTAGATCTAATTTTGTTAGATATATAAGTGGAAATCAGGTATCGTTGAAGTCACTTTTGTATTGTTCCAGTAATATCTAATTTGTTGGAAGATCTAGCATCGTATAAAATATAAATGATTTGCACTCTTTGCTTGACCTATATGTTCTTAAGTGAAAGTGAACTTGGAGCATTTTCTTAAGAAATTCCATATTTATTTATCTCGATTGAGATGAGAGAAAGAGGGAGAGACATTGCGGGAACGTGCATTAGCTGTTGCTATATACTAATGAGTTCCTCAACAATAATTAATGACTCGTGAAGAAAGGATGTTAGCTATAGCTCATGCAGAAGTAATTTCATACCTAACTTCTCATGCTTTGTGAAACAATAGCATCATGGACGTATAGCAAGGAACTATAATTCGCTCTATTT
Source organism: Petunia x hybrida (assembly GCA_037355625.1). Classification (NCBI taxonomy): domain Eukaryota; kingdom Viridiplantae; phylum Streptophyta; class Magnoliopsida; order Solanales; family Solanaceae; genus Petunia; species Petunia x hybrida. Next base: position 317,262 of record JBBBVM010000845.1, read on the forward strand.
GAGACTACAATGAACTTCTTCATGTTCTACATTGAGGAGGACATCATTTTGTTTTTCTCACATTCTCATTTAATTGAACGAACTTGAGCTTTGTATGAAAGAAGTTAAATTTTTAAGCCAGAAATCTAAAATTGTATCTGATAGATGTGAAATGCTTGATTTCGAATTTTTCAAATGTGTATCTATATTTATCCTCAACCATGCATGTTTACTATCCTAGATGTTGATATATCTACTAACTTGACTTTATTCTTCATTTCACTGTTTGATGACAGACTTATGATAACCCATTGCAGTCTAATCCAGCATACTCAGTTGTGAAGTGAGTTTTATCAAAAAATTATTTTCTTAATGCTAATTAGGCTGATATGGCAGTTATTACGCAATTGACCCTTGACAAGTTATGAACTGTCTTCATGATTTCAGGCAGTATTTTGTCGACATGGATGATACAGTTCCTCAAAAGGTGAAATCTTCATTTTAACTTGTTCTACTGGAATATTTAATTTTCTTTGTAGAAAATGTCTATATTTCTTTCCCTTTCAATGGTTAATAAGATGGTAAGGCGGATGACATATAACAGATAGCTATATCGATCTGCGAAAGTTGAGTTTGAGATTCTGCAAAGTGGGATGCTACTAATACAAAATGAACTACAAACATAACTATCTCAAAAGCAAAAGTAGAGGACCATTACTGTCTGATGTTGGTTTCGGAGAACAAAAGATCCCAAATTATGTCAAATTAGCGCTTCGCAAGAATTCTATGGACACATTTATCATTCCACTGCTATAATGATGTGTCAGAAACCGCATTCTATGCTCTCGAACATGTAATAAATGTGTCTCCCTAAACTATCAAAAAGCTGAAGTACATGTGACACTGAGTAAGAACTAATTGCAACTATGGTAGAGAAGCTACTGGAAAGGAAGACAAGGCTGACTCTTCAGAGTGTCTGCAAAGAGTCCAATTCTTTGTTCTAGTAGTTGCCGAGCTCCTATGCCATTGCAGTGAAAGGGCAAAAAAAGTGTGTAGATTTTTTTTTTTTTTTTTTTGGTTGAGTTGGCTTTCGTGGAGGAAAATATTTGATCACCCTCTATTTTACTTTTCTATTCCTTCTCGCCTTTTTTTTTTTCATTTACCTATAAGGAACATTTTTGTTAGAAAGAGACCATTTGTTAATCAACCCCTCCTCTTCCCTTGTGATAATTTTTATGAATTTATTTGGTCACTTTGTAGATTGTTGTTCATAAGGACAGTCCGCGAGGATTACATTTTCGGCGTGCTGGTCCCCGTCAGAAGGTATGTCTACTTTCTTCAAGGATGGAAATATACAATTTGTTGCCATTTACCAGTAGAACTATTGATTTGCAATCTTTCACTCAGAAGAAAGCTTCATTATGTTTCAGGTTTGTTTCAGCTCAGATGATGTTCGTGCTTGTATTGTAACTTGTGGTGGTTTGTGCCCTGGGCTAAACACAGTGATCAGAGAAATTGTACATAGCCTTGACTATATGTATGGTGTAGATAAAGTCCTTGGAATAGAAGTGAGTTGGCTGATATTCAACTCTTTTATCCTTGATAAGCTGTTTTGTCGCTGCAGCTAATAGCACATTTTCTCCTTCTTAGGGAGGCTACAGAGGTTTCTACGCAAAAAACACTATCAATTTGACACCAAAGCTTGTAAATGATATTCATAAACGTGGTGGAACAATCCTTGGGACATCACGAGGAGGCCACGATACCACAAAGATTGTTGACAGTATACAGGACCATGGAATAAATCAGGTATGAAATTTTGTCTAAGTACGTCTATTGTTGAATCTTAGAGTACCTTTTCTTCTGTTAGGCCCTTTTCTCTTTGGAATGGCTTGGGTAATTGCTGCAAAAGCAGCTAATTTATGAAGAAAGTAGTATCTTAGTCATAAGAAAAAGCTATGTATATTTGGCGGAAGTGGTATCATGGTGACTAGTATTGAGTTCTACTGTTACTGCAACATGAATGACTTTTAGAAGAAAACGTTTCATTTTTGCAATTTGCTAGTCGGCTTCATCTGAGGCATCTTTGATTTCATCGCAAATATCTTATGGTGATGGCTTTTCCTGCACAAAAGAATCACTTGGTATAATGAGTTTCTTATATATTCAGGTCTATATAATTGGTGGTGATGGGACTCAAAAAGGGGCAGCTGTCATTTATGAGGTAAGCTAGATTCTGCAAATTAAGAGGCCTGGTAGACGCCCACCCAAACACATTAGTTAGTTTTCAACTTGAGGGCAATATGAATTACATATTTTTCTGAGAGTTTAAAAATCTATTCTTTTAAGTTAGTCTGTTGAGGGGATTCGGTATCACTCGATGACTTTCAAATCAACTATCTTGTTCCAAGCGTGACGTACTTTGTCAACATCATCTGCATTCAGTTCATCATCTGCACAGAAACTCAACATGTTTGAATGTACCTTTCTAGCTACTTACGGATAGCTTTTTGTCAGTATGTTCTAATAGTTTCTATGGAATTGCTGGTCTCTTTCATGGAAAATTTTCTTTTCAACATGCTAGATGCATATTTAGTTTCAGTATAAAGGTAAAATGGAACCAGCTACTGTTATATGCATTGCTTGATATCTGGTTCCGAGTCCTGATGGCCCGTGGTGGTATCACTTCTTCTTTTAGTAAAAGATAAAATATGTTAATCTTTTTCTTAGAATATCGTACTCCCTTTTCGCAGGAAATTAGGCGGCGTGGTCTCAAAGTTGTAGTTGCTGGGATACCCAAGACAATTGACAATGATATTCCAGTATTTCTCATTTCTTTGTATTATTATCGCTTATATTTCGTTCTGGTATGACAAATAATTTAGCAATCTTAGGAAGAGATTCTTGCAAAGTGAAAAGCATAAAGCTTACTACTCAATATTAAAAGTACGTTGCAATGTCTGGAAATCTCATTTTGTTAGTTTTCCTTCCCATTTGACTTAAGTAACTAGTACCTAATAGTGCTCTTCATTTTAAACTTCTGTTATGTGAAGACATGTTTGTTCTTTTATCAGATCATCGACAAGTCATTTGGTTTTGATACTGCTGTAGAGGAGGCTCAACGTGCCATCAATGCAGCACATGTTGAGGCTCAAAGTGCTGAGAACGGTATTGGTGTGGTGAAGCTAATGGGCCGCTATAGTGGTAACGTGCTTTTACAAAATTTTGGAAACATTCCATGGACAGCAAATAGCCTCTTGTAGAACTTATTCTACCAAGTTGTCATAAAGATCATTTTATGTCCTTCACCGTTTTATCTGGCACTTTATTGTTGGTTGATTTGGTGTTAAATAATAAGCAGCTCCAGGCATAGTCAGCTCACAACTCGTCACTTGATAGGCTATAGCCGTTATCGATTAAAAAAAAAAGACCAAAGTGAATTTGTATATGTTTAACCATTTTTGTGGGTGAGCATGAATAATGGTAAACGTATCTTTGATACTACAAATTGTTTCTTTTTTCCAAGTCATATTCTCGATACTTAGGAGCCCAGACTTCTGCATGATGCCATAATCTATATATTATTGTACGTTTTAACAACAAAATCTTGACTTTAGTTCAATTGATGGAATTTGATGCAGGATTCATTGCGATGTATGCCACTTTAGCGAGCAGAGATGTTGACTGCTGTTTGATTCCTGAATCACCCTTCTTTCTTGAAGGAAAGGGTGGTCTCTTCGAATTCGTAAAGAAACGGCTCAGAGAAGAAGGGCACATGGTTATTGTGATAGCCGAAGGAGCTGGACAGGAACTTCTTACAGAAGAGAATTCCCATGCTCAAAGCGAACAAGATGCTTCAGGAAACAAGCTTCTCCAAGATGTTGGTTTGTGGGTATCCCAAAAAATCAAGGTAATGGTTGTCATACACTTGAGTTATCCCTAGTCTTATTGTCTATACGGAATGCAGAACTGGCTGATCTTGCTTTCTCTCCCTCTCTATGAGTGATTAAGTGTGAACATGTCTACTTGAGCATGCGCTTTTGTGGGATTGTGAGAGCTAAGATTATCTGGGTCAGAAAATTACGTTCACTCCAGTCAATGAAGATGTACTAAAGCTCACACTATACCAGGTTTCCAGAAAATAAGGAGCCAATATCTCCCAAATGGAAGAATTTGTTTGACAGAATTACTCTCTCCCAGATGCTCACGGGCCTCTAATAAGAACTTGTATCTTTACCTACTCTTATTAAATAAATTCATGTAACCACCAAATATCAGTGTGCATCTTATAAAGCAAACCGTCTAGAATAACATAAGGAAAAAAATAGGTGAGGCATTATAATTCTATGTTTATAATATTTGTTATTTTTACTTTCGAATGCATTGTTGTTAATCTAGCTAACACTGATGGTCATCATGAAATTTGTTAAACTTCTTGCTGAGATCACCTCAGCAAGGTGCATAAGTTGTTTGCCTTTTATCCTTTGTAAAGATTGCTATATGATCCAAAAACAAAGAAAATGGTTCTTGGTCCTACTTTTTGTTTTGTACTTCTCTCATAATCTACGGGGAAATCATGATTGACCTTATTTAGATTAGGAAATATCATGCATTATCATTGTACTCAGCATTTCTTTACTTCTTGCAGGATCATTTTGCAAAAACGCTTAAGATGCCCATTACTCTAAAATATATAGGTGGGAAAAATTTCAACCATCTGAATAGCTGATTTAATTTGGAAAACCTGTGGAGCTAATCAGGATTTCACATTGTTATGCAGACCCTACTTACATGATTCGTGCTGTTCCAAGTAATGCATCTGACAATGTATATTGCACGATTCTTGCTCAAAGTTGTGTTCATGGAGCTATGGCAGGATTCACAGGCTTCACCTCGGGTGTTGTCAATGGTCGGCAAACATATATTCCATTCAATGTAAGTATCAACATTTGGTTGTTGACTTTGTAGTTGTATCTTTGCTGCTTCTTGATTAACCCCAATGTATCAACAAATTCGGTCGCTGTGCCATTGGAAACTGACTGGAGGGCTTTGAGTTATCATACCATAGGCATTGATCTTAGTTCTTAGCTGCCTTATGTTAAGAATCGTCCAGTTCAATACCTGGTTTTATGGTTTAGCTTGAGGATGCAACTCATGTTCTAAAAAGTTTGATGTCCTTCATGATCACTCCTCCAACACTAGAACGTGCATTTGGAACACAGTATCCAGTTCAGTTTTTCTTGTATTTTCTTCATGTCAAGGGAAGACTTTTGCTGTCTTTCAACAAGTATGTAAAACAGTATCTGGAAATTCTGCTGTATTGTTTAGTAAGATGCACTTGCACCTTAGGAAAGACATAGTACTCGTTTTTTCATCCTGCATGACAGAGCCACCACCTGGCTGAAAGGGAACCAAAAGGCCATTCAATCAATTTTGTCGTGGTCTTTTCCTTACCTTATATGATAAATTCATGTTGTAGGCCCTCTTTTTATTTTGATTTGACTTTCATAGGTTGATCTTTGTACTGTGGACACACCATTTTCACAAGTTTAATGAGCATCTTTGCTGTGCAGCGCATTACTGAGAAGCAAAATAAGGTGGTCATAACTGACAGGATGTGGGCACGACTTCTTTCTTCAACCAATCAGCCAAGCTTCTTGAGCACGAAGGACATTAAAGAAGTGCAAAAGGGGCCGCACCCGCCAAGTCAGTTATTAGATGGGGATAATAATGACAGAGAGATTTCAGGTAAGCAAAATACTAGCACGGCATGAAATAAAAGCACCATTTGACACTAGAGCAGTGGTTCTTGTTTTCATCAGTGCAGTTGCTGTCTCTACTACCTTTGAAATGCCTACCATAATGTCAGGTTAATCGGGTCATGTAGGAACTTATTTGAAGGTTTTGGATCTGTTACCCTGCCTCAGCTGTGGGCAATAATAGATGTATATTCAAGGTTTTGTTGTATCTAGCAAGTTGCGCCAAAAGCTTCCTTGTATTCATGATTATGGACCATATTTATTTCTATGTTGTGGAGGTGTTGCTTCCAAATTTTTGATTAGCTTATTTCTTTCTGTGTTTTACACTTGGGAAAATGCTGCTGTGGTTGTCTTAATATTCCTGTACCAAAACAACTACTAGTATTGACTACTGATTCAAGAATTTTAAAGTTGCAGTTACCAAGGGGCAGCATATTTCTGCTATGCTCCATTGGTCTTGAGTTTACCAAAACTTATTCATGCTGAAGAATTGCTAGTTACTACTTCTTTAAAAGGCATGGGGTGGGGCAAGTTTGTTTTTGGACCCTTCCCTTGTTGAAAGATTAAATAAACCAACGAGGAAGAGGTATAAAACCACTTTATGACAAAGTATACACTTTTTTAGTATTCCATGTCAAAATGCTAACTTCTCCCATATGCTCTGCTTATAATTTGTCATTCATATTTTAGACTTTTGGAAGCTCAAGTGTCAAAAGACCGTTTTAAGTCACAGTGGAGGCAATATAGACAAAGTATTTTACTTTACCTAAGCTATGCTGGTGGAAGAAAACAGTTAGATTGTGCATATCTAAGCTATATATATAAATATATATATACTCCCTATGTCCCAATTTATGTGTCACTCTTTCATGTTTTGTCTGTCCCAAAAAGAATATCACACTTTATTATTTGTCAACTATTTAATGCACTGTCTCTATTTTATCCCTATTGGGTCCTACTTAATTTAAAAACTACCAACAACTTTTTGATTACTCCATTCTCTCTCTTACTTTTTCAAGGGTAAATTTGAACATTTACAAAGTCAACTTCTATTTCTTAAACTCTGTGCCGAGTCAAACACCGCCACATAAATTGAGACGGAGGGAGTACTATTTTTTTATAACATTGGTGTCTGGTCGACTTGTGCGCACTTCACTAATTCTATCGGGTACTTGTTAAGTCCCACTAGCACATGTACCAATAACTCTTTCCATCAATGATTAGACAAATGAGAAGAAATCACGTAGTGTTTTTACCATCATTATCAAATGAATGAAACCAAGAAGTTTGGAGTAGATTATAATTAGGGAATGCAAGGGATCGTGATGAGGAAGTAGCTAATGTAAATGGGCTATCATAATGCGACTAGGCATTTTATTAAGACATCGTAAGATGATTCAAACATTTTGTCGTTATCTCTTGATAAAATACAATAACGATACTGTATTCTTAAGTGCATTTAACATTGAAGGAAATTTACATTAGAACTACTGCAAATGATAAACTAATTACTCAATACAAAGAGGGTAACGATACTCTTTTATTATAGCATAGATGGAATTTTATTTGGGTTTATTCTTCTCACATTCTGAAATGCTATGATGCTAATATTTTTAGAATAATTTCTTTTCCAACTGTTAATATAGTCAATTCATTTATTCAACTTTTCTTGCATTGTCAGTGTTGCGTAAGATCTTATTAATTTTAAAAACTTATTTCAAGTGGGACAAACGATTTACATTATTCAATAATTAATATAGACATTTAAAAAATAATGAAGTTATTTTAATCTAATGGTTAAATAGAGTAATTTAATTTTCCAACTTGCACAACTTCGCCTAGTACTTTGTATTTCAATCTGGAGCTAATTAGCTTACAGGGTCTACTAAGACTCTGAAAGAAAATAGCTTTACAAAAGCATAGGAGCAAGAAGATTTGATTCCATGAAGTATCTGCGAATAATGTAAGGAAAGCAGCAACGAGTAACTGGAGCTTTAATTATCTAACTTTCATCTAGTATATGATTAATGATCCGAAACGAGTTGGCAAGAAATGGTTAAAGAGAAATTGAAGGATATGAGAGAAAGAGATAGAACTCTTCTTATTTCTTCAGGTATGTCCTCCAAAGGTACAGAACACTCCAATTTATAGGATGAAAAATATCAGCAAAAGGTTACAACTGTTAAGTTGCCTAATTAGTAGGTACATGTAACATAAAAGATTCATGGAACAAAGAAGATGTACATCGATACAGTTCATACCATGAACTACATATTTTGTAAGAAAACAATTTTAGGGCCTTGAATTTTGGGGCCTAAAGCAATAGCTTATTGGCCTAGGGGTGGAACCGCCCTTGGTCATGGTCATGTACTCATCATCCCTTGTATAGACACCTTATGTACTCATCAGCCCTTATAAACGCCTGAAGGATCCGCATTCTGCACAATCCAGGTATGCTCAAGTACCTTCTTCAGGGGAAGACGTTTGGAAGAATCCTTTACTAGCATCTATCCCACACAGCATGAATCAAAAGAATAAGTTAGGCCTGAGATTATGTGCTGCTGCGTTTCAAAAGTATCTTAATGTACTAGAGAAAAACCTGACTGATGAGGTCCTTGGCAGCTGATGAGACAACTGGTTTGGGTGGAAATTTGAGATCTACTTGCACAATCCTGCACATATATCCATAGGACAACCTTATCAATGTCTGTGAGTGTTAAGCTGGGAATAATACTCATAAAAGTCGTTATGCTATTTCAAACTCATCTGTGGCAGGTTTAGCTGTTGACAGAAGATTTTAAACTTATACTACTTATGTTCATTTTCACCATGAACATAAGTTGTAGCCTTGTATGAAAGAATCATTCATGCTAAAAGCAGAACTTCGTTATAGAATATACTAGTATTTATTCTAAAGCCCTTTTTTTGGTGCTTTCCATGTCAAGTTTTTCTCAACAAACTTTTAGTTCACAATTTGGAAGAAACGCTCACCTTCTATATGTGTCCGAGTGTTCCTTTGCTTCAAATGGAGGTACCCCGTACAGGAACTCATAGCATAGAACACCGAGGCTCCAAATGTCTACATTTGCGTCATGCTCAACACTTTCCACTGCAAGTTCAGCAATCAACATATCGCAAAATGTAAAAGCATTTAATGAGTTGCTTAACTATTCTAATATAGTAACCCAATGCTTAAAACTTCCAATATCAATATATCTTGTATAACATGCATACCCATCTCAGGTGGCAAATAGTCTAGAGTTCCACACATAGTCCGCCTGCGATTAAAGGTGTGCACTGACCATCCAAAGTCAGCAATTTTGAGTTCACCCTAACAACAGAAAATTTAAAAACGGTTAGTTTGAGCTCTATCATTTTACTGCAGTGCAGTGCATAAACTGTTTACAAATGCAGAATGCTAAATGTATACCTGCGCACCAACCAAAAGATTCTCTGGCTTTATATCTCTATGTATCACATGCTTCCCATGACAGTATATGAGGGCTCGGGCTAACGATGCAACATACTGCTCCAAAACCCAAGATAAATGAAAAAAAAGTTAATACTTAACACTTATGTTCTTTGAAAGTTGCTAAGATGTTGAAGGGCATCAATATAATTTAAGAGAGATATGAATCTGCTCGCACTCAAGGCTAATGGGATCAAAACTAAGAATTTCAAAGAAGAAACTCTTTATCTGCTCATCTACCAATTCTCATGATTTTCTAATTAATATTTTTTGAAAAAGGAAATCCTACTGTACAGACAATGTATAAGAGTTTTATGATTTGACAGGAACTAACAGTTGCAGCACGCCGTTCACTAAAGTACTTGCATTTCTGCAGCTCCTTATAGAGTTCACCCTTGGCAGCATATTCCAGGATCAAATAGACACGTTTCTGCATTAATAAATTCTAACATCAGTCTCCTAAAAACTCTTATCAAGACCAGAAACTGGGAGCAGGAAATGCAGAAGACATTACAGGGAGAACCACAAGTTTACCTGGTCATAAAAGTAACCATAAAGTCTCAGAATATTTGGATGCCGAAGGTGGCTTTGTATTTCAACTTCACGGCGAAGCTGATGCTCAACCTGGGACTGTTTTAGCTGGCTCTTGAACAGCACTTTCAATGCAATAATATGATTGCTCTGTTTTCACGAAACAACTAATCTTATTATTGGAAACGTGATTGTAGAATGTAATGTATGTCCAATAAAATACAAAAAATTCTTTTATTGCATATATGCCCATAAAGATATCTCTATCAGAAGATAGCATTAGATGCTACAGAAATTTTCTGATATAGAACCCCAAGTACTACAGGCACTACTACTACAGCAGACAACTAATATGTTGAATGAGCTAAGTCACAAAGCATAAATATGAAGCAATTGAAAGTAAGTAGTATGACCCATTATGAACATAGAAACTAGTTAAGTTTGAAAGCACCGACCCTTTTTTCCCTAGCTAGATAGACATGACCAAACTTTCCTCTTCCAAGAGGCTTCCCAATGTCAAAATCATTAAGTGTCCACCTCTTATCCGCCACTGACGACGCCTGCAGAAGTTGAAAACTCATAATCATAAGAAGCATTTTATACTAATAAATCAATCAAAATAATAATAATAATAATAATAATAATAATAATAATAATAATAATAATAATAAAAGGAAATAACTATCAATTTCTCTTATTGAATTAAATCATCAGCTAAAATCTCATAAAATTATAACTCCAGGCCATAGACGTCCGAAACCCTAACTTCTATTACAGTTTACAGCTGAGCTGAGTGAAGAGTCACCCCAAAATTCTTGTATACATAATCTAAATTTCAAAGTCCTAGCACAACCAGAGCATTTTTTCATTCTAATAACATCTAACAGGAAAAATTGGGATACAGAAAATTTAATATCCCTAAATCAGAAATGTATAATAATAGCAAAATCAAAGCTAAGATTTCTACAAATTTGCCAAATTCCGAAAGAAATTCGTAAGCAAATCAAGCTTTTCAAATGTAAAACCCTAGATTACCAATACATTTCAGATTCATGAAATTCCTATACATAATTCATCGATAATATGCATAATAGAAAAAAAAATAGGACTAATAATAATAATAACAAAATAAAGCTAGAATTTCAAGAAATGTGCCTAAATTTTATATATATATATATATATATAAAATTACTCTATACATTTCAAATTCATGGAATTCCTAAACATAAATTATACATTTCAAATTCATGGAATTCCTAAACATAATTCAGCGGTAATACGCTTCCCCATGGGATAAGGTCTGTGTACATCTCACCGTCCCTAGACTCCACTTGTGATATATCACTAGGCATGTTGTTGTTGTAATTCATCGATAATACAAAAATATGGAATAATATGGAAAAAAAAAAAAAAAGCAGAGAAAATAGGTATACCTTTTGTTGTTGGTCTGTTTGATTATCCGTTGCGATCGCCATTTGTGTTTGGCTTACAAAACAGAAATAGAAAAGAGGGGACGCCTAATTAATGGTGAAATCCTCTCTCTTTTGAGTTTTTAGATTTGAATATACAAACAAAGAGGAGGGGTGGGGGCACTTATTTCTCTCTTACAACGGTCATATTTTTCGTAACGTGCCACCTAGTCTAACGTCATTGTTTACTTTTCTATTTTTTTAATAACTTAGGGGAGTGGATAATAAATTCTTCTGCTATGGAGGAGCGTCCTTCAACAATTGCCCTTGTGCCTGGGTCAATACAAAATGGCTGACATAAAATATTACAACTACCCTGGATAAATGAAATAAATGCAGTAGTAGAATATAAAGATATAAAAATAACAACATTATAACTAGTGATCTTTAAAAATACATACTAGAACTACGCCCCAAAAAAATGAGAGAAAACACTCCATACGCATGCTATCTAACCTTCCACTTTAATCCTCGATCTCCAGGCAACTCTATCTAAGGTCAAAATTTCTCGGTGATTCGAAGTTGAGTCATGTCCTGCCTAATTACCTCGCCCAAATTCTTCTTCGGTCTACTTCTACATCTCCGTAGACCCAGCACTGTCAACTTCTGTAGTATTTTAAAATTAAAATTCTGTTTGAGTTTAAGTTGGTGCATTATCGCTACATAATTTTTTTAACACCATTAGGTCTTATACATTATTAGTGTACAAAGCTTAAATCTAATCCTATAATGATAACAATTACGCTTCATCATTTTTCTAAAATCACGACTTCGTCGTGCACGTAAAATTTATGTAGCCCATGAGTTAAAGCAGATAAAGTAAGGCATGCAATTCAATAAGAATAAAGAAATAAACAGTATGCGATTTCACTTGCAAGCAGGCCAACGGCCGTGAGCTATACAAAATTGAACTTCACTTATATTTTGCACAATAATGAGATCTGTACTTTGCATTAGCATAAATGCCACTCCTACGCTGTAATTTTAGTTACAAAAAGTATAAATGAAGATGGTTTACTAATGGATCATCTGTCGTAATTGATAACTATTTCTTTCTTTTTCTTATTTAGTACCTGATATTCGTTTTGGGGCTTGATTAATTTTAATTCGCACCGGAAGTGATCCTATTATGGAAGGCAAAATGCTTACTACCAAAGAAGAGTTCACTCCCAATGCTACAACTCGAGGCCTATAGCGATGGAAAAGTACTTATCATTCTACCATAATTTTTGATGATAAGGTTAAAAAAATTAAGTAGAAGCATGTAGAGAAGATTAACACGTGCTTTTAACGGTGATCTTCAATGTGATTTTGCCTTCTAATACGAGAATACTCAATTTACCCCATGTTATGTTGTGACTTTGCACAAAGAAACAAAAAGGAGGAAGGAGTCGGACAAATCAAGGCTTTCTAGTATCTTCATGGTACTGAGTACTGACTTTACAGAAGTTTGTCAAATATTAAACAAATGGAAGAACTAACGAGTAGAATAGCTTTTGGAATATTTATTCAAACAAATGAGATGCATAATTTAACAAAAAAATATAGATAATTAAATCCATGTACTTGCTCTATTTTTCTTCCTATTTTTATCCTCTCCGAAACAACATCGTCAGCATCATAATAGTGCATTTTTTATGTAAGTATTTATATATCTGAAAAAGAGAGGAAAGAAAAAAGCCAATTACGATTCAAAGACAGGATGGGCTCTATTTTGAGCTTGTCCCATCCTTCTCACAATTTTTCCTTTGTATGGTTACTTTAATTCACAATAAAATTACAAATATCGAAAATAATTAGTTATATGGAGAAATATCCAATGAATTAAGAATAGAAGTGGCTCATTTCATTTGAAAATTATCATTTTTCTCCAACACAGCTTCATAGATGAAAGAGTTTGAATGGATGAGAGACTTTGTTTAGCCTTTTTAACAGGTTGTTAAAATGCAAAAAGCCGAAACACAAGCCATTTTCGTTGCAGTTTCAGAGAATAAAAGCCATAATATTTTGATTTCATATACTTAGAAAGGAGCAAATACAAACTTCTTGTGACATTAACACTTGACCTTAAATTGAGACAACGTTATGCCAAGTTCAGTCTAGGAACTGGACAAACCTCTTTATTCTTTAAGTTCTTGATTATTATTATTATGATAGTAAGAAAGCCTAACTTTTATTTCAAGATAAGGTAACACAAATTGCACTTGATAACTGATCTTCCTTCCAAATTATCAAGTCTCCTGAGTTTTGTTCTGCACGTATTGTCCATACTCTTTAGCTCTTTCCTTGATATCCCAAGCTTTGCTTGCAATCCTCATCCTAGCATAATCAAGTTGGTCTGCCCCAAGTAAGCGTTTCCCGCAGCCGTTTCTATACAACCACAAAATGGCAGCTAACGCCCCCATGCCACACCCACCAGAGAATAAGAAACCGGTGGTCATCAAGACCTGAATTATCGCAGCCGGGACAAGAATTGGGCTGGACATGACAAGGAATGGGGTGGCAACGACGAGGAATATCACTGTCCCTGCAAAGGTAAGACTGGACAAGCCTAACAAAGCAGCACCAAGTGTTCCTGCAGCCATGAACCTCATGGCTTCATAATTTGGAGCTGATCTATGGAGTTCTCTCTGCTGATCAGACATGGCTAAATCTCTGAAAACAGTTATTGTGATAACTTAAGAAGGAACTGAGAATGAATGCAAAGGACTAAATGAGGTTTCTATTATATACGATTTTTTTGTGATAAAGTGGGACCCAAAGGACACATGGAAATACAGTTGGCATCATCTTCTTGGGTGGTGTGAGACATGAGGGGTCTAGCAAAGTATGGAGAGGGTGGCGTGGTGGGAGCTGGGTGGTATGTGTGAGGAGGGAAAGAAGGGAGCAGCTTGACATGAGCCTTTTGTTTTATGAGCATTCAATATCAAACATTTGGCAGGGGGAAGATTGAAGAACAAATGATGGACACACCCAAAGTAACATATAATGTTTCTCCAGCTCTTCCATAAGATTTTTTTTTTTTTTAAAAGCCAAGCATAATACTTTTTAAATAAAGGCAGGGGAAGATATGCCAAGTAGGAAGCAGAATAAAGAGAAAAACCTCCAATATCCTTAATAATACATATTTTTTATAGCAAAAAAATGTATTATAGAGAAAAACCTCCAATATCCAAATGTATATTTTTTTTATAATATGCCACCAAGGACCTGCTACCTCCCTCCATCACAGACACCGGGTACTTACCCATCAAAACATAGGCATATGAAAAAAAAGGTGTCAAGAAAAAATCCCGGTTCTACCTCAAGAAAAGTAGCAAGAGGAGTAAGGAGCGTCACATGTATCTTGATGCTCCCCCTCATTCTGAATAGGGTTAATTTCTTTCAGCTAATAATGAGGGGCACAATCATGAACAGAACCTACTAAATGTAAATCCGGTGTGAGAGTATCACATGAAAATTTAGCAATTAGATACTTTGTTCAAGCAAGAAAAATGATAGAACAAACTACCTCCATGTTTACAGCCAAGAGAATGAAAAAAAAAAAATATAAAGTTAGAGAGAGGGGGTGAAGGTTTGCAATGAGTACTGATACATATCTTAATCATTTGCAATTAACAAAACTAGCTACAAGGTTAAAAAAATTCTATTCTCCTCTCCAGGCCAGGCCAAAAGAAGTGTGATCTCAATTACTTGAGCTTCATGACCCACTACTGTTGCTGATCTTACATGACTAGTGACAAATACCATAACATGGTTAAGAGTCTTTAGAAATACCACGACTAGCTGCATTTAATTCTTGATTCCTTGGTAGAAGATATGCTGGAAGAAACGATGGGATTACAAGTGCCAATGCCAGGCAGAGCACCACCAACACTACGACATACCATGCTTGGTGAGGGATGCCAAAGAGTAGCTCATCACATACTGCCATGGAAATGCACATGACATTGGTAAGACACTGTAAATCAGTCAATTAAAGAAGATTGCAAGGACACAGCAGCCAAAACAAACTTCAGGCAAGAGAAGATTGTTCGGGGGCAAATATATCATGAAACAGGTCCATAATCAACAAGAAAAGCTGTTCACTCGACCATACTCCACAAGACAACAGTCATTTAAATGTTTTAAACATCAAAGGTTAGGAGCAGGAATCCCTGAGCTGTCAGCAGCTTCACAAGTCAACTTTACAAATGTAGAATCACCAATATAAATATAAAGAAACATTTTTTTTTTGTTAAAGGAATTTATTGATAACCAGCAACCAGAAGGTACTGCAAATAACTAAATATTTACAGGAAAACAGTAATGTGCTCAAAAAGTCGGTAGTGACTTCTGTGTCATTATATATTGGTGCCAAATCTGCCATGAGGCCCAAGACTAAAGCTCTAAAGCAACTTGGCTATGCCATACTATGGGGTTAATGGACAAACATCAACTCGTCATTAGCTTTTTTTATTGTTTCCACTCCATATTAGAAATATTTTATTGCGACACATTTATTAGCAAACTGCTTTGAGGCATTCTATTAAGGCAAAAATATGTGTGAGGTTCAAATTGCTATAACAGGATTTGATGTTATCTTGCATTTCTCCCTTCTGAAGGGAGCATCACAAACTACCTGCGAAAGTTAAACCTCCTGAGAGCAAGACATCTACCGAGAGGAGTGCGCTGCTCGGCAATTGTGCAAGAGCCACTGATGACAGCAGTTCTCATAAGTCTGTAGATCATGGCTCATATCTCCTCATCACCACAATTTTTGAAACATGGTCTCATGCTAGTTTTGAACCCTTGACCTAGTGGAAAAATTGTATTTAAAAAACCACTAATGCCAAGGAATACTAGCAATTTTTCAATTTTAGCAATAATAACTTCACTGGTCCACTTATTCAAGGCTCGTGAATTCCACTTCTCGAGAGTGGATCTTTGAAATAACATGCTTTCAGGAACTCTCATCCTATATCATGGGAGCTTCACCAGACTATTCTTTTAGCTTCTCCAGCTAAGCAGTTACAATATGCAGAAGGCTTACTATCTTTCTTCCCACATTATATATTTGTTGTGGTAAACTACCTTTCTTTCTCTTTTCAAGTGACAAGTAATGGTGAAAATCTTTTTAGTACCTATCAAAAATTAGCTTCTTTTAATAGGAGAAATAATAAATAAATCACCAGTCAGGGGGCTTTGCATTCTCTATGCTCTTCCCTTTGACAATCTTTTTTCTTTTTGGATGAAGTAAGTAGTTTCATTAATGGCATCAAGAAGATGTAGACAGTACAAAATATAGAGATTACAAAAGAGAGAGTGTCAACACCATTACAATGAAGCTTATATTAAAGATAGAGTGCTGACAAAGTCCAAAAAGTTGTAGGGGTATTAACAGGGAAAGGTTAAGCCATTCCCTTTGACAGTCCTTTGCAACAAGTTTTAGGGAGCCTTAATCTAATAGGGTCTACTTGACACTCGGTTAATATCAATTTTTATATAATGACATGGTATGGTGATATGGGCTTAAGTGGAGCGGCATGGATAGAGAGGATTCATATAGCCAACCCCAACTTCCTTCTAATCGAGGCTTCGTTTTATATCGAAATAGCAGAACACTGACGACCTAAATAAATTTCAATCGTGCATACTTGAACCTGTTTTTTGTTTCACCTGAATGTGCATCCTAGATCAAAGAGTGTTACGTCAATATACCTTTATTTGTGACTTTCAATTGATTAAGAGGTAGCTCAGTTATTGCATTTCTGTTTCCTTTTTCATTTGCTATGGCAAGTGACTGAAACACAAGTCATAGGTGAATGTTCTTACCTCTAAATGATTGACAACTTCAGAGCACAATCAGCAAGTTAGCAAGAAGATGATTAAACATGTTGAATGGAACATTAAGCATCTAAATTAAAGGAAAAAAAATTACCTATATTATATATCACATATTTCCTCTCCTTCACCCCAGGTATTGCAACAATTCCCTCAGGCTCCACATTTACCAGGACAAACGTTCCACCCTGTGCCAAATTCCATTGTCAGTGCCTTTTCAAAGGTAAAAAAGTGCAGAAGACAACAATCACTATATATCATGCCGACATAAGCAAACCTTGTCACCAAGCAATTGAAGACTGTCAGCTTGAAAAATAATCTTTTCAGTATTCAGTAACTTCCTGCCAACATTTATCCCTGAACTCCCCTTACTTAGTTGCAGAGAAAAAGTAGCTGGTATCTGTTACACGTTAACGACAAAGGTCTAAGCTTTAAAATACCTATAGGGTACACGAAACTAGTAGGCAAGAATGCAAATGTACATACAGAAGCAGGATATGAGATCTTCACTTCATACCACTTATTCGAATTCAACCCTTGCAGTTCATATAGTCTCGATCCGGATTGTAATGGAAGAGTTTCCTTCATTAGCTCCTGCCCAACTTGCAAAACATTTGTATCCAACCTATAACATTATGAAGTTTAAACCTTTGAACATTATCGGCATTTACTCAATCAGGTAGAGTGGTACTTTCTATCCCACCACAACCTTTGGTGGTCACTGTATATAAGTTGAAACCAAAAATACATTGCAATACACCATTATATAAAAGAATAGACTTTTTCCAAAAAAAAAAAAAAAAGCAAAAAAGTAATGTAAAGTGCAGCAAATAAATTCAAGATTCAGATATTGATAATATAAGGAATGGAATGACTTACATATTGGCATGAGTGAATGAGATTGCAGTGACAACAAGTGTCAAAATTGAAGTAAACAGTGAAGGTGAAAAGCTCATAGTTGTTTGATCTTGACCTTTTCCAATGATGGATTGTTGTGGATTAACAAGACTGAAACTGCAATAGGCTGCTTGAACCGATGCCACCAAAATGGACCCGCTTTTACCGCTTCTTCTACTTGATTTTGTTTTTAATTAAACAAAATTACAATTTTTTGGTTTGGTTTTGTATTTTTTTTTTAAAAAAAAAAATCAAATGGACAAGAGTAGGGGTGTGCAAAACTGAACCGATACTGATAACCAAATTGGTACTGATACTGATAAGCATAATGATATATTGATTCGGTAATGATATTGATTTTTAATAGCTATAAGATATCAGTAATGTAATAATATTTATACATTCTTACCATCACTTTACTGATATACAAATAAGATATCTTTTATAATTTTTATATATCTTATTTTTATTAAGCCTTTGAAATTTTAATTTGATACAACTTTAGTTTATAGATTTAAACTTTATTAATGGTATTGATTTCTACTTTAAGTTAGCAGAACTTGGATGAAAAGTTTTGTTTGTGGAATCTTTTTGCTTAGTCGTAGTGCTGCTTAGATCTCTTAAATAAATCTTTTCCAGATTCTTTTCGTGGAGGATTCTCAATGTCTATGCATAGTTAACACTTTTGTAGTAACTTAGAATATGTTTTTATGTGCCTCATAGTGTTGTCACCACCATTGTCCATTTAATCCATGTAGAGGTGTAAGATGCGAGAATACTTACTATTGTGATTTAATTCAACAATAGTTATTGGTAATATCGGTTACCAAACCAATAAGAACTGATACCGATAAATCGATAGTTTATCGGTACGGTATTGGTTTTGCATAATTACATACTAATAACTGATATATCTTTATCGACAAGCTAAAAATCGAACCGTACTGATCCATGAACACCCCTAGACAAGAGTAAGGACTCTATATATATATATATATATATATATATATATATATATATCATACTAATATAAAAGAGCCAAACCCAAAAGCAAAATATAAAAGACCATTTTACCCCTACAGCAATAAAAGTAAAAAGAGTAAATAGAAGTTAATAAAAGATTACATTACATTACACATTACACAAAAAATTATTACCCATTACACAAAATGAAAAAGATACACGCACACTTCATCACCAATAAATATAGTAAATAGAAGTATCATATCATATATATATATATATTTAAAAGTAATGGACTAAAACACCCTTTAAAACAGGAAATGTATATTTTAACAACTTTTTTCCCTTTTTGTATTCAAAATAAATAATTTTATATTACATAAAAAAAATATACCCTACAACAAGTCCTGACCAACCGTTTAAAATTCTTAGTTAGCCTTAATTCGAAATATGCATTAAATGATGCAACAATAAGATGAATCAAAAAATATATGTGAATTGGATGTTTATCTTCATACTTAATAATAATAACAGGTTACTTCATTTATTTTATTTTTATAATTACTATCTCTAGATCAACAATTCTTGAAAATTGGAAAGAACTCTATCATTTCATACTCCATTAATTATCTTTTCTAGAATTAATGTCTTTACATTTTCTTGCGTTTAGTTTAACAATTTTTTTGTAGTTTAAACCAAAACATTAACTTACCGTCTAAATACAATGCACCTTGTAATTGAAAAGAAAGTTCAATGGACTTCAGATTTACATGAGGCCTTTCTCATTAAATTGAGGTGCTTCATCATCTGCTAATTATCATTGACCTTTAGAATGCCTCCCTTTCAGTTTTCCAACAATATTACGCATTAATGTATGTAATCAGCCATCTCCCTTTGGTATAAATAAATCATGATTAAGAATGAACTCTTTAAGCAATTCTCTGACCTACAATACCATTCTACATCTCTCACATTAGGTAATGTATTTCTTTCCCTGGTTACCTACCATTTTTGTTTTTGGTTAAACGAAAAGTCGTTTTAATTTTCTCTTATTGGTTAAATAGCGAAAGTCAAGTCCACAAGCACCCATTAAAATTATTTAATAATTAACATGAAACTATATTAAAGCTTGACCTTTTATAATATGAGTAGATTGAGGTGACATACGCATTTAATTAAATTTTCTTTCCGAGTTTTAGGTGATTCTTCTTTTGAATCAATTCTGACCTACTTTTAAATTTCACCTTTCAAATTTCGTATGTCGTATTATAATTTATTTATTCTTGTGTAATTTTGTTTGTGATATCTTATTATTAAAAACTATTTTTCTTAACTCATGTAGATTATAATTTTCTCAAATTTGGTAGTGTTAATTTTTTTCTTACGAAGTACTAAAACATTTCTTCTTTGTAATAAACAGATGAAAGGACTACTAAGCTTGAATCAACCAAACGGTAAATATGCAACTATGCTTTGTAGAAATTATCCAAAACATTTTAATGTCAGTACCTTCAAAGTGTATTGCTATTACAAATAACCATTGTTTTGTAGGTGTACCTTATGTAATTGACAATGAATTATTAGTCAAACTAATAAACACGTATGTTAATCAAATTTTGGTACAACTTCTAGAAAAAACAACTTTCATTCGACGACTGCTTCTTGACATATATGCTGCTTAGCTTCTTGACATGTATGTTGCTACAAGGAGGAGAAGGCTACAATTTCTTGAAGCAATGGCAAACTTCTAAGACATGAATCATTTGCAACTGTAGCCAACATCCCTCATGTACACATTTAAATTATGAGTTGTTGAAATTTTAAAAAATATGTGAAGCTGAATATTTGATGTATTAGAGGAAATGCTTAGTTTAAGTCGTTTGAACTTTACTTCGTTGCATTTCTTAAATAGTCGTTTCCAAATATATGTCCTCTTATTTATTTCTGTGGCTACAACTTCTTAACAAGCTACAAATTATGTTGGTGATGCTAATTCAATTGATTGTACAGAACTGCAAACTTTAATGGTGATCAACGAAGAAAATAATTGAGGTGGCTTAAGACGTTTATACTAAATAGCATGGAATACACGCGCAGCCCACTTTTATAATTATATGAAACATTATCTTAAATATCTTTGTGTACAAAAAGTAAATACATAATTAAATAAATAAATTAAATATTAAAATTCCAAACACCCATGTCCACACATTCATACATTCTTCTACTATACATATTCACGTCATGTTTACTTAAATGTGAAGACATTTATAAATCATAATTATGAAAAGGCTATTGAGCTACTTTCGTTAATGTCTGAGTTACTACTTTTATACTTTTGTGTGTCCTGATTGAAAGCACACGGTATGCGGAGTATTTATTTAGACCGTCAACATTCCTCATGGAAATCCCAAGCAAATAATAAAGATGGTTGAATCTCTCAAATAAAGTGTTTCTGTTGTTTCATATATAACCCACTTAGTGGTTATTTTATTGCAAGTTTTCTGTAATATATGCAGCTGCTAACATCCTTCAAGTGTGTCTCTGACTTCCACCAAGTTTAAACTTTCTATACAGTACAAAAAGTTATTATAGATCTAAAGGAGAAGACGAAGATTTGTCAGGATTAAGAGTCACGTACTTGATAACGAAACGGAATTCAAGTCTCATATAATAGTCCATCTCAAAGAGCTTTTAGGAGATCTTCATCAGCGTCACAAAGTGAGTTGTCAAGATTTAGATGTATTGGTACATACGATCTATATGCATTTTATGTTAGGTGATTGTTTTATATATTTAAGACAATGTATTTTCAAAATGTGTTCATATGATATAGTTTTTGGGTATAATTCCAGTTTATAACTTATATCTATAGGCGATATGTACATATTCGAGCAATTTTGTTTATCCATCTATAACTTGGATGTCTCCAGGTGTCGAGTTACCAACTTTCATGTGGAAGTAATTAGGTAATTTACAGAGTACGTTTCATCGTGCACACATATGAAATCTTCACAGTTGTCACATTAACCTCCTGATATCGTTCAAATATTTCAAAACTTTTACAAAATTCTGCGCATAAAAATATAATTGTTTCAAATTATTTTGATAGAAATATGCAAATGGATATAGGTACTCCATACGTAGTGTTCTTTTTTTCTATCTTGATTTAAGTATTTATATTGTTGTCTACTCATTGATATGGGTTCACGCGCAAAGCGCGTGTGCAGAACTAGTATATATGAAAAGGGTCCTCAACACCACTTTTTTACCAAAGGAATCAATTGCTTATTTTCCAGCTCACGTATTTTTATTCATATACATAACTACTTACTTTTAAAATCAGTTACAACACTTGAAAAGTATCTTTCAATACTCCGTGCTCTTAAATTCAACTAACCTAAATAAGCTATAATCTTATATAACAACAATGTTATATGACAACATCTATTCACAACGGCCAAATTTGAACAAGTTCATATAGTTCAGGAGCATATTTGATTTTTTTCTTTGGATTAGGATACAACCAAATTCAAGACAATTATATGAGCTCAATTGAATCTAGTACTACTACCTTAGTAATTTTTATTGCATTATTATATATACACATGGAAAAGAATCTAAGATTCAAACCAAACATGGTATTGACTTATATCACTTTTTATGCGTGTATTATGATTGCTACCAAAGGGGGTCGAGATTATATTATTCCAGGTTTAGTAGGAGGTATTACATAAATTGTGATAAATGTTATCCCACATTTATGAGATTATTATCTTTATCTCATATAGAGGGTGAGATAAGTTATCCAAGTTTTAGTCCCAATTTTAATTCCAAGACAAATGTTATCCCAAAATCATGGTTTATCACACTTTTAACAATTCATCTACAACCCACTAGGGGTCGTTCGATTGAGAGAATTTACGCAGTATTAGCAATGTGATTATTAGAAATGTGGGTATTAGTAATGCGGAAATTCGTAATGTGGGTATTAGTTATGCATGTATTATAATGTAGGGATTATTTTTTTGAATCACTAATATATTACAAATTAATATCCAATGTTATAATTTAAATTATTTAATTACTCCTTAAATAAAATTAAAAAATATCATTATTATCATGAGGGTTAATTTTTTCATTTTAAATTTTAATACCTACATTGTTAATAGGAATTTTTACATAAAAGTACAAGTTTTAGAAGTTATTTATAAAACCTAGCAATATTTTAGCAAAATTACTCAATAGAGGAAAGAAAAAGTTAATTACAAAACATAGCTAACATAGCAAAACCTCACATTCTTACTCCTATTTCCTCCAATTTTACTTTTCCTCCTTCCAATTTTAGACTGTTTCAGTGATCTCGCTGTTACAACACTGTATCTATGTTGTTTCAGGTTGTTTCAGCACTGTATCTAACTAATTCTGCACCATTTTGGGTTGTTTTGAACCGTATCTAACTATATTTAGACTGTATCTAGTTGTTTCTAGAGTGTTTAAGCATTGTTTCATCCTATTTGTGTGTTGCTTCTCACTGTTTCTAAGCTATTTCACCATTTTTGCGTTGTTTCACATTTTATTTCAGACTTTTTCACTAACTGTTTCGGACTGTTTTAGCGTTGTGTCTCGCTGTATCTGCACTATTTTTGCTTTGTATCTAACTGTATTTACGTTGTTTCAGGTTGTTTCAGCACTATATCTAACTGTTTCTGCACCATTTTAGGTTGTTTTGCACTATCTAACTATTTCTAGGCAGTATCTAGCTATTTCTAGATTGTTTCAGCATTGTTTCACCGCGTTTGTGCGTTGTTTCTCACTGTTTCTAAACTATTTCACTTTTTTTTTTTTTGCATTTTTTACATTTTGTTTCAGACATTTTCACTAGCTGTTTCAGACTATATCATACTGTTTCAATGCCGTTTTAGACTGTATCATACTGTTTCAACAGTTGTTTCAGATTGTTTCAACGCCGTTTCAGATTGTATCATACTGTTTCAATGCCGTTTCAGATCCTATCATACTGTTTCAACAATGTTTCAGACTGTATCATATTGTTTCAACGTCGTTTCAGACCGTACAGACTGTTTCAGCAGCTGTTTCAGATTGTTTTAACGATGTTTCAGTGAACAGACAGAAGAACAAACAGAAGAACTGCATAATCAAATGGCAAATACGCACATGAAGACGGTGAACAGATTTTGCACGCATGAAGACGGAACCAGAATCCCAAATGAATCCTTTGCAATTATACTTGTTGATATATACTAAAAAGTTAAAAACAACACGTGAAGAAAAATAAATTAAACAAATAGTAATATCACTTTAACATCTCTGTAGTGGTTTCGTCCGATTCCGGCCGCTCTACTGAGCTGCGTTCTTCAATTTTCTCAGTCATTTCAAAACCGTTTGCTCAAATGTTTCACTGTCCGTACAACTTTTTTCACTAGCCTCTACACTTTCCGCTTATGATTTTCTACTACGTACAGCTACCGAAAACACAAAACGAGTCAAATTTTACACTTTTTAACCCTAGGTATTACACTTTTTTTTACTAGCGGTGGTGGCGGCTCTGCCACCGTCCCCTTGGCGTCGACGCTACTGGTGTTTCTGTTTCTGTTTGGATAGGTGGAGGTGGTGGTGGAGTTGTATGTTTGGATCTGAGAGAACACAATGGGGGTGACGACTGGTTTAAGGTTTTTAGGAGAGTGGGTGTAAGTATAATTATTAAAAATAAAATGTCTTGATTATTGTAAAAATGTATTAGAAAAATAATGTTATGCATTGTAATTTGAGAAATATTGTTATTTTCTGTAATATAGGAGCATATGTTTGTATGTATATATATGTGTGTGTGTGTGTAAAACTCCTTGTTAATGCCCATATTATTTATTCTACCTTCTATCCACATAAAATAGTATATAGATTTCTGCATAGCTTATGCTGGTATTAGCTATGCGGAAATGAAGAGGTAAAACCAAAAGTTGCACATAATATGGTGGGGTGAAAGTTGAAAACATGATACTAGTAATAAATAATGCAACTTTTAGTAAGGGGGTTAGCACAACACTGACATACAAACATGCTCAAATTGTCAAATTGCCACCTTTAGACATGTCAAATACCTTTGACCAACGTCTCCTTGTTCAATTGATCTTTGCCTTTTAGCGTCTCTCACATTTCCCGTTCATTTCCTTGGTCAACAAAGCCAGCTCTTGTTTCCTTATTTGCTGTTACAATGTTCCATTAATTCCATAATTTTCAATTCCATTTTCCAGGATCTGCTTTACAATTTCAACATTCTTAGGTGAGAATCTTTACAAACTGAATTCTTCAAACCTTTGTTTTTGAAGTTATATTTGTAATGTAGATATATCCCCCGACCTACGTGATCGCGGGATGCTTTGTGCACCAGGCTGCTGCCAATTTGGAGTGAAGAATTGGACGCCCTTTTAGAATTCAATTTATGAATTAGAGTGAATTCTTGAATAATGGCTACTTAAATTTTCTTTCTTTATGCAGAAAAAAAATGAAGCTTTAAATAACTAAATTGACCCATGTAATTATATCTTAGATCTCAGCTTATGGTTTATGAATCTTTTTTTAAGTGATCAATTGTACATCAGAGGATCTGCATAGTGTATAATTGTAGATGAGTCACATAATTGAATTTGAGAGTCTACTGATTGTAAAGATGATCAATCAATCAGCATTTTCGATAAAGTTGATGTCTTTTTGATGCTTAGCTTACTTTAGGTTATTTACTTTTATGTAATACGTTATTATCAAATAATATATGTATTCCCAGGTTTCTATTGTTTTAGTGTTTTCTTTTTTATATTGTCATTCATAAGCAGAATTTAAAATGACTGGAGGATTATCGCTAGTCAATTTTTATGCTGCTTGTGGCGTATGAATTTGCTTCTTTCTAAGATATCTCTATCTGCCTGACAACATCATGAGTAGCTTGTTCTTTTGGTTTTGAGTTACTGAGCATTACATAGTAGGAGCAATGTGGTAATAAACCATCCTAAAAGAAATTTCATTTTATCTGGGGTTAAGTTTGTTGTTATCGTCTGTGTTTGGCAAGTTTAGATGATGGATACAACAGTGTCAGCACTTGCAAATGTGGTGAGAGCTACATCTGATTGGGTGACATCAACCTTTGAGGCTCCATTCGCAAGAGCTGAGATATTCGAGGTCAACATTGGAGGTAGTCTCGCCATTCTTTGGACGATACTCACCTCTTTGTTTATAAATTCTATTTTGTGCAGTGAATAATACTTTGCCTTTTTCCCATAGGACATCTGTTTGTGGAAGGTCTTCTCCTGGTGGTCATCCTTTTCCTATTGTCTCAAAAGAGTTATAAACCACCTAAAAGACCATTGACAAAGAAGGTTTGTCATATATCAGCATTTTCAAATGTCAATGTCCCTATGTATATTATGTCTTCATCGTTGTTCAAAGGCTACTATGTTTGGTCTTCCATAGCTCTCTTAATTTGCATCCATTCTTGGTTATAGTTCTATATCTGTATCAACTGATGATTAACTCTACAGGGCTGGCTTTCAACTAAGATAGTGATATTTATTCTAGGAATTCTTACTCGTTTCTACAATATATAATGAGAAAGGCAAAAGAAAAGGACTTCTTGTCTTTTAACTAGTCTCCCCTTCCTACCATCCGGATGTGCATAAATTAATTCGCTGGATATAAGGCTTAATTGACTGAAAATAATATGAGGTTAGGTGTTTAGTCTAGAAGTTCCGCTTAACTACTGCCAATTTATGAGGTTGACAACTCGTTAATTATAATTACCTCCGGAATACTGAACAAATCGATAAGCTTATGTCATATTTGCATGTGCCAAACTGTAGTTTTTCCTTGCACTTCTGCTAACTTATGCTTAGCTGTCTATAGTAGCTTCAATGCGTGATGGATTTAATATCTGCAGTTGTATATCTATTTAGCATTTAGGGTCAAGACAGGAAATAAGCATGCTCCAGGAAAACATAAGTTCAAGATATGCATAAGGAGTCTTTTCAGTTCTTTTAGCCATCCTTTTCCAGTTTTGTGTGATTCACATGAAGATCCCTTTATATTTATCCTATACGCACCAATATTAGAGTCAAGAGAATCACGCAGTGCCGCTGCCCCCACCCCCAACTCTTACCCTGTAAGAAAATAATTTAAGCTGATGAATGGCTTTACTGTTCTCAGGAGATTGATGAGTTATGTGAAGAATGGTCCCCTGAACCGCTTATCCCTTTCATCACAGATGAGATGAAACATGAACCTCCAGTTTTGGAAAGGTGGAAAGCTGTTTCTTGTTTTTCTTTTAGAACTGTCTGATAGTTGTATTTTGTTCAGCCTTACAAAAAGGTCGTATTTTGTTCAGATGATTTCAGTCAGATAACTCTTTCTTTAATCAACTGTATGCATTTAGAGAGTTAGAATTTTCTGGGAGAACATTTTGACCGAAAAGACACTCTATAAAGATTTTGCATTCTCTTGAATGGTATGTTTTCTGTTCTCCGCGCTGCTCTCTCAGATTTACATCATTTTAAAGTAGATTACTTTTAGAGAACCAGTTTAGTAGTACCCTTGGTTTTATTCTTGTATTATAAATGACTATTAGATAGCTATCTAAGGATAGAAACCGATAAAACAGTTCTACTGTCCTCTTGCTTGTTACATTCAACTATTCTTTTTATAATTAAAGGTTAATTTCATGAAGCAGCACTGAGATGTGTGCTGCATATGCATCAAAAAGCTTCCCGCCTCTTCAAACGTAGGAAACCAAGGAACTCCAACATGGTATGGATGTCATACACATTTAGCATGCTACACCAAGAAGCCATGAAACATTATTACTTATTTTTGGAGGTCTTATCTGGAATTGATTTAGTAAAATCACTCAAGTTTGCTGAACAAGTTGTAACCAGCTTATTTACATTATATGCTGATGTTTAGTAAGCTGCACTTGAGTCACATTTACTGCTAGAAGAGTTTTTATTCTTCTCCTATTATTCAAGTTCATGATGTAGATGCTAAAGTTATCGAACTTGTAGGAATGGATAGCTTGATGTATTGCTTCTAATATCTTGTGTTTGTTCAGTGCTGCAGGGCCTCATACTATTGTTAATGGGAAAGACGTAGTGAACTTTACTTCAGCAAATTACCTTGGATTATTAGGAAGCCAAGAATTACTAGTAAGGTTCAATTATTTATGTAAATGTGATTTGAATTCAGTTCTTCAGAAGAACAGAACATTCAAACCTAATGTTGAATGACAGGAAACTTGTACTACAGCTCTAGAGAAGTATGGTGTAGGTTCTTGTGGTCCTCGGGGATTCTATGGCACAATTGGTATAATTTGATCATTTGTCTCTACTTACTGTTCTATGGTTTCGTTGCACTCTTCTCCTTCTTCATTCTCATTTATATTAATCTGAATAGGCCTGTATCAAAAAATTCAATCTGAATATGCTATCTTTCATGCAGATGTCCACCTTGATTGTGAGGCTAGAATAGCAAAGTTTCTGGGAACTCCAGATTCCATACTCTACTCTTATGGACTTTCTACGATGTTCAGTGCAATTCCAGCATTTTGCAAAAAGGGAGACATTGTTGTTGCGTGAGTATTTGAATTCTTCTAGTTATTACTGCTTCATCTGTAGTCCAAGCTTTTAGTGTAAACATAAATGAAGATGTCAATACTTAACCATTTAGTGTGCATCAAATACCGCAACTAGGAATTCTACTGTCGGAGGATATCAGTTATGTATGCCCGTCTGATATCCTATATTCATCAAGCTAGCTGTTCTGGGCCAGTACTAGTTGAATGTCTTCTGAAGATGGTAGCAGTGCCTAACTAGGATCGGGGTCATCTCATCCCATTGTACAACAACAACAACAGACAACATAAGATTTAAAGATAACCGAAGTAAACACAAAACACCAATAACAATAAAGGCGAAAAATAAAATAAAAGTAGCATATATACGGATAATACTAATGTTATTATGCCTAGAAATCGTGTGAGTACTATCTAACCTTCTACCCGAATTCTCGACTTCCACGCTTTCCTATCTAGGGTTATCTCCTCGGTAATCTGGAGGTGAGTCATCCCCTGTTTAATCACCTCGCCCCAATTCTTTTCGAGTCTACCTCTACCTCTTCGTAGATCCATCACTGCCAACCCCTCGCACTTCCCTATTGGAGCATCTGTGTTCCTTCTCTTCACATGTCCGAACCATCGCAGTCTCGCTTCTCGCACCCTGTACACCACCAATGCCACTCATGCCTTGTCACTTATGACCTCATTTCTAATCTCATCCATCCTAGTATGCCCACACATCCATCTAAGCATTCTCATCTCTGCTATGCTCATCTTCTGAATGTGTGTTCTTGACTGGCCAAGGTCATCCCATTGTATTTCTTCGAAATTTACTTTGAGTGCCTAAATCCTCTTCCCTAAGAAATAGAAGTAGTGATGGCTGTGCCAACAAATGTTCATCAGTTTCTCTATCTAACCTTCTCCTTCTATATTTCTCGAATGTCTTGTTCTTACACATCCTTTCTTTGTCCCACAGCATCTGTATGTAGATATAGCTACATTGTTGTATCACACATCATGATGCTTCTTCCCAGAGAATTTTAAGGATATTATGTGGCATAACCTAAAATTTTGGGCCTTAACCTTCAGACCCAAGTGCAAGTAATGTAATTTGGCAAGTTCCTCTTATAATTTTTGATTCTTTGATGTTACATACTGCAATATGAATAGAGAGAGCCACAGTGTCTAGTGCTAATATGCCGAGATAAAAGTTTCTACTTTTACATTACTGCATTTTGTTCACTGAAATTAAGCAAATATAAACTCATACTGCTTTTCTTTAGAACCATTTACTTTGTACAAAGTTGTTTCAGATGAATTCGCAGAAGCAGTTACTTAGAAACATCACTATTATAATGAGTCTATTCACTGTTCAGCTACTAAATGGATTATAGCTCATAAAGCTCTTTACTGATGCATTTGCCGTATTTATGTATCTTTTGGGTCTTTGAAAGTTGATTAGCAAGTTATCTTTCCGTTCCTTTTTTTTTTTCCTTTTGGGGGGGGGGGGGGGGGGGTTGGGGATGCGCTTTGCCTCCTTTCAGTTTTTAGGTTGCGACACCTGATACCCCTCAGTTCTAAAATGTTTGCATTTCCTTTGTGTTAAAACAATAAAGTTAGTTATCCCTTTTCTAGTGTCTGTTCTGATTATCTTGATAAATAACCTTAATATTGGCACCCGTCATCGAATTTCACTATTATTAACCATTGTTGTTATCCCTTTTCTAGTATCTGTTCTGATTATCTTGATAAGTAACCTTAATATTGGCACCTGTCATCAAATTTCACTATTATTAACATTATTGTGCAATCCTTCTTTTCTCCTGTAGGGATGAAGGTGTTCACTGGGGAATTCAAAATGGCCTTCAGCTCTCTAGAAGCACCATCATATATTTTAAGCATAACGATATGGAGTCCTTACGAAATACTTTGGAAAAAGTTACCCATGAAAACAAGCAAGCAAAGAAGCTAAGGCGCTATATTGTTGTTGAAGCTGTGTATCAGGTATCAACTATTTATATTAGTCGAATCCTTGTTATGGAAGAGTACTCTGATTTCTTTTGTTTGGGTGGTATGGTGGTAGTTGAAGGGGATGTTATTAGTGTGAAGAAACGCAAGTGGTTAGCTCTAGGTATATGCTAAAAAACAAGCCTCAATCAGTCTGTCCTGGAGAGTATGCTTAATATACCCAATCCTGTTATAATGTTTAAAAATTTGCTCAAATTAGTGAGGGTCCACTATGTTCTAAATCATTTTCAAGGTTTTGCAAGGAAGTAATTCATCAAGGAGGATGGTATTAATGATCCTGGTGTCCTCCTTATTGTTGACAAAATGTTCTTTATGGGGATAACCGGTGTTTGTTGCTTCATAGCTACTTAGAGAAACTGCACTTCGTCATGCCAGATTTCATTTATGTTGTTTAATTTTCAGAATTCTGGCAAAATAGCTCCATTAGATGAAATCATCAAGCTGAAGGAAAAATATCGATTCCGTGTGTTGTTGGATGAGAGCAATTCCATTGGCGTGCTTGGCAATTCTGGTAGAGGTCTAACTGAACATTGTAAAGTTCCGGTATGTTGATCGTATTATTTGGTTAATTTATGTAATTTTTGTGGTGCATCCTCTTATGGAATCATCCAATTGCAGTCTGACAAGATAGATATAATAACTGCGGCAATGGGACATGCATTGGCCACAGAAGGTGGGTTTTGCACTGGGAGTGCTAGAGTTATTGATCACCAGGTACTAAGGTGTACTTCGAGTAGTAATAGTCTTTCTTCTACTCCCGATAGTTCCATTTTCATTTTTTCATTTGTTGCACTCTTAACTCTATATATTTTCCAGTCATCTTTTATTGACGGTTTATTTTGCTTGATGTTGGCAGCGCCTCAGCAGTTCTGGCTATGTCTTTTCTGCTTCATTGCCTCCTTACTTAGCGAGTGCTGCAATTAAGGCTATTGATATTGTGGAAGAAAAGCCTGAACTTCTTGTCAAACTGAGGCAAAATATTGCTATGCTGACTAAAGGTCATTGTCCCATATGATTACCTTTTTCTTCTCCCTTATCCCCATTATGTGAGTTTGAAGAAACATTTGTTATGTACAACTGCAGGTCTATCAGATATAAAAGGCTTAGAAATAGTCAATGATCCACTTTCCCCCATTATATTCCTTACATTAAAAAAGTCCACTGGTTCTTCAAAGGGTGATCTACAAATGCTTGAAGATATAGCTGAACATGTAAGTTATTTTGCTTAATGCTTGTTACTTTGCCATTTTGTTGAACTCATCATCTAGAATTACCTCACGAGTATGGTTTTGTACACCATCAAATACTCTGTAGGTCTTGAAGGAAGATTCCGTCTTTATTGTGACTTCAAAGCGATCAACTCTTGATAAATGTAAACTGCCAGTCGGAATTAGATTATTTGTCTCGGCAGCTCATTCAGAAACCGATCTGGTGAAAGCCAGTGAATCATTGAAAAGAGCAGCAGCATCACTATTACCAGTTCACGATTTATAGGAGTTCACTGCTTTACTCTCCAGAGATGCCAGTGTCAAAGGAACCACGAAAGCCACTCATGGAGGTTCCATCCTACATGGGTGTCGGGGTATGATTAGTGCATTTGTTTTGCCTTTTGCTGGTCTTTCGGTTTTCCACCCAAAGCTGTCGAAGGATCCAAACGTTCTTGAAGTTGCACGGCCACAGATGTTGATTCACTACTGTAGAAATGATTTGTCCAAGATTTTGCTTTTATTACCTATTTCATAGTTTTGTTTATTAGTGGAAGAAGAGATATAAAAAGGGTGGTAGTGTTAGTTGAATAGTTGAATGTGTAGACAGATCTCTGCTTCTACTTTGTTGGTGTATGAAGTTAATTTTTGATGAGTTGAAGAGAAAAATTTGTTTATGGTTCTATGTATAATAGCTCCTCACCTGCCATTTCATGAAGTACTGTTTTGTATTTTATGGATGAAGTCCTAAACTCACATGATCACATCAAACCACCAAATAATACTAGTTCTTTTAAAATGAAATTTCAATCTAAAAGCTCATCGAAATTTAAGACAACTCTCTTTAATTAATGAATAATGATATGCTAAACTTTTTTCTGCTGTGAAATAAACTCTAAGAAGACAATGGACAAGTAGAGACATGTTAAAGGAAAAATGTTCAGCTTTGCGCAATCTCCTTTAGAGTGATCTAACATTTTTTCACCTGTCTCCTTCTTGTAAATTTTTGGCTCTACTTCACAAAGATGATATTATAATTAGCAAGGAAATAATGAAAAATCTACATTTCAAATAGTCCAAACAGAAGCATAAAAATCGTTTTTTTTTTTTTGAAGTTTTAAAATTGAATTTAAGAAGTTCTTATAAATTAATAATTTCTTATCTCAAAACTGCTAATTTTAATTTTTTCATGTATACTTGGGAGATGTTTAGAAGGGGGGAAAACAATCACTAATACTTGAATCATGATAGATTTCATACATGATGGGGCGTAACTTTACCCCAAAACCTACATGAACCGAGATACGTTGTGCACTAGAATATATATATTTTTTTTCTTTTTTGTGGAATGTCATTGTTATAATAATTGTGAGATGTTTAATAGTACTTTTAGGGTAAATCTAAATTTCCAAATCTTCATACTTCGAGGACAATCATCGTAATATACCAAACTTTGGGGGCAAAACAACCATTTATCAAACATTCAAGAATCAGAAACAATTTGTATACAGAGAAGGAAAGATTTAGCACAAAAACTGCTATACTTAACAATTCTCCCCGCCCAATTTCCAACTTCTTAAATGGAGAAAACCCATTAGAGTTCAACTCAGTTTATAGTCATTGCTACAATGGTAAGTTACTAACACTTGAAAAAGATACAATCTTTCTTTATATTTATGATCATTTTCAACTGATTCTTTTCTTGTTTTTTGCTTTTTCAAAATTTGGGATTCAGTTTTCAATAGCAGCTATTAATGATACAGATTCAAAAAGCCAATGGGAACCTTTAGCCCCAACTAAAGAAGCTCAGGTATACTTCACTTCAAGTTGCTTTCTTGCTTTTTTCTATGTGTATGTGTATGTGTATGTGTGTGTAATTTACACATGTTTTTGGTGTAATTAATGTCTAAGCTTAAATGGGATTTTTTTTGTAATTCTTTTTAGAATTATTTTGGAATGCAGCAAAATAGTCTGATTAGTTGTTAAGATTATAATGATTCATGAATTAATAGTAAAGAACCCCTTGTGTTAAAGTACCCTAATTTTGAAATCTTACGGCCTAAAAAGAGATCGTTGATGGCCAGTGGGGCACGGTCCCAAACTCGATTGATGATGGGCCCGCCGCTCTACCAAAGAAAGAGTTTTTTCTACTGAATGTTTACTTGGTTATTTTAATTTATAAAGCATTTAAAATTTCAGAAAGCTAGTTGCATTAGGACATTATAAATTGTATCTCTCGATTTCTTTCCCCCGTTAATTGTTGGTGTTCTCTACCTTTCTCAAGGTAGGGGTAAGGTCTGGGTCACCTCACCCTCCCCAGACCCCACGTGTAGGAAATCGCTGGGTATGTTATTGTTGTTGTTGTTAATTGTTGGCGCTTCTATCTACCATACATGCAATGTTGTGATCACTTGTCTCTACATGGATGATCTCTGTTAGGAAGTTTATTATTCTACTGTCATGAAGCGGAAGCACAAACCTATTCTGATTTTTGTCTTTTTACAATGGATATATGATAACTTGGTTTTCCAGGAATTTCATTTATCGCAAACTTACCACGAAGGACTTTTGAAACTGGAAGCTAAAGACTATGAAAAGGCTCGTGAGCTTTTGGAGGCTGTATTAAAGGATCCTTTGATCACAAATTCTCAGGTAATGCTGATGGTTACCATGGAATCATCATCTTTTCTACTACATGTTTACTGATGATTTTCTTCATTCTAGGTGGATAGGAATCCTAGTGATGAGCATCTTTTACAGCTCAGGTGTGTATTGTGGCCTAACTTCTAATTTGAACTACTGGTTCTAAGTTTATTGTAATTTCTTGTCTTACTTGCTTTTTCCTGCCTACTTGTCTAATAATATAGACTAGCAAGTCGACTAGCATCTCTTCTTGCTGGCTTTAGGACATTTCCCATTTAACTTTCCTGAGCATTTAAAACTAAAGCTCATTAGTTGATCTTTCCCTCTACGTTCATTTTAAGCATCAATGACGGCCTTCAATCCTCCAAATAAAATCATTCTCATGATGCTATTAGTTTAGATCATAGTGGAACCAATCAAAAAAATTAGTTTAGATCATAGGGGAAGAGATATTGATGATTGAGGGCAGGAGCATTTTGACGTTCTCTTCTAAAATTAGCAGCATCGTTCCTTCCATGTCTGTTGGCCTCTGACACACCTTAATCTCACAGTTACCCTATAAATACTTGTAAAAAATAAAAGATAGTTACTCTATAAATACCACAAATATAATTGACTACTATTTTAGAATAGTACGTACTTATATAAACATATATATCTGATGCTGGGTTTCCTTATTCAATTCACATTTCTGCAGATTTTTAGCACTGAAGAATCTTGCCACTGTTTTCCTACAACAAGGTGCTCCTTACTACGAAAATGCTTTGCAATGCTATCTTCAAGCTGTAGAGATTGATAATAAGGATTCTGTTGTCTGGAATAAGCTGGGAACTTTAGCATGCTCTATGGGATTGTTGAGCATTTCACGCTGGGCATTTGAACAAGGGTTATATTGCAGTCCCAATAACTGTGAGCATTCTATATCATGTTTTAAGTTCTTATAGAGCTTTCTCGTATAAGCTTTCCCTGTTACATGATTTGTATGTTAAAGAGCCCTCATTTTAACCGTATGGCAGATATAATAATCTTTTTATTCATTCATCCTTTGCTTCTTCTTGATTATCCAGGGAATTGCATGGAAAAACTTTTAGAAGTGCTTATTGCAATAGGCGATGAGGTTGCCTGCTTTTCAGTCGCTGAACTAATTTTAAGACACTGGCCTTCCCATTCTCGAGCTTTGCATGTTAAGAGAACTATTGAAGAGTCTGAACCAATTCCATTTGCTCCAAGAGGGATAGACAAACTAGAACCTAAACATATGCGACTGAAATTCCCAGAGAAGAGAAAAGCTGCAGGTGATGACCTTGACGAGCAACCTGTTTCTAAAAAGTTGAAGCAAAATTTGGAGTTCTGCCTTACAGAAGTGTCCTGGACAGCTCTTGCCGGTGAACTCTTGAAAATTTTGCATCCATCAGTTGAATCTTGTTCTGAACTTGGACTAGGGAACAACATATCTGGTGATGTTAGAGTAACCATTAAATTGTCCAACATACAAGGAAAATCTAAGGATCCTTCAGAAAGGAAAGATACTACACTCTCCACAGCTGGTGATAGCAGTTGCAGCATGGATTACAAGTCTGAGAAAGGTAGTCTTAGCAAAGAAAAAGAATCAAATATCAGTGGAGAACAACCTCAAGAAAGACGAAGCAGCCGTCGCAGAAGTCGTAAACCAGATAAAGAAGATTTTGATGTTGAGGCCAACAGGGACCTTGCTAAAGTTGTAATGCAATTTCTAGGACCCTATCTTGTGAATCCAGCAGGACGCACAGACCAACCTGAGGATCTTCCTAATTCACCAGATACAGAGTGTGGTGATGTTATTGAATTTGTCCTGAAAACGACAACAAATCACGGTGCTTACCACTTGGGTCACATGCTCCTGGAAGAAGTTGCAAGCAGAGGCATTTTGTATCAGGATGGCATGCACAAATTTTTAGATTTGGAGAAGGTGATAAGGTATTGGGGGCAGGAGAGGACTCCTGAGTGCAATTTGTTTCTTGCTGAGTTATATTATGATTATGGTTTATGTTCTTCTGACACATCCGAAAAATCTGGCTTGATGTCAGAGGCTTCATATCATCTATGCAAGATAATTGAAGGCGTTGCATTGGACTATCCTTTCCACGATATCGGCAGGAAAGAAAGATCTGTGATGAAGGAGCATTGTCAGAGTGATGGTCATAGTGGATATTCATTGAGTAAAAATAATGAGTTTTGGGTTCGCTTTTTTTGGTTAAGTGGGCAATTGTCTATATCAGATGGTGACAAAGCGAGAGCTCGAGAAGAGTTCTCTAGTTCAGTGGAGCTTTTGACAGATAAGGAAAGGAAGAATGACTTTGTTTGCTTGTCCCACTTAAAATTGCATAAGAGGCTGACTATCAATAGAATCCTCCATGAGATTCAGCTATTGGATGTTGATTTTCTAATGAAGGATGGCATTCATCAGTTAGTTGAGAAAAATCTGCACTCTGAGTGTGTACAGGCACTTGCTCCTCTTCTCTTTTCCTCAAAAGATGTCCGTGCCGAATCATTACGCGTCACCAATCATACCGGGAGAGGGCTGAGTTCAATTGAACTGTCCGCCTTAGATATTTTACTTAAAGGATGTGAAGAGGCAGAGTCATTGGACATTGAGGTCTATTTAAATTGCCACAGAAGGAAGTTGGAGATGCTTGTTACTGCTGCTAAAGAGGAAGAATGCCAGCTTTCTAACCAGATGAAAGGTTCAAATATTTTATCTGTCTCTGATGCCGAGTCGAAGGAAATTCCAAGTGACCTCTGTAACATGGTCGCTCAAGAAGTGAAGGCAATATCTCAATGTGTCTCAAGGATAAAGAGCATCACTTACCCTTCTGAAAACTCTGTAAGTCAGTTTTATCTCTGGAGTTTTTTTTGCCATCTTTTCTTTGTTATTGCAGATGCATTGATCTTTAATTTAATGAAAGATGCTATGCCACTATCAATATTGCGACGAAGAAAAAAAAATTGATGTTATGGGAAAAACCCTACATTCAAGTAAAGAATTTTAGAGAAAACATATAGGATGATCTTCTTATTGGAAGTACTAAAATGAACGTCCCATTGGCTTTTTTGTGGTTTGAACCTGTAAAATACTCCCAACTACACCCCACCCCCCCCACCCCGGAAAAACCCTACATTCAAGTAAAGAATTTTAGAGAAAACATATAGGATGATCTTCTTATTGGAAGTACTAAAATGAACGTCCCATTGGCTTTTTTGTGGTTTGAACCTGTAAAATACTCCCAACTCCCCCCCCCCCTCCCCACCAAACCAAACAAAAAAAAAACAGAAAAAAAGAAAGAAGATTTGCATGTAGTCAGTGGGTTCAATTTAACCCAACATTTTTATCACGAAGCCTAGATATGTATGTGAAAAATCACTAAAATCTCAAACAATATTAAATTTTGGACCCATAATTCAGAAAGTGCTATGGGTTCTAAGGGAAGACCTTAAAAGGCAAAGACTGATTCCATCATTTGATAAGTATTACATGTACTTCCATCAAATCCTGGATCAGCCTCTTTATGCGCACTACTCTACATGTAGTTGAACATTTAGGTGCTGCATTTAGCTGACTTTTCAACCTTGAACTGGTGTAATGTAACTGCTGAGAGAACAAGGCTATGGGTGAAGGTGTGGGGTTGCTAGGATTTCAATCACAAAGTTCGGTTTGTTTAATGATGTTATGGTCTTCAGTTTTGTGAGTTGTGCTGACTTTGTTAAGTAAAGCATTGATCTTTGCAACTTTTTTCCAGTGTTTGTTGGCTATCTAGTTGTCTAGTAATTTACTAGAAGACTGGAGCATCATGCATTATCCGGTGTACTATGTGATAAGAAAGTGCCACCTAGGCTTAAAGGCAAATTCTATAAAGTGGTCGTGAGACCAGCTATGTTGTATGGGGCAGAGTGTTGGCCAGTCAAGAACTCAAACATTCAGAAGATGAGCGTGGCCGAAATGAGAATGCTTAGATGAATGTGTGGGCACACTAAGATGGATATGATTAAGAATGAAGTCATGCGTGACAAGGTGGGCGTGGCTCCAGCGGCTGAGAAGATGCGAGAAGTAAGGTTGCGATGGTTCGAACACATGAAGAGGAGGAGTGTAGATGCTCCTGTGAGGAGGTGTGAGAGGTTGGCAGTGCTGGGTCTATGGAGAGGTAGAGGTAGATCGAAGAAAAACTAGCCGAGGTGATTAGACAGGACATGGCTAGATCCAGATCACCGAGGACATAACCTTAGATAGGAGAGCATAGAGGTCGAAGATTAGGGTAGGAATTAGATAGTAGTCGAGTGTTCTTTTCTCTTTTTAGATATTATTGTATAGTTTGCTATATAGATTAGTTCCATCTTAGTCTTGTGTTTATCTCTACTATTATTATCTGTTTATTTTGGCTGTGCTTTAATTTTATTACTCTCTTTAGCATGATATTTTCCCCTTGTTTTCAAACGTGTTTTCTAAATATTTTCACTAGCCGAGGTTCTATCGGAAACAGCCTCTCTACCTTGGTGGGAGTAAGGTCTGCGTACATCTCACCCTCCCCAGACCCCACTTGTGGGATTATACGGGGTATGTTGTTGTTGTTTGTTATTGGAGCATCATGCATTAAGGTTATAATTTAACTGCTTGAATGATCCTTTTCAACGATGCTTATGTTTAATAATGCCAACCTAGTTTCTAAGAGCTAATTGGACCTGAAACTTCCGAACTAAGTAAACAAAGAGAAAAATGATATTTGAAGACGCAGATAATGCATTCTGTAAACTTCCACAGTTGATTCCAAGTATTGCTCAAATGAAGCATCTTTCTAATGGGGTTTGACCAACTTTAGTCACTTTATGCTTGTTTGTTCAACTTTATCCTGTTTTTCCTAGTTTGACTTTGCGTACTAGACAGTCAACCACAGCTCTATGGTCATTATGCTTGTTGCAAGTTTGGGAAGATTTCATTGGGTCAAAATCCTTTGTCCACATAGGAAAAGAAAGAGAGATGTTTGAATTGTTCCTACCTCTCAAAAAAGTATTGCATGTTCCTCTATGCATTTTCTGCCAACTCTAGTTCGAAGTCTTGCCTCTTTTTTGTCCCCCTTCTTCGTTGCTCTCTCCATTTAAAACCACGTTCATTTAGAATTGGATGCTTCTCATTTGACTTGACTTTTTGCAGTTTCTCATCCTGAACTTCAGTCATATAGATGTGACAATTAGGTTCATGTTATTATTGACAAATATTAGATGAACTGTAACTGTTGCTTGACATTTTGGTTTTCCAAGAATGATAACTTCTATTTTTGATGAGCCATGATCTTTGGACACCTAAACAATGTTTGCTGCATGTTCTTTTGATAAATGAGTTTTGTGCAAATGTTGCAGAATTGATATATCTTTCCTTTACAGAATGGTGTCCCAATGACTGTCATTGATGATATTCAGTCGTTGCTGCTGAAACTTATGTGTGATAGTGCCAACACATTTTCTTGTAAAAAATTTTCTGGTCCAGGAACTTCAGATCAAAGGGAACAAAGAGAAATCTCCTACTTTGTAGATGCAGCTATTACATTCTTTAAACTTCAACACCTGATCCCGAATGTTCCTATAAAAGCTCAAGTGAGACATCTTTCTTTCTTTAGATGGTTTGGACCATCGAATTTCAGCTGTAACATTCATGTTTGTTAACTCTTACTGAATTTTTCACTTGAAAGAAGCTGATCTCTTTAACCTTATTATGCCAGACAGAGTTAATCGTGGCAATCCATGACATGCTTGCCGAGTTTGGTGTCTGCTGTGCAAATGCAACTGGTGAAGAGGAAAGAAGGGACATTTCTAAAAATTGCAATAAAGCATCTCTTGACTTTGGATATGAAACTGAAATCTAATTTCCACTCTGTCTGCAAGGAATTTGAAATGTCTCAGTCTGACGAACAGTCTTCCCACGATAATAATGTTCAGAGATCGGAACAACTTTCTCATGAAAGCCACATCAAAGTGTCATCAAATGTTTCAAATTTGGACAAGCTAAACAGGGAAGCAGGAGAGCTAGATAGAGATGAAACTAATGCTTCAGATAAAGATGTTGTTAAGAAAGGCAAAGTGGAGAACAATAAGAATGTTTGTGATGTCCCTGATGGTATGTACCCAAGATCGGAGAAATCAAAGGATCAATTGGTTGAAGGTGAAACTGAGCTAAGTGAAGATGAAAAAGAGGAGCTTGAAGTTGCCATCGATAATGCTTTGGATCAGTGCTTTTACTGTCTGTATGGATTGAATCTTAGATCTGATGCATCTTATGAAGATGATTTAGCTGTACATAAGAATACAAGCCGGGGTGATTACCAAACTAAGGAACAGTGTGCTGACGTATTTCAGTATATACTTCCTTATGCTAAAGCTTCTTCTGTAAGTACTACATGACTTCTTTTTCTTGAATCCCTCACTCTTCTTCCAAACCCCTATTCCCAGGGAGTAGTAGTTAATCTTTCCTCTCTAGGCATAATATATCATTTCAAAACTCACAATTTTGCTTGTCATTCAGAGGACGGGGCTCATTAAACTCCGAAAAGTCCTTAGAGCTATAAGAAAACACTTTCCACAACCACCAGATGATGATTTAGCTGGAAATGCAATAGATAAGTTCTTGGATAGCCCTGAGATGTGTGAAGACAAACTCTCGGAGGAAGCAGGATCCAGTGGCTTTCCGGAATCCATGACGAAGATATTATTACCAGATCCCGGAAGCCTCAAACAACAGAAAGCATCATCAGAAGAAAGGTAAATATGTTTGTCACGGCCTATAGGATCGTACACTTTGGAACCAGTGAATTTACTAGTACTTTGGACTATGGAATCAAACAGTTAGTCTTCATTGCTTATTTGCAGTTCGGAGCCATACCTGGAAGTTTATAGCAACTTGTATTATCTTCTTGCTCAGTCTGAAGAAATGAATGCAACTGATAAATGGGCTGGCTTTGTTCTGACAAAAGAAGGGGAGGAATTTGTGCAGCAAAACGCAAATCTCATCAAATATGATTTAATTTACAATCCCCTACGCTTGGAGAGTTGGCAAAAACTTGCAAATATCTATGATGAGGTCAGAATGTTGTGTTGTATATGTGTTGCAGCTATACATTCCCTAATTGAAGGCACTTTGTCAGGAGTTCATTGGCTTCGGAATTACTCACTCTCTTTGTTTCCATACATCTTTTGGGGTATGCAGGAGGTAGACTTGCTGCTAAATGATGGAAGCAAGCAAATAAATGTTTTGGGATGGAGGAAAAATGCTGCTTTATCTGAGAGAGTTGAGGCAAGTCGTAGAAGGAGCAGAAGATGTTTGTTGATGACCTTGGCTTTAGCCAAAACAGCAGATCAACAGGTTTGCTTCACTGTCTAGTAATCTCTGGGAGAAGGTTTTGCTTTTGTTATATTTTATTTCCATCCTAGGAGTAATCAATGGCAGACATCCTTATCAAAAAAAGTAATCAATGGCAGACATGCTACTGGAGTTGGAATCTCCTAATATTACACGAATTTCATGTATCTAGGTTTCTTTCTCTTTCTTGTTTGGTTGGTGGTCCTGACAAATATATAGAATGACTTGAATGTTTACTTAGGTGTTAACATTTCTCAATAGCTTAGAATTTACAGCATCTATTGACTTGTTTTCAATTTTTATTTGGATAATACTTATCTTACCATATCCAAGAAAAAAGAATGCTGGAGCTAAGGGTGAGTGAACACATCTCGTTCTCACAGTCTACATGTGATTGTCCTGCCTCTTTCAGGCCGAGATACATGAGTTATTGGCACTAGTATATTACGATGGTCTTCAGAATGTGGTACCTATCTATGATCAAAGATCTGTTGTGCCATCCAAAGATTCAGCATGGATGATGTTCTGTCAAAATTCAATGAGACACTTCCAGAAGGCCTTTGCACACAAGTAAGTCTGTTTGGTGACCCTGTTTCTCTTGATCATTTCTTCATCTAATGTAACCTATTCTGTGATTTCAGGGAGGATTGGTCTCATGCATTTTATCTGGGAAAGCTCTCCGAGAAGCTTGGATACTCACATGAGATGTCTTTTTCATTCTATGCTAAAGCTATTGCTTTGAACCCTTCTGCCGCGGATTCATTCTACAGGATGCATGCTTCACGATTGAAGTTACTTTGCACATGCGGGAGACAAAATGAAGAGACCTTGAAGGTTGATGCTTTCCTGAAACTTGGTTACTTCCTTTCTGTTTCCTTCCTTTATTGAGATAGCTATACTTGTAAGCAAACAATGATGCAAATAGGTGTTTATGATAGTTGTTAACATAGTTAATTTCTTTTTAGCTCTTTTCATTGTTCATAGACCTAATCTATCTCCAGTTGTATGTAAAACTTTGAGAGACGCATACACAGCAAAGCCACATTTCAACATATGGATACGAGCACAATAAAAATATGTTTCGCTAGATTATCTTAAACATGGCTTGCTTAAATTAGAGGTTTCTGTATTATAGAATACTCTTCTATAATCAGCGATACATACAGGTTCAGGAATTTTTGCAGCACGTTTGCAGTTTACCTTTTCTGTTCATAGCTTATCAGGGAAGAGTTTTCAAAACATAATTTGACAATTGCATCTGGAGAGGGAGACTTAGCATGTCTAAATAAATGGTTTCTTCTGAATACTTTTAGTCTGTATGCCCCTTCTCTGGCCAGACTTGGAGATAGTTACCTTTTACAAGTGGTCATTTTCGATGTTTTAGGAGTACTATTGTTGGCTTAATTAGTGCCTGGATGCATTATAGGTTGTTGCTGCATACTGTTTCAATCAATTAACTCAGGATACTGTAAAGGATATCCTTAGTAAGGGTTGCCCAGAAATTTCAGAATCAACGTGCTCTGAGGATGGAACTCTCAGTAAATACTCTGTAAATGATGGAAAAGAGGATTCACATTTGGAAGGGGTGTGGCAGATGCTTTACAATGATTGCCTTTCTGCCCTTGAAATCTGTGTGGAAGGGGACCTGAAACACTTTCATAAAGCTAGATATATGCTTGCTCAAGGCCTATATCGAAGAGGTGGAAATATGGATCTAGAGAAGGCAAAGGAGGAACTTTCCTTCTGCTTTAAGTCGTATCGTTCTTCGTTCACAATAAACATGTGGGAGATTGACAGTATGGTTAAAAAGGGAAGGTATATATATCTTTTTCTTCTCTACAGTCTTTTGCTGTTTCGTTCTAGATTGTTCTTTCTGTATTTTGGAGCCGTTTTTTATCAAAATCTTGGCATTAAATATAACACCAAGACGTAAGCTTTTAACATATTCTTTGTTTGTTAAAGTAAGAACCCTGGGCATGACTCAACCATAATAACTAACTCAAGAAATGGGATTGTCCAAGACCATCCCAGCACTTAAGAGCCTATGTGGGATAACCAACAACCCCCACACCCAAGCCTGGCAACGGGAGCATGTACAACAAAATATGGGGCCCAACATCGGGTTAACAATGAATTGGGATGGGTCTGGCTCTGATACCATGTTAAAGAAATGAACCTTGGGCGTAACTCAGGAGGTGCAAGATCATATAAAGAGACCATAC
The DNA here is from genome assembly GCA_037355625.1 of Petunia x hybrida. Classification (NCBI taxonomy): domain Eukaryota; kingdom Viridiplantae; phylum Streptophyta; class Magnoliopsida; order Solanales; family Solanaceae; genus Petunia; species Petunia x hybrida. The sequence continues at coordinate 361,247 of JBBBVM010000845.1, forward strand.
CATCCCTTAAGAGCGGACATGGGATAATCAATACTTGATATTGTCATACACTATACTTGCTTATGTGTGGCCTCAGAGTTTTGTATTTGTTGATTTGCTTGCTAGAACTGATCGATTGATTTGGCCTTTAGATGTATACCACCAATTTGCCAGATTGTTGGGCATGGTGAGTCAGCATTTGCAGAAGATAGTTTCTTGTGACTACTGAGAGTAGGTTATATCACTCACAAGTAGGAGAGGAAGATATGTCACTGTCACAACGTAGAGAAATCTGAAAGTCAATAGGAAGACTAACAGTTACTAAAGTTTTTAGGTAGTTGTAGTCATCAAATGATACAATGGCAAGTTTTTCTTTTCTGCATCTGGTGAACTTGGTAACAATGAGGGCAAAGTCGATTAAAATCATGTTCCTTGATGAATCTCTTTTGTAGTTCATTACTTGGTCAGTATTGGAGCCACATTTCTTGCTTCATTAACTGATTCAGAATGTGAATAGTTTAGATGTGTTAAACTGTGTAGATCATTTATTTAATACTTATTGCAGGCGCAGAACCCAAGGTTGCTCAGGGAACAAGAGAGCCCTAGAAGTTAATTTGGCAGAAAGTTCTCGGAAGTTCATTACTTGCATCCGCAAGTACATATTATTCTATTTAAAACTGCTGGAGGAGACAGGAGACATCTCTACCCTTGATCGGGCTTACTTCTGTCTTAGGACGGATAAAAGGGTATTGCCATATGAAATTTGGCTGCATACTTTGTTCACAATGACTAGCAGCATTAATGTTTAGCCTAATGAAAAAAAAAAAAGAATTGAACAATATTCCTCTTTGATCACCTTCACCTTATTGTGTCACCCCTTTCTGAGGTCGCATCTACCACTCACTACCAGCAAGCCTCTTTGATTTTCACACGAGAATATACTGCTCTATTTTATTTATTTATAAGAAACCTTTTCTAATAGCTAAATTTTTTGAGATAAATGCTCAGTTTCATTATTTATAGGAAAGCATTTCTCATGCCATATTTAGAGCTCTACAAGTTGGAATAACAGTTGACAGAAAATACCAAAATTGCTGTTTTACCATGTCTACTAACATAGAACAATTAATGCAGAAAAAACATAAAAAAGCACTGGGAAGAACATATATTTTATGTTACATCTTATCGTTTAAGCCTTTTATTTTCGAGTAAAGTAAGGTTGTATTATCTTTTTAAACTCTCTGGTTTATGATATTAAACTAAGACCTTCATTTCCTTTTCATATTTTCGTCGTTGCCTGTTCAGTTGGATACCTACAGGAGCCTAAAACTCTGCCCGTTCTTTTATATTTAAATAAATGCATCTCACTCTTGTATATTCAAATATACAAGCATTTCTTATCTAATTGAAATTGCCTTGTCTGACCTATATATTTTTCATTCAGTTCTCCTTGTGTCTTGAAGATCTCATTCCAGTTGCTCTTGGACGATACTTAAAAGCACTAATTTCATTAATACATCAAACTGACCATAAATCTTCTGCCGGCAACTCTACTGAGCATCATCTGGAGAAAATGTTCTCTCTGTTCATCGAACAGGTCACCATGTGGTCTGATATTTGTGGCTTGCCTGAAATAAAGAGCCCAGAGCTTACCGAGAGCTGTTTATTTGGGTAAGTTCTTTTGAAGTGACCCTAAAATTAATGCATGCTGTAATAACTTGAAAATTTTCTGTGATTTTCAACTTTTCCTACAATGCAATCGGAAATAAAACTTGTTTTCCATCTTTATAGTAATAAAATAAGAAGGAACTATTCCATCTCTTCAGTAGTCTCAACAGCAATCCACACCAGTTGCAAGAGGAGCAAATTAACAATGTAATAAGACAATAATTTATTCGTTTATCTAAGAACTATGTTCAGGTATAGTTTTGTTCTAGCATGGTAAGTCAAAGGAGATGCTTTGTTATATACACACACACACTATATATATATATATATATATATATATATATATATATATATATATATATATATATATATATATATATGTAAAAGAGACATCACTTAGAAGAATATTTTGGATATTTATTGTCATAACTCTTGTACTGACACCGTCCTGGGTGTGATATGCAATGAAATGATTTTGGGTTATCAAAAGAAAACTGTATGATTTTGTTCCTATAAAATGTGTTGGTGCACATATAGGAAGTTAAGAACTATAATTAATAGGTGTAATTTGATAACAATCTGGTTAGATAAGCACTTATATATGCATTGGTTGCTCAATATCCTCATTAAGTGCCTGTACGATCAAGATATTGTCTTTGCATCTAGTACTTTATATATTTTTCATTTTTAGCATGCATGAATCTTCAAGTGTATCCCAGAAGTGTTTCTGTTGTTTATTCATTGGATTCCTAAACTTTTAGATTGTGCTTTGATCCATATAAGGATACCATACGCATTTGTGCCATACAGTTTCAAATTCCTTTTATGGTATGAAGCCCACTGCTTGCCTACACTTAAAGCAGTTTGCTTATACAGATCGCCATGCTGACATTCCTTGCAGATACCTTTATCGATATATCCAGTCTTTAGAGCAACATATCAAAGTTGAAACACTTGAAGGAATAAATGAGAAGATACGCAAGCGTTTGAAGAACCCAAAGTTGTCAAATAGTAACTCTGCGAAAGTCCATAAGCATGTTTCTGCTGCTTGGTGTCGATCACTTGTAATAAGCATGGCTTTAATAACGCCTTTGCATTCAAGACTCTCCAGTGAAGTCCAAGTTCCAAATTCGTCATCTAATGGATTAGAGAACCCACAACTGCTTTGTGTTGATCTCCAACTAGATGAACTTTGGAGTTCATCCTTTGAAGACATGAATCATTTGAAGGATCTTGAGAGGAAGTGGAACCCTTCATTGTCTAAGATAAAAAATGTAATAGTAAAAAGAGCTGCAGATGAAGATCTGGAAACTGCTTCTATGTTGCTTAGGTCTTGCTATAACTTTTACAAGGACACATATTGTGCATTGCTCCCATCAGGTATAAATCTTTATATGGTGCCACCTCAATTTGCTACAGAAACATATATCCAGCCTGGGATAGACGTGGTTGACATACTTGATATGAACACTTCACGGAAGCTACTCTTGTGGGCCTACAATCTTCTGCATGGCCATTGCGCAAATGTCTCAGCTGCTATTAAGTATTGTGAAGAAACTTCCAAGGTATTGCATTCATCCTTGCATAATAGTTTAATGCTGGAGTGCCTAGGTGAGTCACCACTCACCAGTAAATCAAAGACCTTGACAGAGGACATCTCTGCTGATTGAGTAGTAAATAGAGCTGCGAACTTAAGGTGCTGTGTGGTAGCATCCTCTTAGCCCTTAGGTAGCATGTCCATGGATTATGGTCTAAACTCTAACCATAGGGAACACCTTTTGACCTAACCTTATATCCAACTTGGTAGTTTTTCTGGTCCTCTGATTTCCATTTCCCCTTCCTTAGCTGCCAAATAACATAAACTGTACATGTAGCTCCTTTGTTTTTCCATTTTCTCTAATTTAATCTCTATTCTATGTTAAACACATCCTTTTTAAAAAAAATCTCGACTTAGCCATGTAAGCATGACAGGTACTTACTGCTAACTTTTTAAAGTATACTTCGAATCAGTGAAAATTTACACGTACCTTATCCTGATACTTACACTCATATGATACACATCCTAAGCAGAGTCCATGTAACATAATTCTATTTTGTTTTTACTTTTTAGCCTACTGTACTAGCTTCAACAACTCCCTTGTATTAGTTCAGGATCTCTCTCTCTTTTTTTTTTTTTTTTTGGCTATGAACAGTATGTGGAGAAAATGAAAAGGAAGATCGCATAGATCGTCATTTCTTTGTAACTGGTGAATTTTGAATGTTGCTCTACGTGCAGTCGAGGACAAAAAAAGGAACTGGAAATTTGTTGCCTTCAAGTGGAAATGCATCTTCTGCCACAGCTTCCAATATAGGTGATCAACTACTTTCGTTATCTTTGTCGAGTATGAAGCTAAAATGCCTGTTGTGCGTACATCTTTGTTTCCTCTCCAAGCTGATTTGTGATTGTGTTGTAGGTGGAGGTAAAGATGGGATGAGTAAAAGCTCCGAACCAGACATTTCCCCATTATCAACTTCAGTCAATGCACCATCTTCTGAAACCGATGGATCACAAAAAGTTACACCTCCCAGTTTGCCAGAACCTGAGAAGACGAGTGCATGTTCCTCCAAAATGGGGGGCACAATGGATGCATCATCAACATCTCTGCTTGAAGGAGAGAGTGGTTTCAACATGACATCCATATCTGTGTCTGAATCTTTAAGCACCGCTACTCCAAATGCTGTAACTGCTGATAAGGGCCAAAAGGTTCCATCAGCTGCTCCACATTTACTTCACGACAACAATCCTGTTGATGAAAGCAACAAATTGGACATGCAGAATGATTCAGAACCTAGAAACAGTAGATTATGTTGCATTCCCTTATTATGTTGCTTTACCCAGTGTCTGTAACTTTACCTTGTGTTTGGTCTATTGTTGTATATAATGAGTTTCCTTCTTTTCTCGAAGAGTTGTTGTTTCTTTCCTTTTTCTACTGCTTATATTGGTTTCCCCTTTGTTATGCTACACTACCTATTACGACAGCTCTTCTTGAGAATGATCTCAGGAAACAATTAAACAGACTTAAACATTCAAGACAAGTAAAAATGGTATCACAAAGAATGAGTGGCATAATTAACTTGAGGTATGAAATTGCAAGTCATAGCTCAATCCATCGTGGAGCTCTATATTTGAGTATAACTACACCTTGTTCCAAAGGCCGCGACGCTTTTACGTGTTAGATCTTAAAAAAACTATTTCTGGATTTTTGTGTTGTTTATCTCCTTAACTTTGATCTAGCTTTTTCGGAAGTAACTTAGTAATTCTTTAATGGTGGCAGTGGTGATGGGACGGAAGATGTTAGTGGTGCAAGAACAAGTGAAGGGGAGGGATCGACCACCTCATCAAAATGTGAATACCATGTGGGAGTGGTAGTCTACCTTAGACCGCCTTAACGGAGAAGGGTAAATTTGAACCACTTGGCTAATGACGTGATATTTTTGTTCACAAAGTATTATGAAGGATTAAACTAATTGTTTCTGTATAGTGGATGGGCAGATTTGACCCTTTTATGTTTTCCATTTTCCCTTCCCTCCTTCAATCCCCATTCCCCACAATTCACCTACTTCAACCCATTGAGATTGAAGTCGTCATTCACTCACTAACGGAGGAACGGAGACTGAACTTTGAAGTCACCATCAATTTCAACTTAGGGTATGAGCTTAAATGATTATGCTTCAAATGTTTTTATAAAGTGATTGTGCCTTAAATGCTGATATGCAAATAAACTACCATGGAAGTTTTCGGCTCTCCTTTAAGCTTGAGGTTGATACTAAAGTCCATCGTAAAAATTAGAGAACAATGACACCATAAAACCGCATTAAATAAAAAAATTTGAAAATGGCCTTTATTACCAATTAGGCTTAAGCTATAGTTTTACCTATGACACGGAAGTTATTGATATTTCATAACTGCCAATCGACAAGGGTTTCACTTAATTAAAGCTTATGCCACACAATAGCCCTTTTTAAAGACTTTGTTAAGAAATGCCAATAATTCAAAACCATCACCTAAAGTTTGATATTTTTGTAAATTATGAGTCAGAGATAACCATCATATCACTTATACCATCCTCATCAAAGAGACACACCTTTACCAGCCATGGGAACCATCAAAACATTGCATTTACTGAAACCAACCACTCATTCTTTCTTCTTTAATTTCACTAAAAATGGCATTTTATCAATTGGGCCGAAGCATTCCACGGCCCAACGAAGCTACAGTGTAAAATCAAGTGTTCTTGAACCTCCTAATGTTGCTCGTTTGGCTGAAACTGCTCGAATTTCACTTACACCTCATGAAGTAATCATTACCCTTTTCATTTTTAACCTTATTATTATTCTTTATACAATCAAAATATAATCTTGGGCTTATTTTCTTGGTTATTTGTTTGTATTTAGGTTGAAGAATTTGCTCCCAAGATTCGACAAGTTATAGATTGGTATCTTTTTCTTCTCTTTGTGTCTTTATTTGCTCATTGGTTAATATTATAAAGAATTAAAATGGTGTTGTAATTATAGAAAATTTGTTGCCTTTTTGGTTTGCTTCTGTAATATAGGTATAAAAATATTTATGATTGTGTATATAGCAAGTGTTGTTTTTGTTTTTTGATAATCATGGTGTCCGGGCTAGCTTGTGCGCACCTCATACCTGCTATCTCCCACCAGCAGAGGTTCTAGGTCACTCTGTCCACCAAGGTTTGGGCAGATGATACCTTATAAGTGTTGTTGATTACTTTTATTTTAGTCTACTGTGCTAAAGATAAACAATTTATGTCTTAAAAGTTAAAACTCCAATGGTGGATGCAACTGAAAATTTTCATATGATTGCTGCTCAGTTTTTGTATAAAGAGAACCTCTGATTTTGTAAACATGCCAAAATGCTTCCTTTTTTTCTGATTTTCCTTGAGATTGAGGTGACGAAGGGGGCAGTTTGCTGAATCTATGTCTACTTAATCACATAAATTTGCCGTCAGTTAATGTTCAGAGTTTTTGTTTCTTTTCGAGACAGAATTCCAGTCGTGTTAGAACTTAAAATAGTTTGGAACTTTTAAGGCATTAATTCAAGGTTTTTGTGGATACTTATTTGTTCTGTACAAACTAAGGGAAAGCTGAATGTTCATTCATTTCCTTAATAGAGATACATTCTATCTGATAATGTATTTTCTACTTTCAATGTTTTGATTCTTGTGGTGTATATTTGCTGGAGAAACAGGTTTGGACAACTTCAAGATGTTGATTTGCAGAGTATTGAGCCAGCAATAAGAGCAGGTGCTTGAGATACTTAATTAACTATTTTTTTTTCTTTAAAGATTTAAGTGAATTTCTTGAAGATAATGTCGTGTGGTTATCTAAATATTGCTTGCTTCATGTGGCATCAAAATCAGAGAAATGGTATAAGATATGAAAACGCTAACATGTTATCATTATTATTTAAAAAAAAAAAGAATTGAAATGCTAACTTTATCAATAACAATCAGAGTAATGGTATCAGATGGCTGGTTTTTTCTCCAGTGATATGCACCAACAGACACCTGCAAACACTTACCATATTTGCTTCTTCTGTTTTGTATGGTGACCCTGCCCAAAAGTGTCATGCCAAAGATTTGCTTGACTGATCTGTGTCTTCCATTTCACCAACAATGGGGAAATTAATTTGGTTGCTTGTAATCTGCTGAATAGACAGTGATTAATGTTTTACCTCTGTGCCCCAGTGTCTTTAGGTATGGACTCCTGAAAGAAGCTAACCGCGTTAAGGTAGACAAACAATTTTTTAAACTGTCAAAGGTTACTGTTATTTTGCTATCTAGGTCTTTGTTGGACTTAAAATTCCTATTGAAAGTTAAAACAGATTGCAAGGTAGTAAAGTTGATAAAAGTTAGCTGTCGATCATATTATTTCCTTGGAAATTCTGTGTCACTTAACCTTGAACAATCTAAATGTTTTGTTTTGTTTTCTTTGCCGACTTGAGTGCTAATTATATGTGCGAGTGCTAGATCTTTTAGCTACAAAGTGTCCAATGCAACATTGAATTTTCGTGCTGACATCTTTCTCTTGATCTACAGATACCGAGGGAGATAATTTGCGCGGAGATGTACCTGAAAAGTTTGAGAATAGGTACTATTTTTCTCCACCGTCTACTCTCTTTTTTGTTATTTGGCCCTGCAGTTTTCAGAGCAAACGAATGATTTTTGTATGTGTTTTCATCATTAGGGAAGCATTGATTTCTGCTGTGCCAAGCTATGAGGAGCCTTACATCAAAGTTCCCAAAGTGCTGAATAAGGAATGACATTGTTTAGATAAGTTACATTTTACTTTAAGGGGATGGCCAAAAATTTTCTATATATTTTGATCAGTAGAGGGAAGACGAGAATTCATCCACCAAAATCTTTTTTAAGTTGTATTTTGATGCAAATTATCTGGCTTGATGTGTAAAAATGTTGTTGCTCCTACTGCCTGTTATCTCCGGTCTGTTGTTCAGTTCTTCACCTAAAAGGTCCACAAGTGTCTGAATTGGTGTTCTTTACATTTCCTTTTTACAAAATCATCGATAGCTTTGTTGTTGATTACAGACTTGATAAAAGAATGAATGATGGGTTGTGTCTGACACAACCCTAAAAGCTAGCTCATGAGGTGAGGATTGTGTAAGACCTACTTGTCTGTTACCTATATGCATTGTTGTATGCTTTGAGCTTCTTGGTCCGACAAGGTTGTAAATATTATTAGAAAGAAAGGCAGAGAATGAGTTTTTCATTTTCCCTCCTTTTTTCTTGAAGGGGAGTGGATGCAAAATTAAGATGAAATGAAGGATCTTCCGCTATGGCTTCGTTGTGTTATAGACTCAAAATAGTTCACTAACCACACCTGAAGGGACCATTTTTCAACTGCAGTTTTACCATTGCTAAATAAAAACAATAGAAAATAAGGAGGGACTTCCCACTATTGCCTCGCTCTCTTACATATCCAAAATATTTCAGAGTTCCCACCCTCTACTGGTAAGGATCCCAATTGGGTATCGGAAAAAAGTATACATTCTCGGTTCCATTTTATGTGATGGAGTTTGAATTGACATGGAGTTTAAGACTTTTGAAACTTGTGGTTTAAAGCAAGCTATAGAAATTTGTGTGGGCGGATATTGGTTTTACCTATAGAAAGATGACATTTCTTTTTACAAACTAAAAGAGAAATAGTCCCACATAAATTGTCGTAGTGCAATTTATGCCGTAGTGCCACATAAATTGTCGTACCCAATTGGATTAAATTATGTTACTTAACCTTCACCATAACACTGGGTTGAAGAACTTGTCCTACCTCTACGTAGGGGAACAATTATCTTTTCACTGCATTTTGGTGGCAAAGCTCCAAAGATTAGCATCAGATAAGTATTTGTTTTGTAACGTAAGCTTCATTAACAGAAGGCAATCCAACGAGTTGTCCTGAAGAAACCAAACTCCCGCACACTTCAAATTCAAATTGCAATATTTGTTTCCCATGTTTCATATAGGAAATTGGCAACTTAATACTTTGTACAATTTTCTACTTCCACTTAACTGTCTAATTCTATTTCAAGTTGATCAAACGCGGTGTCTAATTTTTCGAGGTCCCAATTGGGTGCTAGCACTGGATAAGTTGATTCAGCATTTCTCAAATGGAACATATCCAGTGTTAAATAGGTAGCTTAACCTGTTAACATGGTACACCACAAATTGAATGGAAAAAAGCACAACTCTAAGTGGCTGCTTTTTCTTCATTCGCATTTGATCTTTTTTTAGCTGCTAGACTCAACCACAGCTATTTTCTATTCAGAAATTATACAATAAATCCACAACTGATAGACAACAAAATTCAGCAAGAAAAAACACATCTTATTGAATAATATGAACTACTGTAATAAACATCACCCGAAGATTACATTAGAATTCCAAAAGAGGTATCTCTTGGATATTTACAATGAAGAAACACAACTGCACAACCAAATGCGGGGGGGGGGGGGGGGGGGGGGGGGGTTTGTTACACAATGAATGCCTCTCTCTCAATATTTCTCTATCTACTCTTTTACTTTCCTCTGTTTTCTACCCAATTTCTTTCTACATCTGTGGCAATTCACTCTATCTAAATGACTTTATAAGAAAAACCAAAAAAGTGGGTGATGTAGAAAAATCAAAATGGACCCAGAAAAAAGATAGGGTGTTAGCGGAATATTTCTGCTCAGCTGAATATTACGACTGCCAAAACAGTTCAAAGTCATTGCTGTACAACGACCTATCTTGAATCTCTAGATTAGCGACGTGCCAATTTACGAGCTGCAATTGGATACATTTACACAAAACCAGTGCGAAAGGAAATATCCACCATTCACTTTCATCCCTGCAAGAACAAAAGCATTATTTTGACAGCCACAGCCAAAAAAAAAAAAATCAGATGATAACATTGGACAGACTTCAGAATGCTTACATGTTCCATGGCTGGAAGTAAGGAAGCCTTTTGCTTGACTGGGTGCTATAGTGGACATATCCGCAGACAAATGCGACGATCTAGTATGAAATTAATTATATACAGAGCAGTAAGTAGGCGTAACCAGAAAAAATATCAGTTAACAATCTTGATGAAATGAACATATACTTTTAAGTTTCCAACACCATTAGTGGTGGATGGTCCTCTAATTTTGTCAAGAGAAAAAATCCGAACTTATGATAAAATAGAAAATCAGAGATACACTCAGCCATCTAAGCAGATGAATGTACATCTCAAGATAGTTTTCACACACTAATCAAAACCGAACGGCATATTTTGACTTGGCCCACGTATTGACATGAGCGTAAAAAATGTGTACTCTGAAAAAATCTGGTACTAATTGAACCACCTTGTTTTGGTTGTAGATTATGTAACTGAGGGCCGGTGGCACATGGTGTTAAACTTGGCGGATAACCCCTCTACCCTTCTGCATTAAATACTACTCCCTCTGTCCCAAAAAGAATGTCACACTTCCTCATTTAACAAGTATACTAAGCACTATCTCTATTGTACCCTTGTTGGGGCCTACATACTTTAAAAGCTACCAAAAAACTTTTTAATTACTCCAATCTTCTCTTACTTTTTCTTTACATCTAACATGGGTAATTTTGAAACTTTATAAGATCAATCTTTATTTCTAAAGCTCCGTGCAAAGTCAAACACCGCCACATAAATTGGGACGGAGGGAGTACCTGGCTTTCGTTTGAGCCCGTGACATGCACCTAACACACACACATCACATATTGTGTTGTTACCACTAGACCAAAACCCTAGGCAGCAAATTCTTACTAAAACTTATTCACGGCAAAAAAAAAATCCTGATATATGAAAAAAATAAAAGACATTGACAAGGTATATCACCCTAAAACATGTAAATTCATATGCTAACAAGAATTTATATTGAGCATGAAGAGTATTTGCAGCTACCCACTAAAGAGAAGAAAGGCACAAGGAACGGGAAGGCAGAATATAAGGTCCACTTAAAGAATGCTGACGATTTATGGGCCTGGTTGGGAAGGAAAGGATAGATTAAAAAGTTCGTGACAGGCACAATTAGTCTGTTTCTCAAGGGTAAAGCTACTTACAACATTAATCAGGGATGCAATATTCCACAAAGCATATACACGTGCAAGACCAGCAGAACGCCTTTGCCCATGACTAAAGAGAGCATTGATTCCAGCAGGAAATGGTAGTAATATCCCAAGAGGTAACACAAACAAAACCAGAAAGACATCCGCTAAGGAAATCGAATACAGCTGGAGCAAAGTCAGTAGCACTAAACTAAAATCGCCTAGCAGCAGCATCGAAATGACCAAACCAACGAGATCCTGCAACATTAACAAAATGTCCTCAGTAACTTTACTTCAAGGCCATCGGCCAAGAGACAGAGAACGTGGGGCAGACCTGATGACCAACTGGTTTAGTGTTATGAACGAGAAAAGAGAGAACATAAAACAGATCTCTTTTCTCCTTAAGCATCTTTAAGCTGTCAATATCTAAAATACCACCGTAAAACTTCCGCTTTGCAGTGCTTTTGTCATCCCCCATTAAATTTGATTCATCTCCAAGATACTCCGAAGAGTTCTGTCTTTCTATGTTGCTATCACTGCGAACAACGAAACAAATAGATCAGTTAGGTCCATCGCAATGTGTTTTGTGTGTGTTGACCGGGGTGGGGGCAAAATAAAAAGGAATTATGTGAGATTAATATTGATAGCGTCCTTCACATTAAAAGGTGAATATTGGGGGTGCCTACTGCAAGTAGCAAAAATGGCAGAGACTGGCACATAGTATTCAAGGAAGCACCAGCGGTATGAATTGCTCCTTTTCGAGCAAGACTTAAATTCCAGGGGGACATTGCAATTATTAAATGATTTTACTTGCAGACATGAACTACTAGGATCTTCAGATGATTAAACCCCTGCTGCTTCTGCTCCCCCTCCCTCACCACAACTTTCTTCAGTGACCACAAGTGTCCGTATTAAAATTTCACAATAAATGACAGCATCTTAAAGCAACACAAACAATGCATATAGGATAGCATACTTATTAAATATGTATTCATGACTTGAACAAAAGATACAGATACAAGCTACTGAGAGCAATACAAACAATGGAGGGTTGCGGGGACAAAAAGCGGGAGAAACATATTAGAGTATCTGAGGGAAACCCAGTGCAGACCATACCATGATAGTTCACTTCTGGAGCCTCCATCAAGACCTTCACAGGGCACTAGCCCAGTTTCTTCTTCGATAACAGACACCAAAAGTCCAAATTGAGTGTAGCTGTCAGCTGTTGCTTGAAAGAATGCAAGATCTATGCGGATACTGTAGATCCTCAAAGCAGGATTTGCAAAAGTCTCAAGCCATCTAATCACCGGACGAAACATTGTACTAAGGCAACCCCGACGTACCAACCGCAATTGTGCATTCAAACCAGCCACAAGACGGTACCATGTAGTAGGTGGAATGGACTGAAAAGAATTGTGTATCTTTTAAGTATAAAGACATTAGAGCATTGGGATCCCTACTTCTGTCTATAAATTATTTTTGATCGTAGTGGATGACTAACCTGACTCATAAGACTGGTAAGAACATTGTCATTATTAAGTGCGAATGGAGCCATATAACTTCCATCACCACCAAATAGCAGAGACATCGGAAACCTCTGGTGAAGACTAGGAGGAAGATCGCTTCGCTTCTCATCACCACCAAGAAAGAAGTCCACATATGCTAGCATTAGATCAGGTGTTGATGCTACCTGCAGTCATGAAGATCAATAAGGTCAGGTTGAGAATTCATTCTTGAACCATATGCTTTTTGGGACTCGAAACATAACGAAACAAGGGAAATGACACATATTTTTGCAAATGAAAAAGGAAATCATCATGAATATACTAAGAATATAATTCACATCTGACATATCCAGGCATCATTTACAATATGTTAACCTTTAGAAGCGTCGACTATGGCTGAAAGACAAAATTTAGATGGAAGTCTTATTAGGATGAAATCAACAGTGGAAAACTGAAGAGACAAGTGGATGAAATCAAAATTTTGAGTTATATCATGGCGATGGCGATACGACGTCAAAATACAAGTTAACGACAAGCATGTCAGTGTGGCTCTACTAACAATAAGTAGACCTATGACACAATTGAGATGCTGTTTTAATCCAGCTCAACATGATATAATTGTCCCATAGAAACTCTGGGGATAAGGTCTGCGTACATCTCACCCTCCCCAGACCCCACTTGTGGGATAAAACTGGGTATGTTGCTGTTGTTGAAACTCTGACAAAAATGAAGATGCTGAAGTTTCAAACTTAACAAAACACTAGCGCCACTTTATCAGTGTAACAAGTAAAGCTTACAGAAAAACATCAAAGAGAATGTCACCCGGATAAAACAAGCATAACAAAGCCAGAGTACAAGAAATGGCAGATTGAGCAGCAAATAGTAGAAAGAACCAGAAATTCAGATATCTAATTTCTAAACATGCTTAAAAATAAAATATGGCAAACAATAGTCCAGCACAATCTAACCTTCAGTCCCTCATAAAGAGCGCGTGAGCGACAAGAACGCAAGCAAGCGTGATCATATTCTGATCTAACAAATTCACGAAGACGTTGTAACTTCATTCTACGCCGCCATTGCTTCCATGACCATGCAAGAGGATACACAAGGATACAAAGAATACTATGCACTGCTCCTTCCCACCACTGGTAGGCAGCAATAGTATTAATCTCATCCACAAAGGTGTTGAATGCTCCCTCAAATCTGGCAGTTAAATACACAATACTGAATAGCTGTTTCCCAGTTTGTAAATAAGTGTTTTGAAGAAGATAGAGAGACAAACCATATTAACAAAAGCATTTAAAATGAAGAAAAATACACCCAAAAACATCGGAGGCAGAAAGAGCAAAGGCTGATCCTAGATTTGAACTTTATGAGTTCTGGATTCAAGGACAACGACCTCAAGTGTTGGTACTTTAACTCTTAATTTACTTTTGTACAAAGTTGTTTTCTTAACACATATACAAGGTCTGAGCCAAAACTATTAGGTTCTGCCGAACCTACATATTCAAACCCTTACATCCGCCCCTGAAGAGATTATCAATCCCTCCTCGGTTATTTTCCTTCTTAATCAACTCAGGAGCAAACTTGAATAGAGACTGTCAGAATAACGACTTTATTGAAACACGAGTAAAAACCAAAGCAAGACATTCAAAACAAAGAGTAAGCTGCCACGATAACAGGGGAAAGGGAAAAACAATGGACTTACACTACTTCTTTTATTTGCTGCGGAGGTGTATGAGACAGGTGCCAAGGTTCACTGAATGTATTTGGACCCAAAAAGTACAATCTATGGACATGGCTCTGGGACTCCTCAACCCTATTTGTTTCCAAAACCTGAAAGAAAGACATTGTAAAACTCTACTTTTACATTCAAAATTCCACATGGTCTCAGCAAAATGTATGAAATCTACTACAGTGCATTATTGTATGACAAAAAGCAAGACATTTGGACAAACCTCATTCAATGACTCCAGAAATGGAAATGAGTGATCAATTTGAGAACCCTGCTGTGTTGGGCCAGGACCTGGAGACTCATCAACACCAACAAACTTCATCCGAGCTACACTAAGAACTAAAGCTAACAAAATGAGTAGACCCAAAAGGAGAAGAACAAACAGCCAAGGCCCGCCAAATGTGTAGATTAGTTCTTCAAGAGCTGTATAACAATGAGGCATATGATATCTCTCTGAAACACATTTGTAAGGACAAGGGTATTCTGTAACACCACCTATTACAAGGAAAGCTCCTTCAGGTTAGTTTAACAGTAGTATCAATCAAAAAAAGGAAAGAAATTGTGTGGAGAACAGAAGTTCATGAATTCTGAACAAATGGGATAAGAAAATGAATCTGTGACAATGTAGGAAATTAGAAGCCTATACAACTTAATTTCACTGGCGTAAACGTTTTGAATGTTACTTGGTGTCTTTACAGATCCATCTCCCTTTTAAAAAAAAAATCAGTGAAAGTAACTTGTATCTGGCCTCTGTATTTCCTCTATTATACAGAAACTAGTGTCAGCCTTTGCAGCTGCTATACACAACTCATCACTGATAATACCTCGGATAGAAATATAAACAGCTCGATGTGGGAGCTCATCACTCGGGCATGAAATACAAAGGCCACTATCAGATCCTGTGACATTCTTGAAAGTACCAAGTGGGCACTCCTGTATAGACACAACAAAGGAATTTCAAAATTGAGGAAAAAATCACACATCCAGTAACTTCTGTATTCAGAGAATGATAAAAGAATGGAAACCCATACAATCAGAAATTGAAACAAGCCGATGATAGGAAAAAAGCAAACCACCACCCCCTCCCTCGGGGAAGTTCTTTTTTCCAGCTGATTCAAGAAGAACCCTATAGAAAGAGAAGCTTATAGATAACATTAGGCACTAACCTCACAGAAAATCCCATAAAGCCCTTTTGGACATGGCTTTCCAGACAAAGTTCCACTTCCACCAGTACCACCTTGCTCTCCTCCCAATCCACCCCTGAGGAAACAGCACAATGACAGAAATACAATAAGGTTACTACTGGGACCACTATTACAGTGATAAGCCAACAAATGGACTGGATTAGTAATTGATCCGAAGGTCCACTGAAAAGACCTCCGGTTAGACTCTTCATGCGATA
Source organism: Petunia x hybrida (assembly GCA_037355625.1). Taxonomy (NCBI): domain Eukaryota; kingdom Viridiplantae; phylum Streptophyta; class Magnoliopsida; order Solanales; family Solanaceae; genus Petunia; species Petunia x hybrida. The sequence goes on from JBBBVM010000845.1 coordinate 377,153, forward strand.
CTAACCTACAGTTCAACTTATTTACAATATTTTGAGCAACTTTCCCCTAAAAAAGAACACATTTAAAATAATCAAAACATATGCATGAAAATACTCTGTATGACTTGCTAATTGCCCCTAGCAGTATATAGATACAAACAAATGAAAAGATACTTCCTAGAAAATATAAGCATTATGACTGATTAAATCTTTATTTATGGATAATTTTTTATATATTTCAAATATTGTTATCCAAGGAACAATTGACCCAATAAGTCAGCCACAAGTGAAAGGAAGGGGCGCATCTCTGTATTTGTAAAAATCAAGGAAACCACAATAGAGTTCTTTGTTTGGTTATGTCACAATGGAGTTCTTTGTAACACCTTTAATTTAATGGGTACAATCTGTCAGGGACATCTTAAATACTCCCTCCGTCCCAAATTAGTTGACGCTTTAGCAAGACTCATTTGTCCCAAATTAGTTGACGTTTTAGGATTTCAAGACATTTTTTGCCAATTTTTTCCAACTATACCCTTACTAATTAAAAGAATTCCCAAAAAAGTTAATAGTCAAATATACACCCTATTTAATGATTTTCTTAATGGGCGTGAAAAAGCTAAATTTGTCAACTAAAATGGGACGGAGGGAGTACATTCGTAGGATCCATCTTGTAAGAATGTACTAATGTCTAACGGTGGAAAAACTACTCTGTATCCCGGGGAGAAAAAAAAGCAAGAGCTTCTATCCAGTCTCTAGCTTTATCTCTGATTAAACTGGATTGTACACCAGCTGAGAAACCGCAAAGAATGAAGCAACAAAATTGAAGTTGAAGCTCTGAAGCAGATCCTAGCCAGCAAGCCCATTGTAAAACTACTAATAGATGCAACTTAATAAACTTTAATTACTTACTTTTTCTTTTTTTGATAAGGTAATAAACTCTAATTACTAATAGACAAACATTCGTTAGAATGTGTCATCAGATGCACAGAAAGTATCATAGTGGTTTAGTGACAGACTTCCTAGGAGAATAATGAAAAGGTGTTGGCTACAGCTCTATCTAGTCATTGAAGTAAAACAATGCATCTTCAAGTTATAAGCAGATAATCTGATAAGACATGTAAATTACATAGCAAGTAAATCTGAGCAGCAGCATAAACAAATGCAATCACAACTTAATATTTGGAAATTTCTGGTCTTACTAATTGCATCTTTTGGAAGTGCAAAAATACAGTCTCAAAATAATGGTTCATGAATTCAGGTCTCAGGAAAGTGGGAAAAAGATTGTTCATGTCTCAATGCATTCAAACAACATGGAATTACCAGCAGTCTGGCAAACAAAAAGCAATGGACCTCTCTACTTCAGCAATTTCTATAGCACAACCTATCAAATGAACCGTGTTTTACCCGAATTACTATAACACTAGAACAACTCGTGAAATAAAATTATTAGAAACATGTTGATGCATGTCCACACAAACCTTGTATAGATGCTCCCATTCACAGTCGCAATTGGCAGATATACATCTCCAGTAGGAATGTCGGACCAGTGAAAGTGTATGCGTCCACCACCTCCACCACCACCACCACTGGAACTGCTAGTACCTCCAATGCTTGACATGATGCCAGACTCACCAAGATGGAGTGATTTCAAGAATAATAAAATACTGCCACCGGATCCACCTCCAGGCCCAATGTACTGATTTCTAGTTAGATAACCTTTCTTCCTAATGCTTTCTTCAAAGCTCTCCCCGTCAGATATAATTTTGCCTTTAACGGACAAATACATCAGGGGATGTTCCCAGGAACCCATAACTGCATTTGGATGGCAGCAGAAAATGAGAAGAGAGAGCAAACAAATTTATACAATACTCCAAGATGGCTTAAAAACAAAGTACTACAAACAAAAATTGTTATTCACGGCAGATGGTCAACCAATAGCATTGTAACCGGACCTCATGAAATGAGTAGCATCAGTAAAAGTTCAGACCAAAACTGATATAGCTTGACTTACAGGCTTTCAAGCAGAAATCCTACACTTAATACTGGCTTTAAATAGGTAGAAGAATACGGAAGGTGACAGATTAGAGAATTTGTTGTACTTCTGATACTCTATATTATCCGACAGATTTGAAAAATACACATCATATTTAGAAAAAACATATGTTTTCTTGCTCGTTAACGCTTTAGTTTTGAATGATTGGCAGAGCTTGAAGAAGCAATGTGAGCTTAGAAGAACATCTATTTTTCCAAGCCCCTATGATATGTTTAGTCAAGCCTATCTGTCTGAAGCAACTCCATGTCGAAGATGGTTAGTTTGGAACAATCCAATGGATCACCTCAACAGTCAATCATTTTATCGTACAAAAGTACTTGGACCTTAGTGGAGGAAGCAATTACAAGTAGGAGATTGGAGAGAAATCTGATGCAAAGGGAATTTTTTTTTTTTTGATGAAACAAAGGGAAATTTTTTTTTTCTTTTTACAGAAAGGTAATTGAATAAGGCATGGTGCAAAAGGGAATATGTAAAAGAGGCAATATCTGTTCCAGATATCACAGAACCCCTCTATGAATAGAAAGGGGATATACTTCTGGTCTTTTGCTTCCCTTTGCACATTATTGCCACTTTGCCAGCACCTCTTTGTGCTGAAGTTGTGAATAATGTAGTCACCGTTTCAGGAAAAAACAAGAACCTGAAGATCAGAGAGGATCAGCAATGAACAGAAGGCAACATGGAAGACAACACCACCTTCTCTATCTTGGAGTTTATGGAATGAATGGAATACGAGATTGTTTCATAATAGTGACAGTGATGTAGAAAATAATCTGCAACTCTTACTTAGAAAAGGAGAACAAGCAGTGTTACATGTGCAACTGCTCTAAATTACGTGGACCAATCGTTACTACACTTTTAGATGCCAGTCAATTATGGCGCACGTCTGCAAGGCACTGAATTTGTTACAGCGACATTACTCACTACAGTAAATGATGTGATGTTTAGTTGAGCTTCTGGATTGAAGGAATAGAAGATGAAGCATGCAAAGAAACCCCTTAGGCGATCATGTGGGTATTTTAGAAAGAAAAAAAAAAAGGAAGCTTGTGAAAGTGTGGAAATCGATTGTGTACTGAATGCTAGAATCAACTGGTTAAAGTTTAGGTGCACCGAGGTTCCTATGAGTAGTATAAATAACTGGGTATTATTTGTAAAGAACACATATTTGTGCAGGTTTTCTAGTTCTGTGTACCACTCCTACAGCGGGAATTAGAATGACACATATCTTTCTTTCAAAATCTACTAATAGAGGTGATCAGTTAGATCAACAAATTCTGATTTCTGGATCAAACCAAGATGAACAGAGTTGGTTCGACTGCTTAATCGATTGTAAGATTCTAGCTGTTATGGATGCGACAAGAAGAAGTGCCATTTGAAGCTCCTGCTAGGTTAACATTTAAATTTCTGCATTACAAAGCTTGCATTGTCTATTTGCACTTGGGCAAACGGCATGCCATGATAATGATACTTTTTTTTACTAAGTAATAACTAATAAGTTTCATTGATGGCATCAAGAGGATGCGGTGAGTGCAAAAGAGTGTTTGCTCCAGCACACCTGCCACGATCATGACTCTACTACATGAAGAGGAGAATATGAAAAATTTGCTACCTTAAATGCAAAAACGGTAAAGTAATAGATGTTTAAGCAACTTCTTTCACCACCAAAAATAATTGATAAGCCATCCACAACTTTTGCTTCATTACCGTAGGGAAGAAAGTGAAATTAGAGATCATAGTCAAGAGGACAAACTCAAACTTACCCAAAACACCGCCACCAGCAGTTGATCCAGCTAGGCTACTGTTCCCACTTCCACTGCCGAGTTCACATGGCAGATTGGGATCTCCATAAGTGATGCCACCCCCAATGCAGCTTCCATTATGATATCCATATCCGCCTTTACCACCATGACCAGCACCACTGCCAAGACCATTGCTGAGAACTTTTCCTTGACCAACTCCCTCAGAGCAGCCTGTGGAGATGACAAAATAGAATCAATGAAACTATGGGGTTACGCCTTTTTTATAAGGTAAATAATTTTACAAATGTAAGGGGGGGGGGGGGGGGGTACACGAGCCTCTCAAAAGCATTGAATAGTAGATATCACTAGTACTTCTCAAACTTATCAAACATTTTGAATATCCTAAAGGTGGAAGTGTGTAACATTAGATTCGAGCAATCACTAACGCAGCCTAAAGAAGACCCATAAATATTAGAAGCACACATCAAAATACTTAAGATGGCCACATCAAATATAATGTGAAGGATTAAGATCAGACCCATCCCAGACGTGCTAATAATTCCATAAGGTTGCACATCTATAGTCCTTGCTCTGTGGAAATGAACTACAGATCCTTCTATGAGGCCTTCAACAAGGATATCTTCAACTCGACAGATCTGCAGACAAAGTAAGAATCAGAGTTGCACAGGTGCAAGCAATCCATACACACATCATGTACATATGTCTGTTTTGACACTGGGCAGAAAATAGAACCTGTAAAGTGAAAGATAGTGAAGAGTTCACATTGCAGTCTTCAGGAGGATGGAGCAATTCAAAAGGACAATCTGAACTTTCACAGTTCAACTTCGGTTTCCTACCAAGCACCAAATATCCCATTAGCAAATAAAATAAAGCATCTTCTTTTAGAAACTAGGAGTAATTGAGAACTCACACAGCATCGACTGTCGCATTTCGTGAAGGACCGCGCAGAACCGATCCTGGTCCAATCTGCATGTAGTAAGAGAAAAGTCAGCAAGAAAATTAACTAAATAGTAATGATAAAAAGAGTAAAATATTAAACTCAAACTACATATGAGGTTCAGGAACCAGAATACCAAGCTCCTCAGGAACTGAGGCAGAGCACAGACCAGGTGACAACCTGAGCAAAGATTATGCTCAGTTACCACCTCGTGAGTGAGACAAGAATTGGAAACTAATAGCAGATACACATGTATGTGTAGACTACGACAAATTGTCTTGCATCAGATATTCACAGAAAAGGCAAGGGAAAAAGATATTACTAGCTGCAAGGGAAAAAATCCATATACTGATCAAAAGCACATAAAAGATCAAACAGCCAAGAAATATCAAGTGTGTCAAAAGAAAGCAAGTACAGGACCAGCTAGAAATATATTGCACATCCTCTACAAAGAGTAGAAACAAAAGGATACAAAACAAGATTTCAGCTCACATGGACACTGTAAAACAAAGACAGGACCAGTCTTTGAGCTTCAATAGCATCTCCCGGTCCAGATAAATTCAGCAACCCTTGCCCATGAACTCCAAGATTTGCATTCGAACGAATTTGAGACGACTCCTGCATAGATGGCATGTGTAAGACATCTCAAAAAGAAACAAGTGCACAAAGACGACAAACAAACAAGCAACGGAAAAAGAAAGAGCACCTTAAGAACAATTAGGTTACTAGCCTCAACCATTGTTGTTTCGACATTTTGGTCTCCACCACCATCAATTAACATTCTTGAATTCCACATCAGAAACATTTTGACTGACATTCGTAGTGCTCCAAAAACCTGGAAAAAGAACAAGTCAGATAACAAACTGCCGAAACTTCAGAAATTCATTAATACAAGACAGAGTGTTTGGAGAAAATGAGTATAGGAGCTGCGCAAAATAACCATGGTTCTATGAGCAGAGTGAAGAACTTTATGCCAGAGAGACCAAAAGAAGCATAAAACCATATAAATTTTTTTAGAACTCTCCCTTAATATCACAATAATGATAGAAACATCAATCTACAATCAATAGATACAACATTCAGAGGATCCCAAGTCATCTGGCTGCTTATGACCCCACAAGAATGAACATGGAAAGGAAAATTATAAACTCTCCTTTGCTTCTAGACATGCAAAACAATTTTTGCAATAAAAGGAAAAAGGTGCTGGACCACAGATCTCAAATTAGTGCCGCGCGACAGAAGTTTCAGACCCATCCTCACTATTATTAAATCCAATTCATTTTTAGTAAGCTAAATGATTATCGTCAAAATAATAACGTTTAAATAACCGAAGGTAGAATCCTACATCTTTTTCTTAAAGAATGGTAACATGTATTATATTAGAATTAACAGCACTAAGGCAGTACTGAAGCCATATGTACAAAAAGAGCCAAAAAGGGAAACTACTGCCCTTGAAGTACTTACAAGCTAAGTTACTCGGACTTGGGTGCGGGTGTCCGATACGGGTATGGATCTAGAGGCCGGATCCTTCATGATCTATATTTTAAGATTCGGGGATACGGATCCAGTTATGGATACGGGCGTGGGGATTCGGCTAAAAAAATTCAATAATCTAAAAGTAGAGTTATAAAACCTAAATTATGAGATATTATGTGGAAAACTTGAGGAAAAAATATTGATATGGACATAAAAATTTCTATATACAATAATACAAGGTATTCTATTTTCTTCAATTTCTCCTTACTTTTGTTTTGATTAAAGAAATCATTGAATCTGTCCAGAATTTCTCCGTTGATTTTGGTCAAAATACCCAAAATCAGTTGACCAAATCGGGTACGGATCCCACACCCACACGGGTGCGCCACCAAAAGTGAAGAGTCCGAGTAACATAGCTTACAAGGTTCCTATTACATTTAGCCAGTGTTTTGAAAGGCGCTTGCCTCAGCGCCTTAGGCGAAAGGCGAGGCGAGGCGAGGCTTGGCTTACTCGCCATTGACGTTTGAGGCGATCCAGGTTTGAAAAGGCGACGAGGCGATGCCTTAGGCGACTAGGCGATGCAGAAAAGGCGAGAAAAGGCGCTGCCTTTGTATTTTTTTTTTTTTTTTAAAAAAAGGCTGCTATAAAGTACAACATAAAAACCAAAATTAGGGTTTCATTAAAACCACAAAAAAGCTGCGCTTCTTTCTTCTTTCCTTCTCCAGAAAGGTACTTCCTCTTTCTTCCTTCTTACTGTTATTTATTTCTTCTTTTTTCTTTTTTCTTTCTTCTTCTTAAATAGTTAAACTTCTCTCTTCTCTCAAACAAATTTTTTCTATTCTTTCCTGTTCTTGCTTCTCACAGTGTTTTTTTTTAAAAAAAAGGCTTCAGAGGGTAGTGGTAGCAAAAAGAATGATAGAAATAAAGACCCCGGTCTAATGAATTATTGAGTCATTCAAGTACTAGACTATCTATTTTTAGTTTCTAAATTGAAATGTTTGCTATTATTATGCTATTGCTTGAGATTTTGGTTATTTCTATATGCATTATAATATTTTTATTTTTTGGCATTATTTGGCGCCTCACTTTAAAAAGGAGAGCGCCTGGCCTCTCGCCTCTCGCCTCGGTGAAATTTGCCCTTGTCGCCTTTTGGCGCCTTACGCCGTCCAAAACACTGCATTTAGCAAATCTCCTACATCTTCTAGGTATTCTTCTTACACCAAAACTAAAATAGGTAAAGACAATCCATTTTGATCTTCTGTATAGAGCTATGTCTTCAATCATTTTTGGGGTACAGGTAAAATAGAATCCTACATCTTTTTGACGTACAGGTAGAATCCTAAATGTAATAAGATTTTATTGATGTAAAGCAAACAGCATTAAGCATATGCTGGGGCAAAGTACATCCAAAAGCAGCGTACTTTACAGGGAATGTAAAGAACTAAAAGTCAAACATGTAGGACCCTAAATTATGTAAGACTAAAAATAGAAATCTCTCAAAATAACCAGCTCAAGATGTTTTCTAACTTATATTCAGTGTGCTGTTGTGATACTTGACAGCTTCTGGCATCTATAGTACAAGCATAGACTTTTCTTAAGTGCAAGGAGACATACCGCAGCATGAAAAGCTGGCGACAAAGCTAAAGAACCCACACTTAACCCCGCCCACAAAACAGGCAAAAGAAGCCTGATTCAGTCTATTCAGCTGTGGTGACCCCCTAGAGCCTTCATTAAAAATTATTTTTATGCTTCTATAATAGAGTCTCAAAAGATGCAAGACTCCGAGCAGACCTCATGGTTACTTATGCTGCTCTTAGAGTACAATTAAACACAACAGTGAGGATGCCTTATGGTTAGCAGAGTTTTTTCAACTTTCAGGCAGTAGCTTTAGAAAACACACACAGGAGTGCACAATCATCTGATATAGTTGAAAAGAAGAATTATCTAACAACCATTGACATTCCGCAGGAAAACATGCATGCCGCCATGTGTAATTGAATGTATTGATGTTTCCAGCGGACAATACAAGTAAATGTACCAAACGTAGGCACCCAAAAGGACAGGTATAAAATGATTCAAGTAGAGCCACAAGCTAGATTCTAACAGTTAAAAGTTTATGAAGACGCTTGTTAACAAAATGACAAAAAGGGTATCCAATTGGAACATTCCACAAACACTTCCATAGATCACCAAAAGGAAGATATGAAACAACAAAATCTGTAGTTGCAAGGAGATTCTACTGCTTACCTTTATTACAGAATCACTCATCAAAAGCTCTTCCGCCAATAATTCAAACTCTGACATCGCATAACGTGCCAGCCCAAAGGTCAGTGCTCCATGACACAAAAGGCTAATTTGACCTTGGACCTATACGAAAGAGATGAGATACTCAACAACAACAACATACCCAGTGTAGAGATGAGATACTCATATAACCAAAAAAACAGAGGTAGATGTATGATGAAAACTGCAAAACAGAAGGAAGCTGGAGAACCACTATTATGCTATAGGCAAGCAAATTTTCCCAAGGCATACATGAGGTCACCTCAAGGTGAAAATAAACCCCTTGACTTGTTTGACTTTTCAAGGGGGGGAAATGGATAATTCAGGCTTCTGGATTATGCTACTTGAAAAATAATGCACCAATTATTGCGAAACATATGTGATATCCTGAGACGGGAGTTCGGTATGCATAAAACAGAATAAAATAGTAAGAAGGGACCATCATTCTAAAGATTAAACAGCAAAACTTCTCATCATTTAATTTCTCTATGATGCTCCACTCAATAGAATCAGTGTCAAATAAGTTCAATCAATTGACGTACACATATATTTACTCACGAAAGAACTGAAAAGGAAAACAAAGATGAACTCCACCAACCTGAACACGACTCCACAGCAAGGGAACAGCTGCCTTCGCATAGTTGCGAATATAAACATTCGTCAAAAGTGGCTGGGGAAGATCCAAGAGAAGTGTATCTGTAGAAGTTGATTTATTGTGATTGCTGACAGTAAGACTGCGGGGGACATTGTCATAGAAAGTTCCTGCAGCACCTGCATTTTCTGGGCAACCACGACTGCTACCTCCTACAGGAAGAAATGCGGAAGGTTGTGTTGGCTTTAGTACCAGCTAAAGCGAAGTAAGAAATGTTCAACATTTACCTATCCAAAGGCCACAATTAACTACACTGAATCCCACATGTAAGTTTTTTTTTTAACACAGGTATATCTAGAGTAAGTCTTTCATTAAGACGAGAGGACAGACATGAACCTCTTAAGAAAGGAATAGTTGCTATGTAGAGATAGCTAATTGTTTAACAGTGCATGCTGCAATTAAAAAGCATGAGAAGGCCAATTATCATCGTTCATCTTCGGAATAACCCTGGAATTCTCCATGGCTTAGTTCCCTTGCTCAACCATTTGAATATCGCAAACAGGGTAGTTATCACACACTTCATATAAAAGATGCGTGAAGTAGAAGATTCTTAAACATGCAAGGTATACTTAGCCCTACCATGTGCAAAAATTTCTGGTTCATCGTGCCTACTAAAAATATCAACAGAAACTCTTCCACCACCTCCACCAGCAAAACCGTCACCCCCACAAGCACTAATTCTACCAATTCCAGTCCTGCATTGGTGACAAAGAGAGGGTTAAATGGAAGTGCAGGTACAGACATTTGCCTCTCTTTTGCAACTTAAAATATACCAATAACGGGCTAGTCAGTTGTAATAAAATGTCAATAAACAACTGTTTTCTTGGGCCATCACCCATCCACGATATGTAAATACCACATAAAAAGCACCAAAATTAGGTATAATTTATGCAAGAAAAATATGCTTTGATCACGAATGTAAAAGTTCAAACTAAACGCTTGGTTCAATCAAGAAAAAGGAAGGAGATATTGCAGATCACCAATTCTCTCAAGTTGAGTTGAATTTGCAGTGATGCTTAAAGGATAAAGTCAGCCAATTTTATCTGGCATACAGCTAAGCATGCTTCATAGCCTAGTAAATCTAGTTCCTTTGTACTAAAGAAAGGACGAAATCAAGAATCGAATGAAAGAAGAATTTTAAAAAGTATGTGCTTATGTGTCCAGCAACAGATCATCTCCTTGTTTATTATTTTAAAAAAAAAAAAACCAAGGTGAACGATATCTGCATAGTAAACCAGGTTGGGCACTAGACAATTTAAAGAAGAAGAAAATGTAGCATTGTTACTTTGTTGCATGTGCAAGAACCATAGCAATGGATCACCTCTCATTGCATTTCAGTTGTGCTACAAAGTTATTGGCCCAGGCCATTTTCAATAAACCATGGTTTCTCCCAGGGATGGAGCCACGTGGTGGCAAGGGGGTTCAATTGAATCCCCTTCGCCGGAGATTTACGGATTTTAGATATGTATTTTTAACAAAACAAAGCCAATATATAGATCTTGCATCCCCTAGAATCTCAAAAGACTGGTGGCGTAGATTGTAAGGGGGTTCAAGATATGGGCACAAGGAATTAGTCTATGTCTTGACAAAGAGTATGTGCATATGTTACCAACATAGAGGAATTCTTTCTCATCATGAACACCAACCCTAACATCTGTCTTCTCCTTTCTTCTCACCCTTGTTTTCTAGCTAAACAGATTCAGGATAGATAAACTTACTGCCTTCCATAGGCTAACACGAGGGTACCAAGAAGCACTCCTCCAACGCTAGTGCATTAATGTAAGATAATCTTCTGCTTTAGCTTGAGCCAACAGCAAAAAATTAAGCACCTCATGTATTCTTTCTTCTCCTTAGTCCCTTACTGGGACTTTCGTATTACTGATGATACATCAGCTTTCAAGGATGGGTTTTCAAGCCTAATCACATGCATCTCACGCTTATCCGGTGAAACGAAAGGTTCATTGCATTTCATGCAAACTACCTAATGTAGCACCTTTACAAGCAAGAAACTCCTTTTGTTTCACCCACAGGTGCAGAATTCCACGTATACCCTCAAAACTCATCTAACATCTCCTATCAGCTCATAGTCTAGCACCTTACCATCCTATAGAAAGGAAAAACATCTCTAACACAACACATGAGCCTACCATTTATAGTAACACTAAGAATAATGGCATCACAAAAATAGCAATATGAAAGAATATCCACAGCTCTAGTAACAGTAAGAATAATGCTGTTGCAAACCAAATATATGGAGGAAATCAAACCAACAGAGAGATACTAATACTGCTTTCGAAATTGAAATGCTAAATACATAATAAGAACATGAAAACAAAACAAAACAGAAATTTACATCTTATACGCTTTGATGTAGATGCTACCACCAGAGCCGCCGCCACCTTTGACACCGCCATCAGCTCCATCAGCCAACAAACTGCCATTCACTTCAAGATACTTATCCACCAACAGCATTATCCTTCCACCACCACCACCACCATAATCCACAACCTTACTCGTAGTCCCACCTTTACTTCCATAGCTCCAAGGTGTCTGCAACGTGGACCACCCATACGCATCACCACCCCAAACATCCTCCTGAATCTTCTTCTTATCTGTCAAACAACACGCCCCACGTCCCCCATACCCACCACCCGCACCCTCCACGCCCTGTGGTGTCCCGCTCGTCTGGGCAGGCGCAGAACCAGCCAAACCAGTGGTATTCACAGCAGAACTATTACTAAACGACGCATTATCAGCCACGAGCTGGAACGTACCGACTAGTATAACCGAATTATCACCTAAAGTAAAGTTGCCAGTAACATTAATCCCAATTTCACAACCAACAAAAGTACAATTTAATGTCACATTAGGAAGGACATAAAAATTTCCCTTCCCTTCTATATACACACTCTTAGTAATATTCACATTGGATACAATCTTACAAGTTGTATCCAATGACCCCACACCACCAAGATCATCCTCACACGACACCGATGGCGGGTGAGGGGGCGGAGGCGGTGGCGCAGGGGGCGAGTAATCTTGATGAAACAGAATCAACTCTTCCTCTTCTAAATTACCAGAAACTACAAAAGGGTTTATGCAAAATAGGAAGAAAAGCACAACAGTTAACAAATGAAGTAATGATAAAGTAGCCATTGACTGATTAAAATAGTCATCACATCGGACGGTCATAAAGATCCAATCTTTGCATCCTAAAAAACTCAGCCCTTAAATCAATTGATTAATAAGCTTATACTGAACAAAACCCACTTGGGAATTTAAATAATACTTAGTATTTAGTGGGTTTATGAAAATATTAATAGAGAAAACCCTAGAATTTGGTAATATTTAGAGGAGGTTTGGGGAGAAAAGGGGTTTAGAGAGAGAGAGAGGGGAAAGTGGGAGATGAGGTGAGCAAAATGGGGAAAAAGGAAAAGGGAGATAGGGAGAGATGATATGGGGGGTAGGGGTAGTTCTGGGGTAGGGGGTAGGGGTGGGGGGTTTTTGTTTAATGTAGGATAGGTAAAAGGTTTTGTGAATTAGGTAGAGGTGAGAAGTTTTTATAAAATCTTAATATTACCATTTTTAAATCATAGTATTGGGTTTTAGTAAATATTTCATTTGAATGTATTTTGGGAAATTTTACTAAATGTGAGGTTCTAAAGATTGTGTAAGGGAATATTCCCCAAGTAAGAAATATCCAAGCAAAGCTCCTTCCTTGCTATTAAGGGTGGGATAAGTCTTTAAATTCTAACTCAATACAAGTTATGATAGGAATTTGAGTATCACCTATTTAACTTGTAAATTTATCTTTGTCGAAGAGAAGCTCCTCGATAGTATGGATGGGATAAATCTCGGATTCTAACTCGACACATATTACTAACATGGTATGCTTCATTTTTAATGGTCTAGTGCATCGTCTGTTCGAAATAATCGAAACTATGCATATCGAATATCATATGGTTCAATATAAATAAGAAATTTCATGCCAAGAGGCAGGGAGAAAGAAAGAATCGCCAATAAATTTTATATTAATTATTTTTTTATTTCTATTTTAAACTAACTCATTTTTAAAGAATTAATCTGGAGTAAGAATATTCCAACTAAATTCAAATTTTTATTATGTTTTTTCAATTAAAACTTTTTAAAGTAAATGACTTTTCGAGAACATATATTGAGAGAAACTATGATATGATATAATACGATGATAAAATTATCACAATTTTATTTTTGTACTGTAATAATTACGCCAAGAAATCAAAAAAATAATGATTAAAAAGTCATTACAACAACATGGTGGAATCATTCTCTTTTTATATGTTCAGATACTTTGAGTAGTTTTTATAGCTATCAGTATATTTTGTTTTCTCTCAATTCATGTCTATTTAAAAAAAATAAGTTAATTATGTACATAGAAATGGAGGATATGACCCTAGATGGGAAAGTAGGGATGGGCACAAAACCGAAATACCGAACCGAACTGAACTAGTTCGAAACTTCGGGTTCAGTACTTCGATTTTTCGGTTCGGGTTCGGTCTAGGAAATTTTAAAATTTCGGTCTTCGATTTCGGGCAACCAGGAACTTTGGATCCTGAAAAAACCGAAGTTTTAATAAATAAATTCCTAAAATTCCTAAATTACCCTTGCTCATTACCCAAAACTCAAATAACCCTATCTGCTATTATCCCGCCGCAAACACAAAGAGAAAGAGCCCTAAGTCCTAACTCAAGTCTTATCTCGCGCAAACACAAAGAGCCCCTGAAATCGAGATCGTCGTTCGCCTGAACTTCATCTTTGTTTATCGAATGTTAGTTTCCATTTCTTTTTATCAGTTTAATTTCCGAACTTCATCTTTGTTTCCTTCTTTTATTTGCTTGTTCAGTTGTTTGTTTAGCTTCTTGGTTCCTGAATAAGAACTCAAGAAACAAAACTTGTATCAACATATTTCAATTATCATTTCTGCAGAATAAACTCGCGCCGTGGATTATCATTTCAAAATGATTTTCAACAAAACTAAAATATAGATAAAAATATAAAAGATTAGCAAGCAACGTATTTGTTATTTAGCAAGTTAATCTTCAACTTTCTTATTGACATTTGGCGACTTTTCTTCTTGAGCTTTAGCAAGTTCTTAGAACAATAGCAATGAGATAGTCATTTGAGAATCTTTATAGCATAAAAACAAAGATTAGCAAGCAACATATTTGTTTGAAAGTTGAGGACTGCTTGAGTTCACTGTTTCAGTTTCAACTTTGTAGTTCAATATAAACTGGTCATGAAGTACCGATTGCTGCCTACTTTTATATTGCAATTGCTGCTTGTTGCTTCGCTTATTCTTTCTTGCAATTTAGTATATATCTCTAGTCTAAAACATTTTGTATTTGTGTTTGTTCATTGATGGTGGATGAAAGTAGAGTTAGTGCTGAAGTTTCCTCAACTGAAGGTGTACCTGAATCTCAAAGTGAGGATATGTCTATCGACACTCAAGGTACCGGAAAAAAAAAAAAAACCATTCAATATAGATCAAAGGTTTGGGATCATTTTGAAAAAATATTTGTGAATGGTGCACTTTCAAAGGCAAAATGTAAATATTGTAAGAGACTTTATGCTGCTCAAACCACCGGTGGAACATCTGGATTGAATGCTCATTTAGGTAGGTGCACTGTATATGCACATATTAAGAAACCTGATAGTTCTCAACCAACATTACCCTTTAAACCTATCTCAGATGATGGATCCGATTGAAAATTTGATTAAGAGGAAGTTAGAAGGACTTTAGTTGAGATGATAATTGTAGATGAATTGCCATTTAATTTTGTGGAGAAAGAAGGCTTTAAGAGGTTTTTGAGTAAAGCACAGCCTATGTTTCATATTCCTTCCCGTAGGACTGTGACTAGGGATTGTTATAAAATTTATGCTGAACATAAAATTATTTGAAGAAGTGTTTTAGAGAAGTAGGACTAAAGGTTTGCCTTACTACTGATACTTGGACTTCTGTC
This sequence comes from Petunia x hybrida, assembly GCA_037355625.1. Classification (NCBI taxonomy): domain Eukaryota; kingdom Viridiplantae; phylum Streptophyta; class Magnoliopsida; order Solanales; family Solanaceae; genus Petunia; species Petunia x hybrida. Next base: position 392,289 of record JBBBVM010000845.1, read on the forward strand.
CAAAGAATTTATTATATGTGTTTGACGGCCCACTTTATTGATAGAGATTGGGTGTTGCATAAAAGAATTTTTAACTTTTGTCCAGTCACTAGTCATAAGGGGGAGGATATGGCAGAAGGGGTAAGTAATTGTTTGCTTGATTGGCGCTTGGAGAAGGTGTTCACTCTTACTATAGATAATGTTGGTTCAAATGATGTCATAGTTAGAGAAATGTCTAGACAATTGACTGATTGGGGAACTAATTTGATGGAAGGTAAACACCTTCATGTTAGATGTACTGCTCACATTCTTAATCTCATTGTGAAAGATGGTTTGAAAGAAATTGGCCCTTCTATGAAACGTGTTAGACAGGTGTGAGGTATATTAGGCAATCTGCTGCCAGGCTTAGAAAGCTCAATGAGTGTGTTGAACGTCAAAAGATCGACTATAATAAAGCATTGATTTTAGACGTTCCGACTAGGTGGAATTCCACCTACTTGATGTTGGAAGTAGCACAACATTATGAGTCGGCTTTTGACAAGCTTGATGTAGGCCCTGAAAAGGTATTGTCTACTTATCTTTCATGTTTGTGAAGATGGAAGTGTTGCAGGTGGACTAGTAAGTAAAGATTGGGTGAATGTGAGGAATGCGGTAAAGTTTCTTGCTAGATTTTATGACCTCACAGTTAAAGTTTCAGGTTCTGCTAATAATATCTTTTTCAATCTTGAAAGTCCTTAAAGAGTAAAGTTAGTGATACTGCATATCTTTTTAGATCCAAAAGCACATGTTTTAGGTGAAAGTAATTTAGAATTTTCCAATTCTCTCGTTTACCTTTTCATAAATCTTAATCCCTCCATCCTAATTTATGTGGTACTTTTCGCTTTTCGAGAGTCAATTTAACTAAACTTGAAAGCTAAATCGGATTACATTAACTCAATATTGAAATTTATATATTTGAAAACTACTTGAAACGTACTTTAAGTTGCAACTTTTCTCATATCATTTGGGTGAAAAAATATATTCTGAAATGTTGGTCAAAGTTCATGCAATTTAAATCTCCAAAAGTGAAAAGTGTCACATAAATTGGGACAGATGGAGTATTTCTTTTCATGTTACTTTTGTAGTTTACGTACACGGTTGACATCAGATCAAGATAGTCAATTCATTATCTGATAATTGAAATGCGGATTAGTAAATTGATATACTAATTATTCTGGTGAAATGATGTTGAGCAGCATTTAACAGTTGGTTAGAGAAGCTGCTGACAGTTACTCTACCCTCGCTTGTGTGGTTGGAACTTCCTCCATCGTTGCTATATAGAGGAAGATTGAACAAGCAACAATATAATAAAGTACATGAAATAAAGGAAAAGGGTGTTAGCTCAGTACAAAATAATCTAATTACATTTAATTTGGAGCTCCCCCAGTATAAGAGTGACCACAAATCGACTTGACCATTACACCTTTAGAGATGGTCGCTTTAGTAAAGGCGCCCACTTTTGAGTCCGAGTTCATTCTTATATTCGTTAGATATAGAAAGATATCGGGCATTTGTACATTTATACCTCCTTGCATATTTTGTGCACTCCTGGCCATGAGCATTTTCTTAAAATCTATTTTGCCCGAGATGAAGTCTATTTATCTAGAGAAACCATCAAATACTTATGATTCATTCTATGCTAGTTACAACAATATATCCAATGATATCCTATTGGTGGGGTCTGGGAAGGATGAGATGCATGCAGATCTTACCCCCCACCAAGATGGAGAGACTGTTTTCAGTAGACCCTAGACTGAAGAAATATATTTTGAAAATATATTTGAAACAAAATAAGATGTTAATATCACTGTAAAGGAAATGTTGACATAAACATAAGACTATCCAAGGTAAACACAAAACACCAACAATAACGACAAAGAATAAGAGAGAAATAACATATATAACATGACAAAAATCACTCAGCCGCTATCTAACCTTCTACCATAATCTTCAACCTCTATATTTTTCTATCTAGGGTAATTTCCTCGGTAATCTGGAGGTGAGCCATGTCCTGTCTAATAACCTCTCACAATTATTCTTTGGTCCATCTCTACCTCTCTGTAGACCTAATTATGTCAACCTCTCGTACCTTCTCACTGGGGTATTTATGCTCCTTTTCACATGCCTAACCATTGCAGCCTCGTTTCCCGAATTCACCACCGAGGCCACTCCTACCTAGTCTCGAATGACTTTAATCCTATTCTTATCTTTTTAGTTGTATGCCGACACAACCATCTAAACATTCTTATTGCTGTTACTTGCATCTTTTGAATGTAGGTGTTCTTTACTGGCTAGTACTCGGCCTCATACAACATAGCTTGTCTTAAAACCACTTTATAGAACTTACCCTTAAGTTTAGGAGGAACTTTCATAGTACACCATATGCGAGCCTCTATTTCATCCAACCTGCTCCTATGTGATTAATGCAGCCCAAATCCATGCTGATCAAGTATTCAACCCATCGAGGCCAGTGAGATGAAGCCAAGCTAAGCTTTTACACGATGTCACATCCAGCTAGCGTGGTCGGGAGAAAACAACCGTTCGTAGTCTGAGTGGTCGAGCGCAAGATACGAAGGCTACATTTGCAAACTCAAGCTCAAAGCAGGAAATGACCGAGCACTCATCCTTGGCGCCAAGCACTGAGATGACCGAAGGGCTACAAATCCGCCCGAGGCAGGAGAGCGTCCGTTGTCATATGTGCCGAGCTGCGCGACCGAGCACCGAAGTCAAGGGCGCCTGAGCACACGATTTACTTCGGCCCTGCGTGGCCTTGTCTTATTGGTCGCCTGTTTACTAGTTTACCCGTGGGGCTATCTATATAAACCCTTTAGTATTTCATTTGTAAGCGATCTTGATTTTGATATTGAATGAATGAAAGTAGCCGAGAGCTATGTTTATTTTATCTCAAATATGAGAAACCCAGATGTGGGATATATCGGAACTTGTGGCTTTCGGTGAACTCAGATTGAACAATTCCTCTTTGATCATTCGATTTGCATGAGGCATTGTTCTCTTGAGGATCGTTGCATAGTTTAGGTGCTATTCTCTTCTACTCAGAATGTAGCAAGACTAGTTCCTTGGTGTCGTTCGAGCAAGACAAGTTGTGTCTAGCTTTTATCCTTTTCTTTTATGCCGTTGTTCTTGTTTGGTTGCTTCTCTAAGTGAGCTTGCACCATCTACCATTGAGCCCGAGGCGTTGCATGGGTCCGACGTCTGAGGTGTCGTTAGTCGATCTCTTGGCTACGATACAAGGCATTAGTGCCGAGGTGAAAGGAGTAAGTGCTCGAGTAGCAAACCTCGAGCAAGAGAAAGCATCTGTAGCCTTGCTTGGGTCCGCCGCTGGTACTAGCAACTCGACTCCTATGAAACCGGAGCAATTTGCTCAGTTGGTTCGTCAACAATGATTGAAGAATGAGGCCGTTCGAAATGAAGCTGTGGGCAATCCCGGAGCTGAACCAAACTTGGGCATTCCCCGAGTGGATCAACATTACTTGAGCAATCCCTAAGTTGAGCAGCAAAACTTGGGCACTCCCCGAGGTGATAGACTACCACTCTAAGGCCCCGAAGACAAGTCGTGGTCGTTGATAAAGAGGTCGATGATGGAGAGTTTCCCGATGCTAAAGCTAAGTATGATCCACCGCTCGTTCAACGAAGGCAGGTTCAACGAGGTCATGGAAACTTTCGAGGTCGAGGCCGAGGTGCAAATATTGATAGATATTTTGAGCGTGAGGCTGATGACTATTATGATGAGTATCTGAAACCGATCCGAGGTGCTCGTGATTCAAACTTGAACAGTGTCAAGATCACTATTCCACCCTTCAGAGGAACTTGTGATCGGGACCAATATCTTGATTAGAAGGTTCGTTTGGAACGAATCTTTGAAACAAATGAGATGACCGAGGAAAGAAAAGCTGCACATGTTATTGCTTCGTTCGAGGTATATGCATCAACATGGTGGGAAGCTGACAAGAGAATGAGGAGAATGAATGCTTATCCCGAGGTTCTCACTTGGGCGCAACTAAAGAGAGCAATGAATGCTAAGTATGTGACTGCCAAATATCGGCAGGAGTAGCTTCAAAAGCTCTATGATTTGAAATAGGGGTCCAAATCGATCGAATAGTACTATGATGAGTTTGAAAAGACTTGATTGGCTCTTGATATGCAAGAAGATGATGAGCAAGCCATCATTCGGTTCAAAATGGTTTGACTTGAGATGTGTCATCTCAATTGAGACTGCATGTGTATCAAACTTTAGATGATGTTTTTCATGCAGCCGTTGATGCTGAGAAGTGGGTGAAGGACGACAAAGCAAGTCGGTATCGAAGGGTTACTACTTCAACTTCTTTGAATCGAGGCAAAGAATGGAGGAGTCAGAACCCGACAAATGCAAATACCGGTCGAGAAAAAAATAAACCCTTCGAAAGGGGAGTGACCGTTAATAACTCCAAGGAGATGGGAGGTAAAGCCCAACTTAATACTCCCAATGCTTCAAATATTCAGTGTCATAAATGCAGGGGTTATGGTCACATGGCGAATGATTGTCCTACTCATCATATTATGATCATGCTCGATGATGGAACTATCCACGAGCAAGTGACTGATTCCGAGGAGGAGATAGTAGAAGAGTCTGACCGAGCTGACTATGAAGATGATGGTCGTGACACCACTGAAGCTGACCGACCGGAAGTTCTTTTAGTTGTTCGGATGAACTTAAGCACCATGATCTTGGAGGAAAAGGACAACAATCCATGGGAAAATCTATTTCATACACGGTGTCGAGTGAAGGGGAAGGTGTGTTCGATGATCATTGATTCAGGTAGCTGTTCGAATGTGGTGGGCCAAACTTTGGTTTCACAAAGGGGCTGCCCACTACAAAGCATCCCCAACTTTATAAGCTCCAATGGTTGAATAAGTGAGGAGAATTAAGAGTGGCGAAGCAGGTGTTAATCAAATTTCATGTAGGGGTTTATCATGATGAGATGATGTTTGATGTGGTCCCGATGCAACCTTGTCATTTGCTTCTTGATCGACCGTGGCAATATGATAGGTCTGTTATTCACAACGATCGATCTAACACTTACACTGCTAAGCTCGGAGGTGAGAGTTTCATACTTAAACCTTTGACTCCAAAGTAAGTCAGTGAGGACAATAAACGGATGCGAGAGCTGAAACAAGCAGCCAAAGAAAAGGCTCCCTTAGGGGCACCAATTGTGGCCGAGGACAAAATTTCACTGCCCGAGGTAAACAATATTTCTGCGATCATACAGCCGGGTGAGTACTTATGAGGTAATGACAACAGTCAGCTGATGATTTGCCTCATGCACAAGGGTATCCTTCTAAACTTGAATGATGATTTTACTAACGATAACCCTTTGCCTAGTGTTGTTCAAAGTGTTTTGCAGGACTTCGGAGACATGTTTCCTGAAGAAATACCCAGTGGATAGCCTCTGTTGAGAGGAATCGAGCACCAAATTGACTTCGTTCTGGGGTCTCAAATTCCCATCAAGCCTGCATACCGGTGTAATCCCGAAGACACCAAAGAGCTCCAGCGGTAGGTGGACGAATTGCTGAACAAAGGCCTAGTTCGAGAGAGCTTGAGTCCTTGAGCCATTCCCATTATCCTTGTGCCCAAAAAAATATGAAACATGGTAAATGTGTGTTGATTGGCGAGCAGTCAACAAGATAACGATAAAGTATCATCATCATATCCCTCGATTAGATGGCATACTAGATGAATTGAGTGGTTCGTTTTTTTTTTAAGATAGACCTCAGGTCCGGTTACCACCACATCCGAATGAAACCAGGTGATGAGTGGAAAACTGCATTCAAGACCAAATTCGGTCTCTATGAATGGTTAGTGATGCCTTTTGACCTCTCCAACACCCCGAGCACTTTCATGTGATTGATGAACCATATGCTTAAACCGTTTATAAATAAGTTTGTTGTTGTGTATTTCAATGACATACTTGTTTATAGTAAATTTGTGGATGAACATGTCGAACACTTAAGGCTTGTGCTTGATACACTTAGACATGAGAATTTGTATGCCAATTTCAAAAAGTGTGCCTTTTGTATCGAGCGTGTAGTCTTTATTGGATTTGTTGTGAGTTCTAATGGTGTTGAAGTCGATGAATCAAAAGTCGAGGCTATCAAAGATTGGCCGACTCCTACTTCGGTATCTCAAGTTCGTAGCTTCCATGGGTTAGCTAGCTTTTACCGAAGGTTTGTTTGTGACTTTAGCACCGTGACAGCTCCTCTAACCGAGCTGGTAAAGAAAGACCATCCATTTGTGTAGGGAGAGTCCCAAGAGAGGGCTTTCCAAGAGTTGAAATGAAGGCTAAGTTCTACCCCGTTACTACAACTCCCTGACTTCGGCAAAGCATTCGAGGTTGAATGTGATGCGTCCGGAGTTTAGGATCGGATGAGTGCTTATGCAAGAATCGAAGCCGATCGCTTACTTCAGCGAAAAGCTTAAAGGTGCAACCTTGAACTACTCTACGTATGGCAAGGAATTGTATGCCCTCGTTCGAGCACTTGCCCATTGGCAGCATTATTTGGTGCCGAGATTGTTTGTGATTAAAAGTGATCATGAGTCTTTGAAATATCTCTAATGCCTGGAGAAATTAAATCGAAGGCATGCCTAGTGGGTGGAATTCATTGAGAGCTTTCCTTATGTAATTAATTACAAAAAGGGAAAAGACAATGTTGTGGCTGATGCGCTATCAAGGAAATTTACCTTAGCGACCACTCTTGCCTCGAGGCTCATGGGGTTCGAAAGCATCAAATCAATGTATGAGAATGACCCCAAGCTGCAAAGCGTATGCGACGCAATCTTGAGTGGCCGAAGGGTTGAGAAATATCAATGGCGCAATGGCTACCTCTTCAAGAATGGGAGGGTTTGTGTGTATGTGTCATCATGGAGAGAGTTTTTGGTTCGAAAAGCTCACTCCAGTGGATTAATAGGACACTTCAGTGTCGACAAAACTCTTGGTATCTTAACCGAGCAGTTTCACTGGCCCAAAATGCGACGAGATGTGGAGAAGCTTTGCAATGCTTCTTTAGATTGCAAGAAAGCTAAATCGAGGTCCAACCCTCATGGTTTGTATACGTCGTTACCTGTCCCTAATCGACTGTGGGTTGATATATCCATGGATTCTGTTATGGGGTTACCGACGTCGGGGGTAGACATGATAGCATCTTTGTCGTTATCGACCGTTTTTCCAAAATGGATCACTTTATTCCTTGCAAGAAATGTGATGATGCACAACATGTAGCTACTTTGTTCATTTCTAATGTGTTGAAATTGCATGGTGTGCCTCATACTATTGTGAGTGATCGAGACTCTAAATTCTTGAGTCATTTTTGGAAATGTCTATGGGGTGCCCTTGGCACCAAATTACTATTCTTGACATCTCACCATCGTCAGACTGATGGACAGACTGAGGTAGTCGACCGAACCTTGGGAGCTCTACTTTGAGCTGTGACCAAAGGTAAGGTCGGAAATTGGGCTGATCGTTTGCCCGTGATGGAATTTGCATACAACCGTACTGAGCATCGAATGATTGGAACGACTCCGTTTGAGTGTGTGTATGGTTTTAAACCTTTGATTCTACTTGATTTAACCCTGTTGCCTCAAGATATTGTTATTGATTTTGAAGGTACCCCCCGAGCTACTGCTTTGCTCGAGCTACATGCCAAAGTGAAGAAAAATCTTGAGGACGCTTATGCCAAGGTGGCATCCAAGAAAAACAAGAGGTGTAAGAAGCTGGAATTGAAGAAGAGAGATTGGATTTGGGTTCACTTCAGAAAGGAAAGATTCCTGAACCAAAGGAAAGAAAAGTTGGCTCCTCGAGGGGATGGTCTGTTTCAAGTACTGAGCAAGATCAATAACAATGCTTATGTGATCGACCTCCCAGGTAAGTATAACGTGTCCAACACCTTTAATGTTGCTGACTTAACCCCTTGTGTTGTAGGCCAGACATCGGAGACTGAAGATGGTTCGATTTCGAGGACGAAATCTTCTCAAGAAGGGGAGGATGATTCAGTCCGAATTCGTGCTGATCAAGTATTCAACCCATCGAGGCCAGTGACACGAAACCAAGATAAGCTTTTACACGATGTTCACATCCAGCTAGCGTGGTCGGGAGAAAGTAATTGTTCAGAGGCTGAGTGGTCGAGCACAAGATACGAAGGCTACATTTGCAAGCTCAATCTCGAAGCAGGAAGTGAGCGAGCACTCATCCTTGACGCCGAGCACTGACATGACCGAAGGGCTACAAATCCATCCGAGGCAGGAGAGCGTCTATTGTCATATGTGCCGAGCTGAGCGACCGAGCACCGAAGTCAAGAGCGCCCGAGCACACGATTTACTTCGGCCCTTTGTGGCCTTGTCTTATTGGTCGTATGTGACCGTATTTACTAGTTTACCCTTGGGGCTATCTATATAAACCCTTTAGTATTTCATTTGCAAGCGACCTTGATTTTGATATTGAATGAACGAAAGTAGCCGAGAGCTATGTTTATTTTGTCTCAGATGTGAGAAACCCAGATGTGGGATATATCAAAACTTGTGGTTTTCGGTGAACTCCGATTGAAAAATTCCTCTTTGATCATTCGATTTGCATGAGACATTGTTCTCTTGAGGATCGTTGCATAGTTTAGGTGCTCTTCTATTCTACTCGAAATGTACCAAGGCTAGTTCCTTGGTGCTGTTCGAGCAAGTGAAGCTGTGTCTAGCTTTTATCCTTTTCTTTTCCGCTGTTGTTCTTGTTCGGTTGCTTCTCCAAGTGAGCTTGCACCAGTGGTGCGGGACATCATCGTTGTTCTCTATATTTTCTTGGAGTATTGACCCGAGATACTTGAAGTTTCCTTTCTTGTGGTTAACTTGAGTATCAAGTGTCACTCCTCATTTGGCTATTGAGTTGCATCACTAAACTTGCACTCATGTACTCCATTTTCATCATGCTCAGCTAAAACCTTTGGATTCTAGAGTATGCCTCCTAACTTTTAACTTATCATTAACATCGCTACATGTCTCATCAACCAAGACATTGTCATCCGCAAACAACATACACCATTGTACCTCACCCTGTATACTCCGAGTTAATTCATCCATCACCAAAACAAATAAGAACGGCTAAGCAATGAACCCTGATGCAACCCCATCTCGACTGGGAATAACCTGAGTCTCCTCCCACTCACTCGAGTCTTGGCTCTGCCGTACATGTCCTTAATGTATGCCACCGTAAAACCTTTAGACTCCAAGCATTTTTACAAAACCTTCCTAGGGACTTTGTCGTACGCCTTCTCTAGATTAATGAATATCATATGGAATTCTCTCTTTTTATCCCTATACTGCTCCACCAGCATCCTCAAAAGATGACCTATGTTGTCAATCGCCCAGGCATGAATCCAAATTGGTTCTCAAAAATAATTATTGACTTATTTATGATATTATCTTACAAAAGCAACTTTGATTGGTATTTAGTTGTGTGAAGTCATTCTTCTTGATTAGAATATGTTTAAAACTTAACCTCCATCACAATTATAGTCGATTATAAAAGAGGCCAGGCAAAATACTTGTGTATATATGTATTCAAATGTTTCGCTGTTATAGGGAAGACAACCGAGTGGTTGTATATTATCATATTTGGAACTTATTTTCCCTACTCTTACCATGAAAGTCATTTTCCCCCAACTTAAGGAAATGAGTTGTCGCCATGAAAAATATTTTTTCAAAATTTTTAAACCAACCAAACATGAAAAAATTGAAAAACAGTTTTCGGAAAATAATTTTCTTCATACTAAACACACCCTATAAAAATTGTCACTAAGAGAGTTTCGTGTAGGGCTGCCCATTGTACGGTACGGTTTTGAATATTTCGGTTTAGTAATTTCGATTATTGGTTTTTAAAAATAACAGACCATTACCGTACTAAACTAATTTGGTATGATTTCGGTAATTCATGGTACGATAAGTTGCCAACCGTAGTTTGTTCGACTTCGACTTACATATAGTTTAGATATATGTTGCAAAGAAATGCTAAAGGAAAAAGCTAAATGTTAGAATACTTAAAAACTTCATTTGACGTTCAATGGAACTTGGGCAACATTGACACAAAATACGAAAAGATTACACATAGAGCAGTCAAAGTTTCAAAATACAAACACCAGCCAAAATCCAAAATTAAACACAATCTTTTTATTCAAGCTTACACGAAATTTAGGATTATATCATAAGTTCTTAATAATCTCTAATCAACTAACTGTAGGATTTTATTAGTTCACATTTAGATCAATTAAATAATTGTTACTTATATAAATAAATGTAAACTTTATAAAAATACATATCAAATACCATACTAAATACCAAAATACCGATATCAAAATAAAAAATATTCCAGTTGAGTACGATAATGCGGTATTTACCAAACTATGGACACCCCTAGTATTGTGCTCACAATAGAGAATATCAGGTCATGTTATTTTAAACAAAAAGGGAATAAATATTTGACAATAGAAAATGATTGGAACTCTCTACTTAGTTGAATTGTTGAAATTTGTAAATTAAACTTATTCCATATATTTTTGGCGAGTAAACTATTTTGAAATATACTTTGGTCAACCAAAAACAAAAAATTTGACAACATGATAGATAAAAGAATATGCAACCCTTTTCATGCTCCTTTTTTAACATGATAGACAAATAATAGAATCATACCGTTGGAGTTGATATACATACATGTTTGATTGATAGGGTATCAATTCTATTTTCTCCCTCTGTTCTTTTGTTGTTTAAAATACTGATAAACTATAATACATAGTTTCTGCTTTTCTAAAACTAATAAATTAAAACTAAAACAAACCCACCACATCAAAGAAATTGTTATCATATTAAGGTTGATCCGTTTATTTGGATCGATTCTTCACTTTTCCTTAAACATCCCTAACTTTACATGGTAACTCTCTAGCTTCCAAATTTGTTTCTAACAAGAGGTAAATGGGACTGAAATATTTATTCTTTATATTTTTCTCAGTCACCACCTATCTAGCTCCTATAGCTAAGGTTTATATCATTTCATCAAAGATTTATATTGTACGTCAGATAGAAAATTTCAAAAAAATTATTCAAAGCTACTCTTTGGAAATTTTACATTCCAATCAACGGTCTCTCACCGTATAATACTGAGGAGGGCCAGACCCTTGTGGCTTGTAATAGAATTGAAAATAGAATAATTGAGCAACAATGTTTTCAATCTCCTAATGAATGATAAAACTCCACGAGTATGATTCTATTTCCGTGCTCCTTCTTGTATCCATGCATGGTGCTTGTCCCAACAGTATCAAACTTTGCACTTCAAATTTTCACAAAAACATACTAATACTTCCTCTTTCACTCCAATTAAAATTTCAACTTGTGATGGTGACACTCTTTTACACATGTCTTCATTCTTCAATCGTCCGTCCTTGTTTCAAGGACAATTATGCTGTTTCGTAAAAATGATATCTCAATTAGCAAAGTTTTTAGCCAAAAGATACGTCGTCTATGATGCATTTGTTCATTTCAATTAAATAAGTATGCAGTGAAAAGAATGTGTTGGAAACTTGGAACTTGGAATGGACAGGTTTCTATTCTAATTTCTTTATGTTAAATCTAAATTGTCGTTTGATGGTTCCAGCAAAGGACAATGTAGCATTGAATGAAGTTGGAAGCTGAAATGGGATTCCATTGGTACTATGGTGATTTAAAGATTACATAATTGATGAAAAGTGACAAAATATTTGATCGTTTGTCTGTATAATCCAAAATTGATGTAGCATAAAGTTAAAATATTACCAACTTGAGTCTTCAATCTATGTAGACCTACTTTAGTTTTGTCTTTCTTTTTGATTATTTCGATTTGGAATTGATACACCTTAAGCCAAAAAAAAAAAAAAAAATTGACTTATGAATATCATCAATGGATTTTGCATAAACTTTTTTGGCGTAGCTATTGTTAACACAACCTTTTATCAAAATCATATTAAAAGCGCTCCCTAGCTTATTTTTAGAATTTAAATTTGAAATCTTTATTTAAAAGTGAAGAAATTTCACCACATCTTTTTGTAGTTTCGCATAATTTTTATTTTGATGCGAGAAAATGTTATAGTTCTTTTCGTGCATTTTACAATAAAATTATTTCATTTATAGAAAAAATGTTAAGTTACAAAAGTGAGAAAGAATTTTTTGTGACTTGACAACATTGTGTTTTGAGATTATGAATACTTGTACATCTCGTCAACTCAAATATTATCCATCTTTCCAGTAAATTAGTTATCTTTCTTGCTTTGTTTTTTTTTTTCTCTCTTTTCGAGTATATCCCTTATCATGTGACGGAATCAATTTATCGAAATCTTGATTCTTGCTTTGCTCCTTTTTTTAAAAAAAAAATAACTTCAATGATTTGATAATTTTGGCGATTGGTGTCAGAATCACAAATCAATTACTATCATGTAAGATTAGAATTGATAAATAAATGAATGAAGTTTATACTTCAACTCTTCAACCAACAAGATGAAATAGGTGTTTGAGTTAATTTGAATTGACAAGTTCAAGTTTTACACTTTCACCCCTATATGTCTCTCTAGAAAGCAGACTTGTAGCAGTTGTCTCATCTTCCACAAATTTCATTTACAGCCTCTCATTTTTAGTGGATCAAACTTCAGTCCTTCTAAAAGTGATCAACTTTAGTTTAAGACAAGTTACAGCTCAACTTTTCATCACCTTTGCTTTCAAGATACCCTGTAAAGTGATCATCATGGACCTTTTTGACAACCTTACAAAAACCAAAGTACCAAATGGTACATTGAAAGTAATAGTGACTACGACTTAAAATAGTTAGATATATCTTTTTCTCTGAATGGGTATTATCCTTATCTTGTATAGCACTACGTATGAAAATTGTAAATTGTAAAAGAGAAATAAGATTCAGTTTCCATTCTAAGGCACCTCTCTTTAGGGAAATGACTCTCAAAAAGAAAATATGTATAGCTCATCCGTATGTAAATAGAGAGAGAGAATTAAAAGGTGCTTATAGTCCATAGGCAGACTCAGAAATTCAAGGTCGCGAGTGCACCACATATTTTAATATAAAATTTATCACTGATTATAGAGAATAAAGTAATTATGTGCATACGGCTGATTTGGTTTATTTGGACAATTTTAAGTTATTTGTTCAATTTATTAAGTTTTTTTGGTTCTTAATTATACATACCCTCATTGAACCAAGGTTAAAGAATTCAAGTTTTCTCTCTTCATTTTCAAATAAATAAAATTAAAGAAAAAAGGAAGAACAATGCCAGCAAATCAGATAAAAGAAAAAGAAGTCTAAACTGTGACGTTTAAGAATAAAAAAGGAAAGAGGAGCAAACAAAAATGAAATAAAATACAGAGCTGTGACGTTTTCATAGTGCCCCTTCTTCATTTATTCTTAAGGGTGCCAAGTTTACCTATACGACTTTTTCGCAGTAAATACAATACCTATACATATGAAAAATTGTATAGGTCTATGGATGCCAGTGCACCCATGCACGATACAATTACTATAAGTCCGCCTGGTATAGTCACCATATCTTTTTCACCCCAATCAATTAAGAGATACAAAATATAAATAGAAAAGTTTAGAGGATGAGGGGAGGGGACCAAACTCCTATTTTCGTTAAAAAAGAATTTAGTGAAACATTATGCGAATTGTTTGCAGTATCAAATGCCTATTTATGGCTTCCAAGGGGGTCGAACTTTTCATTTATAATTATAGATCTCGAGTTTAAACATCGAGAATCTTTTGGTATTAGTATTCACCATATTGAATTTCATATATTTTAATAAGTATTTAATATCTCGTCAAATTATAGATTGTTTTCTTCTCATCAATCATCAATGTTTTTATGTATAACTTTTATGGAAATAAACAATTTCCAAGGGCATAAAAGTTAGTGGCTTGGTTTGGACTATACCTGTCAATTGGGCTGGGACCGGCTCGGACCGGCCCGTTAAGAGTCGGCTCACCGATCCCGGTCCCGGTCCGGTCCGGTCCGGGCCGTTACCGGTCCGGGCCGAACCGGTCTTTTTTTCAAAAATTCTAAGCCCGGCTCGGCTCTAGCCCATTAAGCACCGGTCCGGTCCGGTTTTTTTTTTTTCTTTTTTCTTTTCATGTTTTAGCAAAGTCTCACATTCTACTTGTATTGTGTTACTAACTTAATACAAGATGCATAAATGATCAAGAGGAATAGTTGATTTCTACAGACTTTTGGTTTCTACTTCCTAATTACAAAAACCATGACTACATAATTGTACATTTGACCAGATTTAGACTTATATTCATAAAGTAAATATGCAATATCAGCCAAATAAACTAAAATGTTACAAACTGTTGGGTAATAGGCACCCGAAAATTCAACCGTAGCAGTATGAAATTTTTCTAAGAATCTAACAAGATCAAAAACTTTTACCCAATCAGCTTCTTCCAATTTTTTTGTAGAGTCCATACAATAAGAATTAAATGTACTAGTTATGGGAACCTTATACTGTAAACATGTATATAAATATAAGTACGTATAGTTCCACCTAGTGGATATTTCTTCAGGCATTAATCTGGGTTCTAATCCTACATCTTTACATTTTTGCTTAAATTCTCTAAGTCTAATTTTTCTATTATTTCCTTGAAGTACACCAACTGCATATCTTATTTTAACTAGAACACTGTTAAAAAAATCAAGACCAATGTTAGGTGAGGCAGAAGCAAATGTTAGTTGAGATAGAAGCTAACCAATTGATCAGTAACTCAATATTCATAAATGTCCCAATAGCTTGAATGTATAAATCTTTAACTATACAACCAAACCGGTCCGGTCCGGGCTATCGGTGGGCCAAAGACCGGTCTTTTACCGGTCCGGGTTAACCGGTCTTTTTCTTAAAACCCAGCTCGGCCCGCAGCCCACTTCTTCCTTGTCCCGGACCGTTTATAATGAACCGGTCCGGTCCGGTCCCGGGCTAGCCCGGCCCGATTGACAGGTATAGTTTGGACAAAGGAACATAGTGAATAGTTTCAAGGGTTTGATGCCCCATACATAATACGCGTCATATCTTGAGAACTCTACAGTCTACAGTAATCCAAGATTGTCTCCTTTTTCTTGATTTCATATGAAACATGAGGGACAAAATCTTGAAGCAATGATCCTATCAAGTGGATGAAATTAAGTGAACGCAATAACAATAAACACCAATTGTAAATTCTTTATTTTTTAGGGAAAATTTTCCTTTGCTTGTCCATCGGATTTGCCCGTTTCTGTTACACCCTATGTTGTTGTAAGCACATTTTTTTTATTTAAAAAATACCAATATTTTACCACTTACCAAACATATTAGTAATATTTTTAAACTATGCTACCAAACATATCAAAAAAATAAAAAAGTCCTTGTTCTCTCTCCTTTTTCTTCTTTCTCCCCACGCCACTGATTCCGGTCACTGCACCTGCCCCTTTCCCCCTCGCCGACATCTCTCCCCCGTCGCTGGCATCTCCTTGTCGTCACTGGCGTCCCCTCCCCTAACCCTTGTCGTCGCTGGCGACTTTTGCTAGTCGCGCCGATGCTGCAGTTTCTTGTCCGTGTGCTGCTGCCGTCGGGTCGGCTATGGAGCTCTGATGGCTCAGTCGTCGGCCCTTGATGATTTACTATCAGATCTGAAATCGTTCCGTCGCCGCACTTTTCCAGCGCCGACATATTTGACTGCTCCGTTCCTTTTTTTTTTTTTGTGTTCTCCGGTGTGTACAATGGTTGTTGATGGTAGTTGGAGGTGAAAAAGGTGTATGTCAACGGTATACCTATTGTATGTTCGGTGTCTGTCACCGGACATACAATGGGTATTCACTTTATATACAATAAATGCATACGAATGTATGTTTCTTTATTCATTGTATATGCTATATATGCCATATATATGAACATGTATACAATTACCATATATACAGAGAATATACAAACATACTATAAACGTATGAGTGTATGCATACTGTATTTTTAATATATGCACAGTGTATCATTGTCCATACAATGAAAATACACACATGTCAAAAAAAAAAAAAAACACTAGAGAACATTTTTCGGCGACCGGGCGGCGACAATCATGTGGGTGGCGGCTGGGAGTTGTATGATAGTGCTGGAGGGAGATCTAGAGTTTTATCACCCTTTTGTATGTATTTGCTACGTTGAAAAAAAAAGTTGCTATACTTTAAAAGTTGGATAGTATTGACATTTTTGCGTAAAAAATAATGTTAGCTTGTATAGTAATGTAAAATGTCATTTTATAATTTTAATGACTAAAATACAATATAGACACATAAGGATGCCATGAATTAAAGTTAACAAAGAGTTTTACTATGTTGTGAGTAGTTGTTGCATCATACTAAGAAATTTAACTAAAGCGAAAAGTTCATACAAAATAAAAATGTTTTGAGAATTAAGAGTGGGCATTTATCGAATAAAAAAGCTAGATTGCTAATTTTATCATATAAATATCCGGAATAAGTAAGTATTTATCTAAATACTAATGTACATTAGAATTATAAATACAAATGAGTAAATGGCCAATTTCCAAAAGACTGTTAAGTTTTCTGGCCAAACTCATTTAAACTTTAATTAAAGGGAGTAACTTCAGTTACTTACTTTAGATTTGACCACGTATCTATATTTTTCTTCACAATGTGTATTCTGTACGAACAAATTTAAAAGTTAATTTAAAGTCTGCGGCTTATTAAGAATGGAGGAAATAATCACCCATTTTACATTTGAATTAAAAAACGTAGAAAATTGAAGGGAATCATCCTACTATGAGAACTTGAATGGAATCAATGCATAGAGAAAGCCTTTCTTATAGTACACAGCTCTTGTAGCCTGCGGGTCTAAGAGTATTACATCTTTTAACTCACATGAATTTGAATTAATCGAGCTAGTGAGTTTTGGACACTGTAAATATTTTTTCTTTCTAATAAGGAGCGGTCTCCCTTTAACAAGTGCTACACGAATTTGAATAAATCGGGCCAGTGAATTTTGGATACCAGATAAGTGAACAAAAAAAATATCTTAAATTGCAGTGTTGGTAATATCGTAGGAGTATATACTTTGACAATAAATTCTGTGCCATTAACTGTGATATCACTGCTGTACAAATAGCTGACTCTCCAGTTGTGGTACAAAAACATTTGGAATCTTAAATGTAGAAACCATCTCTGAGTTGTATGCATAGGATGCTTGTAGGAGTTATTGAGTCATTGTAAATGTCTCTGCTTCAATGTTCTTACTTGTTTGTCCACACAACTTACCATCTAAACCAGGTTGTTGGCCAGTTTGTCAGTTATGGTACAAACATGTAATATATGCTTACAAATTTCACAGTTGTTCACAATTGCTCTGTTTGTCTTTTTTGTTTTTAGCCAAGTGAGTAGCTATGAGTAGCTAAAAGTATCTAACTTGTCAAATATCTGATTGAAGAGTTAACTGAATTATGGCTTGATAGTTTTGCAAATCCATACTGTAGAGTTCAGCATTAGTCATCTGATAGCTGGTGCTGACAATCAACAAAGTAAATTTATTCATCACACAGTCTTTATAATTTACAAGATGTAAATAACACAAATTCAATGGTGTATGACTACTCTATGGAAAAGAAGTATAGAAGAAAATTATACTAGGAGATCATGTTTACAAGCTGATAAATACAAGAACTTATGCAATAATTTTGATAAGTACACTAGAACTAGATAGAGTAATGAGTCAGATGTTGGAAATAATCCGCACTTCTTAATTTAGTGAGAGCTCTTCGTTCTAATCTCCTAATCCACTCTTTACTTACTCCATAAAGCCTCCCGATCTCCTCAAGGGATTTGCGCTGATGATTTTCAAGACCAAACCTAAAATATATTACTTGCTGCTCTTTTGGATCCAAGCTTTCCAAGAGAGCATACATGTTGTCTATTATGACTTCCCTCATGACATTTTCCTCCGGGCTTATGATTGATTTATCTGGTGTGAGTTCCTGCCAAGCAATGAGTCAATAGCATTAGTATACTTTTCCAGAAGACAGGAATGTCCCACATAGTAAAATGTAAATACTAGTTGTTAAAGAAAAATATTTAACTTTTTTTTTTTTTTTTTTTACAGAGAATTATTTATCATAAAGTGCTTAAGGTACATTTGTACTTTATTTCCAACAAAGATATGATCCGAGAAGAATTACTTTTCAATTAAAGAAAAATTATATGATCTAAGCAGAAACAGGTTTATTCACATTTCTCTAGCTGTCATACACACTACGTTAGAATTTGAAATATATATTGGTGTATTTCTCAAAGAGTTCATGACTCAAGCTAGAAAGACACTTCCTTGTTTAAAGTTCCAACTGACACAGTTTTACGTCAAGTCTTAGCTTACAACAACAGAACGACTATGCGTCAATCTCAAATTAGACGACACCAAATCCAGATATTTCAGATTTTCCAAATCAAATGGAGATAGACACTCTCGTTTAAATGGAAAAATAAAGAAAAAAGAGGATCACAGATATTTACCAAAACTTTTGCACTGATGCAATCTCCAACTTTCTGATCAATTGAACCCACAACTCTCAGGCATCTACTAGCCATTTCAATCCTAGCTGTGGATAGACCCGTGAACTTGGCAATTTCATGATCATCTGGAAATTTTCCATGGCTCCTACTGAGAGTTTTTCGAGCTTTACGTATTTGATTTATAGATTTGCATATAGTGAACTGCATGAATCCATCGAAAAGAAAGAGACAGAGAGCTTTGTTAGATCTAAAAGAAACTGAAGAAGATGAGTGAA
This sequence comes from Petunia x hybrida, assembly GCA_037355625.1. Lineage (NCBI taxonomy): Eukaryota > Viridiplantae > Streptophyta > Magnoliopsida > Solanales > Solanaceae > Petunia > Petunia x hybrida. Next base: position 411,185 of record JBBBVM010000845.1, read on the forward strand.
ATATCCCAGAGAGTATCACATACAGGAATCCGTATTCCTCTAGAATGCTGAGCCACCAATTTTGCCAATGACTTTCTAATCCAATACTGAACGTAAGTCGAGAATTTGTATCCCCTACTGTGGTCAAATCTTACAGCACCTTGTAGTACACCCATGTTCCCAGCCTGTAGCAACACAATTGAAAGGAAAAAATAAGTATTCAGCTAATATGATATCTAAAAGATGAAAAACTAGCGTCTAACATTCAGTAGTTTTCATCCAGAACCTGGTCTAACTAGTTGGTCATGTATTGTAAGCTAGCAGTAGTTATATAACTTACTTTTGTTCATATAGGCTAGAACTGCTATATAGTTTCCAATGTATCTTTGTAAATGTATGCAGGAAAAACTGGAACTACTACTGAAAACCTATCATCAGACAATTCAAAAGGAAATAATTTTAGTACCAATCTAGTAATCATACAGAGTGGGACAACATTTGTATGGAAGTTGTTTTAAATAAAAGCACACTATGTCTGCATAGTCTAGTTTCTGGGCATTCACAGAGACCATTCCTATCTGACTCGCTTTCTTTGTCATGTAATAGTCCAACAGCAACAACAATCTTTTAATCAGCATGACCTCTCCCTGGAAAGAACCACCTTTTCCTTATTAATTTGGATTCTGAATCACATATAAAGGTATGATGACAGAGTATGAGCATCCTTCTCTCTTACTTATTGTGGCGGTTCCTTTACTGGCCATGATACCAAGCGATCGAGTTTAGTCTGAATTTGCTCGAAAAGAAAACAACCATCTACACAGGGCGCTATTTGTCTACTTATTGCATTAGTCACGTCTATTTTGAAGTCTTATTTAACTCGTTCATGTGAAGCCCTTACACACCTGTATGAAGCATCTCCTCTCGGGATTCACCGGACTTCGTAGCTTGAAACAACCTGTCCTTTTCCTATGGATTGGGCCTATCGGAAAGTTTCTATAGACCTGATTTAATTGTGAATTTATTGATTTTTTTTCTTTAGTATGTATGTAAGCAACTTGATGAAATAGGTTGTATCACGATTCACGAGAGCAAAGCGATTTCCAACATATGGTGGAGCTCTTAAAGGTGATTCAGATGGTCAACTTGCACATCAGTTCCCAAAGTTCTCCTAGACAATTGGGATTTCAAGTAGTACGGTGTAATCATGCTACTATCTCTATGCCTAAAATAGGAATAACGAGTTAATAAAGGCATTTTATTAAGACATGGTACACTAACCTGAATTAAGTCTTCAAATCCCACTCCAAGCCCCCTGTAGTTTCTTGCCAGATATAAGACTAAGGACCGTGTACTTTTCAGAAGCTCATCCCTGCAATACCAGCCAAAATGCAAGCGTTGCTGCAGCTCCTTCAGTTCAATCCCAGCAGCTTCTGCCCAGCTACTCAAACTAGCTACTCGACCAGTTTCTTGTTCAAGGATTGACCTGATACTTTCCAATTCTGCCACCAACTGATTATAGCAAAAAAGTTAAATTAATACACGTTCTGGATCTTTAATTACTGTAAATCAATATCTTTTCTAAAAACATGAAACAACCTGAACGCCTCTTGACATTTCTGCTTCATTCTTAGCAATTTTCTGTCTTTTATTTCTAGAGGCATGTGTTCTTTTTCCAGAATAAAACTTCGGCTGTTGCAGATCCTCCTGGATGTTTTTGGTATGTGGCTGCACTGTAATAATGTCGTTGGGATTTCCGGATGCTCCGTTTCTTCTTGACTTCCCCTCTTGCTTTCTCCTAGAACGTATGACAATCTTATCTATTCCATTTCCCCCTAGGTCATCCTTCCCAATTTCTTCAATAAGCTCCCTTGGCATGTTAAACACTTCAGGAATAGAAGAATCAAGTGTCCTTGTCAAACGACTATGAAAGAATTCTAAAGCTCCAAGCTTTTCTAGTTGCACCAGAATATCTCTTTCTAACCTTGACACTTCTGAATCCGCAAACATGTTTTCCAGCATGTCAAGATTTTTCATCAGTAAACCAAAATTAAGAGCTTTGGTTGTGTTTAAATATGTTGGTGTCTCCCCCTCAGGGGATATCCCAATGTTATCACTTCCAAAATATATATTGCTAGAGGATCCTCTGCCGATTCGCATCTGATGAGAGAAAGCACAAGTAAGCTATGACACGCAAATTCGAGAAAAGACAAAAGGCAAGAAAGATGCTCCTTAAGACAGGCTTTACTTCTAAGAAGAGAAGAAAGGACCTTTGCTTCTGCAATTACTGATGAATCACTAGGCCACAGTTGAGGTTCAGATAAACAAGTCCGCACTCTGAAAGGATCACTATGTGAAGGTTCACAGTCCCCGTTGATAAAAGGTTTAAGAGTCCGAGCTGGATCGTACAAAGCCTCCCTTCCTTTGACTGTATAATGAAGATGAGGTGTAATGAATACAAAGTCTGTTTGTGGGGGTCTTCCATCGGATAATAGTATGAAAAGTGACTTGAGTGACTAACTCTATTTATGATTTAAGAGCCATTACACAAACAGTTTGGCTTAGAACCAACAACCAGTGACATTCCCTCACCAAAGATGCGACAGTGTATAGACAATTAAAATAACATATTTATGCCAGTTTAGATTCAGAGGCATGTTGGACCAGATTGAAGGAACATCTTGTAGAGCTATATTATTGAATTGCCTTCATCCCTTCAAGACTACATCTGTACAAATCAAACGTTACTCTAAGCACATCAAAGAATTACACGATTTCCTGATCGTAGTATCTGCTAAATCTCTGATAATTAACAAGGAACCGGGGTGAAAGGATGGCTTGCTTCCATGAACCAGAAATTCAGTACTTTGACAAGGACAATTGTATTTGGTGCGAACATGAGATGTTAAAGGCGAGAAGATCAATTTCTTTAATTGATTATACTAACAATTTAATAAGCCACAGATAATTTTCAATCTTATCCAATTACAACAAAGTGTAAGGTAATATGATGCATCTAAAGTAATTGTTGACATGATGCACCTAAAGTAATTCTCAACAAATATTATTTTCTGAATACTCTCAAAGTTGAGATTTATGCAGTAGGACAAGTTAGTTACCGTAACAAAACTCAAATTTACCATATAATGAATTCATTTATTTAACATGGTTTGCTCAGCACAAATTACATTATTTGAATGACAAGGATCTAGTAGCATGCAATAGCATTCGTCATCCAATCAGAGGAAAAATATTAGAACAGAGAGTGGAACTTCATTACACATAATGTTGGACCTTTCTTCTTCTTTATTTATTAATATTAATGAAACCGAGAATTTTTTTTTGGCTGCAACTAAAAGCTAGCTTGCAAAATACTTAATGTAGCAGATAAGAATCATAAAACAACACCACACTAATAAAACTGGTTATAATTTGAGCATAGCAACTCTCTCTGAACTAAGGGCCGTATAGTTACCTAAACTGTTGGAATAATCTCAGATAATCAGGCGTTCAGTTGCCATTTTGGTTTTTGTATTACTAATTCATGTATATTCTTGTTGGGTGTTTGAAAAAAAGTCCCACATTGGTAGCTAAAAAGGTAAGGAAATTACACAAAAGGTGTAGGGATACTCTTAATTGTGTGAGGTCTTTTGGAAACCATACTGGCATGGCAGACAATATCACACCATGATAAATAAGAGTATCAATTCTTCACCAAATTTAACTACAACAACATAGATGTATTAGCAATACTTGCAAAAGAATGCATACATGACAAAATAACCTTCGTACTAATACTACTTTTTAATTGTATGGTAATGGGCACACCCACTGCATTCAGCTTGACCTGCATATGCACTAACCGTCACAAAGATCAGTTGACAATCTTTGTGAAAATTTACTAGAAGAGCATAAACATGCAAGCAAGCTCATGTGTGATCAAAACACAAAGGCAGGTAAACCATCTTATAGGATCAACTGAACTAAAGCAACTAATTACATATTATACACAGTTCTTGATCATGCTCAACATTTATGCAACAAGACATGAAAGTAGCAGGTACCCCGTGGAACTAATCAAAGGTGTGCGCCTCGGACACCATGGTTATTAAAAATTAAAAATTTGTGCAACAATTCATGGACATGAAGATAGTATTGTACCAAAAGAATCTTTATTAATTGAAAATAAAAAAAGCAAGACAAATGAGCATTCATCTAAATAATTGAAGGGTACTCACAAGAATGTGAAGAAGGTAAATGGGGTTGAACAGAGAAACCCCACTTAAGGTGCAGCCTAAAACCCATAGCCAAAAAGGTTTTGGTGTATCAAGAAGTCAAGGGGGGTGGGTGAAAGAGAAAGAGTTAGAGTGGGAGTTGGATATACAACAGGTCTTGTCAGACCTGAGCCACTGGTTTCCCATCGCCTTTTTTTTTGGTGTAAGCTCTTCTTTCACTAGTTTACTATATCCACAATTTCCCATTTCATTGACCAAACTAAAATATAAAATTTCAATTTTCTTTTTTGCTTCTTTTCTTTTGATTTATGTATAATCCATCCATTTTATTTTACACGTCTTAGTTAAATTATGCACAATATAGAATAATTAAAGAAAAGTTTGAGTATCATGATATGAAATTTAATGTGTGTACAACATAAAGAAAAGCCACCGTTTAAATATTTTGAACGTAAACATAATTAGGGCCGTCCCAACAAAATTGGAGGCCTAAAGCGAAACTTCACGGGGAGGCCCTGATTTTTCTTTTTTTCAAAAAAAAAAAGGAGAAGAAAGATTGTCATATTTAGTTTTAATTAAAGTCTACTTTTGTCACTTTTTTGGATGCGAAGCCTTTATAATAAATTTGTTCTAACAATTCCATTTCAATTGAAAATATAGCTAATTTATTTAATCTCTCTTGAGACATCATTGATCTTAGATAAGATTTAATAATTTTAATGTTAAAAATGATAAATTGATATAATAATGTCAAAGTAGTATTTGGTGCTGCTTCAATATAATGATTGTTCTTGCAATTGCTTGTATATTTGTAGAAAGTAGAGAGTTTGAGTTTTTATTCAATTTTGAGAATGAATATACAATAACTTTTTTTTTCTACAATATAAATAGTAATACATCTTTAGTAAAAAGTGGGGCCCCAATTTATTGGGGGCCCCAAGCCATTGCCTTATTGGCTTTATGGTAGAGACGGCCATGAACATAATGAAAACAAGTATTTGCTCAGTCTAAAGAGAGAGTTCTTTTCCGAAACATCTAAGAAAATAAAGCAAATTAAATAGGGGGAGAATATTTTATAACACACTTCTTTCTCAAAGTCCGGTTGTAATTCTTGCCGCTAAAAGAAATGAAATAACTAGCACAACATGGTGATTTTTAATAAGCCGACAATACAATTGAACTAATATATTGTCATCCGGTGCCTATTTATTCGATTTGTGACATTTAAATTATGATGCATCATGAAAGTTTCAGCCTACGGTCGAGATGATTTGCAGTTCCGCCCCTTTTTAACTCGACTTGACTCAATGAGCTTCACTTTTTTTTTAACAAAAAAATGTAATTTAGACGAGCATTGACGAAATATTTGGTCATTTATGTATATTCTTTTAAATGATCGTGGCAAGGTAGTGTATAATGTATTTTTAGCATATTGTATGAAATTGGATGAAAAATGTCATTGAGATTTATGCAATGATTTTCGATTATGCTATTTCATTAGTACATGTTTTAAATGGGAACACATAGAGCCAAGATGCCCGATGAAAATTTTATTAAATATCGTTCAACAACATTTCTTTTGGTAATCTCTTTATAAACAATAGAAACTTTTAATACTTCCAAGATTCAGCAACAAAATATGAATGACAATGTGAGCCGAATAAGATTTTTTTTTGGTAATTAAAAACTTTTAAATAAATATGAAAATATGCATTTTACATCCTAAGGTTAGCTACATCACAGCCAGCTAATCTCATCTTATTTCTACCTCTCAAACTAGCGAGAAGTTGCACACTAGTAATTTGGAATCAAGCTACTGGGACCAAGATTTTAGAAGCTAAGATTTTGCAATGAACTTTTGTAGAACCCTGCAACATTAATGTTGCTGATACACGCAATTTCCCTGGTAATAATGTTGAAATCCCTTGCCACACGTTTAAAGATTTTGACATTCCTCATATGGTCATACATCTAGCTGCATCCAGGCCATCAACCTTTTCCATATATCCCCAGTAAAGCTACATTCACAGAAAATAAAGATGATCTCTTGTTTCCATATCTAGATTTTGCACAAAACACATAAAGGACTCACATTCACCCCCCATCTTACTAGCATGTCCTTAGTGAGTAGCTCCCCATGACAATGCAGCAACCACGTAATGGAAATTGCTTTAGTCCTCGATGCATTATTACACATTAACCCATTCCATGGGGATTTCAGAATGATCCCCCAGTAGCTGCAAGTAAATAAATGGTCTTGATTTTCTTCTCATCTTGTGGTCTTTGCAGTTGGTTTAGCACATCTTTAGACCCCGGTATCTTACTAATCATCCAACTAGCCTGTTGAGGCGCAGGTGCATTTTCCATATATAGTTTGCCTTTTATGTAGTAGATATGGATCTATTCGATCCATAATTTGTGATGTGGAGAGCTAAAGCATTGAAATTTGCACCTTTGATGCAATGAAGCTCCATAAACAAAGTGAAGGTTCCAAATGTGGTTACAACTTCTATTTTTTGGTTGAAAAGATAAATATATTGATACCTAATATGCATCAAAACAGAATATAAGGAACAATGCGAACTAAAAGTTACGTGTAGAGGTAGTCCGTGGAGTAGTACTAATAATATTCAGTATTCCTAAGAAAAGTAATTCCTACATTTTCTGCCATAACAATGTATTGGTAGACAAAGGAAGAACTGCTAGATACACAACATGATCAATTTTGAGAGAGGGAATTTCAAAGTTCTAGTTGGGGAATTGTGCAATTTCAATCTTGATTTTCTGAAATGATCATCAACAAAATATACATGATTTGAAATGTCATAATTTCGAATACGGAAAATTAGAATCTCACACCATCAATTTTATTTTATTATTAAGTAGTAGAAAATAAAATTTAAGGGAAAGAAATCTCCCTTTTAGTAGAGCTAGCACATATATACAAGAATGAATTCTCTTTCATAACTTGACAAAACTGGGTGAAAGAATAGAAAGCCCAACTCTTAAGAATTCCTAATTCCCACATAACCCATTATTAAACCCAAACCCTAACCGCAGCAAAAGCAGTAGTACCTCAAACACAAAATCATCCCCAGAATGCTTAATAACTCCCTTCTAAGGTTCAAAGGCGTTTGCAAATCATGGCGTTCTCTCATTAAAGATGGCCAATTCATCAACCAACACTGTTGCACAAGTGACGCCCCACTTTGGCATGATTGTAGAGTTTTCTTGAGCCTCTAGTTCCAGACTACCATCATATATTGAGTGATGAAATTGTAACTTCTTTCAATGGCTTAGTTCTTCTGGCTACCCCTCAGACTTGTTCTGTGTAACCCGGCCATCAATTAAAATTGAGGGGGAGGGTTACAATTATTGTTATAGTTTAGGCTACGTTACGTTTCTTCCTTAGAGGATTACAAAATAGTAAAGGTAAAGGATTCGGCTCCATATAACTTTCAACTATTTTCGACCAAGAGTGATACGTGGAAATTGATTGATCACGGGTTACCTCCACACTGTGCCTTCTTCAATATGGTTATAGCTGATGGGATTTTTTATACGATCATCATTTTAGAGAATAGATCTATTTTACGTCTATGTTTGAAAAATGAAAAATTTGAGCAAATAAAATATCCAGGTTGTACTGATGAAACATCAACTCTATTTACCCAAGGAGAAGGCCTTTTCTTGGCTAAATTTTTGACCTCTACTAATGGAATGACTCATCTGGAAGTTTGGTGTATGAAAAGGAATGGAATGAGCAGGTCATGGAGTAAAATTTTGGCAATTCCACCAAGTACATGCAGATATGGTATGCAATTCCATGAAGTACATGCAGATATTATTAAAATTTACAAAGGATGAAGATTTGTTGTTTCTGAGTGATGAAAAAACATTAGTGATATATTCAAAAAGACAAAAATTTAAAATTATTGTATCACGATCCTACCATCTCAACAAGGCTGTAACATATGTGGAGACTTTAGTCTCTCCCAATGTTAGCTTTGTAGCTGGATTTTGTAGTTATTATTTTCTGTTTCTTTAAATTGATTTTAATTAATAGTCGCTTTTTATAATTTTCTCTTTTATGTTTGGGTCTGTTAAAAGGTAGCAAGAAATAGAGTGCACTTTTTGCAGACAATTAATTTTAGAGGCTTAAATTTAGTTCCTTTTCAGCTAAAGATTTAATCCAAGATGCATGGAATATGATTTGATTCCATAATAATAGTAAAATTCTGGCATTACTGTATTTCCTGAGAGTTTTTCGAGCTTTATATATTTGATTTATTACTTTGCTATAGTAAACTGCATGAATTCATCGAAAAGAAAAAGTGATCAAGTGGGCTTCGAATCACGCTAGCATGTCGTGCCACGAATATTGGCAATGATTTTCCTATCCAATACTTACTATAGTTGAAGAATTTGTATTGGATCCAATGGCTAGAAAGTATGAGTTACCAATGTGTTATCCACCCAATAACTACAAAAAAAGTGAATTAAAAAGTCATTATATGAGTTTTTAAAAAAATAAAACAAATTACTAAAAAATGAAATTTACCTTGAATTTGTAGGTTTAGATTGTGTTAAATGTTATGTTGGAGGTAATAGAGTAGTAATTTAAAGTTATATGGGGTTTATAATGGTGGGAAGTTGATTATGGGGTGGGGGGGGGGTTCGGTTTTTAGGGATTGGGTGGGTTTTGGGATATTTGAAATGGGGAAGAAAGGGGTTCTGCCCCGTTTTTAGTTACAGTTATGCGACCGACATGCGACCGATTGTCGGTCGCATAGCTGTGACTAATTTTTCTGTGACCGATGTGCGACCGATTTTCGGTCGCCACTTTTTTTTCGTTGAATGTGCGACCGATTTTCGGTCGCCACTTTTTTTTCGTTGAATGTGCGACCGAAAATCGGTCGCACAACTGTGGAGACCGAAAATCGGTCGCATGATGGTGGTCTCAGATTCAGCTTTTTTTAGTAGTGTGTGTGGTTTTGTAGCACACCTGTGTTCGCCACCTGTAGCAACACGATTGAAAGGGAAAAGGTTAATATTTCAGCTAATATGATATCCAAAATAAACAGATAACATCCGACGTTCAGCTGCTTCATCTTTAACCCTGTCTAAAACTAATTAGTCATATATTCTAAAGGTAGAAGTAGGTAAAAAAACTTTTTTTTGTGGATATATGCTAGAAACGATGTATAATAAAAAGTGTATCTCTGTAGAGGTATGGAAACTAGAGAAACACTTCCGAAGAACTATCACCAAACAATTAGAAGGAAGTAGTCTGAGTACCAATCTAGTAATCATACAGCGAGGACAACATTTGTATGGAAGTTGTTAAAAAATAGAAGCAACTGACTGTATAGTCCAGTTTCTGGGCATTCATGGAGATTCTCTGGGCGGTTCCTTTGCTGGTTGTGCCTTAACTATGAATTTCTCACATTTTTCTTTAGTAAGCAAGTAAGCACCTTGACACAGTAGGGTTGCAAATGAGAGCAAAGTGAATTCCCAACATATTGTTGCTATTTAGATGGTAAAGTTGCACATCAAATGCCCGTGTCTTCCTTCTTAACATGATTGCAAATTGGAACTTCAAGCACTATGTTGTAATTATTTTACTATTTCTATGTCTAAAATGGGAATAAAGTGTTAATGCAGAAATTTCACTGAGATGGTTCACCAGAATTAAACCTTCCAATGCCACTCCAAGCCCCATGTAGTTTCTTGCCAGTAGAAGACTAAGGACGAGTACTTTCTAGAAGCTCATGTGTCATTGTTCCAGTATAAAACTTTGGCTGCTGCAAATCCTCCAGATGTTTTTGGTAGGTGGCTGCACTACAATAACATCATTAACATTTCTGGATGCTCTATTCTTCTTGACTTCCGCTCTTGCTTTGTCATCCTTTTCAATTTCTTCAATAAGCTCCCTTGGATGTAAAATACTTCAGGAAAAGTAGCAGAATCAAACGTCCTTGACAAACGAGTATGAAAGAATTCTAAAGCTCCATGCTTTTCGAATTGTACTAGAACATCTCATTCTAGTCTTGAAACTATTTTTTTTTTAATTGGTAAAAGGCTATGACATTAATGAATCAGCAACAAGAAGGTGCTGTAGTTATGTACAGAGGAAAAGAAAGACCTACTGACTACTATGCAAAGAGCTCAAAAAATCTACGTACCATGGCTAATAATTCATTTGCAATGGCCATGTTACACCAAAACAGAATGAAGAGATTTGGTTGTGTTTAATTATGTTGGTGTCTCCCCCTCAGGTGATATCCCTATGTTATCACTGCCAAGATTTCCATATATATTGCTAGTGGACTCTCTGCCGATTTGCATCTGACGAGAAAAAGCACAAGTAAGCTATGACAAATAGAGAAAAGACTAAAGGCAAGAAAGATGCTACTTAAGACAGGCTTTACTTCTAAGGCGAGAAGGAAAGACCTTTACTTCTGCAGTTATTGATGTATCACTAGTCTGAAAGGATCACAGTGAGAGGTTCAGAGTCCCCATTGATAAAAAGTTTGAGAGTCCGAGCTGGACCATATAAAGCCTCCCTTCATTTGACTCAATAATGAAGATGAGGTGTGATGAATTAAAAGTCTTTGTGGGGGTCTTCCATCGAGATAAAAGAATAAAACGCAACTTGAATGACTACTAATACTATTTATGATTTATAGAGGTATGCAGAGAAACACTTCTGAAGAACTATAACCAGATAATTAGAAAGAAATAGTTTGAGTACAAATCTAGCAATCATACAACGAGGGACACCATTTGTGTGGAAGTTGTGAAACTAGAAGCAACTGACTGAATAATCTAGTTTCTTGGCCTTCATGGAGGTTCTCTGGGTGGTCCCCCTTTGCTGGCTGTGATTTAATATGTATGTAAGCTACTTGACACAGTAGGCTTGCACACTAGACATGCTTTACTTCTAAGATAAAACCTTTACTTCTGCATTTACTGATGTATCACTAGTCCACAGTTAAGGATCAGATAAACAAGTTCGCATTCTGAAAGGATCACTATGTGAAGATTCACAGTCCCTGTTGATAAAAGGTTTGAGAGTCTGAGCGGGATTGTATAAAGCCTCCTTCCCTTTTGACTGTATAATGAAGATGAGAGGTATAATGAATATAAAGTCTGTTTGTGGGTGTCTTCCATCGAGATAAAAGAATGAAAAGTGACTTGAGTGGCTAACTCTATTTCTGATTTAAGAGTGATTATGCAAACAGTTTGGCCTAGAACCAACAACCAATTTCTCAACCAAAGATGCAGACAATGTATATACATTTAAAATAGCAGTTTATGCATGTTTAGTTCGGAGGCATGTTGGACCAGATTCATAATCCAAAAAGGGAAAAAGATTAGAAATAGGAGTGGAACTTCATTATATGTCACGCTGAACATTTCAGTAAGGGCAATAAAGAAACTTTTTTTTATTTACAACAAAGATAAGAAAATTTATTGGCTGCAGCTTGCTTGCAAGATATTATTGAAGTAGCAGATAAGAATCATAAAGCAGCAGCACACTAATAGAACTGGTTATAGTTTGAGTATGTCACTCTCGGCGTGCCATACTGTTAGTAGTGTGAGATCCTTCAGCGTGCGAGCATGATCCAAAGCGGACTATATCACACTATGTTAAGAGAAACTTTGGGCTGGCTTAGCCCAAAGTAGTTGCAAGAGAACATATACATGACAAAATACCCTTTATACCATTATTATTCTTCACTTTTATGGATAGTGGGAGGGTCGGGCGCACACAGTGCATTCAGCTCGACCTGTATATATAGTTGAATAATTTCAAACATATCTATATTCTAACTGTTTTTGCACTAACTGTCACAAAGAGGAGCATAAATATGCAAGTCAGACAATCCTTTAACTTGTTAGTAAGCTTATGAGTATGATCAAAACACAAAACCATCTTACTATATCAATTCTTGATCATACTCAACACAATGCAACAAGACATGGAGATAGCAGATAACCCGTGTAATTAGTGCAGGTGCATGCAAGCTGGCAGTGAAACAATATTTATGAAAAAAGATTATGGGTACTCACAAGAATGGATAGTCCGTGCCCAAAGCTAGTATTTTTATTAATTGAAGATAAAAATCTAGAATCTTTATCAAATGAGCATAAATTGGTGCACCAAAAACAGCATATAAAGAGACCCAGTTAAGATGCAGCCTAAAACCCATAGCCAAAAACGTTTTTGAGTATCAAGAATTCAGGGTGGGTGGGTTAAAGAGAAAGAGTTGGAGTTGGATATACGGTAGGTCTTGTCAGACCTGAGCCATTAGTTTCCCATCGACTTGGTGTAAGCGAGCTCTTCTTTCACAAGTTCATATATCCACAATTTTTCATTTCTTGACCCCCAAAAAAACAAAAAACAATTTGTATTTTTCTCTCTCTCTATTTTATTTAGTTTTATTTTGGTTGATGTATAATCCAACTATTCATTTTATCTATCTCAGTTCGATTATGTGAAGGTAAATAATTTGGTGAAGGTTTTGAATCTTATGATTTTAAAACTTTATAAATGTGTATAACATTAAAAAATTAACCTTTGACTCTTATGATTTGAGTATGTCATGTTGTTCATATAAGAAATAGTCCTTGATGCTAAACTGAAAATTGAAATTAAATAATTGCTCATGTACAAAGAATTTTTTCTCGAAATATGCTAAGAAAATAAGGCAAAATAAAACCGGGGGAGGGGGTGGGGTTGTCATTTTATAGTATTGCCTTTTTGACTTTTTTTGGTCAATAAAGTTTTTGTTTTTTATCAAAGAATTACATATCAGTTCAAAACTTACAAAAAACTCCACACTTTAATGTCTGTAATGGACCAATGTGGTCTAACATCGCAGACTACTCTAGCTATATCCTAAGATCCCTTTCAAGTCAAGGGTAGAAATTCAAACAAGAAATAGCTCTCACTATTTTCATAAGCTCTGCACATCACCACTTTGGATTACCCGCCTTACTAAGCCGTCCTCTCCTCGTTGTTTCTGTTGGAACACCCTGTTGTTACGTTTCTCTTCTTCCACACATAATAGACACTAGCAGCCAATACTATCCTGTAAATGTTAGCTCATGGACTCCCCCCTTATAATTCTTAATAGTCCAATGCAGCTCCTTTCCCATGTAAGTGCTTGCCTGTTGATGCTGAGCTATTTCAACATTTTGTTCTTCTTGACCTTAGTTGAGTAACTACATTCAAAGAAGATGTATGTGGTTTATGCTTTCCAAGTGTTTCTGACATAATGCACATGTGTAGTTAGGTAACTCCAATTCTATCCTTAGTCTGTAACCTCCCATGAGTAGCAAGAAACAAAATAAAGATCCATTTGGGATGTCCTTAAGTTGTAGCACGTAAGTCTTCTCCATTCAACGTTTTGGTATATAATTGAACTAATATATCGTTATGGTGCCTACTTATTTGATTTACCACTTTTAGATTATGATGCATCATGAAAGTTTCAATATTTGAACGAGATGATCATCTATATTTTGACGCCTTTTCATCTCTAATTGAATCACAATACTCCACTTTTAAGATCTAGTTTGGACGAGCATTGACAAAATATTTGGTCATCGATGTTAATTTTGTTATAGGATCGTGGAAAGGTAGTGTTTAACGTATCTTTAGCATACTATATTGGAAGAAGAAAGTTGAGATTTATATATGCAATAACTTCCGATTATGCTATTCATTAATACATGCTTTGAATGGGAATACATAGAGCGAAGATGCCAGGTGAAGTTTGAAAATCGCCAACACATTCCTTTTTTTATTTGATTCTATTTTCTTTATTTTTATCCCGGTATATTAATCAATATTCCAAAGTCAATAATTTTTTCTTCATCCGTATAAACAGTAGAAACCTTTAATACTTCCAAGATTCGGCAAAAAATATGAATAAAAATGTGAGTAGAATGACAACCTTTTTTGGTAATAAAGAACTTTTTATTAATTACCAAAATATGCATTTTACATCCTTAGCTTAGATACATCACATCCAAATAATCTCTTCCCATATCTATGTCTCAAACTATATAAGTATATTTTTAAATTTTGTAACAATGAAAAAATGCACATCAGTAATCAGGAACTAAGGTTTTGCAATGAACTTTATAGAACTGCAACTTTGATAATGCTGATGCACGCAATTTGCTTAGGTTGAAATCCTTTGCCACACCTTCAAAGATTCTAACATTTCTTTCTCTCTAAATTGCGTTGGTAAATTTTGCATAGACCAATTTGATGCGTCATGCTTGTGTAGTTCTCCCTTTACTTCTTAGCATAATCTATTCTAAGTGTTGACTCCAAGTTCCCTCATATAGACATTCAGTTGCAGGCCACCAACCTTTTCCATATATCCTTAGTAAAGCTACAATCACAGAAAAGATGATCTCTTATTTCTATATCCAGATTTTGCACAAAACACATAAAGGACTTACATTCATCCCCCATCTTACTAGCACGTCCTTAGTGAGTAGTTCCCCATGACAATATAGCCACATAGTGGAAATTGCTTTAGTCCTCGACGCATTATTAAACATTAACTCTTTCCGGAGGATTTTAATATGATCCCCTAGTAACTGCAACTAAATGGTCTTGATTTTCTTCTCATCTTGTGGTCTTTGCAGTTGGTTTAGCACATCTTTAGACCCAGTATCTTACTAACCATCCAGCTAGCCTGTTGAGGTATAGGTGCATTTCTAGTGTTTGCCCTTTTATGTATGTAGATATGGATCCATTCGATTTATAATTTGTGAGGCGAAGAGTTAAAGCAAGGGAATTTGGACCTTTGATGCAATGAAGCTCCATGAACAAGTGAAGGTCCCAAATGTGGTTATAACTTCTATTGTTTTGTAGATAGCGATAAATATATAAATAACTAATATGCATCAAAATAAAATAGGGCTTTTTACACAAATATACAAATTTACATCCCTATATTATAAAAAAATAGCAATATTATACAAATTACAATGCATAACAATAATTTTTTCTAGCACAAATATAAGAACTTGAGCCATTTTCAAGAGGGATGATTCAACGTTCCAATTTCGACCTAATAGTTTTCCGCACCGGCCTACCCGTATCCATCCTCGTCGCCGCCGGAAAATCCATCCTCCACCTCGACACCAATGTGGTATACGGCAGTCCCTATCCATCTCTTCCTCTTCACGATATCACTTCATTCCTCCCAATCAAATCCCCAAATTATCCCCCAACAACTCGACGAACCAACCCAGGTCGCACGCACGACCCGATCACTCCACTCCTCCGTTGAAATCTCAATCAAAGGTTGATTTTAGAATAGAATTCCCCAAATGCAAGAACTCTTAATTGATCCTTATAATTACAGCAGCACCAAAGAAATTCGAAACAAAATTGAGAAATTCTTAAAATAAAACCAAAGCAAATATATACAAACTGTAGCAAAGAAGAGACGATTTGTGAGATATAGAGCATAAAGGTAGGTAAATCAAAGCAATATATGAGTTGGCATAGAAGGAGGAGTATCTTAGAAGGAAACGGGAAGTGGAATCCAAATGTCACCTAAAAACGACAAGGCTTTTGTTACGTGGTGACAAAATGATTGAGTTGCTATTGAAATATGAAGTGAATCAGTATATGGAGAAGTTTAAGAGTATAGATGGCAGTTATTTTAGTTGTGATTTATTTTGCAATGTTTGCTTTTGTAGTATGTTTCAAATTTAGCACAAATTTTTGTGAGACCTTGATATTTATACAGTCTGAAATGGAGTTGATACAGTCTGAAACGGTATTGACACAGTCTCATACAGTCTGAAACGAAGTTGATACAGTCTGAAACGGTGTTGACACAGTCTCATACAGTCTTAAACGAAGTTAAAGAGTGTGAAACGATATTGAAATACTATAATACAGTTTGAAACGTTGTTGAAACAGTCTGAAACAATATCGAAACAGTCTGAAACAATATTGAAACACTATAATATCGTCTGAAATATTGTTGAAACAATCTGAAACAGCTATTGAAACAATCTAATATAGTCTAAAACGACATTGAAATACTATGATACAGTCTGAAACGGAGTTGAAACAGTTTGAAATGGCTTGTGAAAAAGTCTAAAACAAAATGTAAAAAATAATGTGAAACAACGTATAAAAAGTGAAATAGCTTAGAAACAGTGAGAAACAACGCACAAACGGGATGAAACAAGGTTGAAACAGTCTAGAAACAGCTAGATACAGTCTAGAAATAGTTAGATACGGTGCAAAACAACCTAAAATGGTACTGAAACAGTTTGATACAATGCTGAAACAACCTGAAACATGATAGACATAGTGCTGAAACAACGAGATACAACGCTGAAATAGTATGAAATCAGGGAAAATAGTGGAGGAAAAGTGAAATTGGGGGAATGGGAGGATTAAAAGTGAAATTGAGGGAAATGGGAGGATTAAAAGTGAAATTGGGGGAAATAGGAGGAAGAATGTAAGGGTTTGCTATGTTATGAGAAAATATTGCTATATTTTTGCTATATTTTGTAATTAACTTTTCCTTTCCTCTATAATGGATAATTTTGCTAAAATATTCCTATATTTTATAAATAACTTCTAATACTTGTACTTTTATGTAAAAATATCAATAAAATACAAAGAACAAAGCTAATTAAAAGTTCATGTATATTGTGTTGAGACAATCCTAAGAAAAGTAATTCCTAGGTTTTCTGCCATAACAATGTCATTGGTAAACAAAGGAGGAACTGCTAGATACACAACATGATCAATTTTGAGAGGAGGAATTTCAAATTCTAGTTGGGAAATTGTGCAACTTTAATCTCGATTTTCTAAAACGATCATTAACAAAATATATGTGGTTTTTTTAACAACAATTATAATTCTGAATAGGGTAAAATCAGAATCTCACACTTCCAAATTTATTTTATTAAGTGGAAATCTCTATTTCATTTTAGTTACAGTTTTTCGTATTTAGAGAAACTAAGCATATAGAACAAGAAAATATCTATTTTATTTTTTATTTTTTATTGTAGGTAACTTGAAAAAATTGGGTGAAAGAATAGAAGCCCAACTTTTAAGAAGACCTAACTCCATATAAACCAGCAGTATATTAATTGTAGTAGTGTTTTTAACCCCCTGCCATTATTAAACCCTAATCCTAATGATAGTAAAATCAGTATGTACCTCAAACCCCAAATCCTTCGGAGAAGGCCTACAAACTTGGAAGATTTAATTAAAAGACCCTTTAAAAACTTGACTTAAATTAATGACTTCTTCTTTTCTTTTTGACTTATTTTTATTGGTGAAAAAATCTTAAGTGTGGTTAAGTGGGAGATGGGGGCCTAATTAGAAATAGAGAAACTTGTGGAAAAGTATACAAATCATCCAAAACGGGTTATTTTCTCCGGGTATAAAAAAAAAGGGGCCTTGCACCATTTTAAATCGTTTCTTCATCCTCTCTTTCAATTTTCTCGAAATCCTTTGATCTTCTTCCATAAGTCTTGTTCTAACTCGAAAATAGACCAAATTTCGGAGCAAAAGCTTCAATTTTTCGATCTTGCAAGGTATTTTGTCACTACATTTGCTTGAGTTTATCTCTTTCGAGGTATGCATTGTGTTTTCTTCATCTAATAAGCTTCAAAAGCTCTGTTTTTTTGCTTTGACGATGCTCCATTAGAAGTCTGGTTTTTAGATCTATAGTTTTCAGATCTGCTGTAACTGTTTATCAACCAATCCTAGTCGATTGTAGACCTTATCGCAATTAATAGACTATTGATGGGAGCTATGCAGTAGCGGATGCTAATTTCTTAAATCAATAGATGGAGATGGCAACATGTCGGTTTAACATTCCAAGACAA
This sequence comes from Petunia x hybrida, assembly GCA_037355625.1. Taxonomy (NCBI): domain Eukaryota; kingdom Viridiplantae; phylum Streptophyta; class Magnoliopsida; order Solanales; family Solanaceae; genus Petunia; species Petunia x hybrida. Next base: position 429,295 of record JBBBVM010000845.1, read on the forward strand.
GTGAAATCATCACTTATCTTTGCAGCACCTCTAAGAAAAATAATATAGAAAGCGAGATGGACGTTGATAACGCTATTTATTTTGTCTTTTATTTTCTTCTTCTTTCCAATTCATTATTTTTTTTCGAAGCAAAATCTTTAATTTTTCAGTTTTGTAGGGTGTTTTGTCACTACATTGGCTTGGGTATAGCTCCTTCAAGATATGCGGTGTGTTTTCTTCATCTAATAAGCTTCAAAAGCTCTATTTTGTTGCTTTGACGTTGCTCCATTAGAGGTTTGGTTTTCAGATCTGTTGTAACAGTTCATCAACCAGTCCTGTCATTGATAGACTTTACTTATTACAATTAATAGACCATTGATGGGCAATTATGCAGTAGCGGATACTGATTTCTTGGATCAATTGGTGGAGGTGGGAACATATTGACTTGAGATTCTAAGACAAGTGAAATTATCACTTACCGTCGCAACACCTCTTAGAAAAAAAATCTTGAAAGCGAGATGGATGTTGATAGGGCTATTTAGTTGTGCTTGAATTGTTGCTTTAGGTTATAAAATGCAAGTTGATCGATTGAAGACTAACGTATTGAATAATCGACAAAGAAGAAAATTACATCGCCCTTCCAACTTTTCCAAGAACCCCTATATAATCTTCTATCTTTTATGTATCAAAAAGAATTTTCAGTAATGAAAGCTTTAAAATTATTGTTAGTTAAATAAGACTTTTGGTTGATACAAATTTTGTGTGCTTTCATTTACTTGGCTTGCGCCAATATTTAATCCAATTTACAAAGTAATACCTTACATTAAATTTCCTAAATCAAACTTGAATGACACTTAACCAAAAAAATAATTATACTACTCAATTTATTATTTAATGACCATCACGAAGACAGTTGATTATAAAACATAATGATTGATAGTATTTAACGAGTGGTTTACACTCAAGCAGTAGACAACCGATTATCAACTATTAGAATAATGTATTTGATTTAAAATATTTAGTATTAAATTAATAAATAAGTAATATCTTAACTACTTACTTATGGTCCATTATAATATCTCATCAACTTAACTTTAGTTTATTTACAAACTTAGTGAAATACTAATTCAATAAAAAGTCTATGCACAACCTGGCTGTAGTCTATTGTGCACCTATCGTGTTTGGTATTTAGGGTTTGGAATTTGGGGTTTAAGGTTTAGGGTTTAGGGTCTACGCTCTTGAGATTTGGGGTTTTGTGTTAGGGTACATGTAGATGATTCTGGCTTAATGAGTATATTATCAACGACCTAAAATTACACTATATTTGATGATCAAACTTAGTCAAGTTGATCATATACGGATAGGGTTTTACTAACATTTAATATAAAAAACCTATATTAAACAATAAAAAAGGGTCATTTGATGGTGTACAAATTAGGAAACCATTGACATGACAAAGTTCTTGCACAATGTACCATAATAATGATCATTAGCATTGATAATGAATGACATTTGATAAAATATATGATCTAATGTATACAAATTTTAAGGTTCTGGTGGAACAAGACCTTGTTCCCTAAACATTAAAGAAGATCGTAATGTGAGAAGCAACAGATGCTTCGATTTACTTGTATGGATTAATACCATCTCAAAACATTACTAACATCTTTATTTAATGTTTAAGGGTTGTTTACATATCTATCAAATGTATACAAATATTATGGTTGTGGTTGAACAAGACTTTGTTCTCTATACATAATGGACGATCATAATATGGGAAGCAAGCGATGCTTTGATTTACTCGTATGGCTTAAATTATCTCACAATGTTGTTAACATATTTGTTTAGTATTTAAAGGTTGTTACACATATGTCTCAGTTTTAATACCTCAATTAAATGTTAAGTCAATATCGTCGATGATAAACCTGCAATCTGTAGATTACCAACCTATAACACTTCGGATAGCTGGAAGGAGACACGTGTAGTATTTTATTATTTATAAAATTAGGAGCGGAAATGTGTAATATTTTATTTTATATTAATTTTAAGAGGACACGTGTAATCTTTATTCTATATTTATTACAAAATTACAGTTGGGATTAATATACTCAGAACGATGGATTATCGACTTAGCAGACTTGATATTTTTTCTTAAATAATTCTTTGAATTCTATATCAGTTTTTAAGAGGACACGTTAGTCCTTGGTTTATTTTTTTTTATTTTGCGGTGGGGAGTAATATACCTAGGATGGTCGATTATCAAGTTCACAAACTTGGTATTTTCTTGAAATGATTCTTTACGTTTATTTATATCAAATTTTTAGGGACATTGTAAGATACCTAGGACGGCTGATTATTAATTTAGTAATATAGTGTTAGTTTTTTCTTTAAATGTATTTTTTTTAAATCAAATGACATCATATTATTGATTGATAAAAAATATTATTATGTCGAGGCAGAGATATCCCTTCGGATATTTGAATGTATGCTTATTCTTGCTTTGTATCAAATTTGAAAGGGACACGCGTCATCCTTCTTAATATTAACTAATTTTTATTCTATAATTATCTATGAATAAATCGTACGTAGTTGATTATATATTTAGTAGAGTGTTAGTATTTTTATGAATAAATATTTATTTTTATGATATCAAATTTGAAGTGTTCATATGTAGTCCTTCTTTATATTAACTTATTTTTTCTTTACAATAATATATCAATAAACTTTCAATAGTTAATTATTAGTTTAGTAAAGTGTTACTCCCTCCGTTCCACTTTAGATGAACCCATTTGACTTTGCACGGAGTTTAACAAAGAAAGGAAGAATTTTGAAACTTGTGGTCTAAAATAAATTATAGATATTTGTGTGGCCACAAATCTTCTAGGGATGAGTAAAAGTGAAAATTTCTTTCCAAATTTAGAAAGAGGTCATTCTTTTTGAAACAGACTAAAAAGGAAATAGGTTCATCCTTTTTGAAATGGAGGGAGTATTATTTTTTTAAATTTATATTTATTTTAATTGTTTCACAATAGAAGTTTGAACATTTCTGCAATAAATATGTTTAAAATAGGTCTACTGCTATTACTAGCGACATCAAGGAGAAATAAACACATATTACTATTATTTTATGAATGAACGAGCTATTTCCCCCTTATATACGCAATATTAAGAGAATAGGTACTGTTGCACTTGTCATGGAATGTTAAGCAAACATGTTTTCATCTCCACCCATTGATCCTAGAAATCAGCATCTGCTACTGTATAGCACCACATCAATGGTCTATTAATTGCGATAAGGTCTACAATCGACTAGGATTGGTTTATGATAAACAGTTACAGAAGATCTGTAAACCACAGATCTGAAAACCAGACCTCTAATGGAGCAGCGTCAAAGCAATAAAATAGAGCTTTTGAAACTTAATAGATGAAGAAAACACAACGCATATCTCAAAAGAGCTAAACCCAAGCAAATGTAGTAACAAAATACCTTGCAAAATTGAAAAATTGAAGCTTTTGCTCCGAAAAAAATAAAAAATTATAGAGCTTTCTTACAAACAAAAATTATGAAATGGATAGTGAAATAAGAAAGATGGAACTAAGATTTGTAAGAGTTTGAAATAAATTGTGAGTTCAAGCACTGAATTTGGTCTATTTTCGAGCTAGTACGAGGTGGAAAATTTTTGGGGGTGGGTGGAATTTTATATTTTTGGTAAAAAATTATATTTACGAAGATGGACCATTTTGTCATATTCAGAACTTAGGGGGGTTGGGGTGTTTCTATTTTTTAAAAGATGATTAAACATTAAACATGATTAAATAAATGGAGGTCATCTACCCAATATTTAAAACTTGGAGGTCGTTTTTTTAATTGAAGACTTGGGAGAGGTCAAAGAGCCAAATGCCCTTACAAACTTTCCCTATGATATCATCATTGATATACTGCTAAAACTTCCTGTAAATCCCTTTTAAGGTTCAAAGGCGTTTGCAGATCATGGCGATTTCTCATTAAAGATAGCCAATTCTTCAACCAACACTATGGCCACTGTTGTAGAAGTGATCATATAAATTGTTACTAAATCTTTCTGGCTCGCTGGGACGACAAATATAGATACTACTCAATAGACGCCCTACTTCGACGTGATTCTAGAGTCTCTTTTCTTGAGCTTCCAGTTCCACACTATCATAGATTGTATCCTGGATTTGTGAATTCTTGCAATGGCTTAGTTCTTCTGGCTAGCCATCTTCATGTTAGAATTGTTATGTGGAACCCAGCCATCAACGAATCGAGAACAAATAAATTTGAGGGGCAGCAGTACGAATATTCTTATGGTTTAGTGATGTTTGGCAATATTAGCCTATTTTACCTTAATATTTCCGCATATTTTGATACGTTATTTGCCCATTGCACGAAATAATTGTGATTGTTGCGCTCACTTATTGTGTTTGTGATGTTAGGAATGATTCGGATGAATACGAGTGCAAACAGAGTGAAGATGGATAAAATCGAACAAGAATTGATGAACGTAGCTAAGTGTGGGATATGGCATTAGACGGAAAGCTATGGAGCAAGTTACGGATTTGTCATAGCTTCAGGCTTCCAAAAGCCATAAGCCATGCGACGCATGGCCTGCAGCTTCAAACTTCCAAAAGCCACAAGCCATGCGACGCATGACCTGTGGCGGACGATTCTCAGAAGCCATGAGAAACGCGAGGCTTTCCCATGGCTTTTAGTTCTGCGACCCCAGCTTTTCCAATTTAGTTTAGGCTTAGGATTAACTTATGGGAAGACTTTGTAAACACTATAAATAGTCATTAATGTCGTTTTTAGTAGGGGAATCGAATTTCTGGAGCAAGTTTTGGAGTTCTTACACATTGAACCAAGGGTTTAATTCCTTTTCATCATCTATTACAATCTTTCATCTTTCTTCCACGAATTCTTGTGTTGTTATTATGAATATGAGTAGCTAAACCTATCGCTCTAGGTTTAGAGAAAATACATGAAGGTTGACGTTTGAAAGTTGAATTCTTCCTATTGATTTACCATAACGGATTGTTTATTCTTTCTTGAGTCTAATTGTTTGGTTATTGAGGCCTGATAATTGAACACTATCTACGGTTTACAAGTTGAACTCGACAGAGGGAACTTGTAAATGCAAATAAGAAGGAATAGGGCTTGATTGTGAACCTGGGCATCAGGGAATCAATTTGCGGGTAGGATAGACATATACCTATTCGCCTTGCTTAGCTAAATACAAAGTTCGTTAATGCATGCATATAATTTAACTCCATAGACATATAGGCGTTAGAGTAGCTTGCATAGACTCGTGAAGAATCGAAAGGTTTTCATGAATATAATTAACCTGTTAGTTAGCAATCTAGAAAATCAAGAAGTAGAATCAACTGGAAAACTTAACTGGATTGTTCGTAGCTCTGACCCTGGACCGTTTCTCTATTATTGATAACAACCTAGAATTTGCTCTATTACTTGACTTCAGTTACTTGCTTTTAATTATTTCATTTAGTTAGTAGAAATCTCAACCATCATTGAAAAAGATCCCTGGATAGTTTTTAGGAAATTGTTTGCTAGAATATAGTCAGTAACACTAGTCCTCGTGGGAACGATACTCGACTCACTACTTTATTACTTGTCGACCATGTATACTTGCGTGTGCGTTTGGGAGCAACAAGTTTTTGGCGCCGTTGCCGGGGACTAAATAATTGACTGTTTTATTTTTAGACGATTTGTTATTTTCTATTCAGGTTTAATTTTTGTTTTGAGTTTCTTATGCTGTTTCAGGTATTAGGTTTCTCTTAATCCTTACCTGTAGGAATGGCAGAAGGTCGAGCTTTAGCTGTGCGAGATGTTGCTCTTCCCAGTCTAGAGGGAGTAGCCTCGAGCATAGTTAAGCCAGAAATTACTGGACACTTTGAGATTAAGTCCGGCATGATACAACTGTTACATGCGACTGGACAATATGCTGAATTACCGCACGAGGATCCACAACAACATATCCAGAATTTCTTGGAGATTAGTGACACATACACACCAGCAGAGGTCTCAACTGATTATATTCGATTGATACTCTTTCCCTTTTCATAGATTGGGGCGGCAAAGAAGTGGTTAAAGGCTGAAAAGCTTGGGTCTATCACTACTTGGGATGCTTTAGCGAAGAAATTTTTGGCTAAATTCTATCCATCTGCCAAAACGACTAGGATAAGGAGTGAGATTATGTCTTTCAGACAACGAGATGGAGAATCCTTGTATTCAGCTTGGGAGAGATTCAAGTCATTGCTAAGAGATTGCCCGCACCACAACCAGTCTAATGAGGTGTTGGCCCACACTTTTGTTGAAGGTTTGAATGCTCATACCAAGATCGTGATGGATGCTGCAGCTGGAGGCCAAGTATTGGCCTTGAATTGTAATGAGATTTATGAATTGCTGGATAAATTTTCTCAGAGCAATCCTGACTGGCAGGGTGATGGTAGAGCTCCAACTCAAAAAGCTACTGGAGTACTTCAATTGGATGCGGTTCCAGCGTTGAATGCAAAGATGGATGCGATAGCTAACCAAATTAGCAAGCTAGCATTGCCACCAACTCAGCAACAAGTGCAATCAGTTAAGCAAGTGCAACAGTTTCAAATTTTTTGTGAGGTATGTGGACATGATCATACTACCGAGGTTTGCCCCTCCAATCCAGAGTCAGTTTATTACGTGGGAAATCAAAACAGGTTTTAGGGACAGGATCGGAATCAGTTTGGTAACAGCTATAATCCTAACTCACGAAATCATCCTGGCTTCTCATGGAGTGATAATCAAGCTGCTCAAGGTAATACGAGATCTCAGAATAAGTACCAGAGTTCACAGCCTTAAGCTCAACCACAGCAGTCCAGCAGTTCAGATGAAGATTTGATAAAGCAGATGTTAGCAGGCCAGCAGAGAATTATAGCTGACAATGCATCTCAGGCACATGCCATAAAAGATCTTACTACTGCTCAAAAAGACCTTGAACGCCAAATGGGGCAGTTAGCTGGAGCACAAAATTCTAGACCACATGGAGCACTTCCTGGTAATGTTGAATCGAATTCAAATCTAAAGGGAGTTGAACACTGTCTTGCTATAACTCTAGCCAAGGGTGAAGAGTTGATGGCCAAAACTGAGGAGAATGAGCAACTTAAAGCAGCGGAAGTAGAAAAAGTGGAGAAAGTGAAGAATAAAGAAGAGAAAAAGGAGGCACCTCTACCGCCCCCACCATTCCCACAGAGACTTCAACCATCAAAGGATATGGCTCCATTTCAAAAATTTGTGAGTATGATGAAAGAGCTTCAGGTTACCATTCCTTTAACTGATGTGTTTGAACTGATGCCGTCATTTGTGAAGTTCTTAAAAGAGATTCTAGTGAAGAAGAGAAAGCCACAAGAGATTAATACAATCGAGGTTACGGAGGAGTGTAGTACAATCCTGAGTAAATTACCTCCAAAACTTCAAGATCCTGGGAGGTTTACTATTCCTTGCACTATTGGTGGTCATAAAATTTCTGATGCACTGTGTGATATGGGGGCCAGCATAAATCTCATGCCTCTATCTGTCTGTAAAAGGTTAGGCTTAGGAGAAATCAAGCATACTTCAGTTACTCTTAAGATGGCGGATGGATCACTCACTTGCCCCGATGGTAAGGTGAAGGATGTGTTGGTTAAAGTTGGGAAGTTTACGTTCTCTGCTGATTTTATTATTCTAGACTTTGAAGAGGATCGAGAAGCTCCAATAATTTTGGGAAAACCATTCCTAGTCACCTCGAAGGCAATTATTGACATGGAACTTGGGAAGATGACTGTGAGAGCGCATGGAGAAAAGGTTACTTTCAAGGTTTATAATGAAAAGGATCATATGGCTAAGTTTGAAGAGTGTTCTTTGATAGACTGTGTTAGACGAGAACATGAAAGTAAACCAAAGGAGTTGTTTGAGCGGAATATAGAACAATTTGACAATGGCATATTACTTGTGAAGTTAAAGGAAAATTCTCTTAAGGGAAGGAAAAAGACAAAAGTTCGTCGTAAGAAGAGGAGACGTAAATGCTGGAAGTGAGCTTAAAAGTGTTGTCGTGCCACGACGTTAACTAAGGCGCTTCTCGGGAGGCAACCCAAGCTTTGTATGTAAACGCAAAAATAAAGAAAAAAAATAGAAAAAGAATAAAAAATTCAAAAAGAGTCGTGCCGCGACGTTAAATCAAGCACTTGTTGGGAGGCAACCCAATTTTTATTGTTTTCGTCATTTTATTTCTTTAGTATTACGTAGTTTCTCGTTGTTTTTGCAGGGTTCGGGAGTTCCGGATGGTGAGCTACGTCTGAAGCATTGCTTGGCTCATCGCGTGTATCAAAAATTTCAGTTGGAACAGCTATGCTACCAGAGAAGCGTCGCGTACGCTATAGCGTGTCTCAAACAGTGAGTGACAAAAGTTGGAACGCCATATGCAGGCGTCGCAGGCCCATCGCGCGAGCTAAAACAGTGAGTGGAAATTTTGGGACGCTATACGAAGGCGTCGCGTATGCCATAGCATGAAGCAACAATTCAGAAAAAAGATTTTGACACGCCATGGCAGAGGCGTCGCTCAGTCTGTGGCGTCGAACAAACAGTGAGAGCAGAAATTGATGCGCGATATCCAAGCGTCGCGGTTGGCATATCGCTTCAGGTAAGTTCAAATATTTTAACGGGTCGACCCAGTTTTGGCCCGTGACCGGCGTCCTAAAACACTAAATACCATCCCCTTTCCCACTCCCACTTGGTTTAAACACAAAATCAAAACAAAAGCTGAAACATAAAAACTGTCGTTCATTCCCTTCTCCTTTCCAGTCGATCATCTCGTTTCTCTCCACGAATATGGTAAGCTTCTCTCATCTCTCCCTTCTCTTATTTCTCTCTCACTGATGCGACAAACACACAGTCCCCTTGGCCCTTAGTTTATAGTTTTGATAGTAATGGTGAATTAGTTTTACCCTTGTCGGGTCTTGTTGAAATTGTGAACCCTTGATGGGTAATGATTGGTAATTGTTAAAGTGATCTCCAATACAAAATTTGGAGGGTGGAGCTCTTTCATTTATGTATGAAATCTGAAATTGAAACGAATGCATGTCATGTGTTCGACTAAATGCCAAGGTGAATAAGAGTTGAAATTTTGTGAAGTCTTGAGTAGCAAAAAGTTTAGTTGGCATTCGATGAGCTTTGTGACGACCATGAGAATTAAAATTGATCACTAATGAGCTAAATTTGACTTGATCATGCGTTGAAGTATGCCATAGGCTAATGTTGTGTGCGATATGCACCATAGCTTCACTGTCTCTCATTCCCGCTGCCCCTAATATCTCTTTGGATTAGTTTTAGATTAGTTAGTTCGTATTAATTGCTTTAGAGTATAGTTAGGATTAAGTGTGGGGTCGTTACGACACCCGTTGATTCTTGTATGCGTAGCTACTTGTTTTGCAGGTTTAGGTAATGTTAAGCTCGAGTGTGGGGTGCGCGCACACCCAATGCCTTATCAACAAAATGTCGGGGGAAGTGTGAGTACCCCTTGCTCTACGGACGCTTGGTTGGTTCGTGATGGAGATGGCATCATTGCTAGCGCCAAAGGCTAGATCTTTAGGCCTTCAGGGAAGTTCCTTTAATTCTTGCACTTTCTTTTTGTCGCACTGAGGACACTGCTTGATTTTAAGTGTGGGGTGGGGAAACTTCTATTCTTTTTGAGGTTATGGATGATTGTACCTTTAGGTATTTAATTTTAGAAACTTTTATTTTTGTCACTTGACGTTATTGTGATTTGTTTCTTGCTTTAACATATATAAAGCAAAATGAAAAAAAATTTAGAAAACCAATAAAAATTCCAAAAAGATTTTCTATTTAGTTTTAGTTAGTGGTACAGTCATCCGCCCCGTGGTTTTTCTTATGGCCTCGGTTCATTTCCACTGGTAGACCTTTGAACCGGGTAATTTTTATTTTTAGGAGTAGTATAGTATTAGTTAGTAGAGTATCTTTAGGAAATTGATAGAATGCTAGGTGCCTTTGGTTTGTTTGATGCCGGTGAATTTGGACTTGAGCATTTACTTTTTGTGAATCCTTTTTGGTTTTAAAATTGTGATGCATGCCTAGAAAAAAATTGAATGACCTTCTTGAGACGCTTAGGTTCAACTACTTGACTCTTTTGTGAACTATTGTGCCTTAGGGCTTAAATTTCCACAATGGCACCTTGTTTGCTTGAACCGAGAGTTGGAATGAAACCGTCTTTAGTGAACTATATGCCATGTGTGATGTGAGATATCTTTTCTTATGTTCCGTGCTGCATATTGATGTCTAGAACTTGCCCCCGTGTGTGTTCAAAGCGAAATCCTAGGTTTGCTCTAGTCGGGAGATGATACAGGCGTTTCTTTGATAAACCCTTCTAGCCTTGACTAGTCTACCCTTAGTATTATTCTTCTTAAGCCCTTTTGAGCCTATTGACCTTTTTGTTGGCACCCACATTTCAAGCCTTATCCTTTTTGTTCTTAATTATCTTTCTTTTTGAACCCGTATTCCTTAGAGCACTTAAATTGAAATAATTGATTGTTTGTGGAGTTGTGGTTGGATGATTGAGTGGTTTTTGAGTGGAACCGATGAAAGACAACAATATGGTGCATTTTGAAAAAAAAAGAGAATCATTGGCAAGGTTGAGAAAAATATTGAAAAGAAAAAAAAATGAAATAAAAAAGAGAAAAATAAAGAAAAGAAAATAAAAGAAAAAAGTCTCAATCCTTGCTAGTCTTGTGCAAAAGTAAAGTTGCAAAGTGCTTAAATTGAGAGGAAATTTCTTGTGTATGTTTGGGGTGGTTGTTTGGTTGGTTTTGAGAAGAATGGTGAAAATAAAAATTAAAGTGATGTATTAAAGTTCTTAGGGAGGTAGTCACTATTTATCCATATTTATCCTACCCGTCCTTTAGCCTATATTACAACCCGTAAAGTCCTAGTTAAACCCGATTGGAGTGTGCTTATATTAGTGGAGTCCTACACTACGGGCAAGCCGATGGTACGTTGTGTGTGGCACGTGAATTTCTTTTGGAGAGCGAGTGAATTCTTTCTATATTATGTCCCTCATTTATTCTTGAAATATATTTTTTGTGTGATATTTGGGACGCTCTCTTGATTACTTTTGGTGAGGGCACATGGTTTGCGCGAGATAGGTGAAGTTATTGACTTCTTGGTTGAGTGAATGGGTGTGATTTTGTGAAAGCTTGGTTTCATTGAGTCGGTTGTTGAGATTGAGATGTCTTGAGTTGGTCGTTCTAGTGTTTAAAACTTGGTAAATTTTTGGCATGTTGTGGGTCACATGGTATGTATTTACGCTCTTGTTTAATGGTCGGTATCAACCATAACCATAGGTAGACCTGTTCTATCAAGTGTTGGTATTTAGTAGGGGAGTTGTTTTTGGTGATTGCTCGAGGGCGAGCAAAGGTCTAAGTGTGGGGTGGTGATGTTTGGCAATATTAGCCTATTTTACCTTAATATTTCCGCACATTTTGATACGTTATTCGCCCATTGCACGAAATAATTGTGATTGTTGCGCTCACTTATTGTGTTTGTGATGTTAGGAATGATTCGGATGAATACGAGTACAAACAGAGTGAAGATGGATAAAATCGAGCAAGAATTGATGAACGTAGCTAAGTGTGGGATATGGCATTAGACGGAAAGCTATGGAGCAAGCTACGGATTTGTCATAGCTTCAGGCTTCCAAAAGCCATAAGCCATGCGACGCATGGCCTGCAGCTTCAGACTTCCAAAAGCCATAAGCCATGCGACGCATGAGCTGTGGCGCACGATTCTCAGAAGCCATGAGACACGCGAGGCTTTCCCCATGGCTTTTAGTTCTGCAACCCCAACTTTTCCAATTTAGTTTAGGCTTAGGATTAACTTATGGGAAGACTTTGTAAACACTATAAATAGTCATTAATGTCGTTTTTAGTAGGGTAATCGAATTTCTGGAGCAAGTTTTGGAGTTCTTACACATTGAACCAAGGGTTTAATTCCTTTTCATCATCTATTACAATCTTTCATCTTTCTTTCATGAATTCTTGTGTTGTTATTATGAATATGAGTAGCTAAACCTATCGTTCTAGGGTTAGAGCAAATACATGACGGTTGACGTTTGAAAGTTGAATTCTTTTTATTGATTTACCATAACGGATTGTTTATTCTTTCTTGAGTCTAATTGTTTGGTTATTGAGGCCTGATAATTGAACACTATCTACGGTTTACAAGTTGAACTCGACAGAGGGAACTTGTAAATGCAAATAAGAAGGAATAGGGCTTGATTGTGAACCTGGGCATCAGGGAATCAATTTGCGGGTAGGATAGACATATACCTATTCGCCTTTCTTAGCTAAATACAGAGTTCGTTAATGCATGCATGTGATTTAACTCCATAGACATATAGGCCTTAGAGTAGCTTGCATAGACTCGTGAAGAATCGAAAGGTTTTTACGAATATAATTAACCTATTAGTTAGCAATCTAGGAAATCAAGAAGTAGAATCAACTGGAAAACTCAACTGGATTGTTCGTAGCTCTGACCCTGGACCGTTTCTCTATTATTGATAACAACCTAGAAATCTCAACCATCATTGAAAAAGATCCCTGGATAGTTTTTAGGAAATTGTTTGCTAGAATATAGTCATTAACACTAGTCCTCGTAGGAACGATACTCGACTCACTACTTTATTACTTGTCGACCACGTATACTTGCGTGTACGTTTGGGAGCAACATTTATGCTACGTTTCTTCTTTAGAGGATTATAAAATATTTAGAGTAAGGAATTCATCTTCTAAAAATTTTCAAGTATTTTCGACAAATAATAACACATGCAAATCGATTGATCTCGAGTTACCTCCAAGATATTACAACATATATATTGGAAACATGGCTGTAGCTGATGGAATAGTTTATATGATCATTTCTTCATGGTCGGAGAAATCTATTCTATGTTGTTGGATTTGTCTGTTTAAAGAATCCATCCATAAAGGGGTGCTCTTAAAGTCTATCCAGGTAAAAAAAGATAAGTTACCTGGTAGAGTCCTATATATAAGAAGACAACTACTGTATTCAGTTAATATATACCGTAAAAGACTCAGATAAAAGGGACGTACTTTTTCCTACTTCTCTTTACAAATAAACTAGTGTTTAGACTGTGGATAAAGGGGTTGGCTCTATTACTGTGACAACCACCGATGACCAGTGATTCCAGCCGTGGTAAAGACCGCTTCCGCTTGTAAGGAGAACACATAAGTTCTTTGGTTTGATTAATCTATTTAGTATAGATTTGTGATAATATGCAGATGAATCCTTCATTGGTATCAGACTAGTTATATTGTCCGCTCTAGGCCTAGGCCTCACGGTTTTAAAATGCGTCGCTAGGGTCTAAGGCCAGTTAACTTATATACTGGGGTGTCAGCTAACAGCCCAAGCCCGCTAGTGATATTGTCCGCACTGGGGCTAGGCCCGCACGGGTTTAAAACGCGTCACTATGGTCTAGAATATGCTTACTTAAATACCCAAGATCACTCTTGTATTATGCCGATGTGGGACATTTATTAGCTGGGTGTTACATACACCCCCTCTTATGGACTCAGCATCCTCGCTGAGGTTTGCCGCGCGTATATATTTGAAAAATGAAAAATTTGATCAAATACAATATCCAGGTCGGACTGATAAAACACCAACTCTATTTACTTAAGGAAAATCCCTTTTCTTGGCTAAAGTATTGACCTCTACTAATGAGTTGACTGATCTGAAAGTTTGGTGTATGAAAAGGAACAGAATGAACAGTTCATGGAGTAAAATATTGGAAATCCCATTTCCACAAAGTATTTGGAAGTACAGATATGATATGCAGCCCCTAGGCTTTACGAGTGATGGAGATTTGATGTTTTTGAGGGATAGAAAAACATTGGTGATATATGATTCAGAATTGAAAAAAGTAAAAATTGATGTACCACCATCCCACCATATCGTTAGGGTTGTGACATATGTGGAGACTTTAATCTCTCCTAATGCTCTGTAGCATTGCAACTGAATTTGAAAGTTTTATTATTTTATGTTTCTTTAAATTGATTTTAATTTAATAATCTTTTTTTTTTCTTTGAAATTTGCTCTCTTATGTTTGGGTTTGTTTTAAGGGGTGGAAGGAATTCAAAAGTAGCAAGAAATAGAGTGCATTTTTTTGCAGAGGCTTTAATTCCGTTCCTTTTCAGCTATAGATTTTATCATGGTATATGATTTGATTTCACAATATTAGTAAAATTTTGGCATTACTGTATTTCCTACTAAGAGTTTTGAACTTTATGTATTTGATTTATTATTCTGCATATAGCGAATGACATGAATCCATCAAAAATAAAGAGAGATAAAGCTTCGCTATACCTATAGTAAACTGAAAGATATTCCAGAGAGGAAACCACATATGGGGATTCGAATCCCGCTAGCATCCCGTGCCCCTCAATAGTGACAATGATTTTCCTATCCAATACTGTAAGTTGAGGAATTTGTATCCCCTATGTGTGATCACATCTTACTGCACCTTGTAGCTCACCCATGTTATCGGCCTGTAGCAACACGATTGAAAGGCAAAAGGTAATTAATATTTCAGCTAATATGATATCCGAAATGAACAGGTAGCATCCAAAAGTCAGTTGCTTCCTCTTGTGGATATTCTAATGTTGAAGTAGGTAAATAAACTTCTCTTGCGGATATATGCTAGAAACGGTGTATAATTAAAGTTCCAATGCATGATCGAGATAATCTGCAGTTCGATCCCTTTTCAACTGACTTGAATAAAGAAACTTCACTTTTTAATTACTCACAAAATATTTGATCATCGATGCGTATTTTATTATAGGATTGTGGCAAGGTAGTATATAACGTATTTTTAGCATACTATGACAAATTGGATGAAAAAAATTTATCGACATTTACGCTATTTCATTAGTACATGTTTTGAATGGAACACATAGAGCTAAGAAGCCAGATGAGGATTTAATTAAAAATTATTCAACAACATTTCCACTGTTATTCAATTCTATTTTCTTTGTCTTTATCCTTGCATATTAATCAATATTTGAAAATCGATAATATTTGACATATGTACATGTACAGTAGAAACTTTTATTACTTTTAAGATTCGACAACAAAATATAAATAATAATATGAGCCGAGTAAGAGTTTTTTTGGTAATTAAAAACTATTTATTAAATACCAAAATATGCATTTTACATCCTTAGCTTAGCTACGTCACAACCAGCTAATCTCTTCATATTTCTGTCTCTCAAACTATATACATTGTAGATTCTGTGACAACGTAAAATTGCGCACTTGTAATCAGGAACCAAGCTATTGGGACCAAGAATTTAGAAGCTAAGATTTGCAATGAACTTCTTAGAACCCTGCGACACCCTTGCCACACCTTCAAAGATTCTGATATTTCTTTCTCTCCAAATTGCATTGGTAAATTTTGCGTTGACCAATTTAATGAGTCGTGCTTGTGTAGTTCTAGAACCCTTTACTCCTTTGCCTAACCCATTCTAGTTGTTGACTCAAGGTTGTCCTCATATGGTCATTCAGCTAGCTGCATCCAGGCCATAAATCTTTTCCATATATATCCCTAGTAAACTACATTCACAGATGATCTATTGTCTCCATGTCCAGGTTTTGCACACAACACATGAAGGACTCACATTCACCCCATCTTAATTACTAGTGTATTTCCCAAAAATGTATCAGGTTTTACAATTAAATTTATATTTAATTGAGTCTAAGGCGACCGTTTTATATCTCAATTCTATCGATTGATAAGCAATTTACGTTGACAGGTAATCGACTTTAAAAGTGTAATCCGAAGACAATGCAAGTATCGATCTCAATGGTGCAAACACGATGACAATTTCGAATAAACGATACGAGTACGGGAGTAAACAAACAAGATGAAGCAATCAACGAACTAGCACTTCACGATGATGCAATTCCGATCAAACTCTTTATCGAAGACAAATTACGAGTTGATGTTAGTCAGGGGCAAATAGCCTTTAAGTTTTAGCAGATTCGATGACAAAATCGAAGGATGGTGCTCCAATGGAAGAGATGGATCTCCTTCCACGTTTGAACCAAGCCGCGATCGGAATCTGAATACAATGGTTGCCTTAAGCACAGTAACTTGTGAATAGTACAATTATAAAAATGGCTTGCTTAATGGGAGGAGAGTAGCTTGAAGAATAAAAATAATATTGTTCAGATGAACGTGTGTTCAAATGGAGGAGGAAGACTCTATTTATAGGCTGATGATGAGCACTTCCCAACCCTAGAAGGACTCTCTCTTTCCACGTCTCTCTTTCAACAACTGCACACGTCCCTTGAAATACGTTGGGTCTGTTCCGATAAAAGTGGGATAAGGCCAATTAAGTCTATCTGCTAAAACTAACGTCTTCGTAATCTTCCAATCAAGTTGTTGAATCGAAAACACATCAACCAGCAAATATCCTCGGAAGCTGCAGCAAAACCGAACACATCATCTTTGTGTGAAGAACGAAAATCGACCAATACAGATAGTCCCCCACTTGCGAAGTCCTGTGATCGTAACACTTTGCAAGTGGCCTGAAATTTAAAGCGGGAAAACACGTGGAGCGTCCGTGTCCCTTCATTTTGAAACGCCAAACCGTCGCTTCAACTTCAAATCATTGCACGTGTCAGAGATCGTGCGGACGACAGTTTTCGCCGGTTCCCAAGATCATGATGGCCTTTGCTCTATAAATATCGGTTTCAAATCATTTCTACAAACTTTACATCTTCCAGACTCTTGAAATTCTCCAAAGTTCTTCAAAATTCTTCAAAGTCCTTTAAGCAGATTCATCACTCGTGGTTTGTACTAATCAGTTCTTGATCCTTTAGTTAACTGTTTCAGCTTGTTGAACTTGCTCTATAATGTCTTCTCAAAACGTAACTGATGCCGGAATTACTCCCTCCGCCGCCGTCACCGCCACGGCACCACCGCAACTTGCTGCTGGTCCTTCAGCAGGCAAGAAGGGAAAGAAGAGGGAGAGGAAACCCAAAAACTTTGGTCCAGAAAAACACTACACTGACATTCTCCCGAAGAAGTTCACATACGAAGATGATTGCAAGGTCAGTACTCAAAACGATGTTCAACTGTCCAAAAAGAAGAACATCCCTGTAGATTCAGTTTTTTACGCCGTCACTGAGGAGTCGATACCACGAATCAGGGAGGATTGTGGTTGGAAAGAAGGTGAGATCGATGTAATATGCCCTCCGAGGGGATCAAATCTGACCACTTTTTACGGCGGCCATTCCGCCATTTTGACATATCCATTCACGATAGGATTCACTTTGCCGGTTGACCCAATAGTCGAGGAGTTGTGCCGACTGTACAAAGTTTGTTTAGCGCAAGTTTCACCGATGGTGTGGTGCTTGGTCGCCATGTACCGGTGGATCGACAAGAAGGTGGGGGTGGAGGTCACACTTAGACACATCCTTCACTTATATTCTCCCAGAGTTTATAAAGCCGGCATCATCACCGTGCAAAAGCGAGGGAGTCGAGCCTTAATTTCCGATAATGACGATGATCTCAGGGTGTGGGATCAACACTTCGTTTATATCCCGACAGAGCAGCTCGTGGCTCCGGGGGTTGAACGTCTCCCAGTTGGCTGGAATCGCACACGTAAGTCTTTTATTTTGCTTGGTCGTATATTTTTCCATATCTTACTCTTGTGCGTGTGCGCAGCCAGCAGTGTTATGTTCGAGCTAGTTCCGGACATCGTGGACTGGCTGAAGAAGGTTTTGAACGAAACAACCAATGACCAGAGGGCCTGGAAACCGATCGCAGCCCTTTTGAAAGTGAAGGCAAAGAACCATGGTAAACTTAGTTTTGCCCTCAGCTGAGATGCATTTTTTGTTTAACTTTAACAGATTATCTTTAACAGGCATCACTGGCGCTGTTACTGGACCGGTTGAAGACTTGGCCGGCGAGGAAGAGGTCGAGGAGGTCGAGGAGGTCGAGGGGGATAAAGTGAGTGAAACTCCCCCGAAGAAGAAGAAGAAAACCTCTTACCAAGACCTTAGGACGAAGTACTTGGCAAAAAATATTTCGCAAGGGGCTGGCTCATCGGCTGAACCCAAGCCGATCGAGCAAATTGTTAAAGGGGCTGTCTCAGCAGTCGAGGCAGCGAAGGCCATCGAGGAGGGAAACCTTCCTCGAATTCCCTCTGAAGAGGAGGGTGAAGAGTCTGGGTCTGACCTGCCATTGAGGCGGCCGAGAAGGCCAAGGGAAGAAAAGATGCTTGAGGCGGCTGAACAACTCAAAGCAGCTGAGGAATACGATCAAGTCCAATCAACTGGCTTCGGTGAAGATAGGCAGCCAGCTCTTTCTCCGATTGCGGAAGACATGATTGAAGTAACTTCTGGCTCTGGGGGAAAGGGAATGGCCATGACTCCAGCTCATGATGTGTTTAACGTTGGGGGCGTCGATGGTGCTCCTTCCGACAACGTGCCAGTGGAGAGGGATCCCAGGAAAGGTAAGTTTCCCCTTGATCGTCCCACGGCAACAACGAAGTCAAAGCATACAGAGAGCTCAGGCTCGTCATTCTATGCGTCGGACCATGAAGAGCCCATCGTTCGCTTTCCTCGATTCGAGGAGGCCGCTGCCTTTGCTGCTTACAAGAGATCCAAAGCCGCAGGAGAGGCCAACGCCCGATCGTTGACTGTTAGTGTTCCTGGGGAAGTGGATCTGCTTCGGCGCCCAAAGCATCTTGCTGACTACTTTTTTGATGTGATGGGGCCAATGGAAAAAGCTCGGTTGAATTGTTATAGCGATGTGAGCTTATCTTCCCAGATTGCATTCAGCGCTTTTCGGGTAACTGACTTTCTCTCTTGATTTCTACTGCTAAATATTCCTTATTTTCTGTCTTACGAAGTTGTCTTGCTTTGTCTTTAGAACACCATTATGGCCATCGAATCGGCTGATCAGATTCGGCAGCTCGAAGCCGAGATAGCTCATCTGAACGAGAGGATCGCCCTTCTTGCTTCCGCTGGTGATGGATGGCACAACAACTTGAAAATTTTGAAAGTGAAGTACTCTGAACTTGAGGCCGAATTGGCTAAAAAGGCCACCGCTCATGCTCTTCGGGAATCAGAACTGGAGTCCCAAGTTCAGGCTTTGAACGATCAGCTTGGTCGGCTTGAGGCTAGTATGGGTGACAAGTGCGTCAAATTGGAGGCTGAGCTGAAAGCTAAAGAGTCAGAGTTTGTTCATGTAAACGAGGAATTTCATACCCTTAAGGGAGTTAATGACGATTTAGCTGCCCAGAACGACGCTTTGTCGGAGAGGAATTTGCTTCTTCAGAAGGAGTTGACTGCTCAGGAGAATGACTTCGAAGAAAGGAGGGAGCTCATTCTAGCAGAGTCGAGGCGAGACTTGTTGAGGGAAATGTCTGAGCGTCAAGTCGATGTGGCCAAGGAGCTCGAAGAAGCTATTCAAGTTGTGAGAATGACTCGTGAGGCACTTGGCCTTTCTCCAGATTCTTCTGATGAAGGATCCGATGGAGATGAATGAACTGAATGTTTTCGACTAGTTATTTTAGTCGTTTTTTGAAAGCTAATGTAATGCGGTCGTATGACTGGCTATGTACATATACGTTTCAAATGAATGCAATTATTTTCTTTTCATTGCCGTATTGTTTTTTGCTTTTCGAAGATGATTTAATCGTTCGAAAATTTTGATGTTCAACGATAGTCGTCGAAAGAGATGATTGAGGCCCAATGTCTTAGAGCATAGTGAGAAATGACGTCTCATTTTCACGTAATGCACTCTTCAAACATTTTTATGAGTTCGGAATGAAAAAATTAACACTAGTAAAAAATTTGGAATTGTAAAATTCGCTTAACATTTGAAACGATTACTCGAATCGAATAAACGTGAAAAGTCGAAAATATAACCAGTGTTGTATTTTATTGAAGTGAGCCGCTAAATGGGCCTTTAGTCCATTTTGGATCGTATGATTCGATCGATTACAAGACGCGGCCGTTTTGAAGGCGCAGGTTTTTGATCACTATCGAATCGTTTACATAACCCAATTAAGCGGATAACCCTTAAAATCGAAAAAACGTCAACGTTTTGGAATCTCCGATAACATTGAAACTTCTAGTTCGATCTGAAATACGAATGAGTCCCCAGTTCGAGTGAGTGGGGTCTTCGATAACATTGAAGCTTGTAGTTCGATCTGAAGTACGAACGAGTCCCCGGTCCGAGTGAACGCTGGAAATTTTGTCGAATTTTGAACAAGTCCCCAATTCAAGTGAACGTTGGAACTTTTGTCGAATTTCGAACTAGTCCCCGGTGTTGTCTTTGATCCATTTCATCTTTCGATGGAAAGTCCCCGGTCTCTGGGCAGTCCTCAGTATTTGTCGATAACCATCATGCTAACTCCATCCCCCCCAGTGTTTGGGTGTGAAGGTTGAGCAGCCGAACACTGGTCCTCGACTTCGGTACCTGAAGCGGGGTCATTGGAAGACACAAACCAAGAAAAACCGTTATAGATGAAGACCACGTTAGAATGTTCGTCAGACTTATCGACCCCGATCGGAGCGTTTTGAGCTCAGGTGTTCGTGGGTGATGTTTATCATCATTCGATTCCAACTATGCCTATCATCTAAAAGTGATAGTATCAAATAATCGATTAAACAATTTCTTCCGATGGAGAAAGAATGAAAATTGCGAAGTAAAAGTAAAAGGGTGAGGAATTGATGATACCGCAGAACCTCAAAAGTAGTATTTCTTCAATTGTGTGATATTCCAATTGAAGTCCACCGGTTTGGAGTCCATTGTTTGGAGTTAGTATGAGCCTTTTCCGATCACTGCCTTGACCCGGAAGGGTCCTTCCCAATTTGCTCCTAATTTGCCTTCGTTGGGCTCATCCTTCTTTGGTCTTTTGATCTTCAGCACATAATCACCTACATTAAAAGATCGATACCTGATTTTTTTGTTGAGGTAGTTTTCTGCCCTCTGCTTCTGTGCTTGTATTCGAACAAATGCCATGTCCCTTTTTGCTTCGACCAAGTTCAGATCTATCAGCATGGCCTCTTTGTTAGCTTCTTCAGTGGAGTGGGCAAACCGAAGACTGGGCTCTCCCACTTCCACCGGTATCAGTGCTTCTGCTCCGTAGACAAGTGAGAATGGTGTCTCCCCAGTACTATGTTTCACCGTCGTCCGATGAGCCCACAGTGCTCCGGGGAGTTCGTTCGGCTAATTGCCCTTTGAATCATCTATCCTTTTCTTCAAGTACTCCAGTATTGTTTTGTTGGAAGACTCAGCCTGTCCATTTGTACTGGGGTGATAAGGTGTTGATGCAATTCGCTTGATCCCCCACTTTTCGAAGAAGGCTGTGATTCGTCTCCCCACGAACTGCTTACCATTGTCGCATGTGATCTCTTTCGGGATCCCAAAACGACAAATGATATTTTGATGAATGAACTTGATAATTTCCTGTTCACGAATTTTAGCCAAAGCAATAGCTTCCACCCATTTAGAAAAATAATCTGTAAGAATTAACATAAATTTTACCCCACCGGGCGCTGTTGGAAGCGGCCCCGACCAAGTCCATTCCCCACTTCATGAATAGCCACGGTGACGTGACCGAATGAAGTGGTTCTGCTTGTTGGTGCATGAGGTTGCCAAATCGTTGACACTTGTCACATTTGCGGACGAATTCTTTGGCATCATCTGCGATCGTTGGCCAATAGTATCCAGCTCTTATGATCTTCCGAACCAATGATTTGCTGCCGGAGTGATTGCCGCACTCGCCTTCGTGAACCTCTTTTAGCACATAGTTTGTTCCATCTGGCCCGACACATTTTGCCAAAGGGCCACCAAACATTCGCCTGTAGAGTTGGTTTTCGAGGAGGCAATATCTTGCCGCTTTGGCTTTAAGTGATCGGGCAGACTTTTTGTCACTGGGAAGGGTACCTGCCTGCAAATAAGACAAATATTTGTTTCTCCAATCCCAAGTATGATTAACGTTGTTTACCTCTTTGATGCTCCGACAAAGTGGGGATTCGAACAAATGAACCACTGTCTCGTCGAGTTTTTCATCGATGGCCGCTGCAGAACCAAGGTTTGCTAAAGCGTCTGCTTCGATGTTCTCTTCCCTCGGTATCCGAGCTATTTTCCACTCCTGAAAAGAAGTCAGAAAATTTTGTACCTTTTCGAGCATTTGTTGCATCCTCGGGTCTCGAACGCAGAAGTCGCCTTGGATTTGATTTACAACCAATTGAGAATCACTTTTGATATCTATTCGTTCGACTTTCAAGTCCCTTGCGATCTTTAAACCTGCAGCGAGGGCCTCATATTCGGCCTCGTTGTTAGTCTTTGCATGTAATTTGATTGCGTACCTGAGTTTCTTACCGGTAGGTGCTATCAACAGGATTCCGAGGCCAGTTCCTTTTACATTTGAAGCTCCATCGGTATACATTAGCGCTAAAGTCTGCTACAAAATCAGCTAAAACTTGAGATTTTATGGCGGTACGAGGCTGGTAAGTGATGTCGTACTCACTCAGCTCGACCGCCCATTTCATTAATCGACCAGAGAGATCTGGCCGATGTAAAATATTTCGCAACCGAAATGTAGTTATAACGGATATTGAATGACATTGGAAATAAGGTCTTAGCTTTCGTGCAGCAGTGACTAGTGCAAGTGCTAGTTTCTCTAGGTGTGGGTACCTTGTTTCTGTATCTAGCAATGTTTTACTAACATAATAAATAGGAAATTGGTTACCTCCGTCCTCGCGAACGAGGACAGCGCTTACAGCGACATCGGAAACATCCAAGTAGATCAGCAGCATTTCTCCTTCGATCGGTTTTGACAGAAGCGGTGGATTGGAAAGGTATTGCTTCAGTTCCCTGAGAGCCTTTTTGCATTCTGGTGTCCACTCGAAGCTTTTGTTCTTCCTCAGCACTGAAAAGAACTTGTGATATCGTTTAGATGACCTCGAGATGAACCTGCTGAGATAGGCTACTCGACCAGTTAGTTGTTGGACTTCTTTTTCCGTTGTCAGGTTCTTTGGGATGCTTTCGATCGCCTTGATTTTGTCTGGATTGGCCTCGATTCCTCTTTGCGATACGATGAATCCTAAGAACTTACCGGATCCAACCCCGAACGCGCATTTCTCCGGGTTCAATCTCATGTTGAACCGCCTTAGTATCGTAAAAGTCTCCTCCAAATGACTCAAGTGATTTCCCTTCTCAAGAGATTTGACCAACATGTCATCGATATACACTTCCATGGTTTTTCCGATCAAATCTTTGAACATAGTAGTGACCAAACGCTGATAAGTAGCGCCAGCATTCTTAAGACCGAAAGGCATGCCTGTATAGCAATAAGTCCCCATGTCTGTGATGAACGACGTCTTCTCCTGATCCGATGGGTCCATCGAAATTTGATTATAACCTGAATAGGCGTCCAAGAAACTCAACATTTCGTGCCCTGCCGTCGAGTCGATTAGTCTATCGATGTGAGGCAGTGGGAGCGAATCTTTTGGGCAAGCTTTGTTGAGGTCGGTATAATCGACGCATACCCTCCACTTACCATTTTTATTTGGCACTACAACAGTATTTGCAAGCCATTCTGGATACTTCACCTCCTTAATGAACCCATTTGCTAGCAGCTTTTCTACTTCGTCGTTGATCACCTTCCTTCGGAATCCTCCATTCGGCCGTTTCTTTTGCTTCACCAGCCGATGCTTTGGATCGACATTTAGTTTGTGTGTGGCGACCTTTGGATCGATTCCCACCATATCTGCGTGGGACCAAGCAAAACAATCTGAGTTATCCTTGAGGAAGGATATGATTTTTGCTTTTACTTCGGTATCCAGCTCTGCTCCCACATAGACTTTTCGATCAGGCTTGTCATCGAATAACATTACTTCTTCTAATTCTTCTATCGTAGAGTCTCCAGCTTTTTGTTTATACGGTTCTCTCACGCATGGTGGAACCTGTGCGAAGTCGCCTTCGACTTCGGATTCCGGTAGCTGCGTTATGGCGCACGACGGAACCGAAGTGAAGCTTCCGACCACGGGTCCCACTAGCTTACATGGTGAAACCTGTGTGAAGTCGCCTTCGACTTCGGATTCCGGTAGCTGCGTTAAGGCGCACGACGGAACCGAAGTGAAGCTTCCGGCCACGGGTTCCACTAGCTGTGATTGCTACAATCGAAAGCCTTCCTTGACAGCTACTGAGTAACATTCTCGTGAAGCCTGTTGCTCACCTCTGATTTCACGAATTCCCCATGTGGTAGGGAATTTCACAACTTGATGCAGGGTCGATGGGACCGCTCCCATAGCGTGGATCCACGGTCGACCCAAGATCACGTTGTATTCCATTTCGCCTTTCATCACTTGAAAAGATGTTTCACTCTCCACACCTTCTGCATAGGTCTTAATCGTAATTTCTCCAACGGTCACTTCACTCGAGTTGTTGAAGCCCGACAATACCGTTGAGCGAGGCACAATCTTATCACTCAACTGCAATTGTTCAACCACCCTTGTATGTATGATATTAACCGAACTGCCAGCATCGATTAATACCCTTTTTACATCGGCATCGTCGATCCTCATCGTGACAACAAGTGCATCGTGATGGGGATGAATCCTTCCATCGAAGTCGGAATCCTCGAACACGATCTCGTCGGTCATGTCGTCTCGTGTTCGCTTGTCTCGCATGAACGAGACTTTAGCGTACTTCTTTGTAGTGTAGGTTACCCCACAGACACCATCTCCTCCGGTAATGACATTTACCGTTTTCCTGGGAGCAGGAGGCTTTGGCGGCTCATCGTCTTTCTTCTTATTAAAATTGTTTCGTCCTCTCTCAGTCAAGAATTCGACCAAGTGACCCTTTTCCAGCAGACTAGCCACTTCGTATCTCAATGCCTTGCATTCTTCCGTTGTATGGCCGAAGTCATGGTGAAATGCGCACCATAGATTTTCATCCCTGGTGTTTGGATTTGATTTTATGCGGCCTGGGAATTTTACAACTTTATCACCCATCCCCTTCAAGTGATTCACTAAGTTTGGTGTTGATATGCAAAAATTGTATTCCGTCACTTTTGGAGGTAGTGGTCGATCTTTCGGAGCCGAGGATGTGTTCGACTGTCCCTTCTTCGACTGATTTTTCGAGCTACCAGCTTCGTGGTTGTTGCTCCCCATTCGAGGGAAACTGTAGGGTCCCCATCGTTGGTCCCTGTAGTCTCGCCTGTCGTTCTCGACTCTCCTTACTGGCCGATCATAATGATCGGGCTAGCTGCAATTCCTCCTCCTCAGACCTAATCCTTGGCTCGCACTCACGATACAACGCATCGAAAGTCCATGCATCGATCTCCCTGAGACGATCCTTCAATTTCCATGCCTCTATCGAATCAGTGCGCAAGTTATTAGCGAAGGTTAAATAAGCCCACCTTTCTTCGAGATTCGGGATATGAATCTTCTCATCATTGAACCGTTTCACAAATTGTTTGATAGTTTCCCCGGGCCACTGCCTAACGTTCAAGATATCTCCCACCCTTGGTGCTATCTTTTTCGCTCCAGTACGTGATCGAATGAATTTCGCTGACATGTCGTCGAAACTCAATATTTCATTTTCGGGCAGCTGTAAATACCATTTCAATGCCGCTCCTTTCAATGTTTCACAAAACTTCTTAAGGCTGACCGAATTGATCTCCTCCGAAGTCAAGTCGTTTTCCTGAACTGCAACCGAAAACATATCAATGTGATCCCTTGGATCTGTGGTTCCATCGTATCTCAAACTTTTTGGTAACTTGAAAGTTTTAGGTATGGGCAGTGGGGCTGCACTTGCTGGGAACGGACGCTTTGAAATCGATTTTTTAGCGACTTCGTCCGTTAACTTCGGAACCCCTGGCAATTTCTCCATAAACGACTTGATCTCACCGAACTTCTTATCGACTGTGTCATTCAATAAGGTTTGCATCGTAGCCATCATTCTTACTTCTGTCGTGACCGAGGCCGGAGCTCCCACAGCTTCGGCGGCCGTACCCGATCCTCTAGATCCCACCCCCGCTGCAAGTCCCCCTATTACGGCGCCCTGAGGAACCGAAGTCGGAATGCTTGCTGGGGGTGTGATCGGGGAGGTAGGTGCTCTATTTCCGATAGAGTTTGACAGGACCTTCAACTGTTCTTGTATCATTTCGAACTGAGCATCATGCCTTCTCAAATACGCCATTAGCGCCGCATTTGCATCTCTCGACTCAGTTTCGATCGCGGGCTCCTTACCCGATCGCCGCCCTTGGGGCGCGTTCAACTGTGAACCGGTAGGAATGCCGTCATGAATTGGATCCTGCTCGTGGTTGGTAGACTCATCGACCGCTTCAGCGTTGGTCGGAACATGAACCCCGTCATTGGGATTGAGCTGTTGTTGACTGTTCAGAGCGGTGACGTCGATGTTACGTTCATCTGCTATTTCAAGACAAGAAAGCAAACGTAAGTAGTATCAAATGATTCGAATTTCGGAATAAATCGATTGCCTAGACCCCACGGTGGGCGCCAAATTGTATTTCCCAAAAATGTATCAGGTTTTACAATTAAATTTATATTTAGTTGAGTCTAAGGCGACCGTTTTATATCTCAATTCTATCGATTGATAAGCAATTTACGTTGACAGGTAATCGACTTTAAGGGTGTAATCCGAAGACAATGCAAGTATCGATCTCAATGGTGCAAACACGATGACAATTTCGAATAAACGATACGAGTACGGGAGTAAACAAACAAGATGAAGCAATCAACGAACTAGCACTTCACGATGATGCAATTCCGATCAAACTCTTTATCGAAGATAAATTACGAGTTGATGTTAGTCAGGGGCAAATAGCCTTTAATTTTTAGCAGATTCGATGACAAAAGCAGATTCGATGGTAAATAATAGGTAGAGATATGCTCAATCAAATAGCGTGATCGAGGGACAGTGACGATAGTTTAGTAGATATAACCGTTTGCTAACGAGCAAGTTTCTAGATTATCTTAATCGGGAAAGTAATAGCGAATTAATGAGATTGAATGCGACAAATCAGATATAATTAAAGTAACAGGCAAACAACGATAGATGAACAAATAAGTAAATAAAGCAATAAAAGCTTATTGTATTTGTTGAATCGAAGGATGGTGCTCCAATGGAAGAGATGGATCTCCTTCCACGTTTGAACCAAGCCGCGATCGGAATCTGAATACGATGGTTGCCTTAAGCACAGTAACTTGTGAATAGTACAATTATAAAAATGGCTTGCTTAATGGGAGGAGAGTAGCTTGAAGAATAAAAATAATATTGTTCAGATGAACGTGTGTTCAAATGGAGGAGGAAGACTCTATTTATAGGCTGATGATGAGCACTTCCCAACCCTAAAAGGACTCTCTCTTCCCCACGTCTCTCTTTCAACAACTGCCCACGTCCCTTGAAATACGTTGGGTCTGTTCCGATAAAAGTGGGATAAGGCCAATTAAGTCTATCTGCTAAAACCAACGTCTTCGTAATCTTCCGATCAAGTTGTTGAATCGAAAACACATCAACCAGCAAATGTCCTCGGAAGCTGCAGCAAAACCGAACACATCATCTTTGTGTGTAGAACGAAAATCGATCAATACAACTAGCTTGTTCTTAGTGAGTAGTTTTCCATGCCAATGCAATCACATAGTGAAAATTGCTTCAGGTCTTGCTGCGTAATTAAACGTTAACACTTTCTAGGGGATTTTAAAATGATCTCCTAGTAACTGCAAGTAAGTGCTCTTGATTTCCTTCCCATGTTCTTGTCATTGCAGTTAATGAAGGATTATACACAATCCAAGAACACAAAGTTCGTCCAGGGTCTATCCGTATTTGTTTCACTAGTCGGTAGTGCAATCACATGTTGTTGGACACGAACTACACTAATTGTTTCACAGTCTAAGTCGTACCTGGTTACAGATGGTGTTCCAATTCGTAGAAGATCACTCACTTTCGTTCTTCATAAGAATCTTCCATGGAAATTCTTCACCATGAGAGAAGGAGAGAGAGTTTCATAGAGAAAGTATATTTCTTCTTGGTTTGGGAACAAGAAAGACGTGTGTCTTTTCCATGGGAAAAAGATTGTACACTTTTGTAGTAAACAAGTCTTTATATAGACTTATTTTTCAAGAGACATAACTTTTCAGGAAGTTTTACCAAAGGTTGTGTCTTTTCCTCTCTTTGCTTATTATTTATTATTATATATAATAAATATATATAATTTCTTCATGAATTCGGATTGACCCACATGGATGATCCGATTCCAATTTCCAACAGTTAGTTTGACACATCTTTAGACCCCAATATCTTACTATCTATTTGGCCTGGCGGCATAGGTGCATTTTCCAGAATTTGCCTTATGTAGTAGATATGGATCCATTCGATCCATAATTTGAGGCGAAGAGCTAAAAAGGGAATTTGCACCTTTGATGCAATGAAGTCCCATAAACGAAGTGAAGGTTCCAAATGTGGTTACAACTTCTACTTTTTGGTAGAAAAATAACTTTTTAAAAATAGCACTCCAAACAAAGGAACTTACAAATGAGGGATCATTTTTTTTCTTACATGTATATAGCACAATCCCTATTTTTCAAATTTAGGCACTCCACTAGAATGAAAAATACTAGATGCCATTTTCCCCCCTTCCCTGCCACTGACCCGCCGACCGACACCTCCAAGCCAGCGGTGCCATTATTATTTTTTTTAAAAAAATTACTGAAATTAATTTTGTTGATTTTGTCTATATCATTGCTTTGGACAAGTTTATACACACAAATCTACCAAAAAAAAAAAATTATACATGAGAGATAAATGCGTAGGCAAGAAAAGAAATACAAAATAGACATAAAAAAACTAAAACTTTATATAAACATCCATAATACTACAGAAATCTGAAAATTTATACAACCTTATTCATTTATACATATACACTTATAAAAAATTAGACAAGTTTATATATATTTATGGAAGTGTATAAACTTGTATAAACTAGCGGCGGGTTGCTATTTTGCGTAATCGCTGCCATCTCGGATAAGAATCACAAATAGGGGTCATTTCTGATAACTTTTGTGCGTTGCTTGTCGATTAGTATAAAAATCCATAACTAATACGCATCAAAACAAAATACAATGAACAACATGAACTAAAAGTTCATGGACATGTAGAGGTAGTCTGTGGAGTATAGTACTAATATTCGCAATTTTCCTAAGAAAAGTAAAACCTAGCTGGTTTTCTACGGTAACAGTGTCATTGGTAAACAAAGGAGAGGAACCGCTACATACACAATGTATGCCTCCAAATATGATTTAGAATACAATAAAATTTATAATCAGGTTACAAACAATTTGTTATATCAAATTTGCAATAATCGAGTGAATAACAAGAACTTGTACTGAAAATAATAGTAAGAACAAAGAAATTGTATGTACTGCTTTGGGAATACAATTGGGCAGAGTTTCTGTAAATATTTCTGAATGAATGTTAAAATAAACTATAGAATCTATTTATAATCACACTAAACGGGCTGATTATAAGCATTTAAGATCCCATGATCCCACGTCTGGATCGTGGGCAACCCACACGATCTTCCACTTCTTTAATGCTGCACTGTAGTTATTATGAAGATGAGATTCCTCCGAAACTGGCTCGGACACTCAAGGGAGTTCGTATCCGAGGGGAATGATACGGGATCAACATAATGTTTCCCTAGTTGTCGTACCCTGACCATCTGTTAGTCATCACGGCTACTCGATCACGATGGAGAGTCCAAGCTATAATCTTCGGAACCAGAGCCGGCTGGACTATAAGGCTAATAAGGCAACGGCTTGGGGCCCCCAAAAATTTGGGGCCCCACTTTTCCTAAAGAAGTATTATAATATATTGTATTAAAAAAAATCTTGCCTTTTCAATTTCAAAAGTCAAAACTGAAGAGAAATTTTAGTGAGGGGAGTACAATTAGGTGTTCCTTTTAAAGTGTTAACTTGTAATTAAAGGGGAGAAATAGTTTTTATTTTTTTCAGTAATTGTAGTATCCTTATTTAGGTAGGTATCTATTTTGTTTGCTAATTTATATCCTAACAATTACTATCTATATTTATCTTTTTCACCATTATTATCCTATCTAACTTAATATTTGAGTCTTCTATATATATATATATATATATATATACACACACACACACACAAATGCCAAACTCTTTGCTTTTTATATAACTTGCTTCTTACAAGTTACAAAGATCGAAATTTTCTTTTGGGGTCTTCTCCAAATTTTCAAGCAATTGCAACAACGAACCATTATATTGAAGCAAGACCAACACTACTTTGACATTGTTATATCAACTTATCAAATTCCTGAGCCAGATTTTGTTGTTCTAACTATACTTTATTCATCAAGAATTCGTCCTTGTTGATATTCTTCTTTAGTATATATTTTTATTTTAGTTGCTATTAGAATTTGTTAAATTTAAATATGTCTTTTAGAAAATATGAATCTGATTATGAAAAAAGAGAAAAAAGTTGAAAAATTATTTAAATCCCAAAAGGAGCCCTTGTTAGATTTTTAACAAAGAATAAGTTCCTGAATAGAATAATATGGGAGGATGTTCTTCAAATGACCAAGTTCTTGATGGGGTTGAGCTAGATGATAATAACAACCAAGAAGAAAATCCAGAAGAATCTAGTAAGAATTCTGATATAGTTCCAAAAAATCAATAACTCCTAGATGAAATAAATAGGGCCTCTCCATGTGTTTAACCCTAATTTCGTTTATTAGGTTAAGTCACAATTAAATTTATAGAGCGGAGTCACGATCAATAATCAAGATTAAATGCCTAATGTGAAAAGATATAAATGACTATAGAGAATGTAAAGGAATAAAGACACAATTAATGCGATGTAATAAATGAAGATTTAAATAGAAGGAACCATGTTCAGGCCGTATAGACTTGATCAGACTTCCTTCCTCGTATTCTTTATGATACTTAAACAACGGAACAATAAATGAGATCACTTGATGGCGAGTAGTAATAATAAATATTGACAGGGGTCAAAGAGTTGAGTATTAATAATTGGGATACAGATGTATGTTCAGAGGAGAGAATTCGATACAATGCTTGTGACTTGAATTACAATATATAGATAACTAAGCGTCCGTTCACGAGCAGTTGTAACTCCTTGATCGAGCAGTTACGTTGCTTGAGGATAAGACTTCTATTTGAAATTGGCTTGATGACGAGTTGCGACTATTCTGGCCGTGGTGACTGTTCATCTGTCCGTTATAACTGTCCATCTTCGATTCTATCCGTTGCCTTTATGCCCATTCATAGCCACGTGTCGTCTGTACGTCGTCCTACGTGGATGCTTAGTCACCAACTTTGGTGACGACGGATTTAACCCAATACAGATAGTCCCCGCACTACTCGGGCAGAGAATCTGGTCGAGGAGTGGAAAACGAATTTTGAGCGGGAAAGAAATCTTTTGAATTTTCTTTAAATAATACACTTGAGTCCTCACAGTCATACTTGGATGCTGCCCGTTGGATTGATCGACATCCCATCAGTATAAGCATTAAATGCTTTTTCAAGGGCTTTCGATTGATTGACACTCTATCAGTATAAGCATTAAATGCTCCGCTAAAGACAAAACGTGTAAGTTGTCAATTCCGCTCCATTTTTTACTGAAAAAGTGACTGTTGCGTGTTCCGAGACTGCAGGAATGATGATTGAACTGCGCCTACTCACGTCTTGCACGTCCCAAGGCAAAAACCGCCATTTCGATTTTTATTTTTCTAACGGCTGGATTTACCTCTTGCGCGGATGCTTGCCACGTGTAGGGGTGGGTCAGGTCTTGCTAACCCTATAAATATGATTTCCACCAGCTTTATACCTTTTTACTTTGTTCCGAATTTCATCTAAACCTTCAAAGCTCCAAAACGCCTTTCTAAAAATCTCTAAAACGCAAACAATTCTTCCAATCTTCTAGTCCAAATGTCTCCAAAAGCCAAGAAAAGTTTGAATATGGATGCTGCGGCTAGTACTTCTTCAGCAGCAGGTGGTCAATCCACAAGTTCCTCAACTTCAGTTGCTGATGTGATTCCAAAACTTTGGGGGAGCCTTGAAAATGATTGTTCAATCAGCTCGTTCAGTCACTACGGCAATATAAGGTCGTGGCCTTCAAGCCGGTTCAAGAGTTCAATTACTCCTGACCTTTTGCCTAGGGTTAGGGCAGACTGTGGCTGGGATGATGATGTTATGGTTTCTTGCCCCTTTCCAACGGAGAATATCACTTCTGCGAGACCTGGATGGACAGCCATATCTACGTATCCATTCACGATAGGTCATACGCTCCCGTTGCATCCTGTTATAGAGGATATTTGTAAATACTATCTTATCTGCCCGGAGCAGCTGTGTCCAAGCATTTATAGGATTATTTCCCTGCTACAATGGTTTGCCGATGAAACTGAGCAGGACTTTGAATTTAAGCATTTTATCTCTTTGTATAGCCTTCAGGTTGCGAGAGATGGATATATCAATGCCCGTATGAGAGGAAGAAAAGCCCTAGTGAGCAATTCTGGAGACACAGGGGATAGGGGTTGGATGCATAGGTATGTTTATGTGCAGTCTAAACTCCTCACACATGGCCGCAAAACTAATCTCCGCGAGGTGTGGAACAAAACTCGTAAGTCCCCGAGTCTTTGTATTGAATACTCTTTGAGTTACGTGTTTGTACCCTCTAATTTTTACTCTTTATTGGTCAGCTGACAAGATTCCTTACGACAGTCTGATTTCCGAGGAGGAATTGTCTGCTTGGGTTGAACTTATTTTTGCAAGTTTTACCCACGAGCAGAGGCAGTGGCCTTACTATGCTACTCAAAAAAGTTTATCGAACCCTAGCACTTATGGTAAGCTGATTACCCAAATTCCTGCCAATTTATGCAGAACTCTTCATGGTATTAATATGACTTTATTCTCAGGTCTAGGTGCTGGTGGTAGTTATTTTCCTGCTCCTCCTCCTGTGGAGGAGACTGTTGACCCCGTGGCTGAGATCAACGAGGAGGCAGCTGCCATTCTCCAAACTGCTGCAGCTGTTAAAGCCAGGGAGGGTGGTGAGGAGGTCCTCGCAAGCTTGAAGAGAAAGAAATCTGACTCTGAAAAGAGTAAACCCAAGAAGAAGACGAGGACAGCTCGTAAGACTCCTCAGTCCTCTGAGAAAACAGTTGAAACCACTACTGCTGCTGCCGATACGCCCAAGGCTGGGCAAGAGAGTGTTAAAAGCTCGGCGGCCGCCCCTGAATCTGCTGAGCCTATAATAGTTGACATTTCAGATTCAGAGGCTCCCGATGTGAGCTTGACTCAAAGGAGGAGGGCACCTCTTCGGGATGATAAGAGGAAGGATGTAGAGACTTCTTCTTACGCTTTCGAGGAGAGTCCCCGAGTCGGTGATGAAGAAGGAGATAGAGCTGGGGAAATGGGGGAGGAAAGAGTACACGAAGGTTTTTCCTTCTTCCCTGAGGACCCAAAGCCAGATGAGCCTGAACGGGTTGGTGGTCGACAAGGTGAGCCTGAGCGAGCCAGCCACAGGCGACCTGGCAAAGAGCCGATGAGAGAGGAGGATGAGGAAAAAGATGTGGAGGTTGATGAGCGGAGGAAGGCTGAGGGGGAGGCTGAACCCCAGGTTTTCTATTACAAGGACATGATGAACTTAGCTGGTGATGGGGTGGCACCAGTTTATCTGCAAGAGTGTGACACTTTGGGCCCCGATGAGACAGATGACGTCGAGGTCTCTCGCACAAGGCTTACTAGGCGAGTATCTTTAGGAGGAGCGATTGGGGTGTACTCCGTTAAGGGTATTCGTCACAAATTTGGCCCCCAATATCCTCTTGAACAAGCGAGGGAGCCCAGGCCGTGTATGAGGGAGTGTGACTTCATCATTCCCCCTGACACAGATTTTCTGACGAAGCCTGGCCACTTGGTTAAAGTGACGTCCAACCTGATCGGCCCTCGCGAAGAGTGGAACATGCGCAGCATGAGCGATGAGCAGCTAGCTTACGCAATCGCTGAAGATACTGCTCGGGTAATGTTTCTCTCTTTACTCCCTTTATTTTTATTAAGACCTTAGTTCTGATTACCTGCGTATTTTCACTTGTTGCCAGGCGAGTATGATGGCTGCCGAGCTCATGTTCCGCTCTAGGCTGAACAATCAGGAACAAGTCCTTGGCTTAAAGAAAGATCTTTTGAAGGCTCTTCAGGACAAGCAGGCCTTAGAAGAGGAGAAACAAGTTCTGATCGGGGAGAAGCGGGTCCTGGAGGGGAGGCGTGGCTTCTTTGAGGATAAAATAGACAGGTTGGAGAAATCCAACACTGAAGCTAATGACAAGATAAGCACCCTCCTCGAGGAGAGGGACCGTCTCTTGGATGAGAAAGAAAGGTTTGCCCTATCCTTTGAAGAGCTGAAAGCCAGGATGGATGAGCAAGGTCGCCAGATTTCTCAACTTGCCCATGAGCTCAATGTGAAAGAAGTTACCTTGGAAAGCATCCGTAACGCTTCTGATCTGATGTTGAGAAATATGAACAAAGCTGAAGCTGAATCTCGGGCTGCTCGAGGAGAACTACAAGAGGCCAAGAACCGGGCTGAGGAATCTGCGAGGACCCAAGAGCTGTTGACGAAGGAATTGGCGAATTTGAGGGATCGTTATACAATCGACTCCAAGCTGGAAGCCCTCGAAGCCAAGAAGAAGTTGCTCATCCAAATGCAGCGTGGCCAAGTTAATGTCGACTCAGTCCTTGATCAGACCATAGCGACTATTATCAATGTCAAGCAGGCCTTGGGCATGGAGGTAGGAGCTGACGATGATGATGATGAAGAGGACGATGAAGGCAGTGAGGATAATGAAGATGAAGATTTGGGTGGGGATCCGACTGATGGAGCTAGTGCATCAGGTCGAGATCCTGGCCCAAATGATGACTGAAGCCTTATCTGGTCCTCCTTATAAATTTGCTGGATGTTGTAAACTTTGAACGTTGCTTGACTTGTGAACGAAATGTATATTTTGACTGTTTTTGTTTTTGCTTGACTGGCGAGGCTTGATGACCATTTTTGGTCTCAAGTCTGGCTTATGGGAATGTTGATATCTGTTGCTTAATGAGGTTTTCAGAAGTCAGGATTACGTTTCAAATCCTAGTGTCTGAATTCCCTTTTTGGTGTTAATCTGCGCAGATGTTTGAATTAAAATTTGATCATAACCAGGTTAATTTACCCTTAGTTAAGATAAATGAAATCAGGCCTCCTGGGCTGGACGAAACCAGGCCGTTTGGGTTGACTGAAATCTGGCCGTATAAGATGGCCTTGCGATAAACTTTGCTTATCATTTTTGACAGTTGAAAGTTTTCGCTGAAAAAGAATTTTTTAATTGAGGTTTTACCCTGTTATTTCTATTGAAAAGAATAGGTAACCCAATGACCAAGACACAAGATTGTTTGGTCGTAAAGTTATAGAATTTGGGCGAATACTGGCATCAAAATGCAAAAATAACGCAGCACAAGTAAAATAGTTCTATTGAACTTACTTGATTCTGCTTAGTTGTGGACTTGGCGAATGATCATGACCTTGCTCTGCTCGAAGATCACTCATATTAGCCGGGACTTTGGCCTACTGGGGCCCTCGCCACCCCCTGTTTTTATGTTGAAATTTCGTAATTTCAGACATAAAAAGACAATGGGTGAGACGCTGAATCAAGGAACACATATAACCAAAAGAGGAGTGTGTCCGTTGTGGGATTTGAACCCACAGCCGCGAAGTACGAGGACTTCGAGCTCTACCAGTTGAGCTAAACGGATCTGGCCTTTTGAAGACCGTTAGTACCATTTAGACAAAGATAAGAAAACGGAATAACTTAAAAGAAAACAATAACAAGTAAGCAACAGAAAATGGACAGAGACACTAACCCACGTACTACTTAGAAGTAGTACCTCTTTAGGTGAGTCACGTTCCAACTGCTAGGTAGAAGCGATCCATCTGGTCGTGCCAAACGATACGAACCCTTACCAACGGATGCAACCACCTTGTAGGGACCTTCCCAGTTTGGACCAAGTTTGCCGACGTTTGCTTCTTGCGTATTCTGGGAGACTCGACGCAATACAAAGTCCCCGACTTCAAAGTTACGCAGCCTAAGTCCCCGATTATAATATTGTTCTATCCTTTCTTTCTAAGCCACTACTCGTATAAGTGCTAATTCTCTACGTTCCTCTAGGAAATCCAATTCCTCGGAGAGGTTGACTGAATTAGATTCTTCAGTTGCATGAGCATATCGTAGACTTGGCTCGCCGATTTCGACTGGAATCAATGCATCAGAACCATACACTAGGGAATAAGGCGTCTCCCCAGTGCTCATTTTTGTGGTTGTTCTATATGCCCAAAGAACCCCGGGGAGTTCCTCTACCCAGCAACCTTTGGCCTGCTCGAGACGTTTTTTGAGAGAATCCACTATTATCTTGTTGGTCGATTCTGCCTGCCCGTTTGCCACTGGGTGATATGGGGAAGAAGTGATCCTTTTAATATGCAGGTCCTCAAGGAACCTTGTGACCTTCTGACCAACGAACTGAGGACCATTATCCATGACAATCTCTTTTGGTGCTCCGAAGCGACAAATGACATATCGCCAAAGGAAATCAACTACTTCCGTTTGACGTATCTTTGAATATGCTGCCGCTTCAACCCACTTTGTAAAATAATCAGTAATAATTAACAAGAAACGTACCCCTCTAGGTGCCGTGGGTAGTGGCCCAACGATATCCATTCCCCATTTCATAAACGGCCATGGGGAGATGATTGAATGCAAGGGTTCTGCTGGTTGATGGAGGAGATGTGCAAACCTTTGGCACTTGTCACATTTTTTGACAAACTCGTTAGTATCTTTTTCCATTTTGTCCCAATAATAGCCTGCTCGTATAAGCTTTCGTGCAAGCGCCTTGCCTCCCAAGTGATTTCCACAGCAACCCTCGTGAACTTCCCTCATCACATACTCAATCTGGCTGGGACCTAGACATTTGGCGAGTGGGCCTGCAAAAGTCTTACGATAAAGGATATCATCTAAAATTGTATACCTGGCAGCTTTTATCCTCAGTTTTCGAGCAGCCTTAACGTCTGATGGTAGGGTTCCATGTAGTATATAATTGATTATCTCATTCCTCCAATCCCAAGTCAGACTGGTCGTGTTGACCTCCATTGCATCTTTATCGATTGTTGTACATAGAAGATGAGCCACGGCCACTGAACCTGTCGCTCCAATCTCTGCAACTGAACCCAAATTTGCCAAGGCATCAGCCTCGTGATTCTCTTCTCGTGGAATCTGTATGGCTTCCCAATTGTCGAATTGTGCTAGCAAACCAGTGACTGGGGCAAGATACCTCTGCATACGAGATTCCCTTGCTACGAAGCCACCATTTATTTGATTGACAACCAGGGCAGAGTCACTCTTAAGGCGAATTCTGTCTGCTCCATATTCTCGAGCCAATTTTAACCCTGCGATTACGGCCTCATACTCGGCCTCATTATTCGTAATAAAAGGACATTTTATGGCCTGTCTAATGGTCTCACCCGAGGGAGTGGTAAGAACTAACCCTAATCCTGATGCTTTTACACTCGAGGACCCGTCAGTGTGTAAGGTCCATGTCCCCGACTCCGATCCGGCGAAAAGAACCGCCTCACGTTGAGCATCAGGGTACATATTAACACTAAAATCTGCAATAAAATCTGCTAGAGCCTGAGATTTTATGGCTACCCAGGGTTGATAAGATATATCAAACTCGCTTAATTCTACTGCCCATTTTACTAACCTGCCCGAGAATTCAGGTTTGTGCAAGATATTGCGTAAGGGGAAGGTAGTAACTACAGCTATTGAGTGACTTTGAAAATAAGGTCTTAATTTACGGGCAGCGATTACCAAGGCTAGTGCTAGTTTCTCCAAAGGTTGATAGCGAGTTTCAGCATCTAATAAGGATTTGCTAATGTAATAAATTGGAAGTTGCTTACCTTTGTCTTCTCGAACTAGAACTGCACTCACCGCAGACTCAGACACGGCCAGGTAAAGTAATAGTTGTTCACCTGGTTGGGGCGTTGAAAGTAAAGGCGGGTTTGACAGGTATCGCTTCAAATCCTTAAGTGCTTGCTGACATTCAGGGGTCCAATCGAACTCCTTGTTCTGTTTCAGCACGTCGAAGAAGCTTTTGCATCGATCAGATGAGCGAGAAATGAATCTCCTTAGCGCTGCTACTCTCCCGGTTAGCCGCATTACATCTTTTCTGTTATGAAGTATGTCGGGGATGGCTTCTATTGCTTTTATCTGGGCGGGGTTTACCTCGATCCCTCCCTGGGAAACGATGAAACCAAGAAATTTCCCTGAACCTACTCCAAATGCGCATTTTTCCGGGTTGAGTTTCATGTTGTATTGATCAA
Source organism: Petunia x hybrida (assembly GCA_037355625.1). Taxonomy (NCBI): domain Eukaryota; kingdom Viridiplantae; phylum Streptophyta; class Magnoliopsida; order Solanales; family Solanaceae; genus Petunia; species Petunia x hybrida. Next base: position 467,838 of record JBBBVM010000845.1, read on the forward strand.
GGATTCGAAAGGCCTCCTTCAAATGTGTTAAGTGATCTTCTGCCCGTTTGGACTTGATCAGCATGTCGTCGATGTAGACCTCCATGGTCTTGCCAATATGGTCGTGAAACATCCGGTTGACTAATCGTTGGTAAGTCGCACCTGCATTTTTAAGTCCAAAAGGCATTACTTTATAGCAATACGTACCTCGGCAGGTAATGAAGGAAGTTTTCTCCTGGTCGTCGGGATCCATTAAGATCTGGTTATAGCCTGAATATGCATCAAGGAATGTAAGCACTTCGTGCCCGGCCGTCGCATCGATTAGTTGGTCAATCTGAGGTAGTGGATAAGAATCTTTCGGGCAGGCTTTGTTCAGACCAGTGAAGTCGATACAGACCCTCCACTTGCCATTTTTCTTTGCCACTACGACCACGTTGGCCAGCCAATCTGGATACTTGACTTCTCGGACGGAGCCAATCTTGAGCAGGCGGTCAACTTCGTCATTTATGATCTGGTTTCTGAACGCTCCTTGTTGGCGCTTCTTTTGCTTTACCGAGCGATGGTACGGATCCACGTTCAACTTATGACAAATAATCTCCGGGTAGATTCCTGTCATATCTGCATGTGACCACGCAAAGGTGGTGTGTTGCTCCTTGAAGAAGTGCAAGATATCTTTGCGCAAGTCTTTGTTTATCTCTGCCCCAAAATATACTTTTCTTTCAGGCATGCTATCGAAAAGTTCTTCTGGTTCTAAAGCTTCAATAGTTGGCGCGTACTCTTCTCGTGCATCCAACTTTGATATGAATTCCGGGACTTGGTAGTCTGATGCTTCATCGTTTGACTTTGATCCCGGGTTCTTTGATTGCTATTTTGCCTCCTCGGGGAGTTTGACTGCAACTGAGTAGCAATCTCTAGCGCAACGCTGCTCTCCCCGAACTTCTCGTATTCCCCATTCTGAAGGGAATTTCATTACTTGATGATATGTTGACGGGACTGCTTGCATATCGTGTATCCATGGCCTCTTAAGGATTATGTTGTAAGCCATATCCCCATCAACGACATGAAATGTTGTTCGTCTCATAACGCCTTCGACCAGGGTTGTCAAAGCAATTTCTCCTAATGTTTTCTCGCTGGAATTGTTAAATCCTGAGAGAACACGAGAAATTGGTATAATCTCATTGTATAGTTTTAACTCCTGCACGACCCGAGATAATATGATGTTCGCTGAACTGCCTGGATCAACGAGTACTCTTTTGACATCAAACTCTTCCACTCGTAATGTTATCACTAAAGCGTCCATATGAGGAAATTGCAAGCCGTCTGCATCTGTTTCTTCAAAAGTTATTGTATCCTCAAGCCGTGGTCGTTTGGTCTTCGTAATAGATACTTTTGCGTATTTCTTTGCTGTGTATGTGACTGCATCAACTTCAATACCACCAGAGATGACGTTGACTGTCATTTTTGGAGATGATGCTCGGGGAGGCTCTGATTTATTTTGCTGGGCCTTTGCGTGAGTTTGTTTTCCTTTTTCTGTCAAGTATTCCTTGAGATAGCCCTGTTTCAATAAGTTAGCGACCTCGTACCTTAGAGCCTTGCAGTCATCCGTTGTGTGGCCGTGATCGCGATGAAATTCGCACCACAAGTTTTTGCTGCGCTTGCTGGGGTCACCCTTCATATCCTTAGGCCATTTGACTTTTTCGCTCATCCCCTCAAGCACTGCTACAAGCTCAACTGCTCCGATATTGAAAACGGGCAAGGTTGGAAGTCCACTAGAAGTTGAAGCGGAATCATTGCCCCTTGCAAGGCCTTTGTTGTTACGACCGCGTCCACTTGAGTTGTTACGCGACCGGTTGGGATATGGCTCGTGTCGTGCATCTGGTTTATCTGTCTCGATTTTTCCCCCAGCGCCATTGGTGCGAGTTTGGCTCCGTCCCCGGGCACCTGTGCCAATCAATTTATCTTCGTCTATACGTACCTTTGAATTATAACGATTGTAGACATCCGACCAGTTTGCTGCAGGATATTCTCGCAGGGATTCATACAATCATCTGGTCGCTTCAGAACTTTTGACGTCCAAGCTGTTAGTGAATGCAATAGCCGCCCATCGATCTGGAACTTTGGGTAGCAACATACGTTCACGCTGAAAGCGATCCACATACTTCCGGAGAGACTCCCCGGGCAATTGTTTGATTTCAAAGATGTCTTCAACTCTCGTTTCTATTTTCTGAGCGCCTGTGTGTGCTTTGACGAATAACTCCGCCATTTCGGCAAAAGATCCTATTGAATTTGGTGGCAGCATTGAATACCATCGTAGAGCGCCATCCGCCAAGGTTTCTACGAACTTCTTCAACTGTACCGACTCGATTTCCTTGTCGGTGAGATCGCTTGCCTTTATGAAATTGCTAAACATCATCAAGTGGTCGTTGGGGTCAGTTGTTCCCCGGTATCTTGGTATGTTTGGCATTTTGAATGTTTTGGGTATTGCCTTTGGCGCCGCTTCTTTCTTCCATGGCCTTTGAGTATACCGCTGAACGTCAACTTTCTTCAAAGTGGGTGGTGCGCCAGGGATCTGATCAATCCTCTCATGAAGAGAGCGCTGTAGGGCCTCCTGGCTCTCTTTGAACTGCCGGGTGAGGGCTTCCATGACCTCGCTCATCTCTGTTGGCACCGCTGATCCTGCATTCTGATTTTCAGCGCGTCTCGAGGCATGGGACGGTGAAGCATCCCTTGAACGTCCAATGGGTGGATTTCCTGCATTTGGCAGGGTTTGTCCTCGTAGGCCATCGATAGCTTCCCGTATTTGCCTGTTGACTTCAGCCTGTTGCCGTATGAATTCAAGGACAGCGTCTCTAGAATTCCTCGAATTCCCAGGACTATTGGGTCTTCTAGGTCCTCTGGGCCCTTGATCGAAGTTTCCTCGGCCAGGAGGGCGGCTATTTCTGCTGACTGCGCTCGTTTTCCTGTTCTGCTGGGAGCACGTTCTCGTCCTCTGCAACGGGGATTACGTCATCGTCTGCAGGAATAACATTTTGCTGCTCGTTCCCGGCCAGATTCAAGTCTACTTGCTCCGCGGCGTTAAGGTCTTGTTGCCCGTCAATGTGAGCGTTGTTGTGTGAGTTGTTATCTGCCATTTTGACAAAAAGAAAACAAGGAGAGCCAACGAGCAAGAAGCAAAACGAACAAAGAATAAAATACGATAAGCAATTAACCTACGGAAGTTATTGACCGGCTCCCACTGTGGTCGCCAAATTGTTTAACCCTAATTTCGTTTATTAGGTTAAGTCACAATTAAATTTATAGAGCGGAGTCACGATCAATAATCAAGATTAAATGCCTAATGTGAAAAGATATAAATGACTATAGAGAATGTAAAGGAATAAAGACACAATTAATGCGATGTAATAAATGAAGATTTAAATAGAAGGAACCGTGTTCAGGCCGTATAGACTTGATCAGACTTCCTTCCTCGTATTCTTTATGATACTTAAACAGCGGAACAATAAATGAGATCACTTGATGGCGAGTAGTAATAATAAATATTGACAGGGGTCAAAGAGTTGAGTATTAATAATTGGGATACAGATGTATGTTCAGAGGAGAGAATTCGATACAATGCTTGTGACTTGAATTACAATATATAGATAACTAAGCGTCCGTTCACGAGCAGTTGTAACTCCTTGATCGAGCAGTTACATTGCTTGAGGATAAGACTTCTATTTGAAATTGGCTTGATGACGAGTTGCGACTATTCTGGCCGTGGTGACTGTTCATCTGTCCGTTATAACTGTCCATCTTCGATTCTATCCGTTGCCTTTATGCCCATTCATAGCCACGTGTCGTCTGTACGTCGTCCTACGTGGATGCTTAGTCACCAACTTTGGTGACGACGGATTTAACCCAATACACCATGAAGTTTGCTTTTAGGCCCCCAAGCTTGTTGAGACGGCGCTGTTCGGAACCTCACCTCTGCATGCCATGTGTCCATGTTCAAGTTATACCAATACACACAACATTATCAATTTTGAAAGAGGGAAGTGAAAATTCTAGTTGGGGAATTGTGCAATTTTAGTCTCGATTTAATGAAACTATCATCAACAAAATACACATGCGTTTTACACTTCCAAATTTATTTTATTAAGTAGAAAAATTCAAGGGAAAGAAATCTCCCTTAGTTACGGATTCTTTTTGTATTCGTAGAGCAATTAAAATATAGAACAAGAAAATCTCTTTTTTCTTTTTTCTCTTTTTATTGCAGGTAATTTGACAAAATTGGGTGAAAGAATAGAAAGCCTAAACTCTTAAGAATACCTAATTCCACATAAACGCAGCACTATATAAAGTACACCAGTATTTTTAACGCCCCACACCGCCATTATTAAGCTCTAACTAACTAATCCTAGCAATAGCAAAGGGAGTATGTATAACAAACCCAAAATCTTGAGTAATAACTTTCCCCATGATGTCACCACTGATATACTGCTAAAACTTCCTGTAAAATCCCTTTTAAGGTTCAAAGGCGTTTGCAGATCATGGCGATTTGTCATTAAAGATAGCCAATTCATCAACCAACACTATGGTCACTGTTGCAGAAGTGATGATACAAATTGTTACAAAATCTTTCTGGCTCGCTGGGACAAATATGAATACTACTCAGTAGACGCCCCACTTGGGCGTGATTCTAGAGTCTCTTTTCTTAAGCCTCCAGTTCCAGACTACCATCATAGATTGTGTGCTGGATTTGTGAATTCTTGCAATGGCTTAGTTCTTCTGGCTACCCCTCATCCTGTTAGAATTGTTCTGTGGAACCCGGCCATCAATGAATCGAGAACAATTAAAATTGAGGGGGAGGGTTACAATGACTGTTATAGTTTAGGCTACGTTTCTTCTTTGGAGGATTACAAAATAGTAAGAGTAAGGCATTCGGCTCCATATAACTTTCAACTATTTTCAATGAAAAGTGATACGTGGAAATCGATTGATCACGAGTTACCTCCAAACTATAACTTCTTCAATATTAAAAACATGGTTACAGCTGATGGAATGGTTTATATGATCATTTTTTCATGGCCGGAGGTATCGATTCTATCTCTATGTTTGAAAAATGGAAAATTTCAGCATATAAAATATCCAAGTCGGCCTGATCTACGGATTGACGAAACACCAACTCTATTTATTCAAGGAGAAGGCCTTTTCTTGGCTAAGTTTTTTACCTCTATTAGTGAGTCGAGTACTGATCTGGAAATTTGGTGTATGAAAAGAAATGGAACGAGCAGTTCATGGGCTAAACTGTCGAAAATTACATTTCCACGATGTACTTGGAATTGCAAAGATCATATGAAGCCTCTGGGTTTTACAAAAGATGGAGATTTGTTGTTTTTGAGGGATGAAAACACATTCGTGGTTTATGATTCAAAAAGGCAAAAGCTGGAAAAAGTTGAAATTGATGTACCACGATGTAGGGCTGTAACATATGTGGAGACTTTAATCTCTCCTAATGCGCTATAGCATTGCAAATTTGCAACTGCATTGGGAGTTTATTATTTCTGTTTCTTCAAATTGATTTTAAGTAATGATCGTTTTTTAAAATTTTCTTTTTAATGTTTGGGTCTGTTTTAACGAGTGGAACTAAATCGAAATGCAAGCATTAGAGCACATTTTATTGATATATTTAATTTTATGGAGTCTCTAATTTCCGTTCATTGTCAGCTTAAGATTTTAGACTGTTGGTATATGATTTGAATCCAAAATATTAGTAAGTTCTGCTATTGCTTTGCATATACTGGAACTGCATGAATCCATCGAAAAGAAAGACAGATCAAGCTTCGTTATACCTGTATGTAACTGAAAGTAGATAAGCAAAATATTCGTGAGAGGAAATCACATAATTCGAATCCATCTAGCATGACGTGTCACCAAATTTGACGACGACTCTCTATCCAACACAGAGCGTAAGTTGTGATACAAAATGAAATGCTAACATCCAACATTCACTAGTTTCTTCCTTAACGCTGTCTAACTAGTTGATTATATATATTCTATTATTAATAATGTATCTTCGCATAAATTTATACAGGGGAAACTTGAGAGTTAATTAACAATTATTAGACAATTAGAAGGGAAATAATCTTAGTACAAATTTAGTATAATCATACAGCGGACAACATTTGTATGGAAGTTGTGTCAAGGTAGAAGCATACTATAACCGTATAGTCATGTTTCTGGGCATTCAAGGAGACATTCATACCTTTCTTCCGGAGAATTTGGCTGAAAGACCCATTCATGTTCTCAAGTAACAAGCCTTCTTTCATTTTTTTTTTTTTCATTTCAAAATCAAAATAAATAAGAAAAGACTTAAGGACTTAAGTGAAAGATGGGTTGTGATTAAAATACTACTCTACTGAAAACTACTACTTGATAGGACATGCGCACCTCCAGATTACCGATGACATGATCCTTGACAGAAAAATGTAGAGGTCGAGGATTAGTTCTCTAAGTTCATTCTAAATTAAATATTTTCTTTATTTTTTTATGTGATTATTAATAATTATTGATTTTTAATCTTTGTCTATCAATTTTGATCTTCGCGGTCTAGAATAAGCAGATTTTCGATATTACTAAATGAAATTTAGAAATGGATGTTGAATTAGGATTTTTATGGAAAATGAAAAAAATTAGAAACTTAGATATGAAGAAGAGAAGGTCATTATATAAGAGAAAATAAAAAATAAAGATAATATAATAAAAGAATAAGAAAATATGAATTTATTGCTAAATTAACGGTTGGGCAGTCCACATGGTAGGTAGTGGTAACAACCACTGTCACTTGGCACGCCAGGAGTAATAAGCCTTGAAAGTTATGGCTTAGGGGAGTAATGTGATTAAGGGATAATTTAAGTATGATACTAGCAAAAAGGTGATAGTTTAGGGAGTTTTAAGATCATTATCTCTTTACTTATTCAACATGTGACTATTGAATATGAATTAATCATGATCAACTTTAGCTCTGTATTTAGACTACCATCTTTCTCATAAAAAAATTACTCCACTTTGAGTTTAACCAAAGATGTCAACGTTTTTTAACATTAAGGATGCTTTTTACTAAATTTAACATTCTAATGCTTTTGATTAAATTTAACATTCTAAGGATATACTTGAGCTTTAATTAGGTAAACATAAGGGAAGTTGTGTAAAAAGAACTCCTTATCAATATAGAAGACATTTTGGTGGATGTTCCACCTCATGTCCTTTATCATATTCAAGAGTGTTAGAACCTTCTTCTACTGTTGATTCTTAGCATATGGAAAGAAGGGGATGCACCTCCTTGTTTATTGAATGGCATGCATAACTTGAGAGCAACATTCAAGCTTAAAAAATTAGTAGAAGAGCTAGTTCTTGCAGGAGATTTGTACCTCCGTTAGGTGTGTATATCAAATTTTCCTTTATATCTTACTCCTTAAATACGAAGAATTATTTTCTCCTATTATGTAAAGTCAAAAGCTAAACTCGTGATTTACTTCAAATAAAAGATAGAACTGTCGAGTAGAAAACCAACACAAAGAAATGGATAAGTATCTCCTAAACGATCTGAGTTATTTGATTTTCTTTACTTACATTCAGTGTTTTCAAAAGCGCCAAGGACGAGGCATATTAAAAGCGCATTTTGGAAACTTGGAGGGCCGTAAATTCTGGAAGACGTAAGCCCACATGAGGGCATACGCTTGGGCGTTGACGGGTCTCAAAAAATTTTCTATTTAAAGTTTATAAACTTATTGCTAATTAAAATCTCAAAAGATTTTATTATATTTTTGCATTTACTCTCAGCTTTATATAATTTTTGATTTTTTTTTTAGAATTCTCACGTAAGTTTATCATTTTTACGTGATTTATGTTTTTCTTAATATTTATATCAGTAATATTAATATATAATTCGAGACTTACGCCTCACCCAGTGATAGGTCGCGCCTGCGCCTTTAAAAATATTGTTGACATTCAACCTAAAACTTTAAGATAATAAACGAACTAGTCCAATGTGATAAACTTATTTAAAGATTCTTACCTAACGAGCTAGAGAGCTGATTTTGTAGTCCTTTCTACGAGACTAACTTACCCATCTCTAATCATTGTCCTCATTTTCTCCCCTAAAATAGAGAAATCTAAAATGGGGTAAACTTACTCCAACCATTCCCCCATTTTTCCCCTCAAAAAAGAATATTTTTTTTTATATTCTTTTCTCTTCTATATTATATTATTATCTTTTATTTCAATTTTATTTTCTTATTTCCATTAAACAAACTCTATCTTTTATTTTTTTTTACATATTTATCACATATAATTTATATTTAATATAAAATTATTTTATACCATAAAATTATAAATAATATAATTTGCAAGCCAATATTATAGACTATATATATTAACGGATAATTCAAATAAAAATGAAATCATTGTGATACAAGATAATTAAATACATATTACATTACGGTAAAATTCATTCGAAATACTACATAAATATTCAACTTCCACCTCTAATATGCTCCCATAAATTATCTATTAATGCATTATGAAGTGAAAAATGAGCATCTTGATCCTTAATTCTTCTGTGTCAAACTAAAAATTGTTGAAATCGGTAATTTTCATTTACTGCCATTTCTACTATTGGAGGTGGACCTTCCCAATCATCTTGAATTGGTGCATTAAAATCACACTCATTCTCGATTATCATGTTGTGCAGTATAATACATGTAGTCATTATACTATGTAACACTTCTTTTCTCCAAAAATATGACGGTCCTGCAACTATTGCAAAACGTTGTTCCAAAACTCCGAATGAATGTTCAACATCTTTCCGACATGATTTGTGTTTCATCGCGAAATATTTCTTATTATATTATTTAACGTAATTTTAATTTTAATGTATTTTAATTTAATATATTTTTAATTTTAATGTATTTTCAATTTTAATTTATTTTTAATTTTAATGTATTTTCAATTTTAATGTATTTTATTTAATGTATTTTTAATTTTAATGTATTTTTATTTAACGTCTTTTCAATTTTAGCAACATCAAATATTTTATATTTGCACCTTTCATTTTTTGTGATGGTTATATCTTTTTTATACCATTATAACTCATAATAAATTAACTACCAATTTTACATAAAAAAAGATAGATGCACTATAATTAATTTTTCAAAAATATACTTCAAAGTTAAGATAGAAAATTAATTATATAACATAATTAAGTATATATAAAGAGATAAATTAAAAAGCAAATAATAAAAATAATATTACTTTAATAGTGAAATAGTAATGGGGAGATGAATAGTGTGTTCTCAAATTTGGGGGCAAAAATAGGGGACCATTGGAGAGCAATTTCCCCAAATTTCACTCCTAAAATAGGAAAAATCCCCAAAATGGGAACTGCGTTGGAGTTGACCTAAGACATTTTCAAAAGAGATCATTGAAAAAATAACATAGAAATTTTTGCAAAAATAACATAATGGATTTTCGTAAATCATTTTTTAATTAAAATTGTAAAAAGCATAAGAGATCATTTTCCTTCTGTAATTGAGAAACTCTCAAGTGTAAACAACAATAACATGCATTGAACTCTTGTTTAACCTATAAATCTTGTGTAACTTTCTTATTCAATTTATTGATTTATATTCCTTTGATTTCCATCACGCGTATTGTACATCCTAAAGAACTCTCACCTTCTACTTGGATAATAAAATCTATTATCTCCATTTCAATTTGAAAGTCATAGATTCATTCTTTATTTCTAAATTAAAATTGTGACCTCCTTCTTTGGATAGATTAATAAGTAAATTGTGACATTCTTTTTGGAACGGAGCGAGTTGTAAATTACTCCATTTGTCCCATTCTAAAGCTTGATGATCCATCCTCCAGTTGCCAGTAAATATGATATGGCTCTCCATCTGCTCCGTTTTGTTAAATTCAGCAATGCTTGCCAGATGATATGAGAATTATTGAGCTTCACTACGATATGCACATTTTGTGATATATTTAGCTTTGAAAAATTAAAGCTGCCCCAAATAGTATTGTTTATACGAAGTTTCCGCCAAAATTTTGAAAATAGATTTTGATATTAGAGTTTATGCACAAATAAGATTCTATCCAGTTGTTCATATATTCTATGAGCACATTATTTGAAGTACCAGTGCAAAGAGCCTTAGGTCTAACGTTTATCAGTTCATTTGTTAGTATTTTAGAATTATGGTAGATAAGTCGATATACTTAAAGGAGGTAGTATGAAACTTGGTTTTGACTAATATCCTAACATCTAGTTGAATTAGTGGCAAAACTATTATCACCGGTGGTCACTGAACTATTGTTTCATTACCACAAAATCACTTTTGTTTCATTTATTACCCAAAAGTCACTCAACTTTGCTCCGGTCTACAACAAAGTCACTCAAGCCGGATTTTGTTTAAAACTTGCCGGAAAAATGATGTGGCATCATTAATTAAAAATAATTTTCTTAATTAATTTTTCATCTATTAATCTAATTTCTTAACCCATTATTATTATTCTACCTAACTCAAACCCATTTCACTACTTCTTTTTTGCCACATTATGCCATAGATTTCATTACTTCTTTTTTGCCACTTATGTTAGGGATCCGTATTAAAAATATCTTTCAACTAACTGAAGATTAACAGGACAATCTAGTTTAACAGGACATTTCAAAGAAGTAATCTTTAGTTAGTTTCCAACTGAGACCTACTGAGATATTATTGTTATTGTATTATCGTCAGACACGTCATTTTTTAAGGCTTTATATCTGCGTGTCAATTATTTTTTAATACAGTAAGCAAAAATAAGGACAGACCTATAAATTAGAGTGACATATCTTACATGAAGATATACAAATAACTATTTTATCAGTAAAAATTTTGAAATTTGATAAATGTTATCTACAATATAATCGCTAGGGTACCAAGCAAAAATCGAATAACCCAGAAAAATCGAAAGAAAAAAAACTGAAAAAAACCAAAAACAAAAATTCGACTTTGTTTGGTATCAGCTTGTTTGGATGGTTGTTATCAGTTGTACCGTATCGTACTGTTACTATAAAATAATGTTTGTATTAATTGTTACTTTAGAATTTTATTGTATGGTATCGTTAGTCCATCGTTACATAACGATGAAGAGTCCATTATATGTAACGACCGATTTCGTGTGATCGCGTGGTTACCGTATCTTTTTTCTCTCTTCTTTCCCTTAATATTCTCATATATTAGCATTTATCTTATCTTTTTTATAGTAACTCTATCCCGTATCTTATTATTTTCTTGGCAATATTGTAAATTAATTCTTAATTTACTAGTATGTTATATCATGAAACGACTGCAAACAATATAATCTATCAAAATATTGAACTCAACAAAATATAAAGTAAAATACAATAGACACATTATGAAACCATATTCATAACAACAGTCCAAACGAGCTGTTATTTTGGTTTTAAAATTTTAAAAAATCAATATAACTAGTTTGATTTCATAAATAAAAAATCGAACCAAACCGATCTAAGCTCGTTCATTTTTATTCATTCCCCATTCCTCATTTCCCCTTTTTGCATAACCAATTTGCCTAATATTACTCAATTTGATTAACTAATTAATTCAATACGAAACAGAAGCAGAGAGAAATGGCATCTATATGAAATGTTTATGCACGACGATGACGTAGTGAAATGTGTTTGAGTTGGGTAGAATAAGAATAATAGGTTAAGAAATTAGATTAATAGATGAAAAATTAATTAAGAAAATTATTTTTAATTAATGATGCCACATCATTTTTCCGGCAAGTTTTAAACAAAATCCGGCTTGAGTGACTTTGTTGTAGACCGGAGCAAAGTTGAGTGACTTTTGGGTACCAAATGAAACAAAAGTGACTTTGTGGTAATGAAGCAATAGTTCAATGACCACCGGTGAAATTAACCCCTGCATGTTGCCCAGGTGTAGTGTAAACTTCAAAGCAGAATGCAAATTGACAAGGCAGTGAAATACAAAAAGGTGCAAATTAAAATTCCAATCCTACTCCGACTAGAAAAAGGGCAAAAATATAGGTGACTATCGGTTGTTCGAAAGTGTGCTTTGACAAATGGAAAATCATTGTGCACTATAGCAAGCTCTTAATTTCTATCTTTAGTTCACTGTCATGTCCTCATATGGTAAACAAAAAGCAGTTAAAGACGAAAGAAAGGAACACGAAAATCCAAATCCAAATCCAAATCCGGTGTTTACATCAAACCAAATCAACAAATTATGATAATAATTTAATGAGGTGAATATATGTATTGATTAACCATGGTAAATTAGGTGAAAGTTGATTCCAGTTGAAATAGAAGTAGTACTACTTTTTGCCCATAAATGCAAGTTAAAAACTCCAAATCCTTCTCCCGCTAGGAAATTCGGGTGAAAGTATAGAAAGCCTAGCTCTTACGAATACCTAATAAACGCATCCTTAGCTTGTTTGTTTCACTAATCATATTAATCCTAACCCTAGCGACAGCAAGAGCTGCAGTTGCACAAAACCAAAATCTTCAATAGAATGCCTAATAGCTTTCCTGATGATATCATCACTGATATACTGCTAAAACTTCATGCGAAATCACTTCTAAGGTTCAAAACCGTTTGCAAATCATGGTATTTCTTATTAAAGATAAACAATTCATCAAGCATCTTTATGGCCACCTTTACAAAAGTTATATAAATAGTCAAAAAATCTTTCTGGCGTGCCCTGATCATAACTATATTGACCTACATTACTACTCCATAGACAGGCCTCTTCGACATGACTCTGGTGTATCTCCTCTTGAGCCTCCAACTTCAGGGTTCCATCATAGGTTGTGTAGTGGACTTTTGAATTCTTGCAATGGGTTAGTCCTTCTTGACATGCATCCCAAAATTGTTCTATGGAACCCGGCCATCAATGAATCAAGAATAATCAAAGTTGAAGAGGAGGACTGTTATTATAGTTTAGGCTACGTTTCTTCTTTGGACGATTACAAAATTGTTAAAGTAAGTTCTAAAGGTTATTCAGTTGGTTATAAATTTCAAATATTCTCGACGAAAAGTGGTTCGTGGAAATCGATTGGCGAGCTAGATAAAAAATAATACTTCGATGGATACATGGCTGTAGTTGATGGAATTGTCTATATGATCATTAGTTTGTTGGAGAGATCTATTCTATGTCTCTGTTTGAAAAATGAATGTTTTGAGCAAATACAATGTCCAGGTCGGACTGGTCCATGTATCGACAAAAAGACAACTCTGTTTACTCAAGGAGAATGCCTTTTCTTGGCTAAGTTTTTTACCCCTATTAATGGGTTGGCTGATCTGGAAGTTTGGTGTATGAAAAATAATGGAACGGGCAGATCATGGAGTAAATTGTTGTCAATTACATATCCACCAAGTACTTGGAATTGCAGATATCGTATGCAGCCTATTGGCTTTACCAGGGATGGAGATATGTTGTTTCTAAGGGATGAAGACACATTCGTGATCTATGATTCAGAAAGGCAAACATTGGCAATTGTTGAAATCGATGTACCATTATACGACCATAATAGGGCTGTAACATATGTGGAGACTTTAGTCTCTCCTAATGACCCGTAGCATACAGTGGTGGATGTAGAAGGTAGACTACGGGCTCGGCGGAACCCAATAGATTTAGCGCAGACACTGTATTTGTGTTAAAAAAAACACTGAATATGTAAAAAATCAAGTCGAGAACCCAGTTACTTGCCATTGAGATTATTATTCAAAAATTTAGAACCCATAAGGTTCAAATCCTGGATCCGCCTCTTGTAGCACAACAACTGTTATTGGAAGTTTATCTTGCATCTCTTTAAATTGATTTTAGTTAGTGATCCCTTTTTAAAAATTTCTCTCTTTTATGTTCGGCTATATTTCTTGGGGTGGGAAAGAATTCGAAACTAAGCAATAATTAGTTCGCGTAGAAAAATAGGTTCTAGTAGGCTTTAATTTTCTTCACTCTTCCTTATCATCTTAAAATTTTATCGTAGATGTATATGATTTGGATCCACATTGTTAGTAAAATATTGCCATTGTTGTAATTCCTACTGACAGTTTTTCAATCTTTATGTATTTGATTTATTGCTTTGCATATACTGACTACATGTATCCATCGAAAAAAAAACAGAGATCAAGCTTCAATATATATACCTCGTGACCATCCCTAGTGACTCTACGAACGAACGTTGCTACTACTCCGTAGAAGCCCCACTTTGACATGACTCTAGTGTATCTCGCCTTAAGCTTCCAGTTCCAGAATTCAAATATAATTTTTTTGATGGATTTAAGAATTCTTCAAATGGCTTAGTTCTTGTAACCCATTCCCTCGATATGGTTTTATGGAGGCCATCGATGAATCAAGAACGATCAAAATTGAAGAGGAGCAGTACTGTTATACTTTAGGCTATGTTTCTTCTCAAGACGATTACAAAACTTTGTTGGAGTACGGCCAAAATTTAATTCACATTTTTGTTATAATTTTAATCTAGTCTCTACGAAAAGTGAGACGTGGAAATCAATTGGCGAGTCACTCCGGCCAGGATGTTACTTCAATAAAAACATGGTTGTAGTAAATTGGTTTGTTTATATGATTGTTTCTTCATCTCGGAAGAATCTATTCTTTGTTTATGTCTGAAAAATGAAAAATTTGAGGAAATACAAAATCCAGATCTGGCTGATGATGAAAATAGTCCAGCTTTATTTACTCAAGGAGAATGCCTTTTGTTGGCTAAGTTTGAAAAGGGGTCGGCTGATGATTTGGAAGTGTGGTGTATGAAAAGAATGGAATAAACTGCTCATGGAGAAATCAAGACCATAATAAATTAGAAAATTTATTTTGAAAAATAGGGACAATTACATTGAGAGACACCCCACTCATGAAAATTACCAAAAAAGACCCCTATTTTGCTACCTTACATGACATAGCACCCCCTCCCTTTTTTTTACTTTTATTTTTCACACCATAACACCCCTTTTTAAAGAAAAAAACCCTAGCCCCCATTTTTCCTCTCCTCCTTCCCTCCTTTCCATTTTTCTCTCTTCTCCATAACACCTACCCCGCCGCCACCCCCCCACCCTTCCACCACTGCCCCACCGTCATCCCCTCTCCTCCAAGCCACCGATGCCGTCGCCGCCGAGGTCACCACCACCACCACCGCCGCTGCTTCTTCTTCTTCTTTTCGTTTTTTTTTTTTGCTTTTTGAATAGCAATGTTGATTTTCGTTGTATATTTCGATCAAAACTCCGGTGAGGAGTTTATTTATCAAGTTTCTTCTTTTTCTTCACTTTTATCATAAAAATTCATTGAGATCTACTAGTTTTTTATTAAAACTTTTGTTTAATGTTTAGATCTAGTGTTTTTCTTGTATAAAACTGTATAGATCTTGGATATTTGTTAAGCTTTTGTGTAAAATCTGCCCGAGACACTGTTTAACATTATTTTTGTGAGTTTATACACTTTTACACAATTTTATACAGTTTATACAATTCTGTAAACGTGTATAAAAATGTATAAATCTGTATATGTACGCATTAACAGTGTATAAAACACATTCTATGCGTTGTAAATTTCGTATAAAGCTGTATATGTGTGTATGAACAATGAATAAAATAGTATAAATTTCAGATTTGTGCACTTTTTTGGATGTTTTGTATAAAATTTATATTTTTTGTGTATATTTTTGTATTTTCCTTCTTGCATACACAATTTTATATGTATTTACATGTATAATTTATTATTTTGATAGATTTAGGTGTATAAAATTATCAAAAATAATTATTTAAATAAATCCACAAATAAAATAAACAAATCCGGTGAATTTTTGGTTTTCCGGCCACCGGCCGTAGTGGGGGAGGGTGAGGGAGTGGCTCCTAGGGTTTTTAGTTTAAATGGGTGCTATGTTATGTAATTTTGAAAATAAGGGGGTGGCATGTTGTGTAATGTAAAAATAAAAGGGTGCTATGGATGAAATGTGACCCCTCATTTGTAATTTTGTGTTGTGGGCTGCCTAGTTTTGAAAATTCCTATATGACTTTCATATAAAAGAAAAAACTAGAAAGATTAGCTTCGAACAAAATACATATCGTACTTCATATAGAGAAGGCATTGTCAAGTGTTCACAATCACAATAATCCCCACCCCACAAACAACACAAAAGGATCAAAATTTTGAATAGGTCTGTCGTCATAGTATATTTACTGTAGTAAGATAATTTGTGAAAATTGACTAACATTAAGAGAGGTTCTTATTTATTAAGCCAAAAGGATTTACTGCCATGTTTGTAATTTTCTTGATCACTTCATAAGCAACTTAATCGTCCGGCATATTCTTTTCCTCATATTTGACTATGTGCATTTTTTAAGTACTTACATAGTGTAATAGGCAAGATTAGCCTTGTCGGATTTTTTGGTCATTAATTACTCTCAGAGTTCTACCATATGAGGAGGTTTTGGATATTGATTGTGTTGTATTGTGGTCTTTATTAGGTTGATATAGCCGGGGCAGCTGTCCTATTTGCGAATAATAAAAAGCTCCAACAATGTGGCCATTGTGGTTAATTCTTTTCATTTTGTACTTCTTCTGTTGTGTTTAGTCATTCGTTTTTTAATTTATTCTATTGTGTATTTTGTTATTGTAGTATTTTGCGCCTACACGCCTTTCCTCAAATAATCTCCCATAAGGGATTTTATCTACCAAACAACATATGTTATTACATTATAACTTTTAGTTGCACGTAGAAAGACATCACAACAAGAATCCAGGTTGTAATATGGAAACCGAACAGGATGAAAAGAAAACATATACCAAGAATATTGTTTATAACAAAGTACTAGGTGAGATACACTTCATTACATGTTTGCACCCTTTTAAGTTAAAATAAGTAAAGAAACATGTGTATCGAATTAACCTTTGCTTGATTGTTTATCTTCGTAGTCCATTCAATCATTTTAACATTGAGAGCAAGTCTACGTGCAAGAGGTAAATAGAGACATAGTTAAATTTACAAAGATACTTAGAGAAGTATAATATTACAATTGATCTAGAATTCTACTTACGAGCGAATTTTGATCGGAAGTCAATTGACTATTGATTGGTTTCTTCCGCAGATAAGAAAATTCATTGATATATCAGGTAAGATATATTGACAGTTGTGCAACGTCATTGAATAAAATTCAAACTCATAGATTAATTGTAAGATTTTCGCGCACATGACTCACCGGAAAGGGGAAAGAAAGAC
The DNA here is from genome assembly GCA_037355625.1 of Petunia x hybrida. Lineage (NCBI taxonomy): Eukaryota > Viridiplantae > Streptophyta > Magnoliopsida > Solanales > Solanaceae > Petunia > Petunia x hybrida. Next base: position 485,119 of record JBBBVM010000845.1, read on the forward strand.
AAGAGATAGTCTCTCGGTTCGAGTAATCAGAATTCTGAATCAAACGATAACCAAAAATTAGACTTGGAGCTCAGACTTTCACTTAGATCTACTTCTGTGTTCTTTCAGCAACTAAGTGCATGGATCTGAATGTGGCTACGGTACAATATCTACTGTAGCCTCGCTTTGTCCACAACAACAAACTGGTACTACGTGACTCAGATTCACGTGCAACGCACGTGCCGAGACACTAGTATATATATATATATATATATATCTCAAAGAATGTTAAGGCCTCTAAATAAATTTTGGCTTTACGCCACAAAAGTTGCTGGGCCGCCCTTGCATGGAGTAAACTATTGCCAATTACAGTTCCACGAAGTAGTTATTGGAATTACATAAGCTTTCTGATGCAACCTATGTGCTTTATGAGGAATGGAGATATGCTTTTCCATAGGGGTGAATGGGACTTTATGATATATGATTCAAAAAGACCAAGGTTCAAAAATTTTGCAATTGTTGGGCTACGCTACATTCGTAATCGTTCTGTAACATATGTGGAGACTTTGATCTCTCTCCTAATACGCTGTAACATTGCAACTGAAATTCATATTATGTTTTCAAAGGTTATTTGGTTTAAATGTCCTTTGAATAGAAGTTTTAGAAGTTCTTTTATTGCTCCTTCGCACTCAATCACAAAGTATGTGCTTGGTGTCGCATTTGATTGACTTGTTTTCTGCTTTGCTATTTACCATTTTCTCTTTGAACGATGGTCTGTTTGGCGTTGTTCTTCTCATTACTTGTTCAAATTGTAACTTTAAGTGGATGTACTTACTTTTTTTTTTTTTTTTTGAGTATTAACTAGGGAAATAAAAGTATGTTGAAAGCTAGGTATTAACTCTCGAATTTCTCTTGATGTCATAAATTGGAAAGAGAACTGAACACAACTATGTCATGGCTCTACCAATTTCCTAATTAATGATGTTTTAATGGATGCCTAAAAATCCTCAAACCGGTTCTGAGCATAGCTTTGTTGGTTTATTTTTTCATGATAGTATAATTCACATTTTTTAATTAGAACCGTGGGACCCTATGGCAAAATTCCTTACTTGTATATTTCTGTTTCATACTATTGTGTATATAATCATAGCTTACAACTGGTGTGATCTGTTTCATTTTCGCATCTCAAAGTACAAAAGGGAATGCTTGTGATTAGATATCCAGCTGGCTATGTTGTTTTTATTCTGCATATGGAGTGGGAAGAGAAAGCAAAGGAAACAATCCTCCCTTGGCACTAACATATGCTGCTGATGATATCTCAATGTAGCACAACAAAGTACATTATGATTGGTACACTGGTCGGCGGTGCTTTTATTGCACAATTGAGTTTCTCTTCTGACGGTATATTGCATCTCTCTTTTCTCTCTTATTTTCTGCGTCTCTAGTATCTGGGGAGTGTTACTTATTTTTTGGGCTCGTTCAATTTTCTGCCCTGTTAAGCTTGAATTTTTTTCTTCTCCAAGCTCAAGATTCTACTCTTTATTTCTTTATTTTTCCTTTAATCACCCAGCAATATTTTTTTCTAAAGCTGCAGAGTTTGTTGTGCTTTCATATATATATAGGAATAGTCATTGTGATGTCTTCTTCATAGTGTATATAAAGATGTTCTTTTTGTAGTTATAGAGGGTAAGATTACATGGAGAGCAGGAGCTGTCATCTCTTTTGGATTTGGAACCTAGCCTATTGGAGCTGTTTGAACAACTGATGGTCGAGATTGCTACTCTTTAAGCGATTTTGTTAGGAATGAACTGTAAGGATGCATTGTGCTCCAAAGAATACTGTTTGGCTTATTTCTAACCAATTTCTTTTAAAGTCATTTATTGTTTTAAACAGAAAAGGGTCATATTTGTCCCTCTACTATCAAATAGTCTTAGTTATTGATATCCTCTGTTATACTATCCAAAACATATTTATACTTATCGTTATACTTTTGAACATATATGCCCCTCTACCATTAGGTGACCCGGACCCACCTTCTAAATCCCATGCGGAGGATATTTATTTACCATATTAGTACCTAATCATTCCAAATTCGGTCAACTAATGACACAAATCTTTTTCTTCTTTACCCGAACTCAACCCACTCTTTTTCTCCCATTTCCACCCTTTTAAAGAGGCATTTCTCCAAATTTTAATTTGAGCTAAATTGAAGGTGAAAAAAAAAAAGCATGACAACTGTGGATCAGGTAGCTAAAAGATTAAGAAGAACATGACTACAAGATAAAACATGTCTTCCTAAATGTTATTCATAGGTAATTGTGAACAAAATTATTAATATCATGCCAGCAACCCAAACCTCTTCCCTAACCACAAAATTTAGTTACCAAATTAAAAAACTATCATGTCCAATTCAAAAGTACTGAGCCAAGAAAAGAAAGAAATACCCATTTTATTTCCTAATATCAATCTTGGCAGTTGGCACACTCACCTCCTCCTTCTTAAGTACGGAGCAATCGAAGTTACCCATGAGGCTACAACCGACCCAAATGAGCAAAGCCAACATGAAAGAGAGTGAAACGGAAAGAGGAATACCTGAAATAATGAAAATGCAGTAATCATCGATTGAAAAATTAAATCAAGTTACATGATTCCGAGGGTCAAAATTATAGTATTAAATAACATCAGTAACGTAAAAAATTCTGCAACATAATATTGTTTTGGGACGAGGTGACGACAATACTCCCAAGATCGTCATCCAAAATCTTGTTTTGCAGTTTTCAAACTTGAAAAAGACCCCCGAAGTTTAATTACTTCGATTATTTGTTGAGTATGAGAGGTGTCTGGTGCTTATGGAGTACTAAAGTTTGAAAATTGGTTTGAAGTTGATTTTGCTCTTCAAAAGTTTCTGTATTGGGTGGTTGTGATACCTGTGTGATGTTTGGCAATATTTGTCTATTTTTCCTTAATATTTCTTCATATTTTGATACGTTATTCACCCATTGCACGGAATAATTGCGATTCTTGCGCTCACTTTTTGTGTTTGTGATTTTAGGAATGGTTTGGATGAATACGAGTGCAAACGGAGCGAAGAAGGATATAATCGGGCAAGAAGTTGATGAACTTAGCTAATTGTGGGATATGGCATTAGAAGGCAAGGCTATAGTGCAAGCTGTAGATCGGTCACAGCTTCAGACTTTGGAATGCTATGAGCCATGCGACGCTTAGGGTATAGCGCGTGACATCCAGATGCTATGAGCCATGCGACGCTTGCCCTGTAGCTTGAAGTTCAGCGACCCCAACTTTTCCAACTGTTTATGCTTTGGATTAACTTATGGTAGGACTTTGTAAACAATATAAAAGGCTTATTATTTCGTTTTTTAGAAGGGGGGGGGGGTCATATTTTGGAGCAAGTTTGGAGTTCTTAACACATTGAACCAAGGGTTTAATTCCTTGACTTAATCTATTACAATCTTTCATATTTCTTCCATGAATTCTTGTGTTGTTATTATGAATATGCGTAGGTAAACATATCGTTCTAGGGTTAGAGCAAATACATGAAGGTTGATGTTTGAAAGTTGATTTCTACCTATTAATTTACCTTTACAGATTGTTTATTCTTTCTTGAGCCTAATTGTTTGGTTATTAGGGCCCGATAGTTGAACACTATCTACGATTTACAAGTTGAACTCGACTGAGGGAACTTGTGAATGCATATAAGAAAGAATAGGGCTTGATTGTGAACCTGGGCATCATGGAATCGATTTGCGGGTAGGATAGACATATACATATTCTCCTTGCTTAGCTAAATACAGAGTTCTTTAATGCATACATGTGATTTAATTCCATAGAAATATAGCGTTATAGTAGCTTGCATAGACTCGTGAAGAATCGACAGGTTTTCACGAATATAATTAACCTGTTAGTTAGCAATCAAGGAAATCAAGAAGTAGAATCAACTGGAAAACTCAACTGGATTGTTTGTAGCTTTGACTCTGGACCGTTTCTCTTTTATTGATAACAACCCATAATTTGCTTTAGATTACTTGACTTCAATCGTTTGCTTTTAATTATTGTTTGCTTAGTTAGTAAATTACAAATCATCATCGAAAAAGATCCCTGAATAGTTTTTAGGAAATTATTTGCTAGAATTCAGTCGTAAAAATAGTCCTCGTGGGAACGATACTCATCTTGTCACTTTATTACTTGTCGACCACGTATACTTGCGTGTGCGTTTGGGAGCAACAAGTTTTTGGCACCGTTGCCGGGGACTAAATAATTGATTGTTTTCTTTTTAAACATCTACTTATTTTCTATTCAGGTTTAATTTTTATTTTGAGTTCTTGTACTATTTCAGATATTAGATCTCGCTTAATTCCTTACCTATAGGAATGACAGAAGAACGAGCTTTAGCTGCACGAGATGTTGCTCTTCCCAGTCTGGAGGGAGTAGCCTCGAGCATTGTTAAGCCTGAAATTACTAAACACTTTGAGATTAAGTCCGGCATGATACAACTGCTCCATGCGACTGGACAATATGCTGGATTACTGTACGAGGATCCACAACAATATATCCAGAATTTCTTAGAGATTAGTGACACATACACACCAGCAGGCGTCTTAACTGATTATTTTTGATTGATACTCTTCCCCTTTTCATTGATCGGGGCAGCAAAGAAGTGGTTAAAGTCTGAAAAGCCTGGGTCTATCACTACTTGGGATGCCTTAGCTAAGAAATTTTTGGCTAAATTCTATCCATCTGCCAAAACTGCTAGAATAAGGAGTGAGATTATGTCTTTTAGACAAAGAGACGGGGAATCCTTGTCTTCAGCCTGGGAGAGATTCAAGTCATTGTTGATAGATTGCCCGCACCACAACCAGTCTAATGAGGTGTTGGCCCATACTTTTGTGGAAGGTTTGAATGCTCATACCAAGATAGTGGTGGATGCTGCTGCTGGAGGCCAAGTCTTGGCATTGAATTTTAATGAGATTTATAAATTGCTGGATAAATTTTCTCAGAGCAATCCTGACTGGCAGGGTGATGGTAGAGCTCCAAGTCAAAAAGCTGCTGGAGTAATTCAATTGGATGCGGTTTCAGCGTTGAATGCAAAGATGGATGCGATAGCTAACCAAATCAGCAAGCTAACATTGCCACCAACTCAGCAACAAGTGCAATCAGTTAAACAAGTGCAGCAGTTCCTAAGTTTTTATGAGGTATGTGGACAAGATCATGCTACTGATGTTTGCCCCGCCAACCAAGAGTCAGTCTATTACGTGGGAAACCAAAATAGGTCTTAGACACAAAATCAGTTTGGTAACGCTTATAATCCTAATGGGCACAATCATCCAGACCTCTTTTGGGGTGGTAATCAAGCTAATCAAGGCAACATGAGAACTCCAAATAATTACCAACCACCTCCGGTTCAACCATAACAGGCAAGCAGTTCAGTTGAAGATTTGATAAAGCAGATGTTAGCAGGCCAGCAGAAAATTATCGCCCCATGCACATGCCATTAAAGATCTCGCTAATGCTAAAAAAGATCTGGAACACGGCAGATAGTGAGCGCTCAAAGTTCTAGACCACATGAAGCACTTCTTGGTGATGTTGAATCGAATCCAAATCTAAAGGAAGTTGAGCACTGTCTTGCTATAACTCTAGTTAAGGGTGAAGAGTTGATGGCCAAAACTGAGTAGAAGGAGCAACTTAAAGTAGCGGAAGTAGAAAAAGTGGAGAAAGTATAGAAGACAGAAGAGAAAAAAGAGGCACCTCTACCGCCCCCACCATTCCCACAGAGACTTCAACTATCAAAGGATATGGCTCAATTTCAGAAATTTGTGAGTATGATGAAAGAGCTTCAGGTTAACATTCCTTTAACTGATGTGTTTGAATTAATACCATCGTTTGTGAAGTTCTTAAAAGAGATTCTAGTTAAGAAGAGAAAGCCACAAAAGATAGATACAATTGAGTTGACGGAGGAGTGTAGTGCAATTCTGAGTAAACTACCTCCAAAACTTCAAGATCCTGGGATGTTTACTATTCCTTGCACTATTGGTGGTCATAATATTTCTGGTGCACTGTATGATCTGGGGGCCAGCATAAATCTCATGCCCCTGTCTGTCTATAAAAGGTTAGGCCTAGGAGAAATCAAGCCTACTTCAATTACTCTTAAGATGGCGGATGGATCACTTACTTGCCCCGACAGTAAGGAGGAGGATGTGTTGATTAAAGTTGGGAAGTTTACGTTCTCTGCTGATTTTATTATTCTAGACTATGAAGAGGATCAAGAAGCTCCAATAATTTTGGGAAGACCATTCCTAATCACCTCAAAGGCAATCATTGACATGGAACTTGGGGAGATGACTGTTAGAGCACATGGAGAAAAGGTTACTTTCAAGGTTTATAATGAAAAGGATCACATGGCTAAGTTTGAAGAGTGTTCTTTGATAGAATGTGTCAGACAAGAACATGAAAGTACACCGAAAGAGGTGTTTGAGCGAAATGTAGAACAAGTTAACAATGACATATCCCTTCTGAAGTTGAAAAAGAGTTCTCCTAAAGGAAAGAAGAAAGCAAATGTCCGTCGTAAGAAAAGGAGAAGTAAATGCTGGAAGTGAGCTTAAAAGTATTGTCGTGCCACGAAGTTAACTAAGGCACTTCTCGTGAGGCAACCCGAGCCTTGTATGTAAACAAACAAAAAATAAAAAAAAAAATACAAAAAGAAAAAAATACAAAAAGAGTCGTGCCGCGAGCTTATTGGGAGGCAACCCAATTTTCATGGTTTTAGTTATTTTCAGTTACGCTGCATTACTAGTTTTTCTTATCATTTTTGTAAGGCTCTTGAAATTCCGCGTGTGAATTATCTGTTGGAAACAGTGGCAGAACCACATAGGTGAGGAGTTGCGAAGTTGTTGAAAGTGTCGCCTTAGAAAATAAAGTACAGCTTTCCAGTTTTGACATTTAGAAAAAGTTTGAAATCCAAAACTGCGCACGCTACAGTAGATGCGCCGCTTGCCTTATCGCCTGGAGGAAAACAGAATGCTCAAAAATTTGAAAGCCACAGCGCACGCGTCGCTTTGCTCATCGCTTCATGCAGGTTCGCATTTTTCTTGAAAAGCCGCAGCGCACGCGTCGCTTGGCATATCGCATCAAGGAAAACAGAAACTCGAGATTCTTGCACACGATCTTCAAGCGTCGTGTTAGGCATCACTCCAAGTAAGTACATAAGTTTTACGGGTCGACCCGGTTTTTAACCCAATGACCCGCGAACTTAAAACTCAAAACCCAACTCCCATTCCCTCTTCCCTTTTTAAATGAAACAAAACAGAGGAAACAAACTTGAGCAGAACAATAATCTTCCTTTGGTTGCAATCAATTCAATCGATCCTTTTCAAAGCTTAGAAACTGTTCAGGTAAGATCATATCCTCTCTTCTCTCGCTCTCGCTGTTGATTCAAGCATAACAGTCCCATCCCCTTCTTCCCTAGGCATTAAGAATATGTGGGCTGAAATTTTATGATTGAACACTCCTTGGGTCGTGAGCATTAACTGTGAATCCTTGATGATATGTCTGGTATGCTGTAAGCGATCTCCCATAAAAATTCGGGAGTGTTCTTTCTCTTTATATACCTGTGAAACTGAAGGTTAAAACTGATGCACATAACATGTTTGACATAATGCCGCAGTGAAGAAAATCTTGAAACTTTGCGAATTCTTGAGTAGCATAGTTACATAAAGTCATGAGTTGATTAAGTTGATGTCCGAATGATTGAATTGATCACCTTTACTACTCTACTTGACTTGATCATGAGTTGCATATGCCATAGGTCATTGTTGCGCGCTATATGCGCCGAGGTGTTACGATTTCTTGCACCCGCTGCCCCTGTTAGTTTTGCTTGATTAGTTTAGTTTAATTAGTTGCTTTCATGTCATTTTTGTCGCTGTAGTATAATTAGGTGTAAGTGTGGGGTCGTTTCAATGTCCCATTGATCTTTGTATATATAGTACATGTTTTGCAGGCTCAGGTATGACAAGCACAAGTGTGGGGTGCTTGCACTCTCAATGCCTGATTGTGACAACATGTTGGGGAAGTTTGAGTACTCATTGCTCTACGGACGCTTGGTGGGTTCGTGATGGAGATGGTTCCACTGTTAGCACCAAAGGCTAGGCCCATTTGGCCTTCAAGGAAGTTCCTTTACCTCTTGTACTCTATTTTTATCGCACTGAGGACATTGCTTAGTTTTAAGTGTGGGGTGGGGGAATTCCCAAGTTTTTGAGGTTATGGATGATTTTACCATTAGAAATTTATTTTAGAAATTTTTATTTTTGTCACTTGACTTTATTTTTATTTGTTTCTTGCTTTAATATATAAAAAATAAAAAAATTAGAAAACTAATGAAAAATTCCAAAAAGATTTTATTTTTAGTTTTAGTTATTGGTACATGTCATCCGCCCCGTGGTTTTTCTTATGGCCTCGGTTCTTTTCCATGTGTAGACCGTTGAACCGGGTAATTTTTATTTTTTTAAGAGTAGTATAGTATTAGTTAGTAGAATATTTTTAGGAAAATGGTAGAATGCTAGGTGCCTTTGGTTTGTTTGATACCGGCGAATTTGGACTTGAGCATATGCTATTTGGGAATCCTTTTTGGATGCATGCCTAAAAGGGACTAAGCGGTCGCGACAAATATAGCTCGGTACTTAAAGTCCCGAGGTCGAATCCCATAGAGAACACGACTCCTAGAAATTAAGCTAGCTAAATTATCTACTCAACCAACTTCAAATATCTTTGGTTTGATTTTATACTAAAACTACTAAACAAGAAAGTAAATAATAAGTGTAGAAAGATAGATTTCATTCAAGAGATGGAAAACCTAGGATTGATTTCCCAACTCCTAACTTGTGCTAAAATATTATGCTATCAATTTTTCCTAACTCTTCTTATTGAACAAGTGCTCCAAGTTTACAACTACCCACTTCCGTTAAGTAATCATAACTTTCATTAGATAACTATTCCAATTAACTAATAAAGATAGGGAGGACTACACTTATGGTTCACAGTAAGGATCAATATTCCTAATTCGCCGTTTTGACAACCTAAGCAATGCCTCTGTTTTATATTGAAATACTGCTATGTGTTTAATCCTAACTCATGAATCTATTCCTAGTAATCACAAGAATAAAGAGGACAATTAATTGGGGGTCCTACCAATTAATAGCAAACAATTCGTAAACAACATAGATAGAAAGAATTAACAAAGTTCATTAACAACACAACAATTATCATCACACAAGTATATGGAGTGGGTCAATCAACCCTAGAATGGATGATTTAACCACTCAAAGTCATGTTCTAAGACAAGAAATAACTATAAGTATACAAAACCACAAGAATATGGATGGATGGATGGATGAAGTAGAGCCTTGAATCTTGATCTTCTCTCTTCCTTGCCTCCTTTTGTTGTTAGTTAAGTCAAAAAAAATTCTGTTTTGGACGTGTTGAGTGCCTTTTATAACGTCCCCATAGACCCACACAAGTCGGGAATCCAAAATAAACTCGGAATCAAAACATCAAGATTTTAAGCCTACGGCGCCGCACAATGCGGTGCCGTAGGCCAATTTCTGCAGGCTTTCCAAAATTCTCAACTCTCTGAAGATCATCCCTGTTGCGCCGCATAGCGCAACGCCCAGCGCGACGCAACAGGCCAAATTCACTGCATCTCCAATTCTTTTATCATTTTTCCTCCACGCCTTGGTTCACTCGACCTTCGGGCTTCTACTCAGACTTCAAAACTCTTATTTTTCATCAATTATGCTCCATATACGGCTCATATCATCAATGTAATCCCTACAATATAAAACACATCAAATAAGAGCAATTCCGTCCAAAGTACCAACAAATATCGCAAGTTGAAACATAAATACGAGGCAAAAGTATAGAAATTATTGCAACATCTAGCCTCGTATCAATACCCCACACTTAAATCTTTGCTCGTCCTCGAGCAACTTATACTTTGAACTTAAGAAAAACAACCCACAACGATGACTTGGGTTTATAGAGACACTTAACAAGTTGCATATGCACTAATCATACCTTATTCACACAAAATCCATGTCAAGAGTATTTAAAAACAATCTAGTGCACAAAATCAACCTTCCAATCCCACATCAACTCCAAACTCACTCAATAAGTCATGCAAGTACTCACTCTATTCAAGAGACTAATAAAAGAGCTCGCTTCTCGTAAACCATGTGCCCTCACAATAAATAAAAAAGTAGAGAAGGAATTCACTCAAGAGAATGATCATGAACAAAGAGTTCACATATAGATGAAGCACTCACTCTCAGAAAAGGACTCACAAGCAACACAAGACGTACCATAAGCTTGCCCATAATGTAAGACTCAACTAATGTCCATCTACTCGGCTAAGATCAATTAGGACTTCTTTAGGTTGTAATGTAGGCAATGGGACGGGTAGGATATATTTTGGTAATAGTGACTAACCACCCCAAGCAATTTAATACACCACAATTTATTCCATCATTTTTCCTTCCGACCATTGTTTCTTTTACCAGCACAAAGTCAACTTTTACTACCCTTCTTCTTTAAGTAAAGGTAGGAGCTAATGATAGGGACTACTCAATTTTTTTCTTTTTCTTCTTTCAAACTCTTTTTTTTTTTTTTTTTTTTTCAAATTTCAATTATTGCACATTATCTCAAGCTTTCACTTTCTTTTTTCTTTTTCTAGTAAATCCCTCCATATATCATCCTCCCTAAGCACCTTTTGTCTTCCTCCAACAACCATAATTTTCACTTCATTCACTAGCCTTTTTGGCTCATAACACCATAAGCAACTCATAGATATTTAGCAGAAGAAATAGGAATCCCGATGGCTATCAAAGAGAGGCTACAGGCTCAAAAGGGTTAGCTAAGGTCAAATTTTCACTGGTAAACAACTAATTCTAAAGCTTCAAATAAATTGGCTATAAAAGGAATGCCTACATCACTTCCTAACCGAGCAAACTTCTCATTTCGCTTTGACCACATACTGGGCAAGTTCTAGATATAAAGTATTAAACATGGAGAAAATAAAATCCTCACTCACACATGGCACATAACCTACTCAAAACGGCTCAATTCCCGCTCTCAAACAAAGCAAACACAAGCAAACTCTCAAGCAAATCTAGAGTCAACATCATGATCATAGGCTTCAAACAATGCACTCAACGTTTCTCAAGGCAAGTGGATCATGGTAGAATATATGCATGAAGTTCACATACTCCAAATTAAGTATCTATATAAAACTAGTCAAATCATGGAGCCAAGGCTCTCCCATCCAATTACTACACTCTAATCCTAAAAAAAATATCTACCTATTCCCGGTCCAAACTACTTCCTTTGGAAAAAAACCGATGCACAAAGAAAACCCAAAGGGGATTATTAACACAGATATGAAGACTAAATTTTTATTTTTGTCACTTGACTTTATTTTTATTTGTTTCTTGCTTTAATATATAAAAAAAAGAAAAAATTAGAAAACTAATGAAAAAATCTAAAAAGATTTTATTTTTAGTTTTAGTTAGTGGTACATGTCATCCGCCTTGTGGTTTTTCTTATGGCCTCAGTTCTTTTCCATGGGTAGATTATTGAACCGGGTAATTTTATTTTTTTAGGAGTAGTATAGTATTAGTTAGTAGAATATCTTTAGAAAAATGGTAGAATTCTAGGTGTCTTTGGTTTGTTTGATACCAATGAATTTGGACTTGAGCATATGCTATTTGTGAATCCCTTTGGGTCTTAAAATTCTGATGCATGCCTAAAAAAATTTGAATGACCTTCTTGAGACGCTTAGGTTCAATTAGTTGACTCTTTTGTGAACCATTGTGCCTTAGTGCTTAAATTTCAAGAGTTGCACTTTATTTGCTTAAACCGAGAGTTGGAATGAAACCGTCTTGAGTGAACTATGTGCCATGTGTGATGTGAGGCATCCTTTCTTATGTTCCGTGCTTGCATATTGATGTCTAGAACTTGCCCCGTGTGTGTTTAAAGCGAAATCCTAGGTTTGCTCTAGTCGGGAGATGATACAGGCGTTTCTTTGATAAGACCTTTTAGCTTTGATTAGCCTACCCTTTGATATTACCCTTATTAAATCCTTTTGAGCTTATTGACCTTTTTATTGGCACCCACATTTCAAGCCTTATCCTTTTTATTCTTAATTATCTTCTTTTTGAACCCTTACTCCTTAGAGCACTTTAATTGAAATATTTGATGTTTATGGAGTTGTGGTTGGAGAAATTGGGTGGCTTTTGAGCGGAACCAATGAAGGGAGGATATGGTACATTTTGAGAAAGAGTACATTGGCAAGGTTGAAAAAATATTAAAAAAATGATGAAAAAAGAAAAAAGAGAAAAATAAAGAAAACGAAATAAAGAAAAATCTCAATCCTTGCTAGTGTTGTGCAAGAAGTAAAGTTGCAAATTGCTTAAAATTGAGAGGGACATTCTTGTGTATATTTGGGCGGTTGCTTGGTTGGTTTTGAGAAGAATGGTGAAAATAAAAATTGAAAGTGATGTATTAAAGTGCTTAGGGAGGTAGTCACTATTTTATCCATATTTATCCTACCCGTCCTTTAGCCTACATTACAACCCTTAAAGTCCTAGTTAATTCCGATTGGAGTGAGCTTACATTAGTGGAGTCCTACACTACGGGCAAGCCTATGGTACGTTGTGTGTGGCACGTGAACTTCTTTTTGAGAGCGAGTGAATTCTGCCTATATTATGTCCCTGATCTATTCTTGAAATTTATTCTCTGTGTGATATTTGGGACGCTCTCTTGGTTACTTTTGGTGAGGGCACATGGTTTGCACGAGATAGGTGAAGTTATTGAATTCTTGGTTCAGTGAATGGGTGTGATTTTGTGGAAGCTTGGTTTCATTGAGTCGGTTTTTGAAATTGAAATGTCTTGAGTTGGTTGTTCTAGTGTTTTAAAATTTGGTGAACTTGTGGCATGTTGTGGGTCACATGGTATGTATTTATGCTCTTGTTTAATGGTCGGTATCAACCATAACCATAGGTAGACCTGTTCTATCAAGTGTTGGTGTTTAGTTGGGGAGTTAGTTTTGGTGAATGCTCGAGGGCGAGCACGTCTATGTGTGGGGTGGTGATGTTTGGAAATATTTTCCTATTTTTCCTTAATATTTCCACACATTTTGATACGTTATTCGCCCATTGCATGGAATAATTGCGATTCTTGCGCTCACTTATTGTGTTTGTGATTTTAGGAATGATTTGGATGAATACGAGTGCAAACGGAGCGAAGATGGATATAATCGAGCAAGAAGTTGATGAACTTAGCCAATTGTGGGATATGACATTAGAAGGCAAGGCTACGGTGCAAGCTGTAGATCGGTCACAGCTTCAGACTTTGGAATGCTATGAGCCATGCGACGCTTAGGGTATAGCGTGCGGCATCCAGATGCTATGAGCCATGCTACGTTTCCCTGTAGCTTGAAGTTCAGCGACCCCAACTTTTCCAACTTAGTTTAGGCTTTGGATTAACTTATGGTAGGACTTTGTAAACAATATAAAAGGATTATTATTTCGTTTTTTAGAAGGGGGGTCATATTTTGGAGCAAGTTTGGAGTTCTTAACACATTGAACCAAGGGTTTAATTCCTTGACTTAATCTATTACAATCTTTCATATTTCTTCCATGAATTCTTGTGTTGTTATTATGAATATGCGTAGCTAAACATATCGCTCTAGGATTAGAGCAAATACATGAAGGTTGATGTTTGAAAGTTGATTTCTACCTATTAATTTACCCTTATAGATTGTTTATTCTTTCTTGAGCCTAATTGTTTGGTTATTAGGGCCCGATAATTGAACACTATCTACGATTTACAAGTTGAACTCGACTGAGGGAACTTGCGAATGCACATAAGAAAGAATAGGGCTTGATTTGAACCTGGGCATCAGGGAATCGATTTTTGGGTAGGATAGACATATACCTATTCGCCTTGTTTAGCTAAATACAGAGTTCTTTAATGCATGAATGTGATTTAATTCTATAGAAATATAGGCGTTAGAGTAGCTTGCATAGACTCGTGAAGAATCGACAGGTTTTCACAAATATAATTAACCTGTTAGTTAGCAATCTAGGAAATCAAGAAGTAGAATCAACTGGAAAACTCAACTGGATTGTTTGTAGCTCTGACTCTGGACCGTTTCTCTTTTATTGATAACAACCTATAATTTGCTTTAGATTACTTGACTTCAATCACTTGCTTTTAATTATTGTTTGCTTAGTTAGTAAATTACAAATCATCATCGAAAAAGATCCCTGAATAATTTTTAGGAAATTGTTTGCTAGGATTCAGTCGTAACAATAGTCCTCGTAGGAACGATACTCATCTTATCACTTTATTACTTGTCGACCACGTATACTTGCATGTGCGTTTGGGAGCAACACGGTGCCTGTAGTGAAGTTTTCCGGCTATGCATATTTAATTCCTATTTTTTTATTACAACATCAACAACAACAACAAAAAACTCAGTGCAATCTTACAAGTAGGGTCTGGGGAGGGTGAGATGTAAGATGGAGAGGCTGTTTCCGGAAGACCCTCGGCTAGAGAGAAATAATTTGTAAACATGTGCAATAAGAGACAGTAAGATGAAAACATAATAGCAGCTATTAACACAAAAAGAAGCATTGATTACCGATAAAGAATAAGATAGAAATAGCAAATATATATGAATCATACTCATGCCAAAATAACCTATAGCTATCGACTATAATCTAACATTCTACCTTAATCCTCGACCTTCATGCTCTCCTATCTAAGGTCGTGTCCTTGGTAATCTGGAGTTGAATCATATCCTGTCTAATTTTTTTTAATTGTTAAAGGAAAATGATTGGTTTTTTTTTTTTTTGGTATTATTGTTTTCGAATTTGGAAATAGATTGGCTATTGGACATTCAAAAAAATTCACCACATGTACACCTTATCCTTGGTTATGGTTTTTTGTCCCCACTTAAGAATGGTTTAGCAAAATGGCCTCGGGGGCAGCGCTTCAAGTTATAAAGTGACAAGTGCTACTATGGTTGCAGCACTTCAAGTTATACATTTACAAGTGCTGCATCTTCGGAAATATATTGGAGGACGGGGTAGCACTTCAAGTTATCTGGGAGAATGTTGGAAGGATTAAAAGGTCAAGTGCTTCCACGAGGACAATACTTACTTAAAAGGGATGGCGGGATGCGGGCGCTAATATAAGATTTTGTAGGAGTATTTCCGTCCGTGAGGTAGCACTTCAAGTTATAAAAGGTCAAGTGCTACCTTAGGGATAGTAGTTACTTAAAGTTAGCGGAAGCTATTCTTGCAAACCATTTTAAGCGAGGTCAGTTAGAAAAACCATTGCCTACCTAAGGTATCATAGTTGTGTAATTCCGCCACGTGGTTATTTAGAAGGTGGGCCTAGGTCACTTAACGACAGAGGGGCATATATGTGCAAAAGTGTAACAACAAGGATAAATATGTTCGGATAGTAGAATCGAGGATACCAATAGCTAATATTTGATAGTAGAAGGGAAAATATGACCCTTCTCCATATTTTAAACTATTTTGGTCATTCAACTTTGCATTGTCTTTCCTACTCATTGGAAGGATATGAGATTGTTATTTTGCATCTTTGTAATATGCAGCTTTATGTATTCATTTTCTATTTGTGATGATTAACTAACGCTACAATTTTATAGTTTCAACGTCACTAGGTATAATGGTAAATCACAGTCTAGGATGTTGGGGCAGCCATAATCTCGTAAACTAATGAAAATTAGAGTTGGTTGAAGAGCTTGAGTTGAAAGAGAAAGCTCAAAGCAATAAATTATGTAGAGAAATAGTTGCAAGACCCCTTGTTTTCTTTTGACATTTTATTAAAGTGTCTTGAAGCAGGGGCAGATCCACGTATGAAGTTGGAGTGCTCGAGCACCTATTAAACTCGACGCGAAACATGTGTAGGTGTATAGAAAATTTTCAAAAAATGTTCATTTATTTTAGTGAGCACCGACCAAGAAGTATTATTGCTAGGTTTGTAGAGGGCCTGGTGCTTGAGATCTAGAATTCGATTCTTGTTTGAATCAAAAGAATTTCAAGCAACATTGAGTTACATCACGAATTTTTTTTAAAAGCAGGCCTCTGCGTTTCCAATTCAAGTGTTTTTTTTTCTTTCTTGACTATGTTTTTTGCTGACTCTTTGTTTTTTTTCCTCTTCTTTTGTTTTTCTTTTTTTACTTTATCTAATTAGCTATGAATAAAGAAAAAAATTTGCTTAACCAAAAGAAAAGAAGACTCATAAAGCCTTTTAAAGGCAGAAGATACGTAGTTCTTCCACGCAAAATTCGTCACTCTTTTTTTCACTATCTTGGAGCACCCTCAAATCCAAAATTTTGGATCTGCCACTGCCTTGAAGAATATTACTCCTATATTTTTCTAAAGCAATGATAATAGAGGAGTCCTTTCTTTTTTCTTTTTTATATTTGTAGTGAAACGAACTTTTGTTTAAGGAAACTTTTGTGTCAAGGCACAAAATGAAACTTCTTGAAATACTAGATACCTCCTCGTCCCGAAATTGCATAATGCATTTAGCTAGTTCCGTTTCTAAATATATTTTTGTGAAGTGTGATAACTATAAGAAGGTTCATGCATTTGCTCTAATGATGTTTTTGTTTTTCCACTTTTTCTTTATTTTCTATACTAGTTAAACAGCTCACATCATGTCTTTTAGCAATTTAAGAATATTAGAAGCTTGTTAGAATATAATTATGGTGATTTCTGAGAGCAGGGGATGCACCTCCCGATCAATAAAGGGAATAACTGTTGGGGTTTGAAGTGTGGTGGTGTGAATGAGAAATGAAGGAAGAAGATGAAAAGACAACTTTGGCTTTTTCACTTTGTCCCTTATCGGTTAAAGACAAGTATTTTGTTGGGTATTATATATAATATTACTCCCTTTAGCTCTTAAAAGGAGCTAAGAGGAAGGGGCCTCGCGCCGTCGTCTTCATCGCTAGCTCGGCTCGGTCTTGGCTTCGGATTCAGATTCAGATTTGGATTTGGTCGATTGATATGATTGATTGACTTAATTTTTTGGACCAACAAAATTAAATTAATTATTAAATATTAATATTGCACGTGACCGTTTATGCAACGGTAAATTAGTTTAACGTCTTTATTAAATTTCCCGCGTTAGAACAATCCCGCATGTTCTAGAAACAGCCACCTGAAGGGCTGCCTTTCATGAATAGTCGCCTGCTAGTGTGAACATCCACCTTCATACCCCTTCATCCAGAAATCCTTGGCCTATAAATAGATGGCTATTCCTTTAGTTTTTCCCTCACAAAATTCTGATCTTCTCCTCTTTCTTTCTGCATTACTTTCAAAATAAAGTAACAGCATTATAGTGTGATTTCGCAGCCAGTCATTTGAGTTCGATGTTTGTTGCAGTTTGGAGTACCACTACAGAAATAAAGGTAATTTGTTCAATCCTGGGAGGATCTAATCCATAACCTCGGGTACTGTGAGGGGATTAAGTTCCTTAAGGACATGCTGTGAAGTCAGCAGGCTCGGGTTTTTTCCATCTCATTTCTGTTTCCAGTTTTTCTGATTATATTCGAATAACAGTCTATTAACAATCTTAAGGAACTTAATTTTTTTTCTTTTTACGAATAATATTCTGGTTGTTTGGGGATTAAAACCTTGGTGGTTTTCTACTCCCGTTTTGGAGATTAAAGTTTACGTAACTTTCTACTCCTACTGTTATTCGGTTTGGTTATATAATCATTCGGCTTGAAGATTTAAATACTTCACCGTTGGTTTAACTTTGGTTGTGTCACTTTGACAGAAATGGCAAATGGTGTGAAAAATATTGTTCCTGCTACCACATTTCCTAGTGCTGCTGGTCCAAGCCGTCCTGCGATTGTAATGGCTATGCCACCAGCAGAAAAGCCGGGAAAGTTTTCTGGAATTGACTTTAAGAGATGGCAGCAAAAGATGTTCTTTTATCTGACCACTCTAAGCCTTCAGAGGTTCATCAAGGAGGACGTTCCTGTCCTGCCCGAGGGAACACATGAAAATGAGTGCTTCCTAGTGATGGAGGCATGGAAGCATTCTGACTTCCTGTGTAAGAATTATATTCTTAGTTGGCTAGAAGATGACTTGTACAACATTTATAGTAACGTTGAAACGTCAAAGGAACGGTTGAATGCACTTAAAAAAAATATAAAACTGAAGTTGCTTGATTGAAGAAATTTGTGGCCGCCAAATTTTTGGATTATAAAATGGTGGACGGCAAGTCTGTTGTGTCCCAAGTCCAAGAGCTTCAAGTTATTATTCACGATCTCTTTGCTGAACGTATGATCCGTATTAATATTTTTGTTAAGAATATTAATTATACTGTTACTTACAAATTTTTCATTGAAGATTTGGTCATCAATGAAGCGTTTCAAGTTGCGGCTATGATTGAAAAGCTGCCACCTCCGTGGAAAGACTTTAAGAACTACTTAAAACACAAGCGCAAGGAGATGACACTTGAAGATCTGATTGTCCATCTAAGGATTGAGGAAGAAAATAAGTCCGCTGAAAAGAAGGCTAATGGAAGTTCAACAATAGCGGGAGAAAATATTGTTGAAGCTGCTCCAAAGCAAAATAAGAGAAAGAAGTCTTCTGGAGCAAAGAACTATCCAAGCAAGAAGAAGTTCAAGGGTAGCTGCTTCAATTATGGAAAACTTGGACATAAGTCCGCGGACTTTCGTGCCACAAAGAAGGACAATGATAAGGACAAGAAAAAGGAGAAGGTTCAAGCTAACATGGTTGAAGAAAACATAATTTCCCAAGGAGTTCAAGACATTGATTTTTGTGCTGTGATTTTTGAATGTAACTTGGTTGGAAATCTAAAGGAGTGCTGGATTGATTCTGGAGCCACCCGCCATATTTGTGCTGTTAAAGAAGCTTTTGCCTCTTATGCTCCTGCTGGAACGGATGAAACAATATTTATGGGAAATTCTGCAACAGCCAAGATTGAAGGATATGGGAAGGTCTTTCTGAAGATGACTTCTGACAAGGTGGTGACTCTAAACAACGTCCTTTACGTTCCTGAAATTAGGAAGAACTTAGTTTCTATTGCACTTCTCGTAAAAAATGGGTTCAAGTGCGTTTTTGTATCTGATTAAGTTGTATTAACTAAGAATGATTTGTTTGTAGGAAAGGTTACCTAAATGAGAGCCTTTTCAAGCTGAATGTAATAGTTGTTAACAGTTTGAATAAAATTTCAGCTTCTTCTTACTTGGTTGAGTCAAACAATTTATGGCATTCTCGTTTGGGACATGTCAATAATAAAATCTTGCGAAAAATAATAAATCTGGATTTATTGCCTAACTTTGAATGCGAAAAATCAAAGTGTCATGTATGTGTTGAGGCTAAATACGCTAAACATCCTTACAAGTCAGTTGAAAGGAGTTCTGAACCTTTAGACTTAATACATACAGATATTTGTGATATGAAGTCAATACCATCTCGCGGTGGAAAGAAGTATTTCATAACTTTTATTGACGACAGCATGCGATATTGCTATGTTTACTTACTTAGTAGTAAAGATGAAGCAATTGACATATTCAAGCAATACAAAAATGAAGTTGAAACGCAACTTACCAAAAAGATCAATATGATAAGAAGCGACAGGGGTGGTGAATATGAATCTCCTTTTGAAGAAATATGTTTGGAATATGGCATTATTCACCAAACAACTGCCCCGTACACTCCCCAATCTAATGGGATTGCAGAAAAGAAAAATCGAACATTAAAGGAGATGATGAATGCCTTGATGATAAGTTCGGGTGTACCCCAGAACTTGTTGGGGGAGCTATTCTTACAGCTAATAGAATACTTAATCGAGTTCCCCATAGCAAAACACAATCAATTCCTTATGAAATGTGGAAAGAAAGGAAGCCCACCTTGAAATATTTCAAAGTGTGGGGGGTGTTTAGCTAAGGTGCAAGTCTCTAAACAGAAAAGGGTTAAGATAGAGCCAAAAACAGTCGATTGTGTTTTCATTGGATATGCTACAAATAGTAAAGCATATCGATTTCTGGTTTATAAATCAGAAAATCCTGACATTCATGTTAATACGGTAATGGAATCTGATAAAGCTGAATTTTTCGAGAACATATTTCTGTATAAAAAGGAATGTGAGTGGATTGGTGAAGGAACCAAACGACCTCGGGAAGGAACTGAAGAAAGTACTCCAAATGAAGAAGAACCAAGACGTAGCAAGCATCAAAGGACCTCTACTTCATTTGGTGATGACTTTGTGACTTTTTTATTAGAAAGTGAGCCTCGAACATTTAAAGAAGCCATGTCTTCTGAGGAGTCACCATTTTGGAAAGAGGCAGTCAATAGTGAAATAGAATCTATCTTAAACAACTATACTTGAGAATTGGTTGATCTTCCTCCTGGAAACAAACCGTTAGGTTCTAAATGGATTTTCAAAAGGAAAATGAAAGCTGATGGCACTATTGACAAATATAAAGCAAGACTAGTTGTCAAAGGTTATAGACAAAAAGAAGGTCTTGACTATTTTGACACATATTCGCCGGTAACGAGGATTACATCCATAAGGATGTTAATAGCATTGGCCGCCGTGTATAGTCTCGAAATCCATCAAATGGATATGAAAACAGCCTTCTTAAATGGAGATTTAGAGGAAGAAATCTACATAGAAACACCCCAAGGGTTTGTGGTCCCTGGAAAAGAAAAGAAGGTATGTAGACTTTCTAAGTCTCTTTATGGACTAAAACAAGCACCCAAACAATGACATGCAAAATTTGACCAAACTATGTTGTCAAATGGTTTTAGGATTAATGAGTGCGACAAATGTGTTTACATTAAGAACACTCCTAATCATATCATCATTATTTATTTATATGTGGATGATATGCTAATAATGAGTAACGACATCGCCAATATATATGCTACTAAGCGTATGCTAGCTAGCAAATTTGATATGAAAGACTTAGGAGTTGCCGATGTAATCCAGGGAATTAAGATTCATAAGACTCGTCAAGGTCTGGCTTTGTCTCAATCTCATTATATTGAAAGTGTTCTTGAAAAATTCAAGTACTTAAATTTTAAGGTATCAAAGACTCCCCCAGATACGAATCTGCCTCTACCAAAGAATAGAGGAAAAAGTACGTCCCAACTGGACTATGCTAGGGTGTTGGGTTGCTTAATGTACATCATGAATTGTACATGACCTGATATAGCATGTGCTATTACCAAGCTAAGTCGGTACACAGACAACCCAAGTGCAACTCATTGGATGGAAATGAGATGAGTTTTGGGATATTTACAACATACCCAAAACTTCGCTTTGCATTATAGTAAATATCCCGCTGTCATAGAGTGGTATTGTGATGCAAATTGGATCACCGGCTCAACTGATTCAAAATCCGCAAGTGGATACATCTTCACAATTGGTGGAGGAGCGGTATCTTGGAAATCGTCCAAACAAACGTTAATTGCTCGCTCCACAATGGAAGCTGAGTTTATAGTTTTGGATAAGGCCAGTGAAGAAGCTGAATGGCTCCAAAATTTCTTGCAAGATATTCCATTTTGGCCTAAGTCATTGACATCGATCTGCATACATTGCAATAGTCAATCGGTTATAGGACGGGCTAGGAGCATTATGTATAACTGTAAAAATTGTCATATACGACGAAGACATAAAATCATTAGGGAACTGATCTCTAGGGAAATTATCACTATTGATTACGTGATGTCAAGCGATAATGTGTCGAATCCGCTTACAAAAGGCCTAACTAGAGATGCAGTTGAGAAGTCATCGAGGGGAATAGGGCTATGCCCGAGGACAAGTGACTCACAGCGGTAACTCTACCTAGAAGACTGGAGATCCCAAGATCTAGGTTCAAGGAGGTCAAACAAAGTTGTGAGTGACGGTTCAACATTGTCAAGCTAAATATATTTTAGTCCATTCTCGTGATGAGACAATGTTCAATACCAAGGACAAAGTGTTGTAGCTTTTTTAATGATTATCTAAGTTTGATATGGAATTATCAAAAAGTGTACATCTACGGGATTTCATGGCTGAAACGAACACAACAATGAGAACCAAAGACGATTAAGGGTGAACCAAAGACGATTAAGGGTTAATTGTGTGACATATGTTGTCTAGGTATACACCAAAGCTCGACGGTTCAAAGATATCAAATCTATCGATTGACTGAGTATATCCGATGTATGTTCACTACAGAAAGTTCAAAGAGAAACCTACTTATCCCGATGCAATTAATCCTTCTTGCGAATCACACAGTTTTTCATGCATATTTCCATCATTCCCCATTCATGTGGGGGATTGTTGGGGTTTGAAGTGTGGTGGTGCGAATGGTAAATGAAGGAAGATGATGAAAAGGCAACTTTGGCTTTCTCACTTTGTCCATCATCGGTTAAAGACAAGTATTTTGTTGGGTATTATATATAATATTACTCCCTTTAGCTCTTAAAAGGAGCTAAGAGGAAGGGGCCTCGCGTCGTCGTCTTCATCGCTAGCTCGGCTCGGTCTTGGCTTCGGATTTGGATTTAGATTTGGATTTGGTCGATTGATATGATTGATTGACTTAATTTTTTGGACCAACAAAATTGAATTAATTATTAATATTAATATTGCACATGACCGTGTATGCAACTGTAAATTAATTTAACGTCTTTATTAAATTTTCCGCGTTAGAACAATCCCGTATGTTCTAGAAACAACCACCTTAAGGGCTTCCTTTCATGAATAGTCACCTGCTAGTATGAATAGCCACCTTCATACGTCTTCATCCATAAATCTTTGGCTTATAAATAGATGGCTATTCCTTCAGTTTTTTCCTTACAAAATTTCTGATCTTCTCATCTTTCTTTCTGCATTACTTTCAAAATAAAGTAACAGCATTATAGAGTGAGCCGGCCATTTGAGTTCGCTGTTTGTTGCAGTTTGGAGTACCACTACAACAACAAAGGCAATCTGTTCTATCCTGGGAGGATCTAATCCATAACCTTAGGTACTGTGAGGAGATTAAGTTCCTTAAAGACATGCTGTGAAGTCAGCAGGCTCGGGTTTTCTCCATCTCATTTCTGTTTTAAGTTTTTCTGATTATATTAAAATAACAGTCTATTAACAATAACTTGGAAGCAACAATCAAATTTCAGAACTTTTCTTATTGGAAATTTGAACATTATAAAGGTCTCTTTACCTATTCAAATATTTTGAAGTTTAGCTTCATTAGAAGAATGTTTCTCCTCTCTTTTGTCCCTTTATTTAATTGAAATAACAAGGGATGAGAAAAACAGAAAACCAAAAGAAAGAAGTGGATATGAATCTTCCAAATTTGTTTCTTGATTTTTAAAAACTCTAGTTGAAGTGAGACACTTCAATAAGAAGCTCAACTCCTTCAGCACTTGATTTTGTTAGAGAATATGGGGATGAAGGAATATTATACTAATGTAAAGGTTACATGATGATGTAGCACCATAAGGGAAATGGAGAATTAGAATAAGAATAGAGATAAAGGAGAAGAATTAAGAGAAGGAATCAGATTTCAAGTTTTATTAATCAACTGAACTGTTTATTAATGAACCAGGGAGACACTATTTATAGTAAAAAGCCTTCCCTGATAAAATTCTAAAACTGGGTAACTTTATCTCTAACTAAGAGATAAAGATAAAATCAAAACATGGTAAGATAAGACCTAATCAAGCTAGAATGATAATAATAAAATCTATCCTAAAATATAATTATCCTAAATTAATAAAATAAATACTAAATTATGCAATTCCCTTAGAACCTGCATCATTCTCTTCGGGTAGATAAAAACTCGACTCCGACGAGTGTGACTGCTTATATAATTCAATAGAAGTTGGATCAAACAAACAAAATTTTTCCTCATTAATCCATGTAATATGTGATGGCCAATTCTTCCTCTGAACAAGATATATATATGAACCTTCAAATCCCAAATCGGAAAAGGGTCAAAACTACCCCTGAACTATTGGAAATAGCTTAAAAATACCCTCCATCCACCTTTTGGGTTGCCACAGCCCATGCCGTTAGTAAAAGGTCCAAAACTATACCCAAGTTTGATGGGCAATGCCAAGGTGGCCTCATTAATTGACATGGCCAAATCTGAGTCAGCCACGTGGATTTAGTTGTCCACGTAATAATTCCACCTCATTTCCAGTCAATGGAAATAACCCCACCCCACCCCACACCCGACCCATCGTTTCCCTACCCGAATATAACCCACAATCAAATTTAAAACCCTCACTAAATCCTCATTTTCTTCCCCAATCAGCCAAGGTTCCCCATCGTCCCTTCTTCATTGTGCATCCAAAATTCAAATTTTAAAGAAATAGCTACAAGAAATAGCTTCAATGTCTGGTAATTCTTGCTCCTCTAATGTTCAACGTTCTCCCCGTCTATGCAATTGTGGGATGATTGCAAATTGTTTCACAGCTGGTACACCATACAATTATGGCCGAAGATTTTACAAATGCCCTCGTTCTGGTGTAAGTTTAAATTTTTTGGGTTGTTTTGTTTCAAATCTTTCGTATTTACATTAATTAATTAGATTGAGCAGGCATCATCGTGTGGGTTTTGGGAATGGCGCGACACTGATTTTTCAACTCAAGCTGAAAGGGTGATTCACAATTTAAGATCCTCATTGGATGCAGTTCGTCAAGAAAGAGATGACTTGAAGAAATTGACTGATGATCTGGATAAATTGAAGGCTATAGAAGTGATGAAGGTGTCAAAATTGAATGAAAAACTCCAAAAAATGAATACTATTTTGTTGTTGTCATGGGCTGCTTTCATTGGATTTGTCTTGGCTAAGTTCTTCTAGTCAATTAGAAGTAGTTTCATTGTTTGTAATGAAGTTGTAGTTGGTTTTATTTTTTTGTTGGACTAATGTTGCAATGAACCTATCATTGTGTCTAATGAAGTTGAACATACCAATGAATCTTCTTTGGTTTTATAGTTTTGTTTTTGTGCATACTAAACCAATATTTATCATGAACATAGACTGGTGCACTGTCAATAACATAGCTAAAAAACTGGTGCAAAAAACTAAGAATCTGGTGCAATATAAAGAAGAAACTGGTGCAACATAACTAAAACAAACAGAAAACTGGTGCAACAAGAAATTAAGAAACTGATGGAATAAAAAGAAAAGCAGCAGTTATCACAAACTGCATTTTCAATAATATAGTTTGCCAACTTAATTGGCACAGTCAACAACACACTAAATACGTTTGCCAACTTAGTGGTCCCAAACACATCAAATACCATATACAAGTAAATGAGCTATGACACAAAAACCAACTGCCATTGTTATAACACATTAACTTGTCCAATATGCATCTACTAACTACCTAATTGCCAATCCAGCAACAAAAAAAATAACATATGCAACAGCTAGCCACTGCCTCTTCCCCTTCTTGCTTGCAGCTTCCCAATCTTTTTTTCCTTCATTGTTTGCAGCTTCCCAGTAGATTTTTCCTTCATTGCTTGCAGCTTCCCAATCTTTTTTTCCTTCATTTCTTGCAACTGGTTTGATGTCATAGCTGCCTTTCCATTCCATGTTACCTTTTTGGGTGAATAGGGGAGTTTGGTAGGCTGACTAACTCAAGTGTGATCACCTCTGAAAGAAATATTTCTTGCTCCATTGCCCCTTCTTGCAGCTTTCTTTTCAGCTAACAGTTTGTCATCTTCAGAGAGAACTTTGGGCAATAAAACTGGGTCTGCCTCAATGCTACTGTCAGAGTCAAAATCACTATCTAGTCCACTGTCTGTGTCACTACCCATGTCATTTGAAATACCTGCAGTTCCAACTTTAGAAGTTGAGTAAAAAGACAAGTTAAAAAATACCTACAGTTCTAGCTTTAGAATTTGAAATACCTGCAGTTCCAGCTGAAGTTCCAGCCTTAGAAGTTGATGCAGCAGCTGATGTTCTAGCCTTACATGTAGTTGCAGCAGTTGTTGTTGGAGGTTTAGGTGCCTTAGAAGCTGATGCTACACCAGAACTTGTAGGAGTAGGACTAAGTCCAAATCCAGGTGGTGGTTCAAGTCCAGGGGTTGGTATAAACACAAACTCTGAATCTTGGCGGGCAGGGGGTGGTGCAGAACAACTAACATCTTCCACTGTTTGTGCAGTAGCTCTTTTTTTCCTTGGCCTTGGTTGTAAAGATCTGCAACTCCATTTGGTAAATATTTAGCATGTCTTCCAGTCACCTATAAAGTTAAGTAAAAAAGACAAGTTAAAAAATAGCACAAACAAAGAACTAATAGAAGAAAACAGTGTACAAGGCTTACCAATGGACATCTTTTGATATTATGGCCTTGTTGACTACAGTAACTACAACTCATTTGAAGACCCTTCCTGCTTGCACTGTAAAGTCCATTTCTTCTTATAGCTTCATCTTTTTGCCTGATTCTTTTCTTCTTTGGCCTACCAGCTGTGCTAGATTGTGGTGGTGGTTCCATTGCTTGATGTGGTTGCACCTTCCAGAATCTTTCACCTCTAACAGGCTGCAATTTGTGCTTATACACATTCAGGAAAGCATCTCTGCTGTAATACCAGTGTATTTGAGACACTGGATCAATTTTCATGTGCAAGAGAGCCTTGATGGCATGAGGACAAGGGATTCCAGTCAGGTCCCATCTTCTACATGTGCATTTTTTTGGTTGTCAGGTTAACTTTGTGCCTGTCATCACCTTCAGAAACTTCATATCCATCATCCCCATTGAACTCTACAATGCAGTCATGAGCTATCATCCTCCAGTCAGCAAAAAGCTTGGCTGCATGTGGACTGAACTCATCTCTCCATCCCCTACCCTCAATTTTATGATCTTTCAACAGATTCATAACCTACATGTACAATAAAAAAGCAGTTAAACATAACAGAAATGTAACTAATAATAGTAAAGTATATTGGAACAAAAACAGGTACCTTTACTCTTATATCCTCTAGCATCCCAACAATTGGTTTGTACCTAGCATCCAAAATCCATGCATTGAAAGATTCAGTGAAATTATTATCCACCATGTAGTTCTTGCACTGTGTATCAAAGTATGCTCTACACCAACTAGCAGGTGGATAAGTGACCAAAGCCTTAGCAGCATTCTCTTCAAGACTACCAATTTTGTTGAGATGATCAAAAAATTCTTCTTCATAGGTGCTCCAAGCAGACCACCACATATACTTTTTTAGTTCACCACCCTTCCATTTCTTGGTCCAATTTGTTTCAATGTGCCTCATACAATACCTCTGATGTGCCTGAGGGAGCACTCTTCTAACTGCCTCCAACAACCCCTATCAAGCAAAGCATTAACTAATTAAAAGAGTAATAATATACAAACAATAAAGTAAAATAAATTAAATAAAATAACTTAACAATAAGCTAACCTTTTGCATATCAGAAATGAATGTAACACCTTCTGCATCCTTCAAGTCCAAAGACCTCTTCAGCAGCTCCAAAAACCAAGACCAGGAGTTAATTGTTTCCTTGTCAACAGCAGCCCATGCCAATGGGTAAAAGTGATTAGCTGAATCTTGAGCAACGGCCACTAATATCTGCCCAGTTATCTTTCCTCTTAAGAATGTACCATCAAG
Organism: Petunia x hybrida; assembly: GCA_037355625.1. Lineage (NCBI taxonomy): Eukaryota > Viridiplantae > Streptophyta > Magnoliopsida > Solanales > Solanaceae > Petunia > Petunia x hybrida. The sequence continues at coordinate 512,805 of JBBBVM010000845.1, forward strand.
ACCAATCAGAGGCCTTAAACCACTTCTCCAGCCCTCCTTGAGAGCTTGGAAGCATGTATACATCCTTAAAAACCTTCTTTTCCCTTCAGCCAAAGCATCCTTGGATATATTGATAACTACATCAGATCCAGGATTGCTGTTTCTCAACTCCTCAGCATATGCCTCCAATCTCTTATAGTCATTTCTGAAACTGCCCTCCAATTCATCCAACACAATTTTTTTCACTCTCTTCAATTTGGACTCATGCACATTTATTTTAAATCCCCCCTCCAAGTCTATTTTCATATCTTTAACCTTGTATTGAGGATTACCCTGAACCTTCCTTTTAAAGTAATGAGCCAATGTGTTTGCATCAGCTCTCCTAGTTGCAAAGGCAGGATCACAGTTATGCTCATCTTTTAGGGTCTTGATCTTGAAGCCTTGGCTTCTTCCATCTCTAGATATATAACATACAAAGGGACAGCCCTTGGCACATATATACCTAACTCTAGTCCTATCACTTTGTTTAATCTTAATCCCTCTACAATTAGCAACTGCATAGAAGCCTATGACCTGTCTAGCTTCCTTCAGGTCTTTAAATGTCATTCCACCATCTAACTCCTTATACTTCTCAAGTTTTTCAGTTATTTCTCTATTTTTCTCCTTCATAAATACATCTAATTCCCCTTCATCATAGTCACTTGGGACCTCTTCAACTTCCTCCTCATTATCAGTACTTTCACAATCAGTCCCAACTTCAACCCCTATATGATCACCCTCACAGTGATTGATAATGCTAGAAGCTGCCACATCATCATCAAGTTCATCTACAGCAAATAAGTTCACTGTTTTGAACTTGGAAGATAGTAGCTGCTGAAGGGTCCTTATCCCTTCATCCCCTTCCAACAGATAATACCTAGCAGATAAGCAGGTAACAAGCAGCTGCTTCACCTTATAAAACCCTAATGTTTCAGTAAATTCTGTGCAAAGGTCTATGTAGGATAAGAAGTCTACTTCATACCCCTCCCACTTGTGTATTAGCTTTTTCCTATATACTATGTGTGGTTCTCTCACCCACTGACCCCCATAATGAAATACAATGTCCACCTTTTCAACCATTATCTGAAAATGTCACATGCAACAACATAAATTAAAGTGCAAAAGGGACCACAATACAGTAAGAAAGAAGAAGAAAACATACATAAAACACAGCATATAGCAAAGGGGTAGGGACCACATATTTTTTAATTTATTACTCAACCCGACAAAACCCTAGTTTTTAATACGGGTTATTCAACACAGCACATAACAAAGGGGTAGGGACAACATGTCAGTAATTTTTTACTCAAAACGACAAATCCCTAATTTTTAAATCGGGTTATACAAACAATCGACACTAAACAATGCATCAAAAGCATCAATACACACAATATTTTACAAGATTAAGCATTGTGTCTACAAGTTTTAGCATAAACTAAAAGTTGAAAAAAAAACCTAACTTTTAAACTTGAAAATGGATCTAAAGTTCTAACCTGAATGAGCGTAATAACCCTTCTCTACGATATGCAATCGCCTTCTTATTATCCAGCGTTAGTTTTCATCAAACAAGATATGAAATCGCCGACAATAGAGAGATTTTTTTTTTTACTACGGGGGAAGGAGTTTAATTAGGGTAAATGAAAGTTTTGGTGTATTTGGTTAATTTTGACCGGGTAGGAAAACGAGGGGTCGTGTAGGGAAACGATGGGTCGGGTGTGGGGTGGGGTTATTTCCATTGACTGGAAATGAGGTGGAATTATTACGTGGACAACTAAATCCACGTGGCCGTCTCAGATTTGGCCATGTCAATTAATGAGGCCACCTTGGCATTGCCCGTCAAACTTGGATGTAGTTTTGGACCTTTTACTAACGGCATGGGCTGTGGCAACCCAAAAGGTAGATGGAGGGTATTTTTAAGCTATTTCCAATAGTTCAGGGGTAGTTTCGACCCTTTTCCGATCCCAAATCCATTTTGTTTTCCTCCACTAGTGGTACCTTTTCAAAATTGGTGTTTATTGAAGAGATTAGAATTGTATCATCTAAATAAGTATCTGTGAAAACAGTGGAAGAACAATATGAACTGTCTTTGAACATATAAGCTTCGGTCTCTATAAAATATCTGGACAATTCGTTGGACACCTGAATTTCGCGGAGCTCCTCTGTATTTTGCTTATATTCTAAAGAACCAACCACAACCAAAATCTCCGGAGTTTTAGGCAGTGGATTGAGTCGTGTAGACCACTTATTCTCGATGTCGTCTAATTTTTGGATCATACGAGAGGTAGTTTCCTTCATTGCCAATAATAAATCTTCGACGACTTAGGGGTTGGAGTAGATAGTGGTAAAAGAATAGAGATCCGTGGAGTTAGAATTGATAAAGGCTCTGATACCAAAATTGATGTAGCACCATAAGGGAAATGGAGAATTAGAAGAAGAATAGAGATAAGGGAGAAGAATTAAAGGAGAGAATCAACTCAAATACTGTTATTCATCAACTAAACTATTTATTATTGAACTTGGGAGGCCCTATTTATAGTAGGGAGCCTTTAATGGTAAAATACTAAAACTTGGTAATTTTATCTCTAACTAAGAGATAAAATAAAATCAAAAATATGATAAAGATAATACCTAAATAGAAGATAATAATAAGAATAAAATATATCCTAAAAGATAATTACTCAGTAATAACAAAATCATACTAAATTATCTAATTCCTTTGGGATCTATTTATCCTAACTAGTTTTGTATACGTGCATTGTACGTGTATTTCACGTTAAAGAAAAAATGTTAGTAGTTTAAATGAAAAATTTTATATTACAAAAGTTGATGTTGCAGATCGCCCATTTAAATTTGAGCTAGGAATAAAAGAGATTGCAAGAAACTTTTAGAAGTAGAAGTAGAAGTAGAAGTGAAACTCAACCAAATTAAAAAAAAATAGATAGAGTAAAGTTCAATAGCAATTATATTTTAATGTGCTATGCCAAAAAATATTATAACATATGTAAAACATGAAGGTTTACTCAATCAATAATTATCTAGAATTTAAAAGGTTACTTATAGTACTCGTAGCATGCTATACTAATTTTTTTCTATTTTAAATTGTTTGCACTGATGAGGCATTGTCTTCCTCCTCTTCCTCCTCCTTCTCCTCATCTCTTTCAATCTATCAACATACAAGATAATTTGTAAATAGGAACTGGCCATTACTTCAAGAATAGAGATCACAATTATTCAGTTCGTCAACGGTTATGCGTAAAATGAGAATTTTTTCGATCAACAGTAACAATATTCATATAAAGAGATCCAATATTTGTAGTCAAAATCAATGAATCTTGTGACTTCGATAATTAATAAATATGTGCAGAGTAAAATAAAATTGAAAATAGGCCATCGTATAAAAGTAATATTATCGATTCAATTAATATAAACCATAATGAAATAACCAAAGCAACAACTTGATTATCAATTCAATCAATATAAATCATAATAAAATTAATAGATAGTTCTTCCAAATTGAATTAAAAGCGAAGTTGCACATTAATAGAAGACACTCTGGAGAAATAAGAATTTATGGATAATACCTTGTTACAGGATTGTTTTGGATATATCTCTCATAATTTTCTTTATCAAATGATTTGGTAGTAGTGGAAAAGATCAAAAAATAATTAATTAGGCAGCAAACTGGAGATTCAAAGAGAAAATAAAATATTAGAGAGACATGTCATAACCAGCCATGTAACAAGGTCACAAAACAAAATGCACTGTGTTTCAAAATTTTCTTTCTCAGCTCAACCACTTTCTTGTTCATCTCTAACCAGGGGCGGATCTACTAGGTGCTTAGTGTCATACCCGATTTTGAACTCAACTCGAGCGAGTCGGGTTTCGGATTTGACTGGGTAACTCGTTTGGAGTTAGATGTTTTGGAGTCGCCACCTAATAAATTTCCTAGGCGTATTAGGTCACCTATTAATTTCTAATTCCATTTAAAGAATTAACTCCGGGTTGGTCTACTTATCAGAGATTCGGGTAAGTGTTCGAAATAACCTAGAAGGAAGGGGTTAGGCACCTCCTAAGCTCCACTAAACGTGGTTCCCCGGCCGATTTCTATATTGGGTTTAACATATTGCTTATAAAAGGATAAAATCTAAATAAAATAAACAAAAAGAGATATAGGCTACAAAGTAAGTAAATAGGCAAAATATTTGCATAGACAAATTGAAATGGTAATCATGTTGCACAAATAGCTACAAAATAATAACTAATTAATAAACATTTGAATAAACAATCCTAGGTTTTATTATCCTATTCGGATCAGAACCCGGCTTTCGTAAGGGACGATAGTTTCAGAATTCACTATCAGTATAGCTCGGTTAGTTTCCATCATATCTGAGGGGCTTAATTTCCTTAACCCCCATACCCTCTTTAAGTATTTAAACTAACGCGTTAGCTAATATTTTAAACGTCCTAAAGGTCTGCTAGCGTCTCCACCTTAAAGTCCCGAAGGCTTTTGGGACACTACTTTAAGTCTCTAGACACCATAAGTTTATTAAGTGACCCAAGCTAGACTCGAAATATACGTATTCAAAATATGTATCATTTGCATAGATAAACCAGTTTTCAGTTTTAGACACTCACAAATATACTTTTACGTTCCAGAATATGCAATTTGCAATAACATATTGAAATTAAAATACAGTTTTAGTTTTGGCCACTTATAAGAGAACAAACGTACTGTGACATTTCAAAATATAGCAATTGCAGAAATAATCCTGTTTCAGACAATTTTGCATTTTTAGCCTTTTAACTGATATAGTCTAATTCCAGCACATTCAAATTGCACAAATAATCTAGATAAATATTGAACTTTCAGTTTAAAATATTTTTAACACTGCTGCAATTTCCCAGTTTTAACATTTTCATAAATAAACTAATTTTCAGCATGTACTACGATTTTAGTCCCTTTTTCTAATTTTCAGTAAGAACAGCCCCTGCTATAATCTGGTTTAAACCACCCTGTTCAATTTCAGATTTCAGACCCTATATTTAAAAAAACCAGCCTAGTTTCAATGATAACCTATTGAAGTGCAAATAAGTTGAGAAGTTTAAGAAATGGCCCCTATGTAGCCTTGTTTTAGCTGCATATTGCAGCGTTTTAAATGTTGTACCTGTTTTAACAAATACATACCCAGGGAATACCTAGCAAAATACATAGAAGGGTCTACGGATAAACTAAACAAATAGAAAAGGAGAAAGACTGATACCCTAAATGCACCATATCAAACTTCATTGTCTAGCCTTTCTCAATGTTATATTAGGTTGTCAAAAGCCTTTTCAAATACTGGTAAGAAAACATCCAGAAATTCACATGATCCTGTAATAATATCAGTAATGGTATGGCCTTTCGGCCATCTTATTTCGTGCATAAAAGGGTTAGAGAAATTGCCAAGAAAGGCCCAAGAACCAAACAACCATAGGTTTTTTTAAACCAAGGGAAAGGCAGACAATTATAAACCAAAGTGTATCTACTTCTTTAGCGTCATTCATTCAGTTTCAGAAATCATACCTTAAGAGATCAGATAGCAGACAATAGATCGCTAGGGGAGTAAGTCCGAAGATAACAATTTTAAGCAATAAACCCCAAGTTTGTTCTGGTTCTCAACCAACAAAATCGAAAGAGGAAGAGGAGCCCAGAGATAAAACCTTCTGCCTATTGTTTTTATATTCTTAGAGAGAGGGCAGGGGTGTATTCAGTGTGTTCATAGATGTATTTCAGTGTCCAAGATGTTTTCCCAGAGAAGAAAAGAGAGGAGCAGAAGTGTGTAAGTGTGTGTATCAGTGAGTATAGTTGTGTATTCCAGAAATCACAAGAGGAGTGGTATTCTGTGTGTCAGTTCCCCCTCTCTAGAGAGGTGAGGTGCCTGGTTTATATAGGGCTAGGGAGAGGAGTGTTGGGATTTCAAATACTCACTATAGAAGGAAAACAAATCAGTCATCTCTCAAAAGAAAGGTAGTAAAATCAGGTTGTCAATTTGTCTAAATTAGGGAGACATTACAGCCCACATTTCTTTCAAAATTATAACTAACCGTTTGAATTTTGAAAAGGATGAACTGTTTTCCTTCTATGACATCCAGAAATCAGTGAAAGAATCAAGTATAATTAAGATTTACCAAAAATGAGACATCATCTCTTTTAAAATCGCAGCAGAAAAAATATTCAATGCCTTTCTAACAAGAAATCTGTTATGACCAAACTTTATGGAGATTGCATACGTACGTAAGTGTATGTGTTAAAAATGCAACATCTATCAGATTCATAGAACTCAACGTGTAAGCCTAAAACAAGAAACTTCATCAACAAAATAACCAAATCGGCAGATGCTACTCGGCTAACATGAATTCAATATCAACTGAATGGACATTAATTCAAACATTATTCTATGACTTTCAATTCGCTCAACTTCAACCAATCAGTATAATTTAAAACTATTTTCTATATTTAATTAGCTTCAAGCTTGAGCATGTAATAATGGAACAGGATTCAATACGCATGCTTCTTCATTCTCGCAGAATAAGAATAGGAAAGGGAAAGACATTACTAGTTTAGGACCGGGTCGGGTCAGGGGTGAAATATTTCGAATCTGCCCGTTTTCTGCTTGACTTGTGGAATTTGAATCTGAATCCTCAATTTTCTTGCCTTGTGTATGTGATTTGCTTGATTCTCGCCATGTTTGTTTCGGATTTGCAGGGATTCGTACCCGATTTCTTGTTCCTATTTCGGATTCACGAGGCAAAGGAGAGAGAGATTTGTTCTCGTGTAATCAGAGATAGGAAAAGAGGAGATGGGGTCGTGACTGCGGCGGAAATGGCGGGGTGATGGTGGAGACATCGACGGGTTTGGGGTGGTGTATTTGGACGAGTTTTAGGGAAATGAGGGAGAGAGGGAAATGGGATCGGCGGCTGGATATGTGGAGTGGAGAAAGGGGAAAACTGATTAGGGTTTAGGGATGAGGGGGTATTTGGATATATTAAAATGTAAGTAATATTCTGAGCTGTTGGGTTAGATGGATAAACGGCGCAGATCTGTCCACGTAGGCGCGCGTACATATGCGTGTAGATGCGTATATACGTTTATGTATGTGTCTATAGCTGAATGGAAAGGGATACTGTGCTTTGGAGAGTTGTACCACGTACTAGAGTGAGTTGTACATATGTGTTAGGAGTGTATTTAGTGAGGTGTAAGTTTAGGTGGCGTACACGTAGACAACGGGTAATGACGTGGACTGAATATAATAGAAATGGAATTGTAAAATAGCAAGATGACTACTCCCTCCGTCCCAAAATGAGTGTCTATCTTTCCTTTTTTGTTTGTCCCAAAATAAGTGCCTCTTTCCTTTTATGGCAAATATTTAAATCTAAGATTTGTTTTGGCCACAGGATTTAAAGACACTGGCCCACATTACACATCTTTCATTTTACACCACAGGATTTAAAAGTCTTCATTTTTTTCTTAAACTCTGTGCCCAGTCAAATCCAGACACTCATTTTGGGACGGAGGGAGTAGTATTTAATCAAAATACTTATAAATATATATAATTAGTATAAAAATAGGAAATTTTGTAAATAATTATAAATAAATGCATGTAACCACAGATAAATATGGATGAGCTCAAATAATACTAATTACATTTAAATGGCCGCAAATAATTATTTAAATAATATCGTAATGCATTAGATTGCACAATTAGCATACATATTTTAGAAAATAGCCTAAATGAATGCAATTACGTAATTATAATCAAAATTAAATAAATATTATATAAATAGGGGATTAATAATAATATTACACATGTAAATGCATGTTGTCTAATGCAGTTTTGTTTGGAAAATTATTATTATCGATTTTAATTAAATATAGCCAAATTGCTAAAAACGGAGGGACAAAATTGAGTGTCAACACCTAGGGGGCCACGACACCCGGTAATCTTGGTCGAGTCTCTGTGTATGTATGTATATCTTTAGGCAAAACTGGTTAAATATAGACAGTGGCACCCATTAAATCAAATCTTGTATGGTGCCACTGGTGAAAGACACAATTTTTCGTCCACATAACCTGGGATCGACTCCTACTTTTTAAAAAAGTTAATGTTTTCATTCTTCCCGGATAAAACTACCGACTGCAGCAGCTCTGATTCTCGACTCTTCTGCCCTTGCTTCCTTGCTTTATCTTTTTTAATTCTTCTTGATCCTTTTACATTGAATTCGTGCTGAATTTATTATCATTTTCTTCTCCTTTTTTTTTTGGTTTTTAAAGATATAACATAACAAAAGTTCTTTCCTTTCCGTAAAACCTACTCCTTCCCTTAATGACAAAGCGTTTAGTGTAGGTACATATTGTGAAGATTAATTATTTACTTGTTTAATTATTTATGAAGTTTATTCCTAATTTTAAGTTTTAATCATTATTTAAATTGTTACTTAGAGCATAAATTATTTGTAAATATAAAAATATTGTTATTATTGACCCTTTTTCAAAATATGAAAAGTAAAAAGTTATGTATTTTTATAATTAGTAATATTATTTGAAAATTTATGTCCCTCCATGATGTCATAATTATTGAAAACTTTAAGCTTTCATCTAAATTGTTATTAACCAAAAAAAATAAAAAATTTGAACCGAACCGAAACTCATAACGAATTCTTAAAGGAGAACGCCAACAATTAAACAGAATTACTCAAAATAGATCAAACGACCAAATTTATGCTTATTTGGACCGGGTGTGTAGCACCATTTTGACATTTAAAAGCGGTGTGGTACCCGGTGCCTCCAGATGTTGGATCCACCCCTGTCTCTAACAAAAGAACTTTCTTTCTTTTCATTGTCATAAACATAAAAACAAATTAACATGAGCATCTTGTTACTTACACCAATTAGTTTATGTTAATCTACGGGTCAGTGTTCTACAGCTAGTGACACGACCCGGAATCCGGTTAGGCCGTGCGGGCATCCGACATCCTCCCCTAGACCCGTCGGGCGAACCCTTACCAATTAAATTAGGAAAATAAATATAACAATTCATAAATAAGGACAAGACTTAAAAAAAATACAGACATACTGATACCTCCAAGCTGTACAAAAGAAATTACAGCTGGCTACCCAACATACTAGGTTTAGGGTTATCCAGACTAGACATCTAAGAGTATAAAAGAAGACAGATACCTCCTGAAGGGAGCAAAATGCAGCTGAAATAATAACCAATAAACTGGTGGCCATCCAGAATAAAAGCTGGCTCACCCTGACAGCTGAAGTCGTCTTCGCTCCTTCACAACGTGGCGAACACAATCCTGGAGCGAACCTGCCGAAACGAAATAGATAGACAAGAAACAAACGACAAACAAGGGTGAGTCAAAAGGACTCAATAAGTGGGGCAGACTAGCCACCTCAAAGAATAGGATAGCTAGCTAGAGAGAAAAGAAACAGATAGACCAAATACTTTTTATTTAAATTATAAAAAGGCAGAGCCAGTTAACAACCAGAAACACGTAAGAAACTTATGAACTCAACCAAGGATGCGAGCCAGAAACATATCAACAAATAAGCAATGCACATATAAGCAGAACAATAGTCATGTACCGCAAGTTTACACAATGGTATGAAATGAAATGAAATGAAATGAGATGAAATGAAATGAAATGAAATATGATACAAAGGGTCACATGTGCCCGTAATCCCATCCCGAAGCGGAATACTCCTGCATTCGAGGGGAATCCAATCTGATACCAACTGACACGACCCGGAATCCGGTTAGGCCGTGCGGCCACCCGACATCCTCCCCTAGACCCGTCGGGCGAACCCTTACCAATTAAATTAGGAAAATAAATATAACAATTCATAAATAAGGACAAGACTTAAAACAAAAACACACACATACTGATACCTCTAAGCTGTACAAAAGAAATTACAGCTGGCTACCCAACATACTAGGTTTAGGGTTATCCAGACTAGACATCTAAGAGTACAAAAGAAGACAGATACCTCCTGAAGGGAGCAAAATGCAGCTGAAATAATAACCAATAAACTGGTAGCGCAATTGAAGAAATAGACATTAAATGAGCTTTATGGAACAACATCTATGCCAATTTAATCCCTAATAAAAAGGAAACTCTGATAATTTACCAGAAAACCCTTTTATAATCCAGACAAGCTCATACGATCACATGACTTTACAAGCGTTTTGAACCAAGAGAAGATATGTAGATCGAATATTACTTACTAATCACTTTGCACAGGAAGAAATGATAAAACTTTCTGATGGTGACGAATAAGAATCCCACCATCCTATCAATACTGAATTAGAAGAGAGAGGTAAACTCACTCGACATAATAAGAGAAGGTGGCACAACAAGATGCCAAGCAGACCATACCGATACTCACTCAAAATCTCTCACATTTAAACCAGATAACTAGTAAGGTCTCACAAATGCCCTGCATAAATCATACCAGAAGCTCGGCCCTCTACCGCAACCGATTCTTAATAGAAAAGACATCTAAGGAAATCATGGAAACATGATAAGACAAACCATTTCCAGATCGATCGGAAAAATAAATTTTGCTCACAGATAAGGGAAGAAGAAATACACGAGTCTACTACATCGGATGCCTCAGCATCCTGCCAGACTAGCAGTTCATAGAATTGCCTCTGCAGCTAAGCTGAGCCGCTACCCTGATAATTATTTCCATAAGAACCACAACCACTGCGCTCTCAAACTCTATTGGATGAGGGCATATCTCTGGTTGATTAAGATCTATATGAAATTCCCTGCGACTGTGCAGGTGCCTGATGACGAGAGAAAAGATGACTGCCTACTTGCCGGAGTAAGGAAAAACTCCTCAAAGGATAACCAGACTCATGACAGCGATAACACCCTTTTCGCTAAAAATAGAAACTGGACAGATTATTGATAGCTACAAAGAGAAAACTGACTCTGATCTTGACGAACTACCTACGTACTTTGAGAATTATGCTCTACAAGCTGAGATAACCTGGCAGGTGACCTCCCAAAATAATCAGAACTCTTACCTCCAAATGAAGTACCATGGTTGCCCACTAGGGCCACGGGATCTCTTGCTCTCCCGCTCTAACTCTTTCCCTCTAACTTACGGTATGCCTAATACCTTTGAGTAATATCAACGACATCAAATGAAGTCCCAACCTCAATATTTCGAGCCATCTGGGATCTCAAAGAAGGAGAAAGGTTATCAATAAATCTTTGAATCTCTCGAAAGGCTCATGGACTAGTTCTAATGCATATTTAGCCATTCTATAGAATTCAGTCTCATATTCTAAAATACCAACACGCTAACCGACAGGCTACCCTGTCTAATCCACTCAAACCGGCGACACTCTTTATCTCGCTCACTACTCGAAAGGAACTTTTTCACGAATCTAGAAGAAAAATCGAACCAAGTTAGCTAATAAGAGAGCGGCCCACCAATTCAAGGCTGGACCCTGAAACTGGAAAGAAGAATAATCAACACCATATCACTCGATATAATCAAGAGCCTGAAGGATACGCTGACATCATTTTATTTTAAAAAACTTACACAGGGATTATCTAATGCATTGCTTGGGAATATCGGGATGTTCAACCGCGTAAAATAATACAACCTCTTTGAGCACTCGGACCCAATAATTACCTCAGTTACCTAACCAGCTAGAACAACTGGAGGCACAACACATGCTACCTCCGGAACATACTTTACTGTGACAATATTAAGAACTGGAATAGGAACTCCCTGAGACCGAACATCTGCATCTGCGGCAACCAGATAAGCTATCTAGCGAATAATAGGTTCTTACGGTATCTGCGTCGCCAAGATTCTCGTAAAAGCATCGTAGAGAGCCAAGGGAACCACAAGGCCCTGCTCTCTTGCCCATCGCGAGCTCGTACATCTGTAACTAGATTGTCAGCATGGTCAAAAACTCTCGGGGCTTCATCAGTGCTAGCCCCAGGCTAGACTGCTTCGTCTTGAACTCATACCGTTTGCTGATTTGTCGTACGCGGGTTCATAATTACTACGAAGGAATTAATGTAAATACTTTCGCATCCTAGACCGACGCACGATCAGAAAAGAAGGAAGTGAAACTTCCTAAATGCCATCATAGCCTCTCGTAGATAAGTACGGATGTCTACGTACCCATCAGCGAGACTCTACTAGACACTGTCTTAGTCTGGATAAACTCTAAATCGGGCTCTGATACCAACTGACATGAACCGGATTCCGGATCGTGTCAGCTAGAAAATCATGAAAAACGGGATCATAGGAGGATTTCATCTTAAAGTAATATCATTATTAATTTTCAATGCTCAAATGCAAGCATGCTTGAAAGAGAACCCCCATACATTCTAATGTCGCAACTATGTAAGTAATTTGAAGCATCAAAGAGACTAGCATAACTATATTCGTTCTTGACTTTGGACACCTCCAACTTTAGACAATATCCACATAATCATCACAAATAAATACTTAACCCATATACTATTAATACATGAAAATATTTTTGAGAGCATAAACTCCACAAAATAATTTAAATAAATAAATCTTTTAAGATTATACAGTTCAACTATAAAAAAGAAAAAGAATAGGGTAACAATCAGAGTATATATTAACAAATAATAAAGTACAAGATAATACAAAAAAAGTACTGGAAGTCTAAGGATGCATACCACTGGTAAAATCAAAAATAGAGCAACGAGTGGGGACCGTTGGATGAGCACGACACGAGAAAGAAATGAGGAGGAGGAGCATATATTAAATCAAATTGCTCTTTTTGAAAAATTCTAGTTTTGAACTTTAGTCCAGCTACACTTAATTTTTATTCTAAAAAAGGTATGACTTTTTAATACAATTATGAAGCGAGCTCTTTCAATAGAACTATATATGAAACCTATAGAAAAAATAACTAAAAATCTCATGTGTATTGCCTTTCCTCATAATCATCTGTCTTGGTTATGCCACAACGGGAGCATTTTGCAATGTTATCGATCTATAAAGTTCACTGTCTTGTAGCACTTGTTGTAACATAAATATCATGGTCATGTGTGTTTGATATTTCTTATTTTTGCATTGACTTTGCAATAAGTAGCATGCAAAGAAGTAATTGGTTAGCCTAGATACATTCTAAAAGTGTAATATTTTAAAGCTAAATAATTTACCTTGGATATTGTCAAACGAATCGTGAATGATGTTCTAAAGCTTCACTTGTCTCGCCTCTAATCAATTTACTTGACAGTAAAATGGTATCTTTGTTTTGTATGTTCACAATGTCATGCCTACATTTCAATAAATAACTATTAATAATAAGAGTTTAGCAACAATTCATTGATTGAAAAATTAAAACAAATAATTACCATTTTTAGAGAGCTATTACTTTTTCAAAAAGTGGATTTATCACTACAGTACTATCTACTACAATAGACATTCCAAGTTCTCTTTTATTGATGGAAAAATAAAATGTTAGTACTATTTAAATGATAAATAATTTAATATCACTCTACAAAACAAAAGGGAATTCTCATAGAAAACTTGGTAACTTGATTTGTTTCAAAAATTTAAAAATTTTAAAAATATTACCTCTGCATGTTGAAGTTTTACATTATATATGGGCTACAACAGGATTTTGAAGCATCAATTTTAGTAGCATAGCACCTTCATTTTATGCTAATTCGCACTATAAGATTACCTTTTGACTATCATATCTGAAATTTCAGTTAACAGTTATTATGTTAATTATATGGGCTACCTTTCATTATATCAATCAATATTATTTCTGCTTGGTCTTACCTTTCGTTCATTAGGACTATCACTTTTTGTTTCTTTTTCCCTTCTCCAATCAAAGCCTTAGCTTTCCCGATAATATTAAGTGTATCTGCAAAAAATACTAAAAAATATTGCATATTAATAACTAAAAAAATTTAATTATTAAGTTAAATATGTTTAATATATTTCTCATACACTATCGTAGTTATAAAGAAAAATAAATAAAAAATGATGAGATTACCAAAAGTTATTCCGTGGGGGCATTATGATGCCTCTCCAAATGATATAAATTTATTTGGATAACTAATGGTAGAAAGTCATTCTTTGCATTCCTGGACTAATGTATATTCCTTGAATAAAATCATAAGTACTTTGTGGACCAACAAAAAGTTCAATTTAGCAATATTTATGAAACTGTTGATAATGTAATAGGTCTTTTCTTGCTGGTATATTCCTTTCCACTTTTCAATAAGCTTAATGAAAACTATTATTTGATTTTTTATCCGAAAAAATATTTAACCATAAATTATTTTCATGATGTCTGCTAAAATGAAAATACATGAATTATAAAACAAACATTCTGACCTCTTCATCCACAAAAGTAAGAGACCATTGTTACCCTTGATTTTTCTCATTTTAAAGTCCTTTATTGTTTTCAAATTAGTAATGCTAGTTATTGTCTACTAGATTGCTACAACCCTACATTATAAGAAGACACAGTGATAAATTTCATTCATAAGAATTAGATAACAAAAATGTAACAATAGAAAAATTCTACGACAATCTCAATGGTTTATGTTTCTCATATCATGTGAATTTTCAATAAGAAACTTGCTCATTATTTATGGCATACTCAATTTGCATAAAATTCAAAGGCTAAGCAAATAACGGTTGTTGACAAGTCTTTCAAAATATTGCTATGTGTTATATAGCATGGAATGAAATTAACAAGTGTCCTTACCTATTTAGCAATATGGCAAATTGCATGAAAAGATCTTTACAATTGTTTAATTCATTGGCCAAATGGCATGGCTCATGCATGCAAACTTTGCTATAAATAGGCAGGTTTGGTTTCAAATGAAAACCATCAAGCATTGGCTCTTTCATGTAATCATTAGTCTATAGATATAATCATTACCTATCAAAACCCCTCTCTCTTTCCTAATTTCCATCAAACGACCTAAGTGTTCTTCTTTTCCACTACAAATATTTAACGTTCTCCTATTCACCTTATTTGACAAGCTGGATTAATATATAATATTTTGCTGATTCCTGATCCCTCTATGAAGGCTCGTTTTATTCTAGGGAAATATTTCAGACTGCTGGAATAGTTTTTTAGGACAGTGCCCAGCACGACTCAGAGCACTCTATAGCTATGCAGAGATAATAACTATATCCTTCAGAGTTTTATTTTTTGCAACCATATTTTCGTTGTGCATTATTATTATTATTATTATTATTATTATTATTATTATTATTATTATTATTATTATTATTATTATTATTATTATTATTATTGATATTGTCATTATTATTATTATTATTGTTGTTGTTTTTCCCACTGCACCTATAATCTAAGAAACTATGGCAAGCAATGATGCCAAAATTATTCATACTACCAATGAAGGTGCTGCCCCCACTGCTCTAGGTATGGTCGTTCCTCTGTACAAGTGTAGCCATAAAGCAGCAATATGAGTTTGCTAATAAGTCTCGAGGTTACAAGCCCAATAACCCCAACTTTAAGAACGTGAAAGGCTATAATTTTAATTGTGAAAGAACAGATTATTTTGTCCGAAAAATAATAAAGATGGCAAGAAATGACAAAGAAAATAGAAATCCTCCCAAAGCTAATTTAGCTAAAGGAGATGAAATTATTGTGGTTGTCATTTCTCAAGTAAACATTGTAGGCACTTTGAAAAAATAGGTGGTAGACTCTGGGGCTACTCGGCACATCTGTGCAGATCGAGAAGCATTTACCTCCTATATTAATATAGCGGAAGATAATAAAATCGTCTACATTAAAGACTCAGGAACTGCTAAAGTCCTGGGTAAGGGTAAAGTATTCCTGAAACTCACTTCGGGAAAAATTTTAGCCCTTGCGGATGTGCTACATATTCCTGATATTAGGACTAAACTGATTTCTGTAGCCTTGTTATTAAAAGCCGGGGTCAAAGTGACATATGAATTTGATAAGATTCTAATGACTAAAAATAATATTTTGATTGGAAAGGGCTATTGTAACCAAGGACTCTTTGAACTTGATATTTCTAATATTATATATGAAAATACGTCTGTATCTGCTTATATGATTGAGTCTATTTCTTTGTGGCATGCTAGACTAGGACATGTTAATGTGTCATATATCCAGAAAATGCAAGCTATGGGTTTAATATCTATTTTAAACTCAAATAAGATTGATAAATGTGAAATATGTGCTGAAGCAAAAATTACTAAAAAGTCGTGTTTTCTTGTAAATAGAGAAACTGAATTATTATCTTTGATCTACACTGATTTGGGAGATTTAAAACAAATTATGACTAGAGGTGGTAAAAGATATTATGTGACTTTTATTGATGAGTTTTCTAGATATACTAAGTGGTACTTGCTTCGAAATAAAGATGATGCATTTGATCCTTTTATTTCTTATAAAACTGCGGTTGAAAATCAACTTAGTAGAAAAATCAAAAGAATTAGATCTGATAGAGGAGGTGAATATTTGGCCTTAAATGATTTTTGTGAAAAAGAAGTAATTATTCATGAAGTTACTCCTCCCTATTCACCTGGGTCTAATGGAGTAGCTGAAAGGAAAAATAGAACATTAAAAGAAATGATGAACTCCATGTCAATTAGTGCTAATGCACCTGATAATTTATGGGGTGAAACAATTTTACCTGCTAATGTGTGTATATGTGGTCTCTTTTCATGTATTTATTGTCTTCTTGTCTGATGTTCTTTATTGCTTTCCTAACTTATTTTTTTGCTTTCCACTTATTCTTATCTGCTTTATTCTGTGGTTTTTGTTCTTTAGTAATTTTTTGGCACATGTTTGTCACTTGTATGCAGGTGGTTGAGATGGTGTTGCTGGACTTAATCTTCCATTATGGTGGTGACTAGATTAGAGAACTTTGTGTCTTGTACACAAGGAAGCATGTGCATACCAGGCTAGGTTATGATTCTGAGTTGCTTTCTTATATTGACTTAGTGAATGAAGATGTCAATCAGTTAGGTTTTGTGGGAGTTCAACTTGTGACTGGTCCTTCTTGAAACTACTATGAAGTAGATTCTGATAATGGCTAGGGTACTTTTGGGGTTGGTTTCTGAAGAATTCCTTTCACTTAACATATTTGCATTATTCTCATAAAAATCAGGCACACGCACGGCCTATTCGCGCAAAACCGTGTTGAACAGCAAAATTTTTGGTCAAAATGTGACTGGTACGACCTCTGGCTTACAACAAGAATTGTTGGTTTATAGAAATATTATATTTCACCAGTAATTCTGTGAGTCAAGTTCTATCGGTCTAAGTTTGGTTTATAGTCCAGAAGACACCAAACCTATTGCATTTAGACCGTGTAAATCCAGCAAGTCTTACACCTTATTCTTACCGTGTTATTCCTTACCTATTCATACTTCATATCTTTTGAAACATGTGGGGGAGTGTTGTTGATAAGTGTTTCGAAATATTGCTCTATGTGTCATATAGCATGGAATGAAATTAACAAGTGTCCTTACCTATTTAGCAATGTGGCGAATTGCATGAAAAGATCTTTACAGTTGTCTAATTCATTGGCCAAATGGCATGGCTCATGCATGCAAACTTTGCTATAAATAGGCACGTTTGGTTTCAAATGAAAACCATCAAGCATTGGCTCTTTCATGTAATCATTAGCCTATAGATATAATCATTACCTATTAAAACCCCTCTCCCCTTCCTATTTTCCATCAAACGACCTAAGTGTTCTTCTTTTCCACTATAAATATTTAACTTTCTCCTATTCACCTTATTTGACAAGCTGGATTAATATATAATATTTTGTTGATTCCTGATCCCTCTATAATAATCGAGAAAGGCTCGTTTTATCCTGGAGAAATATTTCAGACTGCTGGAATAGTTTCTTAGGACAGTGCCCAGCACGACTCAGAGCACTCTATATCTACGCAGAGATAATAACTATATCCTTCAGAGTTTTATTGTATACAACCATATTTTCGCTGTACATTATTATTATTGTTATTGTTATTGTTATTGCTATTGTCATTATTGTTGTTGTTATTTTTCCCACTGTACCTACAATAACTAACAGTTGAGCAAATAATCAAAAGTGATTTCAAAGAAGGAAAGAAATTACCTCTTTTTTTTGCTATACCATGCCTTAAAACAAATATATTTCGTAAAAAGTATTGCGGGTAAACTGGAGGGGGCATTTTATAGGAGTGTTAGCATACAATGGAAATTAGGATTGCATTGGCGGGGTTTTAGGGATCATGATCCTGTCCATTACTATTTGGTGCAATATTATTCAATAATGGTGTAGATTGGTATTATGTGTCTACCTACTTAATTCATGGTTGAGATCATTTTATAATTAAATAAATAAATATGGTAGTATAATTTTAAACAAATAATTAAGAAAAGAAAAGAAAGATAACATTACCTAACGAAACTTTTAACCTTAACGTTTCTGACATTTTTAACTAACCAATGACAGCCCCACCATGTGATTCACTGAATCACTTAAGAAAGATGTATGGAAAATTAGTTTTTTTTTTGTAAGTAAAGCATTTAATTTACCAAATTGTGAATTTACAGCTCAAAACTAAGAAAATAACTAGGTCTGGAAACTAATGTCTACAGTCTTCCTACTCTTTTAGTCTGAATTCTAACATACATTACACAGTGACTAACATCAAATATAAAAAATCTAAACTAGCAAGCCTACTCTTTACTTGGATCTTCAGACTACCCCTTTGATGCACTTCTTGAATGATTGTTGTAACAATAGTTGTTGGTTCTCTAGCTTTCTGCTGGAAGGTACTTGAAACGACCCTAGGTAGTCGTTTCGGAAGTTAGGACTCTAATTGGCGTGCCGATAATTTTAAAATATTTGTAAGATCCATTAGACCTGTCTGTAAAATTTGAACTAAATCGAACTTCGTTTTGTAGGTATCGGAAGAAGGTTTCAGTTTCTGCTGTCGGTAAATCTTAAAAAGAGGTTTTCGAGCTCGATTTTGGCGAATGAGCTCCAGTTAAAATCCAAAAGCGTCATTAGGTTCGAATGATTATTTGTGACTTGTGTGAACTTTGGAAAATGAATTTCGAGGTCGTTCGGATAGTTTCTGCTAAAATTCTGAAAATTTATAATTTGATCTTTTCCGTTTAATTCGCATCTTGAGTTTCAGGAATCCGATTTGAGATCCGCCTTAACGAGTATGTGACATATTTTCATCATGAAAAAAAAAAGGAAAAAGAAAGAAAGAAATTGGAAAAAGGAAGGCGGTGGCAAGGGCCAAGGATAAAATCCATTGGCTTATAGTAAATTGAAAACGATACAAACGCAGAAACGAAAACAAAGATAACGCAGAGAGAAAATAAGAAAGAAAAGAGAGAAAGGAAAGGAAAAGGAGCAGAAAAAATAGAATTTTTAACCCCGAAACATTCAAGTAAGGATGTTAATTCATTATTTTAGTTTATGACGTATGTTTGAATATATTTTAACGGTAGAAATTGGGATATTAGGCATCGTTCTAATAAGTTAAATTGATAGTTTCAAGAGTTAGTTGGACCCCGATAATGGGATTGATTATATATTCGTACTCAGGGAGTTATGAGCAACCCATAAATGTAATTTATTTAGAGATTGGTTATGTGATTTTAAACCATGTACATAGGCCTGGACTGCGTATCGCCTATGCGAATCGGGTGTCGGGCTCCTACCCGGATTGTTCTAAGATGTAAGAAATTAAGGTTTTAACCTTATGTGATATACTTTTCTCCTTATTGAACACGATGAGATCGTTTGGCAATGAATCCAAAAGGACAAAGCGGTTGTTGAGTAGCAGTGTTAACTCTGGAACGAGGCAAGTGATTATATATGTTTCTTTGGTGGCCTTTGGCCTTATGGATATTCTACCACGTGTTCCTTACGTGTGTAGCTGCCGATAGGCATACTTATTACGCCTTAGCTTTGGATTTACATTGTATATTATGTGTTATGCCTTGTTGTTGGTATTTCATTAAGCATAGAAGCATTGTACTCTGGTTGTGAGTTTGACATGTACTTCCCAGTAGTCGATGAGAGTCCCGTGCCCGTGAAGGGTTATTAGTGCATCATACCACATTCATATGTATTATATTTTCTGGTTATGGGCTGTTATGTCAGATACTGAGCGCATGAGTATTCCGCCTCAGCTTTATATTATCTTGGGTGCAGGAGTATTCCGCCCCAGAAGCAGGAGTATTCCGCTCTTATGTCAGATACTGAGTGCAGGAGTATTCCGCCTCAACTTTATATTATCTCGGGCGTAGGAGTATTCTGTCCCAAGAGCAGGAGAATTCCACTCTTATGACAGATACTGAGTGCAGGAGTATTCTGCCTCAGATTTATATTATATTGAGTGTTGGAGCATTCCCCCCTAGGAGCAGGAGGATTCTATTCCTTGCATCATATTAAAGGTAGGAGGATTCCGCTCCATTCATTTGGAACATGTGATCCCATTGCATTCATATTGAGGGTAGGAGGATTCCGTCATAGGAGCAGGAGGATTCCGCTCCTAGCATCATATTGAGGGTAGGAGGATTCCGCCCCAGAGTAGCAGGATTCTGCTCCATTACTTTGGCACATGCGACCCCATTGCATCATACTGCATTCATTTAATTTCATTGCACCGGCTGTTGTGTATTGTCTGACTTAGTGCGATGCTTTGTGTATGCATTATGTATTTCTGGTTGTTGATATATTTCTGGCTCGGATCCTTGGTTGTTTATGAGTTTATGGTTGCATACGTGGTTTCGAGTTATTATTTAGCTCTGCCTTTTCTTTTTTATTTTTAGTTTTTAATTTTTTTAAAACCCCACCCCTTCCCCTCTCTCGGAACAAATAGTAGCCCTCCCACTTTTTGCTCCTTTGGTGACTCAAACCCACAACTTCTCGAATGTAGGTGGAGGATGCTTACCATCTGAGCAACCCTCACTTGTCTTAGCTCTGCCTTTTCATAGTTGAGATAAAGTGAATTTGGTTTATTTGCTTTTCTTCTTCCTGTCTAGCTATCCTATTCTTTGAGGTGGCTAGTCTGCCCCCACTTATTGAGTCCTTTTGACTCACCCTTGTTTGTTGTTTGTTTCTTGTCTATTTATTTCGTTTCGGAAGGTTTGCTCCAGGATTGAGTTTGTCACGTTGTTAAGGAGCAAAGACGACATCAGCTGTCGGGGTGAGTCAGCTTTTATTCAGGATGGCCACTAGTTATATGTTTAGTATTTCAGTTGTATTTTGCTCCCTTCAGGAGGTGTCTATATTATTTTGCACTATTAGATGTCTAGTCTGGATAGCCCTAAACCTAGTATGTTGGGTAGTTAGCTGTAACTTCTCTCGTACAGCTTATGTATAGCTATGTTTGTGTCTCTTTAGGTATTATTTCTTATTTCTTATTTGAAAGTTGATTTTTGTTTATTTTTGTGAATGCACTTCAGAAGGGTTCACCCGACGGGTCTAGGGGAGGATGTCGGGTGCCCGCACGGCCTAGTCGAAATTCGGGTCGTGTCAGTTCTTCCATTTCTCTCTTGCCACACTTGATACACAACTTCAGTAAGTGCCATCCTATAAATTTCAGCATCAGCCTTTTTCCCTTTAGCACTGCGATTAGCCCATTCCACCTCTTCTTCCCACCCCATTACCTGCCTTGAGATTCCCATCCATTTCAGCAGCCTAGTCCATATACTCGCAGAGATTTTGCATTTAAAGAACAGGTGTTCATGTGATTCTCCAGTCTCCTTGCACAAAGGACACAAGTCTTCATTAAGAACTCTCCATTGTATGGAAAATTAGTTAAACAAATGAAACGACCTCGGTCAGTCATTTCGGGAGATAGGACTCCGATTGGTGTGTCGATAATTTTAAAATATTTGTAATGTCCATTAGGACCTGTCTGTAAAATTTGAGCTAAATCAGACCTCGTTTGGTAGGCAACGGAAGAAGGTTTCAGTTTTTATTGTCGATAAATATTGAAAAGAGATTTTCGAGCTCGGTTTTGGCGAATGAGCTCCGATTCGAAATTCGAAAGCGCCGTTAGGTTCTTATGATTATTTGTGACTTTTGAGATTTTTCGAAAGTGAATTTCGATGTTGTTCGACTAGTTTCCGCTAAAATGCCGAAAGTTAAATAATTTGATCTTTTTCCATTTAAATTCGCATTTTGAGTTTCAGGAATCCGATTTGTGATCCGCCTTAGCGAGTATGCTACATATATTTTGTATAACCTGTATGCAAAAGTTGAAATTATTTCGAATATCATAGAGTACATTTTTAATTTTTACCGTAGCAGCGGATTTTAAAAGAAAAAGAAAAAAAGGAAAAAGACAAAAGAAATAAATGAAAAGGCGGTGGGGGTTGGTCCTTAGCCTTGGCTAAGGATGAACAGAAGTAGTGAAATCAAACAGAAGCAAAAGATGAAACAAAGAAGCGAGACAGAGAAGAGAAAAGCGTAGTGAGATTAAAAAAATGCCAGAAAATGAGAAAAGAGCCGGAAAAATAGTAGAATTTTTACCCCGAAACATTCAGGTAATGATGTTAATGCATTATTTGAGTTTATTACATGTGTTTGAATATATTTTAATGGTAAAACTTGGAATATTAGACATCGTTTTAATAAGTTCAATTAATAGTTTAAAGGGTCAATTGGACCTCGATAATGAAATTGATTATATATTCGTACTCAGTGAGTTATGGGCAATATATAAATATAATTTATTTAGGGTTTGCTTATGTGACCTTAAACCCTGTACATAGGCCTGGCCTAATAGGGTATCAGGTTCCTAACCGGATTGCCCTAAGATGTGAGGAATGAAGCCTTTAGCCTAATTTGATATATTTTTCTGCTTATTGAATAGAGTGGGATCGTTTGGCAATGAAACCAAAGGATAAAGCAGTTGTTGATTAGCAATGCTACCTTTTGGAAGAGGTAAGTGTTTATATCCATTTCTTTGGAGGCACCTGGCCTCGTGGATTTTCTACCATGTGTTTCTTACGCGTGTAGCTGCCTTACTCATTACGCCTTAGCTTTGGATTTACATTGTATATTATATGTTATGTCCTGTTGTTGGTGTTGCATTGAGGATCTGAGCATTGTACTCTGGCTGTGAGTTGGCATCTACTTCCCGGCTGTCAATGAGAGTCCTGCACCGGTGAAGGGTTATTATTGCATCACATTGCATTCATGTGCATTATATGTCATTCATATGCATTACATTGCATATCATATTGGGTGCAGGAGTATTACGCCCCAGGAGCAGGAGGATTCCGCCCCATTGTATCATATTGAGGGTAGGAGGATTCCGCCCCAGGAGCAGGAGTATCCCGCTCTTATGTCAGATATTGAGTGCAGGAGTATTCCGCCTCAGCTTTACATTATATCGGGTGCAGGAGTATTCCGCCCCAGGAGAGTGCAGGAGTATTCCGCCTCTGGTTTATATTATATCGGGTGCAAGAGTATTCCGCCCCAGGAGCAGGAGTATTCCGCTCCAGTTGGTTATCAGATTGGGTTCCCCTCGAATGCAGGAGTATTCCGCTTCGAGATGGGATTACGGGCACATGTGACCCTTTGCATCATATTTCATTTCATCTCAGTTCATACCATTGTGTAGACTTGCGGTACATGACTACTGTTCTGCTTATATGTGCATTGCTTATTTGTTGATATGTTTCTGGCACCCATCCTTAGTTGAGTTTATAAGTTTCTTACGTGTTTCTGGTTGTTATCTGGCTCTGCCTTTTTATAATCTAAATAAAAGGAATTTGGTCTATCTGATTCTTTTCTCCCTGGCTAGCTATCCTATTCTTAGAGGTGGCTAGTCTGCCCCAGTTATTGAGTCCTTTTGACTCACCCTTGTTTGTTGTTTGTTTCTTGTCTATCTATTTCGTTTCGGCAGGTTCACTCCAGGATTAAGTTCGCCACGTTGTGAAGGAGCGAAGACGACTTCAACTGTCAGGGTGAGCCAGCTTTTATTCCGGATGGCCACCAGTTTATTGTTTATTATTTCAGTTGCATTTTGCTCCCTTCAGGAGGTATCTGTCTTCTTTTGTACTCTTAGATGTCTAGTCTGGATAGCCCTAAACCTAGTATGTTGGGTAGTCAGCTGTAATTTATTTTGTACAGCTTAGAGGTATCAGTATGTCTGTGATTTTTTCTAAGTATTGTTCTTATTTATAAATTGAATTATATATATTTTCCTAATTTAATTGGTAAGGGTTCGCCCGACGGGTCTAGGGGAGGATGTCGGGTGCCCGCACGGCCTAGCCAGATTTCGGGTCGTGTCAACAAAAAAGAGTATTTGAAAGGGAATAGTATCCAATTATAATTTTTAAAATTAAAAAAATAATCTAATTTAAAGAATCATTATCAATAAATAAAAATAAGGGAAGTTAGCATAATATCGTAAACTATAAAGGAGGTTGGTGTTACGAAATTTAAATTGGGTAGTGGTCTCTATGATTATTACTATAAAATTTAACTTGCTTGTGCTGACATTGGTTAGTTTAAAATGTCAGAAACGTTAAGTTTAAAAGCGATCATTAGGTGATGTTATTTTTTTAAAAAAAATATATATTTTAAATTACACTATCATACTTAGTTGTTTAGTAGTAAAATAATCTTAACCATGAATTAAGTAGGTGGACACATGGTGACAATGTATAGAACTATTGAATAATATTGCACTAAATAGTAATGGATAGAATCTCAATCCGGTTTTTAGGAGTATAGGAATAGGAATAATAATTACGTCAATATAATAATTAAATCAAAATTACAAATTTATCCAACTTAAAAACACTTACGGAGGGTAAAAAAAAGCGGATGACATTTCACTAAGGCATTCGTGTTTTTATAATAGATAGATAGATAGATAGATAAGGGTGTCCAGCGGTCCAGTTTGCACCGGACTGGTGCAAGCCGGATCGATGGCGCCTCCCTACCCAATGGCCCGATCCCGACCCGTCATCCCCTAAATAAACCGACCAAATCGGACATTTTTGGACCGGACCGAAAAATTAAAAAAAAACAGTTTTAAATATAGCCATTGGCAACGGCTATTTTTACTAACAGTCGTTGGCCAACGGCCAAAAATGGCTATTTTTGATTCCCCACCCCCCATTACCCCTACCCCCAACCTGTTTTTTCTATAAATACCACAATATTTCACCAATTTATTCACAATTTCTGTAATATTCTCTCTAAATCTCTCAATCTCTCTTATATTCTACGAAAGCTATTTGCTAAATTATTCAAAATTTCTCTCGCAAAAAGGGTTTATGTTCTAAATTGCATTACAAAAATTATTTGGAGTGGAGTGAAAAATTGTTCGGTACGGTTCCGGTCAAGTTTCAACTTTTATTTCTAAGTCCTAACGCGACATCAAGTAAACTCGTTCTTACTTCTTATTATCTATTTTAATTTTTTTACAATATTATTTTTAGCATATAGCCATATTATTATAATTTAGTAATTTGCTTTACTTATAATGTCTGGAGTATGGAGAGCACTTACTGGGCATACCTGTAGCGATCGTTGACCACGTGCTAACCGAGGGAGGGATGATAGACGTGGTCGTGCTCTGGATAAAAGACCAATTGGTAGTTCTAGTGCTCCTGCTCATCTAGATGATTTTACTCAGGAAGATGACTCGCAATTTATCATGATTTAGATTTTAATCAACCACTTGATAATGATATGTTAGAGGCACAATATCAAGCTTTTGATAACACCGAAGGGGTTAACTTAGATGATGAAACACCTACTAGTCAATTTCATGGTGAAACTGAAGAAACTGAATCTGAATTACTACCTATGCCTCCTAGTAGAGAACAGGTCAAACGAGCGGATAGATCTGATGTGTTGCAATTTATAACTAAAAATGTTGAGGCTCAGACAGCTAAATGTAATCTTTGTAGAAAAGTTTGGGATTTTAAAACCGGCAAGCATCATGGTGGGACAAGGAAGTTGAGAACACACTTAGAAAATCACTATAAGGAAGAATAGGCTATGAGGTCGGTTGGCATTCATGTAGGGAACAAAATGGCTCCATCTCAAGGTAGTGGAGTTAAACAGGAAATTAACCCAGTGGCCGGGGGGTTTATTCGGTATGATAAGAAGAAAGATATGGAACAAATGGAAAAAATGATTGCGGTAGAGTGTTTACCTTTTACATTTTCTTTTTGTACTAGTTTTGTTCGTCATATTCAAACCGTATATAATCCATCTTTTCAAGGTTTTCCAAAAACTACAGTTAGAAGTGATATTATAAAATTTAAAAAAGAATATAGACAATATTTACGATATATTTTTTATCACTTTGATTGTAAAGTTTGTATTACTACTGATATAGGTCATGGTGTTAATGGTATGATTATTTAACACTTACTTGTCATTGGATAGATCCTAAGTGGGTTACGCAAAAAAGAATTTTAGCATATAGCGATGTTGATGAATCACATACGGGAACATTTATTACTCGGGAAGTAAATAATATTTGTAAGGCATATTTTATTAATGACAAAATTTTAAGTATAACTGTGTATAATGCTTCAAAATTGATTATGCTATTGGTCAGTTAAAACCAATGTTGAACCTCCCTTTTGAAGAATTGTTTTATGTTAGATGTGCATGTCATATATATAATCTAGTTGTACAAGATGGCTTTAAGTTATTTGCTCCTATTACTAAGAAAGTCAAACGCGCAATTAGTTATATTTTTAAATTTAAAAAACCGGATGGATGGAAGGACTTTAAGGCAGAGTGCATAAAAGAAGGTTTGGATCCTAGAAGAGTTCCTAAGGAAGCTTCAACTAAGTGGAAAGGTTTGGATCCTAGAAGAATTCTTAAGGAAGTTTCAACTAGGTGGAACACTGTATATGAGTCTTTGGCTATTGGTTACAATTTACGAACGACTATAAATAGCATGTTTAATGGTAAAGTGGTTGTAGAGTATCACCTTGATGAAGATGATTGGAGCCTTGTTCTCCGTCTTCTTACATTTTTAGAAAAAAAAAATTCTTGTTACTAAAGAATTTTCCGGTCAATATTATCCTACAGTTCCTACCATGTTGTATTTTATAGCTAGAATAGCAGAATTACTTAACGAATATAAAATAGTGCCTGGTTATGAAAAAGCTGTTGCTTCTATGATTGAAAAATTTTAAAAATATTTTTTTCCTATTCCACCACTTTATTACGTTTCTTTTGTATTACATCCCTATTTTAAACGGTTTAATACCTAAATGCTTGTTAGAGAAATTTATCGGAGTTTGAAAATTACAGCTGATGAAACACGGTAGAACAAGCTTGTGCGCAGGTATTTCCAGATTGCCAGCGGATTTATGAAAGATATAGGAGTGCAGCTGATAATGTTGTTGCAAGTGTTCCAAGTGGAGCTGGTTCAAGTTCAACGCAGGCGAGTAAAAGAGCTGCAGCCAGATTGGGAAGTTTTTCCAGTCTTAATCAAAGGCTTTCTACTTTCTAGCAAGCAATCGAGTAGCGGAGGGTTCAACGAACTTGATATTTATTTACTTCATGGTGCAAAGGAAATTGAGGATTTTGGAAGTGATCAACTACTGCAATTTTGGAATGATCAACAAGCACAATTTCCAGTTTTATCAAAAATGGCGCGGGATATTCTAACAATTCAAGCATCATCAAATGCTTCAGAAAACGCGTTTAGACAAGGAAAATTACAAATTGGAGATCATAGACATTCATTGAAGGAAGAAGCAATGGAGACAACCGTATTATTCAATTATTGGATTAGATCGGAGCGAAGAAATTTTGGATTTCCTGAAGAAAATGAACAAGCAGATACATCATATTCAACCAAAATCTTATCAGGTGGTGGAAGTGTGGATAATGAGAATTATTATGAAGAAGATCAATCTTTGCCACCGGTTCCTCCTAAGTTGCCAGAAGAAATTATTCAGAAAATGAGAAGTTTTTTTAATTAATATGTAGTTTTGCAATTTAATATCTATGTACTTTGCAAAAAAAATCAAAAATTATTCAATAAAATGCGTTACACCTTGCTATTAAATTATCATTCTTTGTTATATTCTCTGATTTTTTTTACCTTTAGTTCAATTATCCTTTGTTATTTTTTTTTGTAATTTAATTTAGCTATGTTAGTAAATACTAAATAGTAAATACTTAAATACTAAATACTAAATACTAACTTACTGTTTAGTATTTACTTTGAAAAAATAACAAGTGTTATGCCTTGCTATTAAGTTATAATTGTTTGCTATATTTTTCTTTTTGTTATATTTTCTTGCAATTTAATTTAGCTATGTTAGTAAATACTAAATAGTAAATACTTAAATACTAAATACTAACTTACTATTTTGTATTTACTTTAAAAAAATAACAAGTGTTATGCCTTGTTATTAAGTTATAATTGTTTGTTATATTTTCTTATTAATATATAGTTTTACAATTTAATTTAGCTATGTTAGTAAATACTTAAATACTAAATAGCAAATACTAAATATTAACTTATTATGTACTTTGGAAAAAAATAACAAGTTATAGGCCTTGCTATTAACTTATAATTGTTTGTTGTTTTTTCTTTATTAACTTACTTAATTTAAAATTCTAAACTAATTAAAAGAAAAAAAATACGAAGAATAGCTAAATACCTCCAAATCGGCCAGGACAAGAATAAACCAAAAAAAAAAAACAAAAACAAATAAAAATCCGGATTTTGAAAAATAGTCGTTGGCAACGGCTATAAACGACTATTTTACCCTCCCCCACCCCCATAAGCGCCCCAATAGCCCCCCCCCCCCTCGCCCCACCTATTTTTTTCCTATAAATACTCCCTTATTTCATCAATTTTATCACATTTCAATATTTTCAATCTATTTCTTTAAAATTTCTATCAAAGGCTACTTTCTAAATTTTCTATCAAAATGTCTGGAAATCAACCTACTCAAGCTCAAGGTGAAGCCCCTGCCTGACCAAGAATTGTACCCGAAGTTTGAGAATTTATCACGAAAAATCGTGATACTAACACTGCTAAGTGTACACTTTGTCAGAAATTTTGGAATCATCACACTGGAGTACCTAATGGAGGGACTATGAAGTTTAGGCAACACTTGAAAATACAACATAGCAACGAATGAGCTACTCGGTTTGGGAAATATATCTGCGTTGAATTGAGTCGTTGATGTATTTCTAGTTTGTCACTTTAATTATGTATTTCGAAACTTAATGTATTTCCGTATTGTTCAATAAAGTGCTTTTGCGTTGTTATATTTATATATAATAATTAAATCTATTTCAAAAAACCAAAAACTAAAAAAAAAATTAAACCGAACCGGTGCCGGACCGAGTCATACTTGTCGGTACCGGTTCTGACACGACAACCTTCAACGCCACCAGTGGACCGGAAAACTGGTGAAATATTTTTTTTAAAGCCGGACCGGAACCGGCAAGCCGCATCAGAATTGGACCGGACCGGGCCGGTAGACACCCTTACTTCAGTCCTTGTGGGCTGAACTTCAGACCTTATGAGCTGAACTTCATACCTAAGGTATAAAGTTTAACTTCAACCCGCAAGGGCTGAACATTTAGGCATAGAATGCGTAACTTCAACCCTTGTGGTATGAAGTTGAGCCCACAAGGATTGAAATTCCAAAAAGTGACTACTTTTTCACAACCAAAGAAAAAGTGGCCTGAAACAAGGGGTGTTATGGAGCAGTACAGTTCGAGTTTTAGCTTATCGGTAGCGGTATATCGGTTAACGGTATCTAATTATATAAAATTAATACTATACCGATAAGCTATCGGTTATCGGTTGTCAATGGTTCGATCGTTAACGGTTCGATAAGCGGTATTAACGGTTCTCATTACTAGGAACTACTCCAAGGTATCTCTAAAGAAAAGGTGCACTGTAATTGAGCATTAACAAATGCACATGAAGACTCGTTGTTGTGATGTTTACTGTTGGTACTCTCCTTCAAGTTCCAGTTACTATTCTCACTTCTAGATATAAAAAGTAAGAACTAGTTGGATGATGAATGTCAATAGATGCAAGTTGAAAGATTTAATACACGCCTACAACAGCCACTAAAGTAACAAACAAACCATCCAAACAAACTAATTACATAAGTACAGCCACTGAAGTAACAAGAGAGTCTGATCTATGACCTGAGCTTGGAAGTAAAATCAATTATAAAATGGGTTATAATTAAAGTGTAATGACTAATAGACACCAATAGCAATAGTAGTTTAAGTTTAACCTATAAATTGAAGTTTTTAATTAAAACTTAAAAGGCTTAATATACTAATAATAAATAAAATAAAAATATATAAAAATTATAAAAAATACCTTATCGGTTATCGGTACGGTAATAGTAACAATATATAGATCTGTTACCGTACCGATATCTTATCGGTATTAGAAATCAATACCATTACTGAACCGATATATCGTTACACCGACACCGTTATGCTTATCAATAGCAGCAGTGGTTCGGTTATCGGTACTGGTTCAGTTTTGCACACCCTATCTGAAACCAAAGAGCAGTGACAAAAGTGGCATCTGAACGCAATTTTTATGGTTCTAAAGGCTAATGTTTATGAAGTAGCTACTTTTTAGTGAAGTTTACTTTAATCAATCAGTATTAAGTAAATAACAATTTTTAGATTCAGTCGTACTTGATGAAAAATAGGTCAACAGTATACAAGTAATAAAACCAACCAATAGATTAGAAGTTTGGCAACAGATGCTAAGTAAGAACGCATTACCTCTACCAAGTGAAATGAGAAAGATATCAAAAAATGCAATGAGATGGTTAGTTCTCTTTCATCCTTAACTAGAGCACAAATACGAACTGTAAAATTGAATAGTCTTTATAAGAAGTAGAGATGTTACTTCTTAAACGGAATATATTGGCATGAACCCTAATTACTAAGTTCCAAATGGCCAAATCGATTGAGACAAGAGGAGGGGCGACAGTATGCAGGTGGACTAATGCCACATTTTGTGTCAACTACGTAACTTACAAGGAAAACAAGGGAATTATGTCCCTACCATGGGGACAAAAGCAACAATATCTCAACAACTCCTCTAATAAACTGAGTAGGGTCCCTCGCATCACTTTCTCAATTCTCATGCATAGCCCTTGGCGGTGTTCAACAAAGGATTATCTCAGAATTAATAATGATGGGATTATAATACCGGAATTAATAATGACGGGATTATTTAGTGGATATACTTTTATGGGTAAATGTTTGGTTCATTGAAATAATAATGGGATATAAAGTGGGATAAATATTTATTTACATATTTAACATTGACTTTCTTAAAAATCATTGGAAAAAGAGCTTAGAAGAAGGACAAATGTGTCTTTTGGTACTTAATCCCGGGATTAGTAATCCCACATGAGGTATGTGATAGAAATAATACCACAATTGTGGTATAAGCAATCGAGGGATTAATAATCTCAGTTTTAAAATTCCTACCAAATATGGGATAACTTAATCCTATATTTTATTCCTGGATTGTTAATGCTAATCCCACGTACCGAACGACCATTTAGGCCTTAGCCCCTTCGCCAATATCAATACCTCCCACCTACTTACCTCAATGCCATCCCCCTAAAATCTGAATCTATTTTCTTCCCACTAAGATGGGACCCAAAATTTGGATAACATTCTACATTCTTTTTAAACCTAAATTTCTCTTGTTATCTTGTTCTTTATGTTGATTTTTGTCAATGGACATCTCTATCTTGCTCAATGACATTCTTTAAGGCTTGTTTGGTACCAAGAAATTAAGCATATTAACCTCTAGTTCATATAGTATCTGTTTTTCTAAAGGTCTTTTGCACATTTCTAAGAAATACATTATATAACCTTAATCATAACGGTAATTGTCTGAACTAGTGAATTACATATCATTTTCTCTCTTTTTTTAACGCCTCACTTAATCATTATCGCACTTGATCTTTGCAAAAAGTTGTAAATTTGTGGTATATCACTCTAAATACGCTTTCAAAGAATCTTACAATTCATGGTAAAATTAATGGAGTATTTAGAACTCAGTATTTACGTATATATGTTTTCCTTTTATCAACGGTGGCGGAATGGTAAAGACATCTACTAATCACAAAGCTCGTTAAAGAAGTTTACAATCAATTGCATTCTGCAAATAGTCAATCGCGTTTACTCATTGACTAATGAAACATGATGAAACAAGGGGTGAAGTAAGAGAAATATAACCAGTGAAAACATATAAAGAGAAAGAGCTAATACCACATCTCTTTCAAACTTTTTATTTTCATCTTTAGGGATAATGTGAGGGTTAAGGTGGGAAAGAAATTATGAATTATAGCAAATATAATCCGACTAACGTACACCAAATAACTCAGAGCCCGTTTCGGTGAGCTTATTATAATAAAAAAATTTCAGCGCCCTCCATAAACACTGGTCTTACCAATTTGTCCTCATTTTCAAATATTTTAAGTAAATATCCTCCACATCATCCCTCACTATGTGAAAAGACTATTTTGCCCCTGCCTAAACCCAATTCACATGGAATAGTCTCCTTCTCTCTTTCATCCTTCTCCCCTTCCTCCTTCCTTTCCTTCTTTCTTCTTTGTATCCTAGAGAGATTTAGGAAATCTGTAAAAGTTTTATTTATTTTATTATTTTTTTTTAATTTGTGTTATAATGTAATTTTTATTTTGCCTAATCCTTTATTTGTATTTATTTTTTTCTGTATTTTTTTTTGGTAATTATTGTCTATACACTTATCTGTAAGTTTTTTTCATTTTGATTGATGATCGTTGAATTAGATTTGACGTTCCTGTGAATTTTTGTTTTACTTTTTATGCTTGATTAAGATGATTTTAAGGTTCTTATTGGCAATAGCAATTAGATATTGTTGTTGCTCATTGCATAGAGCTTAAAGTCTTAGCTATTGCCATTAATGCAGAGACTTTCTCTGCAAGTAGCCTCTATTGCACAGAGATTAAAGTCTTGGCTATTGTCAAGACTTGAAGAGAGTTTCTCTGCAAGTTGCCTATTGCATAGAGCTTAAAGTCTTGGCTATTGCCAATACTTGCAGAGACTTTGTATGCAGGTTGCCTATTACACCAGATCGTAAAGTATTGGCAACTGCCAATACTTTCAGAGACTTCCCCTACAAGTTGCCTCCTTCCACCCGACCTTAAAGTGTT
Organism: Petunia x hybrida; assembly: GCA_037355625.1. Taxonomy (NCBI): domain Eukaryota; kingdom Viridiplantae; phylum Streptophyta; class Magnoliopsida; order Solanales; family Solanaceae; genus Petunia; species Petunia x hybrida. The sequence goes on from JBBBVM010000845.1 coordinate 546,080, forward strand.
GGCTATTGCCAAAAGTTGCAGAGAATTTGGTAATATCACTTAGGTGGTGTTACCATTGATAAAAGAAGTTGGTTTCTTGATTTGTCCAGTGATAAGTTGACCCTTAATGACGATGTTCGTAACTTTCATTCAATCTTGTGTTTTATTTTTCTTGTGTTGGATTCCACTTTGATTTCCTAGTTAAGGCGCCCATTGCACCAGAGCTTGAACTCTTGGCAATAACCAAGACTTGCAGAGACTTTCTCGTAAATTACCTAATGCAACAAGGCTTGAAGTCTTGGCAATTGCCAAGAAGTCTATGCAAGGTGCCCATTGCACCAGAGCTTGAACTCTTGGCAATAGCCAAGACTTGAAGTGACTTTCTCTGCAAATTACCCACTGCAACAGGGCTTGAAGTCTTGGCAATTGCCAAGAAGTCTGTGCAAGGTGCCCATTGCACCAGTGCTTGAACTCTTGGCAATAGCCAAGACTTGCAGAGACTTTTTTTTGCAAGTTGGCCACTACAATAAAGCTTGAAGTCTTGGCAATTGCCAGGGAAGTCTGTGTAAGGTGCCATTGCACCAGAGCTTAAACTCTTTGCATAGCCAAAGACTTGCAGAGACAAGTTGTCCATTGCAATAGGGTTTAAAGTTTTCGCAATTGCCAAGAAGTCTGTGCAAGATGCCCATTGCCAAGAAGTCTGTGTAAGATACCTATTTTCATATATTCTCTACAAGGTTATCCAAATGAATGTAAGAGAGTAGGAATTTGAAGGAATCTAACTTTGAATCTTTGTTTCAATGGAGGAATCTGTAAAAGTTGTTGGTTTTCAGGGTTTAGAGATTGTTTGAATGGAAAAAAAGGAGGGGAGGATAGTGTGGGTCTTTTTATTAGTTGTGAGGGGTATTTTCGTCCGGAATAAGTTTCATTAAACTAATTGAGGGCAGTTTTGCTAAACCACTATTATTGAGGGCATTTTGGCAAACCATTGCTTCCCGTGTTATATTTTTGCAATTCAGCCATTATAATGGGGTAATTACACTAAAAGACAGGCAAAAGACAAAATTTACCAAAAATAACCTATATTTTCGAATTTTACCCGACATGTCACCCTTTTCCCAAGATAGCAGCATGCCACAAGTTTATACAATTTTATACAAATTTATACACATGTATAAAATTGTATAAATTTGTATGAGCGTGTATATGCGAGTGAATAAATCTATATATTAAGGATGTTTATATGAATGTTTACTTTTTTTGTGTATATTTTTGTATTTCTCTCATTGCTACACATTTATCTACGTATATTCATATATAATTTATTTTTTTGGGGAGATTTGTGTGTATAAACTTGTCCAAAGCAATGATATATACGCAATAAACAACATAAATTCAGTAAAATAAAAAAAGCAACGACACCACCAGCAGGGGAGGGGGTCTGCTGGTGGATCAATGGGTGGGGAGAGGGAGATTTGGTAGCTAGGGTGATTTTTATGAAGGAGTGCTAAAATTTATAATTTTAAGATGGGCGCTATGCATGAAAAAAGAAAATATGGCCTCTTATTTATAATTTTGGGTAGTGGGCAGCCTATTTTTGAAAATTTCCCTATTATAATGGCTTATAAGTTATAAGTTACTTACAAACTATTTTTGAGACGTTAGAATTTTTTAACTTTTGACTTCTGGCTTAATTTAAGCACATGAGTGATTATAAGCCCATGACTTTTTGAGTTATCAAACACCTATTAATGAGTTTATAAGCATATATGTGCTTTTAAACCACCTTTAAACTTATCCAAACGGACTCTCAACCATATATTGCTCCAAAATTTTAATAAAGACCATCACTAGAGAGACATTTGAACCAAGTACATAGTTAAGCACAATTTTTTTCCATCTGCTTTTTTCGGAGAATATGAGATTATATTGCTTGTATGCAGTAACCATATTGTCCGCTCTTTTAATTAATATTACTAGTAGTACAGTTTCTTTAAAATCTTCGAAGGTAGAAGTAGAAGTACTAGAAGACATTTGATAATAAGGAAGTCCAAAGCCTTAGAATCTCCCTCTTCTCTCTAACCCTTTCCCCTTTCTAAGCTTATTTCCATATCTTCTTCACCAATGGACTTTGATGACAATGATGCTCCTTCTGAGACTCATTCAATTCCTCCAAAGCTGCCTGACAACATGATGCAGCCCGAAGTGCTGATCAAGTGCTCGATAATCCACCGGAGTCAATGACTGATCCACCGAGGCCAATGACACGAAGCCAAGCCAAATTACTATATGATATGCACATTCAGTTGGCTTGGCCAGGAGGAAGCATGTGTTCGGAGGAAGAATGGCAAAGTGCTAAAGCCGAAGGCTACATCCTCAAATTCGAACCCGAGGACAAAGTGACCGAACACCAACCCTTGGCGCTGAGCAGCACTGAGCCGAACACAACAAATTGTGTTCGAAGTCAAGTGAACGCCCGATGATAAATGTGTTCGAGCAAGCAACAGAGCATCGAAGTCAAGCTAAATGTGTTCGAGCAAGAAACCGAGCATCGAAGTCAAGGCTGCCGAACACTCAATATTTCAGCCATGCGTGGCTTGCTTTTATTGGTCACTTGTGACCATTTTACTAGTTTATCCTTAGTATTTCCTATATAAACCTTGCTCTATTTCATTGTAAGTAGCTAGATTTTTGGATATTGATTATTGAATAAGAATTGCCTTGGGCATTTACTTTTAGACTCAGATGTGAGCAAACCCGATGGGGTCTTCGGAACTTGTTGCTTTCGGTGAATCAAATTGAACAATTCCTCTTTGATCATTCATTTTGCAAGAGGCATTATTCTCTTGAGGATTGTTGCACAGTTTAGGTGCTCTTTCCTTCTACTTGAATCATACCGAGACTAGTTCCTCGGTACCGTTCAAGCAAGAAAAGTTGTGTCAAACTTCTATCATTACTTTCCGCTGTTGATTCAGGTTTTTGGCTTCATCTTCGGATTTAGCTTGCACCATCTTGGTATCAGAGCACGGGTTGGGCTTGTTTCTACAACCCCAAATCTTGTTCGATGTTATCTTTAATTTTCGTGCGTTTGTGTCTTTGTTTTTCATTTCGTGTTCTTGTAATTGTTCTTGTGTTACTGTTGGTGTTTGTTGTTGAGTTGTTATTTTACAAAAAAAAAAAAAGAGTAGAAAAGAAAAATTCAAAAATTTTGGTTTGAATGTTGGTTGTTTGAATCAAACAACCATTGATTCTTGTTCACCGTCGTCTGCTGATTCCAGCGAGCACCTGTCGTACACGATTGTCGACTAGGGTTTCTTGAAGGATTTTTGGACTGTTCTTGATGATTGGTGGTGTGATATCGAACCCCAGCTGAATTTCGTTGTTATCGTTGAAGGTTGGTGGTTCTTGTTGATTTGGGTCGAGTCTTTGAGCTAAAAATCAAAGTTTTTTTGTTTGAACCACCGTCCGTACGTCGAAAAATTGTTACATTGTAACAGTGTACGGACGAAGCAAGCTGTGTTCTTAGCTCAAAACTCTTAAAAATTGTTTTCTTCCTACGTTGATGATACCGGAGTGAAAGTGACCCAACGTCTGTAGAAAAATCGTGGTCAGTGAAACGAAGTTAAAATTTGTCCGTACGTCGGAGTAAGGTTCACTGTTCCATTGAAGAAGAAAGGGGTTAAGTTTCAAAATCTAAAACCCCCAAGTGAAATTTTGTCAGCTTGAAAAGGGAAATTGGATAAGGTAAAACCCTATCCGTACCAAAGAGGGACCACTTTTGTATGAACAAAGTTGGCGTGTTCGGAGGATTCCGAAGAGGAATCGAAGGGTAGAATCTCCTAGGTTTTCACTTTTCTTTGTGTTCGAAAATTCACGATAGTGGATCTCTGGAGTAATCTCTTCTACTCGAGGTCGTACTATCGAATTTGAGCTTTTAGGAATTCGTGCGAGGGGTGACCGAAGTCCAAACTTTTGTAGAAAATTCTTTGACTTCCGAGCGCAGTAAAAAAAAGCGTTCGTTCCATCGAGTCGAACATCACTTCACTCTTCCCGAAAAGTCGGTGACTATTGTCGAACTTGAAGGATCTTAGAGGACATTGGTCAATCCGACGAAGCCACTGCCAACAAGTTCCTCGAGTGACTAAAACCGAACCCACAAAATTGAGTGGACCCGAGCGCCACCCATTAAAAGTGAGGGAGTGTGTGAGGTGATTTCTAACCTTTTAACACTTGTTTTAGTCTTTAATTTGTGCAGGTGCAATGGCTGGAAACGGAGAGAAGGGCATTGCAGCGCCCGAGGTGTCGTTAGCCGATCTCATGGCTGCGATACAAGGCCTCAGCGCCAAAGTAAAAGGAGTAAGTTCTCGAGTAGCTAACGTCGAGTAAGGGAGAGTGTCCGTGGCCTTGCATGGGTCCGGCGCTGGAACGAGCAGCTCCACTCCTATGAAACCGGAGCAATTTGCTGAGCTCTTTCGACAACAACAGTTGAAGGGCGAGGCTGATCGAAGTGAAGCTGTGGGCAATCCCCGAGCTAATCAACACTTGGGGAATCCCCAAGTGCAACAACCAAACTTGGGCAATCCCCAAGCTATTTATCAAAACTTGGGCATTCCCCGAAGAGATAGATTACCACTTCCAATGGCCCGAAGACAACTTGGAGCCGTTGATGAAGAGGTCGATGGAGAAGAAATTCTCAAAGCTAAATATGAACCGCCATCCAGTCAACGAAGGCAGGTTCAACGAGGTCGTGGAAATTTCTGAGGTCGAGGCCGAGGCGCAAATGTTGATCGAAATATTGAGCGTGAGGCTGATGACTATTATGATGAGTATCTAGAATAGATCCTAGGTGCTCGAGATTCAAACTTGAACAGTGTCAAGATCACTATTCCACCCTTCAGAGGAACTAGTGATCCGGACGAGTACCTTGAATGGAAGCTAAAAATGGAACGAATCTTTGAAACCAATGAGATGACCGAAGAGAAAAAAGCTGCACATACTATTGCTTCGTTCGAAGCGTATGCATCAGCATGGTGGGAGGCTGACAAAAGGATGAGACGAAGAAATATTTATCCCGAAGTCACCACATGGGCGCATTTGACAAGAGCAATGGACACTAAATATGTGAATGCAAAGTATCGGCAAAATCAACTTCAAAAGCTCTATGAGTTGAAACAAGGGTCCAAATCTGTTCAAGAGTATCATGATGATTTCGTGAAAATATGATTGAATCTTGATTTAGAAGAAGATGACGAGCAAGCCACCATCCGATTCAAAAATGGCTTGGCTCGAGATGTGTCATCTCAATTAAGGATGCATGTGTATCACTTGTTGGAAGATATGTTCGAAGCTGCCATTGAAACTGAAAAATAGGTGAAGGACGATAAAGCAAACCGGTACCGAGGAGTCACTACTTCAACTCCTTTGAAACGAAGCAAAGAATGGAAGAGTCTGAACCCAACAAGTGCTAACACTGTTCGAGATCTGAAGAAACCCTTCGAGAAGGGAGTGACCATCAACCAATCCAAAGACATGGGAGGTAAAACTCAACTCAATACTCCCAGTGCTTCTAAAATTCAATGTCATAAGTGTAGAGGTTATGGTCATATGAAAAGAGACTGTCCAACTCGGCATATCATGATAATGCTCGACGATGGAAACATCTATGAGCAAATAGATGACTCCGAGGAGGAAGTAACCGAAGAGGCTGATCGAGCTGACTTCGAGACCGATGGATGTGAATCACCGAGGATGAGCATCCCGAAGTTCTTTTAGTTGTTCGAAGGAATTTGAGTACCATGGTCATGGAAGAGGAAGATGACAGTCAAAGGGAAAATCTCTTCCATGACCGATGTCGGGTGAAGGGGAAGGTGTGTTTGATGATTATTGATTCAGGCAGTTGTTCGAATGTAGTGAGCCAAAATTTTGTTTCACAAATGGGACTGCCTACTTCTAAACATCCCCGACCTTACAAGCTCCAATGGTTGAACGAGTGTGGAGCACTAAGAGTGGCGAAGCAAGTGTTGATCAAATTTCAAGTGGGGGCTTATCATGATGAGATAAAGTTTGATGTGGTCCCGATGCAAGCTTGTCATTTGCTTCTTGGGCGACCGTGGCAATTTGATCGATTTGTTATCCACAACGGTCGAACCAACACTTACACAGCTAAGCTCGGAGGGGAGAGTTTTATACTCAAACCTTTGTCTCCAAAACAAGTCAGTGAGGACTATAAACGGATGAGAGAGCTGAAAGAAGCGGCCAAAGCTAAGACTCCTGTCAGAGCGCCAATTGTGGCCGTAGCAAAAACTCCTCCACCCGAGGTTAACAATATTTGTGCAATCATGCAACCGGGGGAGTACTTACGAGGCAACGACACCGGTCGAATGATGATTTGCCTTGTGCACAAGGGTATCTTTCTAAACTCTAATGATGATTTTTCTAACGATAACCCTTTGCCTAGTGTTGTACAAAGTGTTTTACAGGATTTCGGAGACATGTTTCCCGAAGAAATGCCAGGTGGATTGCCTCCATTGAGAGGAATCGAGCACCAGATTGACTTCGTACCGGGGTCTCAAATCCCCAACAAACCTGCATACCGGTGTAATCCCAAAAACACCAAAGAGCTTCAAAGGGCATGTTGATGAGTTACTGAACAAGGGCCTTGTTCGAGAGAGCTTGAGTTCTTGCGTCGTTCCTGTTATCCTTGTCCCGAAGAAAGAGTAAACTTGGCGAATGTGCTTTAATTGCCGAGCAGTCAACAAAATCACGGTAAAGTATCGTCATATTATCCCTCGATTAGATGACATGCTAGATGAGTTAAGTGGTTCTTCATGCTTTTCAAAGATACACCTCAGATCCGGTTATCACCAAATCTGAATGAAACCCGGAGACGAGGGGAAAACTGCATTCAAGACCAAATTCGGTCTCTATGAATGGTTGGTGATGCCTTTTGGCCTATCCAACGCACTGAGCATATTCATGCGACTGATGAACCATGTGCTCAAACCATTCATAAATAAGTTTGTTGTCGTTTACTTCGATGACATCCTTATTTATAGCAAATCTGTGGAAGAACATGTCGAACACCTAAGGCTAGTGCTTGATAAGCTTCGAGAAGAGAAGTTATATGCTAACTTCAAGAAATATGCCTTTTGTGTCGAGCATGTAATCTTTCTAGGATTCGTTGTGAGTTCTAATGGTGTTGAAGTCGATGAGTAAAAAGTCGAAGCCATCAAAGATTGGCCAACTCAAACCTCGGCATCTCAAGTTCGTAGCTTCCACGGCTTAGCTAGATTTTACCGAAGATTTGTTTGTGACTTTAACACCATGACTGAGCTGGTAAAGAAAGACCATCCATTTGTGTGGGAAAAATCCCAAGAGAGGGCTTTCCAAGAGTTGAAATAGAGGCTTTGCTCTGCCCCGTTGTTGCAACTCACTGACTTCGACAAAGCATTCGAGGTCGAGTGTGATGCGTCCGGAGTTGGGATTGGAGGAGTGCTTATACAAGAATCTAAGTCGATCGCTTACTTCAGCGAAAAGCTTAAGGGTGCAACCTTTAATTACTCGACGTATGACAAGGAGTTGTATGCCCTTGTTCGAGAACTCGCCCATTGGCAGCATTATTTGTGGCCTCGAGAGTTTGTGATTAAAAGTGATCGTGAATCTTTGAAACATCTCCGAGGTCAGGAGAAATTAAACTGAAGACATGCCAAATGGGTTGAATTCATTGAAAGCTTTCCCTATGTAATTCATTACAAAAAGGAAAAAGACAATGTTGTGGCCGATGCGCTATCAAGGAAATTTGCCTTAGCAACCACTCTCGCCTAGAGGCTCATGGGATTCGAAAGCATCAAGTCAATGTATGAAGATAATCCCAAGCTGAAATGTGTCTGAAACACAATCTTGAGTGGCCGAAGGGTTGAGAAATATCAATGGCACGATGGCTACCTCTTCTAGAATGGGAGGGTTTGTGTGCCAGTGTCATCGTGGAGAGAGCTGTTGGTCCGAGAAGCTCACTCCAGAGGCTTGATGGGACACTTCGGTGTCGACAAAACTCTTGGTATCTTAACCGAGCAGTTCCATTGGCCAAAAATGCGATGAGATATGGAAAAGCTTTGCAACGCTTGTCTCGTATGTAAGAAAGCTAAATCGAAGTCCAACTCTCATGGTTTGTATACCCTGTTGCCTGTGCCTGATCAACCTTGGGTTGATATATCCATGGACTTTGTGTTGGGGTTTCCGAGGTCGGGGGGAGGATACGATAACATCTTCGTTGTCGTGGACCGATTTTCCAAAATGGCTCACTTTATTCCTTGCTAGAAATGCGATTGTGCACAACATGGTTCTTCCTTGTTTATTGATCATGTGTTAAAATTGCATGGTGTGCCACGTACAATTATGAGTGATCGAGACTCGAAGTTCTTGAGTCATTTTTGGAAATGTTTGTTGGGTGCCCTCGGCACCTAACTACTATTCTCGACGTCTCACTATCCTCAGACTGATGGACAGACCGAGGTAGTTAACCGAACCTTGGTAGCTCTGCTTCGAGCTATGACCAAAGGCAAGTTTGGAAACTGGGCTGATCGTTTGCCCATGATGGAGTTAGCATACAATCAAACGGTGCATCGAATGACAAATATGACCCCTTTCGAGTGTGTCTACGGTTTAATCCTTTAATTCTACTTGATCTAACCCCATTGCCGCGATTTATTATTCTTGATTTTGAAGGTACTCACCGAGCCAAAGCTTTGCTCGAGTTGCACGCCAAGGCAAAGAAGAATCTTGAGGAAGCTTATGCCAAAGTGGCATTGAAAAAAGAACAAGGGGCGAAAGAAATTGGAGTTGAAGAAGGGAGAATGAGTTTGGGTTCACTTTCGAAGAGAGCGACTCCCGAACCAAAGGAAAGGAAAGTTGGTACCTCGAGGGGATGGTCCATTTCAAGTGCTGAGCAAAATCAACAACAATGCTTATGTGATCGACCTCCCAGGTGAGTATAATGTGTCCAACACTTTCAATGTTGCTGACTTAACTCCTTGTGTTGTAGGCCGAGCACCGGGGACAGATGCTGAAGCGATTTCGAGGACGAAATCTTCTCAAAAAGGGGAGGATGATGCAGCCCGAAGTGCTGATCAAGTCCTCGATAATCCACCGAAGTCAATGACTGATCCACCGAGGCCAATGACACGAAGCCAAGAAAAATTGCTACATGATATGGACATTCAGTTGGCTTGGCCGGGAGGAAGCATGTGTTCGGAGGAAGAATGGCAAAGTGCTAAAGCCAAAGGCTACATCCTCAAATTCGAACCCGAGGACAAAGTGACCGAACACTAACCCTTAGCGCTGAGCAGCACTGAGCCGAACAAAACAAATTGTGTTTGAAGTCAAGTAAGCGCCCGATGATAAATGTGTTCGAGCAAGCAACCGAGCATCGAAGTCAAGGCTGCCGAACACTCACTAAATGTGTTCGAGCAAGCAACCGAACATTGAAGTCAAGGCTGCCGAACACTCAATATTTCAGCCCTGTGTGGCTTGCTTTTATTGGTCACTTGTGACCATTTTACTAGTTTACCCTTAGTATTTCCTATATAAACCTTGCACTATTTCATTGTCAGTAGCTAGATTTTTGGATATTTATTATTGAATGAGAATTGCCTTGGGCATTTACTTTTTTAGACTCAGATGTGAGCAAACCCGATGGGGTCTTTGGAACTTGGCTTTCGGTGAATCCGATTGAACAATTCCTCTTTGATCATTCAGCTTGCAAGAGGCATTGTTCTCTTGAGGATTGTTGCATAGTTTAGGTGCTCTTTCCTTCTACTTGAATCGTACCGAGACCAGTTCCTCGGTGCCATTCAAGCAAGAAAAGTTGTGTCAAGCTTCTATCTTTACTTTCCGCTGTTGATTCCGGTTGTTGGCTTCATCTTCGGATTTAGCTTGCACCACAACAGCATTAATGTGACTACTCCAACCTCACCTGATAAACCAACTTTTTATGAAAAGTTAATATCCCAACCTACCATACCTAGCATTACTATCTCCACTATACTACATGATCTATTATCAAATTCTTACATGCATCAACACCCAATAGTAGAAGATGACTTGGTTGACCATATCTCTTTCACCCAAGAGGAGTAGCAACAAATTTATTCTCCTTGGCTCAATTCCGTTATTATCAAGCTCTTAGGTAAACGGCTCCACCACCAATACTTATATGAGAAACTCAAATCTTTATGGAAGTTATCAGAAGAGTTTCCTTTGATAGATCTTCGAGAAGATTTTTATGTGACTAAATTCAACAAACATGACAACCTACATAAAGTCTTAACTGAAGGACCATAGTTTGTTAATAGTTTCTTCCTCTCCATTAGGTGTTGGGAGCCAAATTTCCTAGCTACTAAAATTAAGTTACTAACTACTGCCATTTGGATACGATTACCAAATTTACCTACTGAATTTTTCGATGAAGGTGTACTGAGAAAAATTGGTAGTAGTCTTGAAAAATTACTCAAAGTGGATTTCAAAACCTCGACTGCCCTAAGAGCAAGATACGCAAGAATTTGCATTGAAGTGCGAATTGATACTCCTGTTAAAAGTCATGTCTTCATAAAACATCACAAACAAAATGTTATTTATGAAGGGGGAAATATTTTGTGTAAGATTTGTGGACGTCTAAGTCATCTTCAAGATAACTGTCCCTATGTCTCTCAACCACTACTATCACCACCACCATTGATAACCCTACTCCTACAACCCAATTAAAACTCAAAACCAAGGAGGGGGAGTTCGAGTGGCACACGGTAAGCTTCCAAAAAAAAGAATTTTGTTTCAAAAGTTGATCAAGCTATCAATAGTGGGCAATTAAAGAAAAGTACATCTATGACACCATCTATGCAATCTAATGCTTCTTCTACAGGTAAGTTTTCTAAACCTCCTACTACAAATTTTAATTCAAAATATCAGGGCACTACTAGACCTAATTATCATATTAGTGACACTTTTAATAAATTCAATACACTTAAATTTTCTACCCAAGAAACTATGGTCACATTTGATATAGATAACAAACTTAAGACAGATACTTCGACTGACAATGCCATGCAAGAGGCATTACAACCTATGCATGGTCAAATAAATTTTAACAAAAAGGATTGCCACGTAAATAATTTGATGGACACGTCGACCCAAACCCCAATCCCCACGTCACCTAAACCTGATTTAGTTTCAAATACACATTCCACTACAAATCTTAGTGTCACAATTCCCAATATTCATACCTCTTCTATTTCTAAAAATGCTCTTACCAGTATACCGTCCAAACAAGCCAATCAATCACCTCAATTGGATTCGATCAACAACTCACCTATCTCTCACATTTCCCCTCCTCTTTCTTTGAAACTTATTGAACACTCAAACACGCTATCAGATATGCAAAACAACTCCACTTCTATACAACCTCCTAGCACGTCCTTTATAGCAATTCAAAACAATAATGAAACTTCCCACTTCAAGCAAGAACTCGCGACTGATAGTAAAACAACTTTTGAAAATTCATCACCAAAATAAGATAACGCCAATGAATCAAAACAACAATCCACAAATTCCACTTCTACCTCTCATGAACCAACCATTTATTTTCACACTTCCACCACCACAAAACTTAATTTCCCCATCTTGGTTGGAATCAACTCTATGGGGTCAAGCAATCACTGTCCCGACGGTGATACTAGGGTAACCAGCTTATGTAGTCATACAAGACCCATCCTATCTTGTCTTAATTGTGAGCGAAGGCATGCACTTAGCAATGAAAAATTATATGAACAACATATGGCCACAACTAATGCATGGGATGAATCAACAGGAATATCCACTAATCGATCTTCCATTCTTTCCACCTCGAGTGATGCCACCACAAATCCCAATCTTCACACCATGGGACTTGGCTCAAAATCAACCCACGCAAGCCCTAGCAGTCTTGAATGGGATACCTCACCATGCAAATCAACTAATTGTGAATCTCCAAAACTTGAACCCTCAACAACAACAACCCCCCATGCAGATGGATATACCACCACCACCAGCCCTTCCACCATCCCCAGATTACCGTCCCAATCCGCCCGTACAAGAAGAAGGTAGGAGGGGAGAACTAGAACAAATCATCATAAAGGGGAGGGAGAGTCACACGGAGTTTCTAAGCCTAAAAGAAATTCTATTCTTCTCTTCAAAGAAAGGTTGGACAAGAAAGTCATCTTCACAGGTCATCACCTACTCTATAAATGCTCACTGGATGTGAGAGCCCCAGCAAACAAGCATGTGGGTAAATATGCAGTAGTGTTGAACCCAACACTAAGAACTAATCAAGAGTTGGACATGATTGTTAATGAAAACCCTAATGCTAACATGAATAGACAACTTAATATAATAATATGGAATGTAAGAGATGCTAATAATCCTGAATTTCATAGACACTTTGATGTTATTTTAGAAGTCTGTAGACCTGTGGTGGTTGCATTGCTTGAAACAAAAATGGAGGATCACCATGACCTTAGGGTTCGTTATGACTTCACTGATTATGCTGAGGTGTCATCTGTTGGTCGCTCTGGTGGTATTGCTCTCCTTTGGAAAAATGACTTGGTTAGTGTTTCTGATGTTCATATAAATGGCAATGAAGTCCATGCCATGATCAAGGTACTACATGATTTCTTTAAAATTCCTTGGCTTTTTTCAACTATGTATGCTAGTACATCTTGCTCTAGTCGTAATTTTCTTTGGCATGCGCTAGCTACTATTTATGATAATTATAAATGTCCTTGGCTTATTGGTTGTGATTTTAATCAAGTTTTATCCCAAAGTGATAAATTTGGTGGTAGGCCTATTAATCACAAAAATGACAATAGCTTCTGAAACTGTATAAACTATTGTAATCTCATCAACTTAGGATTTAAAGAACCAAAATATACTTGGTCTAATCATAGCAAAAAAAGAGCTGGTTTAATAATGGAATGTTTAGATAGGTGCTTGGCCAATAATAACTGGATCACCTTATTCAAAGATGCTTCTATAGTGCATCTGCCTAAGACCTATTCGGACCATCACCCTATCTTAATTAGTTTAAATAGGAAGCCTCAAAACAAGCCTTTTAGAATTGAATCTATGTGGATGTCCCACCCTGATTTTAGAAATATTATCAACTACGCTTGGGATAATAGAAGTTTCCACGATGCTGCCAAGTTTTTTGAGGATGAATAATAAATTGGAATAAGACAGTATTTGGTAACATTTTCAAAAATAAGAGGAAATTGTTTGCCAGAATTAATGTTCTCCAATCTTCTCCTAATTACCCTACAAGCTATTTTCTTCTAGATTTGAAAAAAAAAAATTAGTTCTTGAATTTAACAACTTGTTAAAAAATAAGAAATAATTTTGACGCCTTAAATCTAGGGTTAATTGGCTAAACCATCAAAATTCTTCCATGTCGCTACTCTTAATAGGCGAAGGAAGAACACCATTACTCACTTCCTAGATAATAATGGCAACATAGTCTTTTATGCACCACTAGTCATGATTGTAGTTCTTTAAAACCTCTTAACCATAATTCTAGATGGTATACTAAAACCGATCTCTCTAGTCTTGATAGACACGTATCAGACATTGAAATTATTCAAGCGGTATACTCTTTTAAACCTTATAAGGCCCCTGGTCCAGATGGCCTAAATCCCTTCTTTTTTCAAAATTATTGGGATATCATTGTTAATTCAGTCAAATCTTTTTGTCACCAAGTTTTTGCTACCAATACTATACCTAATTCCTTAAATTCTACTTATCTTTGTTTAATTCCTAAATTCAAAAATGCAATTCATCTTAAAAAAATTCGACCCATAGGCCTTTGTAACACTATCTATAAAATTATTACTAAAATTATTGCAAATCGTATCAAACCTTACCTTGATACTCTTATTAGTCCTTACCAAGCAAGATTCCTTAAAAATAAAAGGGCTTCGGATAATGCTATAATTATTCAAGAAATTATTCATAAGTTCACTCGTATAAAAGGCACTAAGGGGGAAATGCTCATCAAGATAGACCTAGAAAAAGCCTTTGATAGACTTGAGTGATCTTTTATCTGCACAATGTTAGCCTTTTTTAAAATTTTCATAATATCTGCACAATGTTAGCCTTTTTTAAAATTTTCACCTTATATGAAAAAGCTAATATTGTCATGCATTACTTCTTCCTCCATGTCAATTCTAGTGAATGGATCCAAAATCCCTTTCTTTAATCCCACTAGAGAAATTAGACAAGGAGACCATGTGTCTCCTTATATCTTTATTCTTTGCTTAGAATTCCTCTCTATTTACATAAATCATAATTTAGAACTCAACATTTAGAATCCCATCAAGATATCACCTAAAGGTCCTGAACTTTCTCATCTAGTGTTTGCTGATGACCTCACTTTCATGGCTAAAGTCGATGAAAAAACTGTGTTGTCTATCAAATCATCTCTTGATCTTTTTTGTGACCTATCAGGGGAAAAAGTTAACACCACTAAATCCAAAATTATTTTTTCAAAAAATTATTAACCCTAGTCTAGAAAATCATCTTGGATCTATCCTCAATATCCAAATAGGTCATTGCTTTGCAAGTACCTAGGTTTTCCTATTTTAAATCATAAACTAAGACCAAATGACTACTAATTCCTTTTGAATAATTTCCAAACAAGATTATCCAGCTGAAAAAAAACCTTTCTGAACTTAGCTGGTAGAGCAATGCTAGTCCACTCAACTCTTAATACCATTCCCAATCACATTATGCAGTTTCATATTCTCCCTTCTAAGACCTTGAAAACCTTAGACAAGATTCAAAGAAACTTTATTTGGGGTACTACTGACAATAAAAAGAGGCTTCATCTCCTTTCTTGGAATACTATTACCAAATCTGAACACCTAGGAGGTCTTTCCATTATCAAAGCTAAAACTAAAAAATATGACTATGATTACTAGCCTAACTTGGAGATTCCTTTCAAATCCTAACACCCTTTGGGTTAAAGTTATTAGTGGAAAATACATTCTTAAAGCTGCTACCAAAACTCACTTATTTATATGGAGCAACATTAACAAAGGATGACCACTTTGTAATAACAACATTCATTGGATCTGAGGAAATAGACTGCATACCTCCTTCTGGGATCAAAGTTGGCTTACAAATAGGAAAACCCTTAGAAGCCTTATAAGTGGACCCCTCACGATGAGTCAGGCTAGTGCTAAGATTGTTGATTTCTAGAAAGGGGGCACCTTAGATTTTTCTAAAATTTCTTTCCACATACTGGATGACACTAAATCTTTGTTATGCCACTCTTACTCTTCTTTACTGTCTCAAGATATGGACTATCCTATTTGGAAGCACACTAGAAATGGTCTTTTCTCCTTAAAATCCACCTATCCTTTGATTGAAAATTATGTCACAAATGATAATGAGTTTAATTGGATTTGGAAATTAAGACTTTAAACGAGATTAAATATTTCTTATGGCAATGCCAACATGATCGTCTACCCACCCGATATTATCTTAATAAAATTGGTATGAATGTTGATCATATTTGTCGAATGTGCAAAAATGGTTTATGGTGCGGGGTAAATAAGCGGAAGCAATAAAATAGACGCGGAAGCAAGTAAACACAAGATATCAAGAAATTAAGGGACGGGGAAGAATAGAAATAGAAGAAAGAAAGGATAATCGAATCAAATCATGATTTGAATATCCGAGAGAGAGAAAGAAACTTAAACCTTACGAGGATCCATACTAGGATGACATCCACTCGGTTCCAAGCTAATGGGATAGACGAAGCTTCAAGCTTCAACAAGAAGGGCTCGGCCTCTTCTAAATTCTATTCTTCAATCTCAAGATCTAGCCAATGATCTAAATGACCTAAGTGTAGTATTTATAGATGTTCTACACTTCTAATTAAAGACTAAAATAATCCCACAAGTTGGGTAAAATAATAAAGACCACGTAGGGTCAAACTAGTAAATAATACTAGACTAAAATAGAAGTCTCGTCTTGGCTTGGTTGTGAAGTAGGCGGAGCGCCTATAATCTGGGCGGAGCGCCTATAATCTGGGTAGAGCGCCTGGACTTGTCACGTTTTTGGGTAGTAGCTTGTGGAGGCGAAGCGCCTGGTCTTCTAGACACTTGGGCGGAGCGCCTAGTGTAGGTGGGCGGAGCGCCCAGTGCTGGATCCAACTCCTTGATCTTCAAATGTTCTCGAACTCTTCCCTGAAACTCTTGACCTCTCGTCCTTTGCATCCTCCAATCCCGGCTCTTGATGGTAAGTGCTTAGGCTCGATTTGCCCCGCATCCTCCTCCCCTTCTTGAAAGGATTTCGTCCTTGAAATCAAACCATCAAGACCTACAACCAAAGACAAGCACAACCAAAATCTCCTACTATAAGAGTAGGTTAGTGCAAGTAGTATAGAAAATACACTCTTATGGTGTAACCAAGTATCAATGATAATGATAAATCGCATGTTTCCAAAGAAAACAACAAGTACTTGGTTCTCCCAATGGGTGTACTCAACACAAGAATAAACAAAGAGATCAATAGTGTATGGAATATGCAAGATCAAGCCATCAAAATTACTATGATCCCTAAGTTCAACACCAACACACCAAAACTTCCCACTACAAGAGTAGGTAAGTTCAACAAGAGTGAGTACAAGTGATGTGGAAAACACACTTTTGTGATAGAGCCAAGTATCAATACCAATCAAAAAGTATAGCTCTCGAAAAGAAACAACAAGTTCTTGGCTCCACAATGACAAGCACTCACTACCATAACAAGCAAAGAGATCAATAGGACATAGAATATGCAAGATTAAGCAATAAAAATCCTTATGACCCCCAAGCTTATGGTCAACACATCAAGCCTTCAATGCATTACTATCACAATGTGACTCATTGGCTTTGGCATGCTCAACACCCAAGGTGTGATCAACACACGAAATGGAGTAAGCAAAATAGTTCGATTAGCAACTAACATCAAATACTCCACTCCCCTTCTTGGAAGCACTCTTACACACACCAAGAGTGACTTCCTCACCTCCAAATCCACCTCTAAGACAATCTTCCTCACTAGGAAAACTCCCAAGGAAGGTCTCCAAAATAGGTTCTTCATCATTATAGTCCACACAATGAAGGTTGGGACTACTACAAAATGGTCCAACACAACCAATACAAAGACCACCCATCTCACTTGGAGTTCCAAACAATGGATTGTCTATAGAGTCAAACTTTCCAAACCATAGAGGTTTTAATCCAAACTCTTCTCTAGTTTGATATACATCACCACCTCTTTTAAAATTCCCTTCAAACAAAGGGTTAGTGAAAACAAGTCCACTACCCATCAAAGGTGAGGCATCCAAACTAGAGTCATCATCCACACTTGAGGAGTCTTCGAATACAATCTGATCCATCTCATCCACTAGGGACTCCTCAAGGTCACTACCATCCTCACTACAACACCTAGGTCCACCAAAGACAATTATATCAACAAGGGTAGGATCAAACAACTCATCATCCCCTTTATCAAAGATGGGTGGGGTGTTATCAAAGATGGATGGGGTGTCATAACAAGGTTTACAAACAAGGTCAACTACACCATCTTCACTAAAGAGAGGTTCAATAAAAATCGAGCTCACATCATGATGTGGCTTTGAATCCCTCTGAACTAGTGGTTCACATACACACACAAGTTGACCAACCAGCTCAACACTAGTTGCAAACATATTGTAATCATACAAATCATCAACTAGCATAGAGTTTTCAAAAACACTATCACATGACAAGGAAGTAACATGCTCATAGGAAGAAGAACTAACACATACCTTTGAGTGGCCATCTTGCTCACTCAATGCACTTGAAGTATCATGGCTAGTTTCTCCACCTTTAAGCTCACATTGAAGGTCTTCTTCACCTTGTCTTTCCATCTTGGAACATGGTTGAGGCTCCATCGGTTTGCCTCCAAGAATACCTACACAAGTACTCACACAAGTAGAAGAAGAAGATAAAGAGTAAGTGTTAGAATAAGGGGTGCCCTCACTCTCAATGATTCTTTTCCCCTCATTTTCTTTTCAAGGTCGGGTGTAGATTTGGGTGGTGACATCCCACTCACATCATTCAACACATCCTCTCCTTTTTTTTACTCGAGGAATGTCACCGATCACTCCCTTACTCCTCTCAATCTTTTGTCTCTCAATTCGGATGAGTTGGACGAGGCCCAATGATACCCATAGCTGGAGTAGATGCACTTTTAACATCAACCCAAAATCTAGGACTTAGAGACTCATCACTTGATGTCTCTTTCTTCTTTTTTGGTGAACCACTTGGCTTTGGAGCTTGTGGTTTCGGGTTCACCTTGTTGATAATTGCCAACCCTTTACTTGCATTTATCCCACCATTTCTTGTGATTGTAGGACTTCTTCATTGCACTCTTTCAATCATAGAACTTCTCCTCAATGGTGTCCCACTATTTCTCATGTTCGCGGGCTTTCTTACTTGTACTTCTTCTTTCCTAGGAAGGAGGAGTTGTAACTTCCCTTGTGCTCTAACTTGATAACCGTCAAGGGTGTGGGTCAACTTGAAGTATCTATGGAGAAGCAAAGGCTTTCCCAACATAACGTCACATCCCTCTAAAGGACCCATTTTGCACTCAACTTCTTCTTTAAAGTTCCTTTGCGAAACAACTACCCGGGCCACTCCATCAACACAAGGTATTCCCAACCTTCTCACTACAAGAGGACTAATCCAACTTGCTTTACCTTCATCCACTTGAAGCACATACCCATGATTCTCATTAAGGCTCACTATGAATTGACACCACTCTCTTTTTCTTAAGAGATCATCTAAGTAGTGTCCTTTAAACATCCTATTAATAGTAGTCTCACTTGAGCCACTACCACGAGATGGGTACTTCCTTATTTCTCCACTACTAGCAATGCACAAGAATAGTCCCCACTTCCCGTCACTCTTCCAGCATTAGATGTGTTGTTGAAAGTCGAGGAAGGAGTCTCATCATAGAACCCATAGGAGCTCCTTGAAATAAGAGTTTAGTAGAAACCTCCTCCAACGTCCTCGGTTCCATAACCCATAGAACTACTCATACCATCCCTTCCCTCAGTCTCATCCTCATCCCAATAGTCCTCTAAGTGTTGAACTCGAGTACTCATTGCTTCTACCTCGGTCATAATATCCCGAAGGTAAGCTTGAACTAACTCGGTCTCGCTTACACTTTCCTCACCACTCCCACTTCCATCCAAACCTCTCTTACGGCTCTTTGTACCTGCAAAAGACATTTAAAGAAAGCACAAAGGTTAGTATAAACAACCTTACTTACTCTCCCTTACCTTTGGTGGTGGCATTCAACACTCTTTTTAGAATTCACACTCCTAATCCCCCTAACCAAAGATGCCCCTTATCTCTTAGGAACCACAATGGTAAGATCACCAACTAGTACGTTCAAGTATTGGTTCGGAGTGGAGTTAATATGACTCGATGTACGGACGCTATTAAAAGTGCGCACTTGAAGTCAAGAAAGTTCTACGACTATATGAAAAACTTCAACACGCACAAGACCCTAAAAGCTCAAGAGTTAGTATCAATAAAGTGGACAATTACCTTAGAAACACTAACCAAGAAGTACAGAAGCAAACAGAACACAAAAAACTACGAAACAAAGTTGCCCGGACCCAACATAGGGGTAGGCGGTCTGCCTAGTTTTTGGGCAGTCCACCTGGACCTGTTTCCAGCTTTCACAAAAACGTGTTTTGGTGGTTTTGGCACCAAAATTTCCGACGATATCAGCCCGATTCTCAAAATCAAAGGTACCCAAAGTTTTGTTTAGTATTTCCCAACAATCCCCGATGAATTTCAAGTTCAAACAACTAATAACAAGATCACAATCAAGATTCAAAGCCTTTCAAGCTAGGGTTTCAAGTTGGGTTTCAATTTTTCGAACTTTCGATCCACAACTCCAAATCATGTAAAAATGGTACCAAATCAACGGGTAAATGATATAGAACAATCCCCAATAACAATAATTGAATGGGTTATCAAATCCATGAATTTCTAATAATTTTTCTGTAATTTGAACCTAATGAGGATCCGTACTAGGATGACATCCACTCTATTCCAAGCTAACGGGATACATAAAGCTTCAAGCTTCAACAAAAAGGTTTCGGCCTCTTCTATATTCTATTCTTCAATCTCAAAATCTAACCAATGATCTAAATGACCTAAGTGTAGTATTTATAGATATTCTACACTTCTAATTAAAGACGAAAATAACCCCACAAGTTGGGTAAAATAATAAAGACCACGTAGGGTCAAACTAGTAAATAATACTAGACTAAAATAGAAGTCCCGTCTTGGCTTGGTTGTGAAGCAGGCGTAGCGCCTGGACTTGTCACGTTTTTGGGCAGTAGCTCGTGGAGGCGGAGCGCCTGGTCTTCTAAACAGTTGCGCGGAGCACCTAGTGTAGGTGGGCGGGCCGCCCAGTGCTGGATCCAACTCCTTGATCTTCAAAATATTCCTGAACTCTTTCCCGAAGCTCTTGACCTCTCGTCCTTTTGCATCCTCCAATTCCGGCTCTTGATGGTAAATGCTCAGGCTCGATTTTCCCCGCATCAGTTTAGAATCATTGCATCATATTTTTTTGGGGTGCTCGATTGCTAAAAAATTTTGGAATAGCTGTCCTTTCACTATTGTTGTCCTTGACTCTCTTGATTGGTTGAAAACATTGAGAGAACTTTCCCCCGATCCAAGATCAAATCACTATAATTGGATTGATTTTTTGTCTTTCGCACTTTGGAACCTTTGGCTAAATTGCAATACTAATAATATTGATAACATTTCAAAAGAGCTTACTCATGCTAACATTCACTCTAGGATTATGGAATATAAATTATTAGCCTCATAGGAACCTAGATTGGTTAGCACTAGAACTATTAGAATTTCATGGCATCCTCCTAAGCATAAAGTTTTCAAACTTAATATAGATAGATCCTATAGATCTCATAACTATAGGGCCAGCACTGGAGGTATTTTTCGTAACAGCCAGGGCGATTGGGTACTAGACTTTCATAAAAAAGTTTGTGGACTCAACCCTACTCATGTTAAACTTATGGCACCTTATTATGGCCTATCTTTAGCTATTGATCAACAGTATGTACCATTAAAAGTGGAAACAGATTCCATATATATTATTCAATTACTAGAAATGATGCAGGGAAAGTAAGGAAGCGATAAAGTAAAGATAAAAGCGAGACGTGGCTCGAACGAATAACCCAAGTAGCACCGAAGAACTTGTTTCGATACACCTCGGGAGATTGTCAAGGAACACCTACACTAAGAAACTACCCTCGAGTCACACGAGAAACCCGCGAGTAGAATGATCGGGGAGGGGTCGAAGCTCAACTAGCATCCACTAGAAGAATTCAAGTCCCAAACTAAGGTTTTCATTCAACACAAAGAGCATTGCTCAAGTTTCATCATTCATCAAAATAAGCTAAGTAATGAAATAGACTAAGCTTAGGCTATTTATAAGGGTCTCCAAGCTTTAGGTAAAAGGTCTAAAATGCCCACATATTAGGCTTTAATGAAATAGACCACACAGAGCCAAAATAGTCAATAGCTACTCAAAATCTCGGGTGTCCAGCGTTTTGGGTGGAGTGCCTGCCTTGTTGATCAGTGAGCTG
This sequence comes from Petunia x hybrida, assembly GCA_037355625.1. Lineage (NCBI taxonomy): Eukaryota > Viridiplantae > Streptophyta > Magnoliopsida > Solanales > Solanaceae > Petunia > Petunia x hybrida. The sequence goes on from JBBBVM010000845.1 coordinate 567,801, forward strand.
GGGTGGGCGGACCGCCTGGCCATTGGGAGGAGCGCCTGGCCCATGTGTATCTCAGGCGGGGCGCCTGCTTTGCCTGGGCGGAGCGCCTGGCCTGGGAACTTCTTGATGCGTCTTCAATTCACTTCCAACACTCTTGACTTCTAGTCCTTTGCACCCTTCAAGCTTGGATTGGAAAGTGTCTTGGCTCGATTTGCCCCGCATCATCCTCCCCTTCTTGGAGAGATTTCGTCCTCGAAATCAAGGCGCTCTCATTCATGGCATCATCATCTCCTTGGGGTGCCCAATGCTTTCATCCCTCGTACTTCTTGAACGTCACTTTGACATAGGCTTTTTCTAAGATCTCTCTTGCCTTAGCATGGAGCTTAGGACCTAAAAGCAACAACAAGCAAACACAAGCAAACTTCCTACTTCGAAAGTAGGTTAGTGCAAGAAGTGTGGAAAACACACTCTTTTGATATAACCAAGTATCAATAATAAGCACAAAAATCAAATCTCCAAGGAGACCATCAAGTACTTGGTTCAATGAAAACATACACTCAACACAATAATGAGCAAATAGGTCATGGGGAAATGGAAAATGCAAGATCAAGCTATCAAAATCCCCTTGATCCTTAAGCACACTATCAACATACCAATTCATCCTCAAGGTGTGATCAACATGTGGAGTGGAGTGAGTCAAATAACTCAACCTACAAGTAGCATCAAGTACTTTACTCCCCTTCATTAGAGCATACTTACTCATACCAAGGGATTCTTTTTCACCTCCAATTTCATCTCCTAAGCAACTCTTCTCAAAAGACAAACTAGCAAAAAAGGTATTGATAATGGCCTCTTCTTCATCATAACCTAAACAACCAATAGTAGGGTCTCTCAAAGAGTCATTTACCTCACTCAAGTCTTCACACAATGGGTTGCCTAAAGAATCAAACCTTTCACACCATTGAGGTTCCATTTTACTTTCAACCCTAGCCCGATACAAGTCACTACCATAAATGAGGATGCTTTCAAACAATGGATTAGTAAAAATATGCATCTCAATTTCATGATCAAGGCTAGGTTCATTACTCTCACTTGAGGAGTCATCATAGACAACCTTGTCCAATTCATGCAATTTGGACTCTTCAAGGTCATTACCATCCCCACCATAACACATAGAGCCACCAAATAGAAGCATATCAATAAGGGTATGATCAACTATCTTATCTTTCCCTTTGTCAAAGATTGGTGGTGTGTCATAGCAAAGGTCACATTCAAAGTCAACTTTCACATCTACACTAGAGAGAGATTCACAAAACAATGAGCTCACATCATGATGTGGCTTAGCATTTCTCTCAACTAGTGATACACAATCACACACAAATTGACTACTAGACTCTTCACTAGTGGCCACTAGATGCATCACAAGCTCCAACTAGCGTTGAGTCATCACAAGATAAATAGATAGTAGGCTCACGAAAAAATGAAGCAACACTTACATTTGTAGTACTTCCTTGATCACTCACAGGGCTTGAAGTATCATATGCAACTCCTCCTTCATGAAGCTTACTTTGAAGATTTTCCTCCTCTTGTCTTTCCTTCCAAGCACATGGTTGAGGCTCCAATGGCTTGTCTTCAAAAGTACCTACACAAGAACTAACACAAGAAAAAGCAGGAGATGAAGAATAGTTAGAACAATGGGTGCTCTCACTCTCAATTTTTCTTTCCTCACCTCTCTTTTCTTTCATTTTTCCCTCAAGGTCAAGTGTAGTTTGTGGTGACAATCCACTTACATCACTCCTCAAATCCTCTCCTTTTTCCTCTCTAGGATTGTCACCGGTCACTCCATCACTTCTCTCTTTCGTTTGTCTCTCATTTTCAAGTACATGAGTCTCAAGATTATGATCATTTGGAGTAGAGTGACTCTCACTTTCATCATGCAATGGCAAGACGATGAGATTGTTGGCTTCGGGCTCAATTACCATGGGTGGCTTAGCCTTAGCCGCCTCCTTCAATTCCCTCATATGCTTGTAGTCTTCACTAACTTGCTTGGGCGACAAGGGTTTGAGCACAAAATTCTTCCCTTCATGCTTAACCATGTAGGTGTTGTCACGGCCATTATTCATCACATGTCGATCAAATTGCCAAGGCCTACCAAACAAGAGATGGCAAGCTTGCATAGGAACCACGTCAAACATATGCTCATCTACATAGTTTCCTATATTGAACTTAATAATTACTTGCTTCACCACCTTTAATTCACCACACTCACTAAGCCATTGTAATCGATAAGGATTTGGATGTTTCAAAGTGGGCAATTTCAATTGGGAAACTGATGTTTGACTAACAACGTTGGCACAACTTCCCGAGTCAATAATCATGGAGCAAACTACATCCATGGCTCGGCATCTAGCATGGAAGAGGTTCTCTCTTTGTGCATTTTCATTATCCTCCACAACCATAACACCTAAAATTCTCCTCATAACAAGAAAAGCATGAGGATCACCTTCCTCAACCGCATCCTCCTCCACAATAACCACTTTATCTCCTTCTACTCCCTCATCCTCCGGCTCACTATCTTGTTCATACACCAAATTGCCTACCACAACCATGGTCTTTCGAGTGGGAAAATATTTAGCAATATGACCATAGCCCTTGCACTTATAGCATTGAGTAGAAGTAGAAGTAGGATTGCTCAAGTGAGTTTTAGAATTACCTCCCACATATGGTGTAGACTTCTCATACGGCTTCTTCACATCTTTGCTAGCACTTGCACCACTTGTGTTTGGAGACTTCCACTCTTTTGGTTGGCTCATGGGAGTAGAAGTGTTACTCTTGTAACAGTTGGACTTTTCTTCCTTAAGCCATTACTCGGCTTCAATTGCGGCTTCAAAGATATCTTGAAGTGAAAGATAAGCATGCAACCTCAATTGAGAAGCTATACCATAGTTCAAACCATTCTTGAAACCAATCACGGCTTATTCTTCATTTTCGGTATCCATATCCAAAGCCATCTGGATCTTTTCAAATTCACCATGGTACTCATGAACCGTATTGACACCTTGCTTTAGATCATAAAGCTTCTTAAGTTTCTCTTGACGATACCTAGGAGTCATATACTTGAGATTCATGAGACCTTTCAATTCATTCCAAGTCACATTCACATGTGCTCCCATCCTTCTTCTTGACATCTTCATGGACTCCCACCAAGTAGAAGCATAGGCCTCAAAGGATGAAATAGCATAGGTGCCTTTCTTCTCCTCGGTCATTTTATTTGTGTCAAACACTCTCTCCATGAGTAGTACCCATTCCATGTATGCCTCCGGATCACAAGTTCCCTTAAAGATATGAAGATTAAGCTTCACACTATTGAGATTATTGTTGTAATGAATTCCAAGGTAAGGCTCCGGTTGGCCTCCATAGTGGTCATCGTAAGCAACATAGTCCCTCCTAGCATTCCCTCAAACATATCCCATGGGTGGTGACGAGGCAAAAGTGTATAGGAATTTCCTGCTCGTGCTTTGTCAAATTATAGTATAGTTTAAGATATCGTCCCACAGAGATTGGGAAATCTATGCTACAGACCTGTAATATTTCGAATACTATTTGAGAGAATCAAGCTGATGAAAAGTGAGTTTTTGAATTTATAATCAACTTTAACGAAACAAACAACTTCCGAAAGATTTATAATTTAAAAAGAGTTGGGAATTATTGAATTCACTTGATAATATTATAATACAATCTCAGCTTTTACATGTATTTCTCTTAAGAATAATTGTTTATTGCTAATTCAATTATATTTTGCTCACTAAAAAATAATCAGTTAATAACACTCCGTGAGGTTATGTAAATTAACTGCGTTATAACTAGTGACAGTTAAACCGAAATATTTTCTTGCTTGAATTGTGCACCAAGATAGTAAAAACTTCGTGAGAATATTCTTACTATAAATCAATAACCTTACCTACAAAAATTCCTCCGTGAGAATTAAAACTGAGGCAAGCAAGATTACAGACTTGGAATAATAGTATACTAAAAATTACTCCCACTCTACTATTTTATCATTTAGTCATAATATATTAATTTTGCTCCGTGAGAATTACAAAATTGATATAAAAATAACCTATAGATAAAATATGTAGATGTGATCATAATAATTAATAAAAGGCCATCATCCCTGCACAGTATAAAATATAAATAGAAAGTATCAAGCCAAGAACCTGTTTAAACTGAGATAATATTATAAAGATATCAAGCTTCATCAACTATCCCAACTAAAAGAGATTACTCCATTATGGCGTAAGAAAATAAAAGTACTTTGAAGAAATATTATTTCTTCTAATAAGAACAACTAAAAGAACTTAGAAAGACAAGAGAAAGGAAAAGAGAGCAAGAGCAAGTTCTCTGCTCTTTGAAAACCTGCGTAGATAGAAAGAGAAAGAAAAAGTTCTCCCTCTCTCCCTTTTCAACATGTGCTATTTATAGAGAAAAGTCGTTGGAGGCCTTTGGTAGAAATCTTCTTGATGAGGTCATCAAAGATTTTGATGACAATCTTTTCCTACGTAGCTTTGGTGAAAGTTGGCACAAATCCTTGGCAAATCTTATGGTGGTATTTTGCCATTTCCTCATGAATTTCTCATGGTTGCATTTTGACAACTCTCATGGTTCCCTTTTGGTGGTAATTTGGCAATTTCTCATGGTTGCCTTTGGATGACAAATTCTTCTTTCTTTTGTGCAGTATTTCATATTTGCAGATGAAGTTGTATCATTATCACCCTTGACTTTTAGCTTCTTTTCATTTCTTTTGCCATGTATTCTTTTTCCTGCAAGATTTGTTAGAAAAGTGCGAGAATAGGATATTATTATTCATATTTTATTTTAAAATCATATCTTTTTATATAGTAAAATTACATGAATAATTATATCCATCAAATTCCCCCACACTTGAACTTTTACTCGTCCTCGAGGAAAAAGAAAATTTTCAAAATTTCTCTTCAATGCTTTTGACTCTTGTAGAATAGAAAATTTATTCAAAATAAATATCTTTCATTATGCTCAATGAAATTATCCTTTTTAAATTCACCAAACCCTTTACCTCATTTCTGAATTATCTTTTGATCAACAAAAGCTTGCAGTCTTTTCTCCTTGAATCTTTCAGAATTGATAGATTTATGATCACTAATTCATTATAAATCATAACATTGTCCATAGGCTTGCTCCTCATGTTTATCTCCACTAATATAGATAAAACATCGATTTTCAAAATCTTTTTAGGACTTTTCTTGGCTTGTAATGTCATGCTTTAGGCTGGTTGGATAAGGGATATATTTGTAGTGACTTCTTTTCTTCCAGCTTGGAGCAGACATTTCTTTGTTCCCGATACTATTAACTTTACTTGGTAGATATGATTTTTTTTTCTTCTTTACCATATCATACACAACATATTCAAAATATTCTTCTCTTTTCTTTTTTTTTTTGAATTTTTTTTTTCAAAATTTCTTCCTCATTTTTTTTTCAATTGCTCACTCATAGCTGGAAGAAATGATGACTGTATTTATATATATATATATATATATATATATATATATATATATATATATATATATATATATATATATATATATATATATATATGCATCTATAAAGATAAAAATAAAATTTTTTTTATTTATTTATTTTTTTAGAGAACTATGGTGTTTGAAAGAAAAAGGTCAAGGCTCAAAGAAGGGTTCTAAGACGTAAAATATGTATATTTGGATAGAAATAAGATGCTAGAATTGGGAATCAAAAAAGGCCTAAATTTATTTTTTAAAAATTAGTGTCATCCATTATTTCGCCTCGAAAAACATTCAGAGCAAGTTCTAGCCAAGTTTTTTGTTTCATCCTGCTTTTGTGACCATAACTTTTCTCAATCCCAATGATTTCTTGAGTCGAAGATGCTTGCTATTGTTTTCACAAAATCAAAATCATACATAAAAAAAATCATTTGGTAAAAATAAAAAGAAATAATATTGAACATGATGTAAAGAATTTATATTGTTAATTAAATACCTACAAAAAGTCATAATTTAGAACAGATATTATATTTAAAAAATACAAATCAAAATAATCCTCCCCCACACTTGAACATTTCATTCTCCTGAATGAGAACACGTTTCTAAACGAGTGAAAAGGGAGTAAAAGTTTTTTTTTAATAAAAAAATAGGATAATTTAAATAGTACATACTACTTAATATTAAAAATATTTTTGGCTTTCAAATTTACGATCACGGAAGAAAGCTTGAAAGAAACTGTGATCACACATATTCTATGTGTAATAGACTGACTAATTTAGTACCTTAACAGTCATGAGGTCCTGGTTTGAATATAAACCAAAAAGTTACCTGTGCCAAGATTAAATTTTCATAAATGAATGGTTAACCAACCAGTAACTTAGGCATACCGATCACCATGGAGTTACTTCTGTCTAGGTGACACTGTTTTTGTAGAGGCCTTCATGAGATGTTCCGGTTGTACAATAATCTGGATATTGACCAGATCAATTGGTTAAGCATTTAATTAGTCATATCTAACTTGGACTTATGAGGCTCCATTGCTTCACCCTCAATGGCTACGGGTAAGAAATCATAGTTCTGAGTTTAACGTCGTCAGCTCGACGTAGTAGCTGTAAAATTCATCAGTCTATCATGGTTACTGATGGTTGTTGCTCAAATTGTCCTCCAAAATACAATTTTAGCATGTGACCATTGACCTTAAACTTCTCTCCTCCATTGGTCTGTTGAATTTTTATTGCTCCGTATGGAGTAACATCAGTAACTTTGTAAGGGCCTGTCCACCTAGATTTCAATTTTCCTGGAAATAGCCTGAGACGGCTATTGTAAAGAAGTACATGATCTCCAATTTTAAAATTTTTTGGTCGAATTAAATTGTCATGCCATCTTTCTGTTTTTTCTTTATAAATCTTGGCATTTTCATAGGCTTCCATCCTCAATTCTTCCAGTTCATTAACCTGTAAAAATCTACTTTTACAAGCAAAGGTTAAATCAAAATTCAATGCTTTTAGTGCCCAAAAGGCTTTATGTTCCAATTCAACTGGTAAATGACAAGCTTTTCCAAAGACTAATCTGTATGAGGATGTACCAATTGGCGTTTTGAATGCTGTTCGGTATGCCCATAGTGCATCATCTAATTTTAAAGCCCAGTCTTTTCTTGAGATTCCAACCGTTTTTTCAAGTATCTGTTTTAGTTCACGGTTAGAAACCTCAACTTGCCCTTGCGTTTGAGCATGATATGGTGTTCCTGTTTTGTGAGTCACACCATATTTTGACAGCAAAGAAGAAAATTTTTTATTTATGAAATGGGTCCCTTGGTCACTAATGATGACTCGTGGTGTGCCAAATCTGGTAAAAATATTTTTTTTGAGAAAATTACACACAGTTCGAGCATCATTCTTTCTTGTGGGAATAGCTTCAACCCATCGTGAAACATAATCCACAGCCACAAGTATATATTCAAAAGATTGAGATGCCGGAAAAGGACCCATGAAATCTATTCCCCAGACATCAAATATTTCACATACCTGTATTGACTGTAATGGCATCTCATCTCTTTTAGTGATATTACCTGTTCTTTGACACCTGTCGCATTGTGCAACGTAAACACGAGCGTCCTTAAAAAGTGTTGGCCAGAAGAATCCAGCTTCCAAAACTTTAAAGGCAGTTCGGTTTGCTGCATAATGTCCTCCAATTGATCCATCATGGCAATGATACAAAATCTTGTTCATCTCATCTTCAGGTACACTTCTTCTAATGATATTATCTGGACAAACTTTAAACAAGTAAGGGTCATCCCACAGATAATATTTAGCATCAGATTTCAGTTTTTTCCTTTGCTGATAAGAGAGATCTTGGGGTGTCCATTTTCCAACCAAGTAATTTGCAATGTCTGCAAACCAGGGTGGTTGAGTCACAATTGAGTTGATAGAAAAAATGTGTTCATCAGGAAATTCTTCTTTTATATCACATAACTCAAGAGGGGAATTTTCTAATCTAGATAAGTGATCTGCTACCTGATTCACCGTTCCCTTTTTATCTTTTATTTCAAGGTCAAACTCTTGGAGAAGTAAAATCCATCTTAACAATCTAGGTCTAGCATCTTTTTTTGTTAAGAGGTACTTTAAAGCTGCATAATCAGTAAAAACAGTGACCTTAGTTCCTATCAAATAGGACCGAAACTTATCAAAAGCATATACTACTGCCAGTAGTTCTTTTTCTGTTAAGGCATAATTCAGTTGGGCCTCATTTAATGTTCTACTGGCATAGTAAATGGGAAAAAAAATTTTATCTTTTCTCTGGCCTAAAACAACTCCAACTGCTGTATCACTAGCATCACACATGACCTCAAAAGGTTGGTTCCAATCAGGGGACACAACTATAGGGGCAGTTGATAAATTTTTCTTAAGGGTGTCAAATGCTTTCAAACAATCACCTGAAAAATCAAACTTAACATCTTTCATCAAAAGGTTAGTCAACGGTTTTGAAATCTTTCAAAAGTCTTTTATGAACCGTCTGTAAAAACCTGCATGACCCAGGAAACTTCTAATGCCTTTAACAGTTATGGGAAGGGGTAATCCTGCTATAAGATCAATTTTAGCCTTATCAACTTCTATCCCTTTAGCAGTGATTTTATGTCCTAAAACAATTCCCTCATTAACCATAAAATGACATTTTTCCCAATTAAGAATCAAGTTTGTCTCTTCACATCTCTTAAGAACTAAGGTCAGGTGATTAAGACAATCATCAAATATTTTACCAAAAAGGGTGAAATCATCCATAAAAATTTCTAGAAATTTCTCAGTCATGTCCGAAAAAATTGCTGACATGCAACGCTGAAATGTAGCAGGTGCATTGCATAAACCAAATGGCATTCTCCTATATGCATAGGTTCCATGGGGACATGTGAAAGTTGTCTTATCCTGATCTTCTGGAGCAATTGGTATTTGGTTATACCCTGAATATCCATCAAGAAAACAGTAAAAACCATACCCTGCAACTCTTTCCAACATTTGATCAATGAATGGTAAAGGAAAATGATCTTTTCTAGTGGCATCATTCAGACGTCTGTAATCAATACAGACTCTCCATCCTGTAACTGTTCTGGTAGGTATGAGTTCATTATTTTCATTTTTGATAACTGTCATACCTCCTTTCTTTGGTACTACCTGTACAGGACTTACCCAAGGACTGTCAGAAATTGGGTAAATGATACCTGCCTCCAAAAGCTTAATAACTTTATTTTTCACCACTTCTTGTATTGGTGGATTCAATCGCCTTTGGGGTTGGACTATTGGTTTGTACTTATCTTCCATGAGGATTCTGTGCATGCAAATAGCTGGACTAATTCCTTTGATATCTGCTATAGTCCACCCTAAGGCTCCTTTGTGTGCTCTCAGTACTTGAATCAAACTATCTTCTTGTTCTAGAGTCAGAGAAAAAGAAATAATTACTGGAAATAAATCATGTTCAAGATAAACATATTTCAAATGGGAGGGGAGAGTTTTGAGTTCAATTTTTGGTTGAACTTCATTTGATTGCGTCTCCTCATCCTCATGATCTTTTTCCAATATTTCAGCTTCACTTTTGATGGTTAGATCATCATCTTGTGTGGTACCAGATTTGGCTAAACATCTTTCCATTGAGTCCAAAATTAATTGGTCATCTTTGAATTCATCTGCAAGATCACTAATCATGTCAATAGAAAAATATGAAGATGATGTCTCATCTCCTGAATATTTTAGTATCTTTTGCATATCAAATATGACTCTTTCTTCATCAACTCTCAAAATTAACTGTCCCTGATGGACATCTATGATTGCTCTACCTGTAGCAAGAAAAGGTCTACCAAGAATAATTGGTTCATCAGGACATTCCTCCATTTCAAGTACTATGAAATCTATAGGGAAAATAAATTTATCCACTTTTACGAGCACATTCTCAATTATTCCCTTAAGTTTCTTAGTACTTTGATCTGCAAATTGAAGAGAAACAACTGTGTTTTTCATCTCACCAAGATTCAATTTTCTAAAAATAGAAAATGGCATCAAATTTATTGAAGCTCCAGAATCACAAAGTGCTTTTTCAATATAAGATCCTCCCAAAGTGCATGGAATTGTAAAACTGCCTGGGTCACCAAGTTTTTGTGGCAGCTTATTTTGAAGTATAGCACTGCACTTTTCAGTAAGCATTACCACAGAAACTTCTTCCAATTTTCTTTTACTTAACAAAATTTCTTTTAAAAACTTGGCATATGAAGGCATTTGTAGTAAAGCATCAATGAAAGGAATATTAATGTGAATCTGTTTTAAAATTTCTAAAAATTTTGCAAACTGACCATCAAGTTTTTCTCTTTTCATTTTTTGTGGAAAAGGAATTGTCACAGGGAAAGGAGTCATTTTCTCTATATATTTTTCTTCCTTTTTCTTGACTTCTTTCTCTTCTAATGGTTCAAAAGGTGTGTCAACATTCTTACCCTTGTCTACCTGTTGGTCTGACAAACTCTTGTCCTGCCTGTCTGCATAAGGTTCATCAAGATTCTTACCTGACCGTAAGGCGATGGCCTTAAGGTGTTCCTTTGGATTTTTCTCTGTATTGCTTGGTAAGGGACCTTGAATCCTTTCTGACATAAGAGTTGCCAATTGGCTTACCTGAATTTCCAAATTCTTGAGAGCTGAATTTTGACTTTCCATTTTCTCGTCAGTTGTCTTAATGTACTTGTACAAAAGATCATCAAGACTTGGATGGACTTGTTGAGGCCTTTGCTGATAGGGAACTGCTTGCTGATATGGTCTGGAATTCGATTGCCCGCGATTTTAATTCTGGTAACCTGGTGGACCCTGTACCGGTTGCTTCTGGAAGCTTTGAGAATTTTCCGCTCCATTTGGATTGCTCCATTGAAATCCTGGGTGTTTTTGTGCCATTGGACTTCCAAAAGGGTACGGCTTGTAACCGATGACATTGACATGTTCATCATTTTGATTGGTTGCTTGGCACTCATGGTTCAGATGGTTTCCTCCACACATGTCACAAGCCTCAGATTGGCTTGATTGTTGTGTATTAACCTGAAATGATTCAAACTTTTGTGCCAAAGAAACAATCTATTGTGTTAGTGTATTTAAAGCATCTGCCTGATTTACCGTTGCGGCAACACGATCAGATGGCCATTGAATGGTATTTTCAGATATTTCATTCAACAATTGCAATGCTTCGATTGTGGTTTTGCCCATTATGGAACCTCCTGCAGCTGCATCTATCACATTTCTAGAAGACGGTTTTAGCCCGTGATAGAAAATGTAACTCTGCATATGTTCAGGAATGTCATGATGAGGACATTTTTTTAGCATTGTTTTTAATCTTTCCCATGCCTGATAAACTGACTCAGTGTCAGTCTGCAAGAAATTAGAAATATCTTGCCTTAACTTTGTTGTTTTAGCAGGGAAAAAATATTTATTTAAAAACTTCTAAGTCATCTAGTCCCATGTAGTAATAGAACCTTGAGGTAAACTTCGCAACCAAGTCTTGGCATCTCCTTTCAAAGAAAAAGAAAATAGCCTTAACTTTATTGCTTCAGGAGATACTCCATTATATTTAGCAGTTTCAACTAGTTCCAAGAAATCAATTAGATGACTGTGTGGATCTTCACTTGGATCACCAGTAAAGGTGCAAGACTGTTGAATTGTTTGAATCAGGCCTATCCTGATTTCAAAGTTATTGGCTGCCACAGGTGGGTTCCTGACACTAGATTCACAATTGAAACGGTCTGGTCTAGCGTAATCCCTTAGGATTCTATTTGCTGGTCTTGGCACCACTTCATCAAATTGCTCCTCTACATGGACTGGTGGTGGAATTCCCCGTGGGTTGTTGTCATCTCCAAGTTGGTGTTCCATTCTTTCACAAACTATGCTCTGAGAAGATGATGTTTGCCCTTTCCTGTGAAACCTTAAAGATCTTTCAATTTCTGGATCGTAATTGACTAGATCTTTTATAGAATAGCGGGTCATATACTATCTGAAATTAGAGAAAGTTAGCTCCTATAATAATAGTAGTAGTACTAACAATGGTAGAGAGAAAAAAAAATTAGAAAGAAAAGTAGTATATAATTAAACTATCAGTGAAAAAAGAAAGATAATAAGAGTTAGAATAGTATTATATACTTAGATATAAGAACAGTGGTGATGGTAATGAGATAATATTATGAATTAAGGTAAAGAAAAAAAATATTATAAAAAGAAAAAGAAAAAGTTATGAAAATATTATTATATAAAAGTAGTATAATAAAGTAAAGATTGTAGTATTAACAATTATGACGAAAAGAAGTAGCAGTGGTGGTACTACCGATCAATACAAGTAATAAATTATTATTATTATTATTATAAGTAGTACAATAAAGTAAAAAAAATGATGAAAAACGGGTGATAGTAGTAGTACTAACTACTAATAAGATATTATTATTATTATTATTAATATTATATATATATAAGATTAGTAGTACAAAAAAAATGATATAGGTAGATGATAGGAATAGTTGTCAAAAACGATATTAGAGTACAATAGGAAGAAGCACAACAGCAACAAATAGTAAAAGAAGTACAATGGTAGAAGTAGTACAATAAAATAATATAGTATAATAATAATAATAATAATAATAATAATAAACTATAATAAAATATTAATATAATAATATAATAATATATTGATAGATATAGCAAATGAAACGTGATGATGGATACAGATAGTTAAGAGAACTAGTACTGACAATGGAAAGTGAGAAGAAGTGATACAATACTAGTTAAGAAAGTTATTTTAACTTAGTAACCAGATAGATCAAAATAAAATGCTAATATTAATTTAAGAAAAAAATAATAATATAATAGTAATAAGTTCTCAAATTAGTAACAAAATATTTAATCTGAAGTAGATGTACGCCAATCCCCGGCAACGGCGCCAAAAATTTGACGAGGCCAAAGTGTATAGGAATTTCCTGCTCGTGCTTTGTCAAATTATATTATAGTTTAAGATATCGTCCCACAGAGATTGGGAAATCTATGCTACAGACCTGTAATATTTCGAATACTATTTGAGAGAATCAAGCCGATGAAAAGTGAGTTTTTGAATTTATAATCTACTTTAACGAAACAAACAACTTCCGAAAGATTTATAATTTAAAAAGAGTTGGGAATTATTGAATTCACTTGATAATATTATAATACAATCTCAGTTTTTACATGTATTTCTCTTAAGAATAATTGCTTATTGCTAATTCAATTATATTTTGCTCACTAAAAAATAATCAGTTAATAACACTCCGTGAGGTTATGTAAATTAACTGCGTTATAACTAGTGACAGTTAAACCGAAATATTTTCTTGCTTGAATTGTGCACCAAGATAGTAAAAACTTCGTGAGAATATTCTTACTATAAATCAATAACCTTGCCTACAACAATTCCTCCGTGAGAATTAAAACTGAGGCAAGCAAGATTACAGACTTGGAATAATAGTATACTAAAAATTACTCCCACTCTACTATTTTATCATTTAGTCATAATATATTAATTTTGCTCCGTGAGAATTACAAAATTAATATAAAAATAACCTATAGATAAAATATGTAGATGTGATCATAATAATTAATAAAAGGTCATCATCCCTGCACAGTATAAAATATAAATAGAAAGTATCAAGCCAAGAACCTGTTTAAACTGAGATAATATTATAAAGATATCAAGCTTCATCAATTATCCCAACTAAAGAGATTACTCCATTATGGAGTAAGAAAATAAAAGTACTTTGAAGAAATATTATTTCTTCTAATAAGAACAACTAAAAGAACTTAGAAAGACAAGAGAAAGGAAAAGAGAGCAAGAGCAAGTTCTCTGCTCTTTGAAAACCTGCGTAGATAGAAAGAGAAAGAAAAAGTTCTCCCTCTCTCCCTTTTCAACATGTGCTATTTATAGAGAAAAGTCGTTGGAGGCCTTTGGTAGAAATCTTCTTGATGAGGTCATCAAAGATTTTGATGACAATCTTTTCCTACGTAGCTTTGGTGAAAGTTGGCACAAATCCTTGGCAAATCTTATGGTGGTATTTTGCCATTTTCTCATGAATTTCTCATGGTTGCATTTTGACAACTCTCATGGTTCCCTTTTGGTGGTAATTTTGCAATTTCTCATGGTTGCCTTTGGATGACAAATTCTTCTTTCTTTTGTGTAGTATTTCATATTTGCAAATGAAGTTGTATCATTATCACCCTTGACTTTTAGCTTCTTTTCATTTCTTTTGCCATGTATTCTTTTTCCTGCAAGATTTGTTAGAAAAGTGCGAGAATACGATATTATTATTCATATTTTATTTTAAAATCATATCTTTTATATAGTAAACTTACATGAATAATTATATCCATTAGGTGGCCCTCGACCTCGGCCTCTACCCCTATCCACATTACGACCCCAATTCATGTCTCGCCTAGGTTGATAGTGATCATCATACCCATAGGCATCATCACCATACTCGGCTTCCTCCCCTTTTTGAGCCTCAACAATATGCTCAAGAGGTGGAACATTTCGAACGGGTCTTAGAAGTGGAGCATTTTCTTGAGGATTGCCCAAGTTGTGGGGAATGCCCACTTGTTGGGGATTGCCCAACACTCGCCCTTGTGGAGCCACATCATTCTTTAGCTCATATTTCTTTGCTATATCCGCAAAGTGTCCGGGAGTCATAGGAGTGCTATGACTAGTGCCTTCTCCGGATTCAAGTGGGACGCTCGGGGTCCTTCTTTCAACGGTATCAAGCCTCAAGGTTATGTCCTCCAACTTGGCCATGATGATAGCCAAGGCATTCTTAACGGAATCATCTCCTTCGGAAGCCATTGTGCCTATAAAAAGAACAAACGTTAGTGAAATCACCTCACACACACCCTCACTTGTGTATCACTCAGTTCACTCGTTTAGTGGTGGTCGATATTTCACTCGAACTTGAATCTAGAAGCTTCACGTAGTTAAACAACAATCCTCAACTCAATCAAACTATCCACAAGTCAAGTGTACTCCGGGGTGAGTGGAGTTTATGTGACTCAATGGACGATAAGCACTTTAAAGTGAGGACTTGTCAAAAGGATCTACGAATTTTCTTGGAGTTCTACTCTCCAAACTAGGCACGAATTACCTAAAAGCTTCAAGGATTAGTACCAATTAAGTAGAAAAGTTTACTTAAAGTAGTACTAGTTAGATGTTATGCAAGCAAAGAAATAGGAAAACCTAGGAAAAACTACCCAACCAACCTTCAGCACAGTAGGAGGAGCGCCTGGGGGCTAGGCGGACCGCCTTGGGCGGAGCGCCCCTAGGTAGGCGGAGCGCCTGCTCAACAATCAGTGGGGGAGGTCAGGCGGAGCGCCTGGAGCTCGAGCCTCTGTTCTTCCAACTCCGTTTTTCTTCAATTTCAACGCAAATTTTGGATCGATTTCACCATGTTTTGCACAAATCCAAGGTACCCAAAGTTGTATATTGTTATTCTCTTCAAACCCCAATGATTTTCACACCCAAACACCCAATAATCAAAGCACAATCATCAATCAAAGATTCAAAGTGGGGTTTCAAAAGGGTTTCAAATTGCGTTTTGATTCTTCACTTTTGATGTTATACAAATCCAAATCTCACAAAATTGGTATCAATTTGTTCATTTTTCAATCTAGATCAAACCCCAATATCAAGTTCTCAATCAAACAACCAATCAACCCAAGAGTCAAGCAAAAACATCAAGAACAAGGGTTTAATAAGGGTTTAAGAAATTTGGGGTTTTCAAATTTTCAAACTCCTTAATACCGATCCAATCCACGAGATTTAGGTACCAAAACAACGGGTTTTCAACAAGGATCAATCTCCAATAACACCCATAACATAAATCAAACACCCCAAAAAGTTATGTCAAATTTTTGGATTTTCAACTTTTTCAATTTTTTTTTTTTTTTTTGTTTTTTCTTCTTTCTAATAACTTCAAACATAGGAAACTAAAAGAAAAGATACTAGGCACGATGAACCAAGGGTCGAGGGTTTGTAGAAACAAAACCCGAGCCTTGCTCTGATACCAAGCTGATGAAGGGAAAATAAGGAAGCGATAAAGTAAAGATAAAAGGGAGACGTGGCTCGAACGAATAACCCAAGTAGCACCGAAGAACTTGTTTTGATATACCTCGGGAGATTGTCAAGGAATACCTACACTAAGCAACTACCCTCGAGTCACACGAGGAACCCGCAAGTAGAATGATCGGGGAGGGGTAGAAGCTCAACTAGCATCCACTAGAAGAATTCAAGTCCCAAACTAAGAGTTTCATTCAACACAAAGAGCATTGCTCAAGTTTCATCATTCATCAAAATAAGCTAAGTAATGAAATAGACTAAGCTAGGCTATTTATAAGGGTCTCCAAGCTTTAGGTAAAAGGTCTAAAATGCCCACATGTTAGGCTTTAATGAAATAGACCACACAGAGCCAAAATAGTCAATAGCTACTCAAAATCTCGGGTGTCCAGCGTTTTGGGTGAGCGCCCGTTTCCTAGGCGGAGCGCCTGCCTTGTTGATCAGTGAGCTGGGGTGGGCGGACCGCCTGGCCATTGGGTGGAGCGCCTGGCCCATGTGTATCTCAGGCGGGGCGCCTGCTTTGCCTGGGCGGAGCGCCTGGCCTGGGAACTTCTTGATGCGTCCTCAATTCACTTCCAACGCTCTTGACTTCTAGTCCCTTGCACCCTTCAAGCTTGGTACACGTTGGAAAGTGTCTTGGCTCGATTTGCCCCGCATCAAGAAAAACCTAACCCTACTTACTTATCCATTATTTCAAAATGCAGGTCAATGATGATTCGGTTGGAAATGCCAATAATCAGGCATAACCTTCGTCAGGGCAACAGAGTCGCGCACCTATTGGCAAAAAGAGCCCCTGATCAGTCCATTGATAGTACTACTCTTCATTATGCATTCCCACCTAATTTTGTCCGGCAAGCTTTGTTGGAAGATAGAGTGGGCACCTCTTTTGTTACTACAATATTAGATAGTAATTTTAATTCCCTAGCTACCTTAGGAAATTTGAACGTGCTAAATGTCGTTCCTATGTCTAGTTCTAGTATATCTAATATTCGAGTTGCAGCAACTCTTAATAGCCGCATGAACTCCTTATGTAATCCTACGTAATCCTACATAATTTTAATTTTATGCAAGTCTCGTTTTAACCCCAAAAAAAAAAAAAAAAAAAAAAAAAAAGTAGAAGTACTAGACAGGCTGTGGCTACTGAATTGAACAATGAAACGTTGAAGAAGGGAATCTATTTTATTACTGTTTACTAATTAGTAGTAGCACTCCAAGGAAGTACTAGTAATAGTGAAGGTCCTGGTTATGTCGCTGATAAATGTAATGTATGCTCTGGGTAGACTAGACTACGGTTGGCATGAATTTGATGAAGGTAACAAAAAGCCGTAAAAGTACTTTGTATGATTACCCGAGTTTCTCACACTAGCATTTAGCTCCTGTTTGGACAAAGAATTTGGGAGTTCTATTAAAAGTATTATTTCTAGTATTTGTTTGTCTATAACTTTTGTCCAAATAGTGAACTTAGTAAACTTTAAATTCCCATAATTTTTTAGAAATTTGGAAAAACGACTTACAAAATTTCAATTTTTTTTTAGTAAAATATATGTCCAAACACAACTCTAAATTTTAAAAATTATTTTTCAACTCAACTTGAATCAAGACGTTTGAATTCTTTCTAAATTTGTCTCTGTGTACTACTAAGACCATCTCCAACCTTGCACCATTTCTTGCACCAAATGCTATTTTGGTGTAAAAAATGATGCAATGGAGCTCCAACCTTGCACTATTTTTTGCTTCATTTTGGTGCATGAATAGTGTTGCACCAAATTTGGTGCAACACTATTCACTTGCACCATTACTATTCAACATTATTTTATTATCTTTTATTATTTAACACTTTTAATTAAATATATAAATTTTATTTTTTACATTCAGATTCCTAATGTACCTATTCATATACCCCATTACTATTCATTAAGATTTTATTTTATTTTTTTATTATATAACAATTTTATTTTAACATATTTTAAATTTTAATTTTTACATTTAGATTTCTAATATACCTAATAATTTTTCATGTAATATTTTATAATATTAATTTTACATCTTAATTTTGGAGTGTCTTACAATTTATTAAATGGTATTTTTTATTACATCTTAATTTTGGAGTGTCTTACAATTTTACATCTTACTTTTGGAGTGTCTTAATATTTTATAATATTTTCTTACAATTTATATTATTTAAAAATTAGTGGTATAAAATAATTTGATATTCAATAGTTATATAACAATGGATTATGAATTATATGGATAAATATGTAAAAAAGAAAAAAAGAAAGGATTTATTTTATGAAATTAAAAAATAAAATTTAAATAAAAAATAATAAAATATAAAAGAGAGAGAAGAATATAAATGGGATATTCTTTTTTGGTGCAAAAAATAGTGCATTGGGTTGAAGTTAGTTTGCACCATTTTGATGCACACATTATTTTGATGCAAAAAATAGTGCACAAGGTTGGAAATGCCCTTGCTAAAAGCAGTTCAATCTAAAGGGATTAAACTTGAGATTCAAGTTGAGGTTCATCATTATTTTCAACTCTTACCATTGACCCGCCAAAAAAGGCTGTAAAATAATTTATTAGTTCGATATATAATTTTATTTTTAAAAAATAGCGTGTCGAGTCACAAGATATAAAGCGTGTGAGTGAGAACATAGCGACATTGTGGATAGACATGAGGATGTGGAGAATAAAAGTAGAAGCAAAGGGATGGATGGCCGGGAGGTGGCAATAACAAATGATAAAGAGGGAAATGAAAGAGGAGTCCAAATCATGGGGATCTCAAGGAAGATAATTTTAAAATATCTAAGCAAGGGGCTTTCAACTTTCCTCTATTCCAACAACTAAACCATATCTAAATCTAAAGTACTATAGTACCAGGTTTTGTGACAATTAAATTATTAGTGGGGAGTTGTATAAGATTCCTCACTAATTACTTCATTCAACTTTAGAGTACTAGAGAATTTTAACCGTAAATTTAAATATGAAGTTTTAGAATTTTCAAAATAAAAATGTATATATTTATAATCAACATAAAAAACACTACAAGTCATAACAATTTATAATTTAGAATACTAAAGCATATAACAATAATGTGGATAAAAAACTACTCCTGTTTACTAAACACCCCAAATAATAACAGTCTACCATAGATTAGAAGGAAAGAAGTTTCGATTTGAACTGTCAGTGGGATTGAAATAATAATTTCAATATAAATTTAAAATAATATTGATCCCAAATTTAGTTAGTAGTATTAACTAAAGTATAGGATAACTTTTACCAAATTCATAATATAATCATATTTCATATAGGAACTGGAATTATAATCCTAGTCTAACTCCTTGAGGGGTCGTTTGGTTTGCGGGACTAAATAAGTGGGATATCCCACAAATTTAGGATTATAATAATTTCGGGATTATAATCTCGGGATTAACAACAATCACACCTCCTATATGGGATTAGATTAGATAATATCATGAATGTGGTATAAAAATTATTCCATTTTAATGAATCCCACCAACTAAATATGAGATTAGTATAATCTCAAATTTAATTCCGGAACTATTAGTTCAATCCCACCAACCAAACGGCCCCTAATTACTCACTAAGTGACTCGAATTCTGATATTATTGTATAAAAAAAAAAAAAAAAAAAAAAAGTGGTATAAATAATCTTTGAATGCCACGCATCCATTTGGTGAATCCAAACAAAAATATTTGCCACTTGGGCGAAGAAGAAGAGAAAGCAAAGGACAGTTGAAATAACTACCAAACACGTGTACCCCACCACCCCCTCCCCATCACTCACATCACGTGACTTTCTTTTTCCCCTTAGCTCCGTACGGATTCTGCCTTATTCCTCTTTGGCTGTTTTAGATTTTTACTATCAACATTTTCTCTTTTTATTCTTTTGAACGGTCAAAAGATTTAACTACAAAACATTTTATTTAGCACTTAATAATTGTACTCCCTCCGTTCCAAAATGGTTGTCATAGTTTGACCTGGAGCGGAGTTTAAGAAATATGGTAAGACTTTTGAAACTTGTGGTCCAAAATAAGTCATACATAAATATGTGGCTATAAAGCATTTCATTAAGGATAAAGTAGTAGTTTCAACTCAAAAATGTTTCCAAATTTAGAATTGTGCCATTCTTTTTGGAACGGACTAATAAGAAAATTATGACAACCATTTTTCGCTTTTCACACACTCTAGTGAATAGTGATGTACTCGTACATTTTTAATTTATGAATTCTTCTATAATTCATTGAATTTAATTATTGATTCAATTTTTTTTAATCAGATTAAATTATAATTTTGAGTAGTTTATCAATTTTCAAATGATGTATATCCTTGCTAAATAGAGTATTTAAGTAGCTTTTTCAGTTAATACATTATTGTAACATTTCATTCCAGTGCATGTCAGTTCCCAATCAAATGCCCATATTCTTTTGATTTATAAAAGAAGAAGAAAGAAGAAAAATATTCAGGTACATCTCCTATTGTTTTAGAAACAGAACTAGAGAGAGAATTGGAAGCACCAAATAGTCACGCGTCCTAATTTAAGTAGGAAGGATTGAGCTGGCGTTTGGAGAAAGTTAGTGGTTGAAATTTTAAGGGAAATTTACCTAGAGACAACCTGTAAAGAGTTATTTTTATGGTTTTTTATACAAATATACAAATTTGCACCTTTAATTATAAAAAAAATAGTAAGATTTTTCAAATTACAAGGCATAGCAATATTTTTTTAGCACATTTTCATTTTTCCATTACCACTTCCTTCCATTGAAATTTCTCAACCCCACCCCAACCACAACTACCCTCCCCATTTCCACCGCCCGCCGGAGCTCCGCCTTTGCACAACGCCGGATCTAAAGCCACCACCACCAACCACCCCGTCCGCTGCTACTGCTATCATCTTCCGACAGTGGTGTCTCTCGCCGTCTCACACCTCTTTTCTGATGGTTTCCCTGCGATTTCAGATCTCGTGTCCCCAACAGTGGCAGAAGATGAAGCGTCGCTTGCCCCAGATCTACTCCCCGTTCATATCGCCGGTGATACAATAAATCCCCAAATTCCAAAACCCGTTCAACCCGACCCAGTTCAAAAACAAGACGACATGACATAGCATCGTAAATTATTTCATTTTTCCTCGCATTTGAAACGATAATTGCAGCTGGGCTTTGCATATCATCGGCTACATTGAATTTGTTGATTAGTTTATATTAAATTGATTGTTCTTTGGAGTTGGGAATAATATATCAAGTTCAACGTTTCTGCTGGAATGTGAGTTTTGTGGATCTGAAACTATATCAATTAGTAAATCTGAAAACTTTTCGACTTCGTTTTGTGACTGATTGATTAGTTGCAGTGGTGGGTTTTCGATTCGTTGATGTGAGTT
The DNA here is from genome assembly GCA_037355625.1 of Petunia x hybrida. Classification (NCBI taxonomy): domain Eukaryota; kingdom Viridiplantae; phylum Streptophyta; class Magnoliopsida; order Solanales; family Solanaceae; genus Petunia; species Petunia x hybrida. The sequence goes on from JBBBVM010000845.1 coordinate 589,355, forward strand.
TCCCCTCTGAATTGGATTTGAGATTTTCAGAATTGCATTATTGGGTTTGAAGTGTTTGTTGTTCTGTAAAAATGTGGATGAAACCCGAAATAGCTGAAACGATGTTGAAACAATCTGAAATAGCTGTTGAAATAGTCTGATAGAATCTAAAACAGTTTTGAAACAGTATCATACAAAGGTGAAATAGTTTAGACAACGGCTAAAAACAAGATGAAACAATGTTGAAACAGTCTAGAAATAACTAGATACAGTCTAGAAAATAGTTAGATACAGTGCAAAACAACCTGAAACGGTGTTAAAACAGTATGATACAGTCTATCAATAGTTAGATACGGTGAAAAATAGTTTGAAACGGCGTCGAAATAGTCTGAAACAGTGCAGAAACAATTTGATACAGTGCTGAACACAACCTGAAATGGTGCGGAAACAGTTTGATACAATGCTGAAAATAAACCTGAAACGGTGCAGAAACAGTTTGATACAATGCTGCAGAAAACAGTTGATACGATTCAGAAACAGTTAGATACAGTGCTGAAATGAACCGAAACGGTGCAGAAACAGTCAGATACTGTTAGAAAACCTAAGTTGTATATAACTAGGATTGACATAGTAGTCCCAATTGGGAAAGGATTTGTAATATAACATGTATAGTAGTTATAAATAGGGCTCCTTGTAAACACTCTTTTATGACATAATAATATTTTCCTCCTTTCTTAATTCTCACATGGTATCAGAGCATTAGTGAGGGTAAAGTTTACAAGCACATCTGAAAAAAAAGGGCCTCCGTGCAGATTACGGTGGCTGTTTCCGGTGTTCTTTTTTTTCTGGCAGTGTTGTGCGAAAACCGACACTACCATAAGGTTCGCCGGTGTCCGGTGACCAATCCCCACTAAACATCTCCGCCAGAAGCCTTCTCACGCGCCCTCACGCGCTGCAAGAAACTAGGGTTCCGGCGAGTGAGTATATCCACGTGCCGGCGAGTGCGTCTTGTTTCCGGAATATTTTGACACATATCTTTGCCCTCTGATGCTCGTCTCCACTTTCCGAGTCTGACCCACTTAGTTTCAGCTAATTCCGACTACTTCTGGCAGTACAGTAGCATTTTTCCGGTAGATTTGTCTAATTCCGGCGGCTGTCATATTTTCTGAAGTTCTTTTACTTATTTTGTGGGCTCTGACAATACTTTGAGTTGATTTTTAAATAGTTTGAAGGTTTTTAACCAACTATGTCGCAGGGAGTTGATGTTTTTGTCTCAAAATCCGTGCAATCCAATATTTTGAACAGACAGATGGTTTCATTAGTTGATTATATTGAATTCCTTCAGCATAAATGTAAGCAGACGCTCCCGAGGATAGCTTCCCCTATTCCGACAATTAATAGTGTGACCTGCTTCACACAATCTTCTTCCCCACAATATCGTGTGCAGGGGTCAATTATTTGGAGCCAACCTGGCTCGATCACATGATCTCATCCGGCTCTGATACCAAGATAAATTTCAACACCCGCTCGGGCGCATAATAAATCCGGACGCCCATCTCACGGGCATCCGTCACACGGGCACTCACATAAGTTTGGACCTAACTCCACCCAAAAGCTAGCTCATAGGGGGAGGATTGTCCAAGCTTATATGGGCCACTTGCCCTTCATATTTTACCGATGTGGGAGACTTTTCCCACAGGGTACAGAAAAAGTTGATACAGTACTGAAATGAACTGAAACGGTGCAAAAACAGTTAGATACAGTGCCGCAAAAATCGTTGATACGGTGCAGAAACAGTTAGATACAGTGCTGAAATGAACCGAAATGGTGTAGAAACAGTTAGATACAGTGCTGCAGAAACAATTGAAACGGTGCATAAACAGTTAGATACGGTTGGATACGGAGCAAAAATAGTGCAAATATAGCACTGAAACAGTCTAAAACAACTAGGAAAAAGTCTGAAATAAAATGTAAAATATAATGTGAAACAATGGAAAAAAGGTGAAATAGTTTAGAAATAATGAGAAACAACGCACAAACGGGATGAAACAAAAGCTAAAACAATCTAGAAACAGCTAAAAATATTGAGATACGGTGAGATACAACGAGATACCGTGAGGATGGGATGAGAAAAAGTGAAATTGGGGGAAATGAGAGGAGTAAAAGTGAAATTGGGGGAAAATGGTAGGAGGAAAAGTGAAATATGGGGAAATGGGAGGAGCAACACTGATAGCAGGGGAAATAGTAAGAAAAATATAAGGATTTGGTATGTCATAGGAAAATATTACTATGTTTTTGCTATGTTTGTAATTAACTTGTGTTTTCCTCTATATAGAGTTATTTTGCTAAAATGTTGCTATGTTTAGTAATTAAGTTCTAAAAATTGTACTTTTGTGTAAAAATTCCTAATTTTTAACAAATACCACACAATATTTATTAATTTCTATTATACCACTTTTGTAAGTATTATACCATTTTTAAATACTTTATTTTTTAATGTACCAATTAGGTAAAACTTAAAGTTTACTCAATTTAAACATGTACTCCCTTCAAAATGGGATCTTATTCCATTTTCATATCCCTTAAAACTACCATAATCCCATTAAAATGTGGATTATCACAGTTAACATATATACACATCCTTAAACGGATTGCTCACTTTTTTCCTATAATCTTTTTCTCCCTAGCTGTTCTCGTTGCAATTCTCCTCTGTCAAATAAAGTGATGCAGAATTTCTCATTTCCTTGTGTTTTTTCTTGAATAATTCAACATTTTTTCTTGTATTTTGCATAGTATCATTTTGCTAATATATTACAATATTACTGATATTTACATATATTATTACATTGATGATATTTTCAAGTATAATTAACGTAGATATTTGGTATATTATTGGGTAGTGTTAAAATATGTGTTTCATCTCCAATATACTTAATATAATTTATAGTATATATTTGGCATATTGCTTTTAAGTAACTGGTATGTTACTGGTATTAGGGGTGTCAATGGTTCGGTTCAGTCGGTTATTTTGAAAATTTTGTACTGTACTAATTTTTCGGTTATTCTAGAATGTATAACCAAAATTTGAATTTTCAAAACCGTCCCAATTATATCGGGTTCTCTTCGGTTGGTACGGTTCGGTTAATTTTTCGGTTTTTTTTTTTTTTTAAAAAAATTATTGACTAAAACTACCATTTTTGTCATACAAGACAACATTGAAAAATAAGTATCACTTTCATTGCAAAACTCATACGGTTATAGTGATTGAATCAAAATATAAATATTATCTTATTTAAGTACTAAACGATATTAGAGATAACAATGATATCTCAATCAATTGGATATTTGGCGAAGTGTGCTTAGAATGATTCAGTACAATATGCGGAAGTGAAGCACTTTACAATACCTAGTGTCTAGATAACATTATGAAAGAGTGAGTAAGAATAAATAAACAAAAAGCTAGACGATTATTTACATTATTTCGACTTTTAAACTCATGTTCGTTTACTTTTTCAATAAGATATTTGATTATGATGTATTGTTCTATACTAAATAAAAGTCCAAAATAAACATAAGTCGACATAAATTTAATAAGAGATTAAACCTTCACCTGTGGATAAAATTTACAAGACGAACGCAAAAAGGGTCTATGAAGATCTTCTATAATAAATTTTATCACTTCAGCAGGAACTAGATTTTAAGGAATTTAGAGTTTAAAATGGTGAAATCAATACACTATTGAAACATATTAGTTTCAACTTTTAGCAGTAGTAATAGTACTATTAAGTAGGTTGGGATGCTTTTCATTAGTAATTTCACCCAATGATTAACGATTAAAAAATTTCTACTTTGTTAATTTTTGAACTAATTAAACTATATATAGTTATACATATAAGTTTCATATATAAAGTATATTTTATGCATTAAAATTTATTCGGTTAGGTTCGGTATTTTTCGATTTCTTTTAACAAAATAAAAAACCTAACCTAATAATCGGTACGGTTATGACTTTGCATAAGAACCTACGGTTTTAGTTTAAAGAACCTAAAATTCGGTTCGATATGGTTCGGTTCGGTCGGTTATGTCGATTTTTGAAAAATCATTGACACCCCTAACTGGTATACTATAATATGTGTGTTTCATCTCCAATATACTTTATATTTTGTAGTATATATTAGGTATATCGCACCTATGCAGTATATTACGGTTAATATTAGATATATAACTGGTATATTTGGTATACTATTACTTCAAAGTTGCCTCAAATATGAAGGTTTCAAAATCATATTATGGTAAAAGAAAGATGATTCAATATAAGATTATTGATGGAGGTTTATAGAAATTGTATTGGAATATTTTTATCTATGGAATTGATGAAAATGGAGATTTCGTAGGAGAAGAGATAATATTTTGGAAATAGTTGAACTCATCTGATAGCAGGTTTATGAATTTGTCATGCTTAGTAATAGGGATACTTCTATATTTTGGATTGATAGAAGATAAAGTTTGGTATATTTGTAATTAAATAAATGGTACCATGTATAAATAGTATTCAATGAAATTAAATCTTGTATGTTAGGTACTTAGGTAGTTATAAAAAAATCTCAAATTTTAAAACAAAAAAGAAACTTGAGTTGAAAATTATATTTGATATTTGAAATTTTATTTGAATGTATTTCACTTGAAAAAAAAGTTAATGCTTATGAATAAAATTTCTAAAAATTCAAAAGCTAGTCCAACCCACCATATCAAACTTGAAATCCATTTTTTAAAAAAAAAAACTATCCGAGAACTATCACATTTTAAATCAAATATTGTTTTCAAAATCTGATTTGATCAAAAGTTTAAAAATTTATGCTCGAACGGGAGCCGAAGAATAAATATTTCTACTGGGAATAACCTGATTGTAAATTATTCAAAAAATCCATATTAATTTTGATTACTTATTTTATAGTCTTTGCCTTATAAAATAATGAAAAATGTACTCTAGTTCTGGGTTACACAAGTAGTTCTTTTTGTTTGTTTCCGATTCGGTTAAACTCCGAACTAAGTTATCTGATCTCTCCTCTGGTATTCGAGCTTAAATCATGAATGAGATTTATAGAAGTAACAAATACGAAGCTTTTAGGATTATTTGAAATTAAGTAGCTTACGTTTTAATATGACTAACCTGTATTAGATTCACTGTGGGTTATAAATGTACATCATTTCGTTAAGAAAATAAAATATTAACAATGCTTTAGATTAGTTTCCAAACCAACAATCTTTTGTCTTGCTGTATTGAAAAGTAACTGAAAATGAAGAACACTTCTCTTATTCACGGAAGATTCTAGAGAGGATTTTTACATATGTGTTGAGGAAGGGAAAGTGTGAGCTTCTAAGCTAGCTCTGAGAAGAGGGGGGTTTAGTTATAACTAACTTCTCCTCTATTTACAAGAAGGTTCCTACACTTATTTAGTAACAACTTTTAACCCCTCTACATTTTTCTTATACACAAAGCAATCCCTTTTCTACTTTACTTAATTCACTTCAATACTCCCCTTAAATCTACAGAGTAGAAAGCAATGTACACTCCCAGATTGGACAACAATTGTTGATGCTAAGCAGTTCCTAACCCTTTTGTCATTATATCTGCAATCTGCATTCTTGTTGGAATGTGTTCTGTGGTAATGAGTCATGCCTTGAGCTTTTTCGAACAAAGTGGCAATCAATCTCTATATGTTTGGTTCTCACATAAAAAGTTGGATTTGCTGCAATCTGCATTGCAGCTTTACTATCATAATAAAACTGAACATGCCTATGTACTTCATTTCCCAGCTCCAATCGAACATTCAAACTATTTGTGCTACCATAGCTTCCATGTTTCATTATTCTGCCTCTACTGAGCTTGTACTTATTGTTTGTTATTTCTTTGATTTCTAGGATAACAAAGACTCCTCTAGCTTTAGAACATAATCTGACACAGATCTCCTGGTATTTGGGCAAGCTGCCCAGTCTGAATCACAGTTTGCTACCAATTGATTACATGCTCCTTGTTTCAGTAGAACTCAAATTCCTGGTGACCCTTTAAGATATCTTACAGCCCTCAATGCAGCATCTCAATGTGACTCTTTTGGATGTTGCATAAATTGACTTAAAACCTGAACTACAAAGCCGATGTCAGGTCTTGTAATGGCGGATAGAGCAATCTGCCTATTAGCCTTTGATATGCTCCCATATCCTTCAGCTTAGTATCATCATTTCTTTCCAAGTGTTGGTCATATTCAATTGTGGTAAGCTTATGATTCAGCTCCATTGGTGTAGGTAGAGGCTTGCACCCACTGAGACCTATGTTGGCGAAAAGTTCTAAGGTGTATTTTCTCTAGTTCAGCAGGATTTCTTTATCAGATCTCATCACCTCAATACCAAGGAGTATCTTAGCTCTACTAAGTCTTTCATCTTGAAATTCACATTCAGTGTGTTCTTTGCCTCTGCAATCGAAGCACTGCTACTACTAGTAATTAAGAGATCATCCAGATATATAAGAATAATGACAATGTCAGTTCCATCTCTCTTTGTGAACAGGGAAGGATCATAGTCTAAACCCTCATGTTGAGTATAACCATTAGCAATCAGTCGTGCCTTGAATCTATCCACCTCTCTTTGCTTTGTATTTAATTTTTTAGACCTATTTGGAGCCTATAGGATGTCTTCGTGGTGGTAAAGTCACCACTTCCCATGTGTGATTGTCATCGAGTGCCTTGATTTCCTCTGAGATGGCTTGTTGCTATCTTTTATCTTGAACTGCTTCTTTGTAAGTTTTAGGTTCTGTATCTACAGAAAAAGTACTGAGGTATGCTTGGTATGGTCTAGAAAGATGAGTGTATGAAATGTTGTTTGCAATGGGATATTGAGTAGTTGTTGTGCTCTTCTTAGGCACTACATAATCCTTCATCCAGATGGGGTGGTCTGTGTTCTTTGAGACCTGTCTGATTGTAGTACATGCCTGTCTGATTGTGGTACATATTGAGTAGGATCAACCTGGAGAAAAATAGATTCCTGAGTAGGAGATGCATAAACTGGCTGATCGGACTCAAAATTAATATGCTCAACAGTATGTATAAGGTCAGGTGTATCTGTGTGATAAGATGGTGGTATAGGGATGGTGGTTTCTATGTAATCTTGTGGTTCAAAAGTAGGTGGGTAAATTTTATTTGCACAAGCTGTAGAGCATTGCCATCATCATGAAATCTTGGATCAAACTGACTAACAAACATGTCAGGCTCAGACTGAATGGAGTCTTTGAAAGGGAATATTGATTCATGGAATCGAACATCTCTGCTTACAAAAATGGTATGTGTATCCAAATCATGTACCTATAGCCCTTTTGTGTTTCACTGTAACCTATTAACACCGTTTTCTTAGCTCTGGGCACAAATTTATCACCTCTAGGCAACACTGCATCATAACATAAACTACCAAACACCCTTAAATAAGTAAGTGTTGCTTGCTTGCTATATAAAAGCTCATAGGGACATTTTCCATGTAGAAGAGGAGGGGGTAACCTATTCATTAGATAAACAGCAGTCTGACACAATCACACCAAAACTTAATGGGAACACCACTTTGTAATATCATTGCTCTGGCCATTTCAAGAATATATTTATGTTTTCTCTCCATAATCCCAGTTTGTTGCTGAGTGTAAGCATAACTACTTTGATGAATAATGCATAAGGAAGTTAGCAATTTATTACACTTAGCATTGAAGAACTCAATACCATTATTAGATCTTATAACTTTCACAGACATACCAAAATAATTTTGTATTGTTGACTGAAAATTTCTAAGCACACCAGACACTTCATTCTTAGAATGTATCAAGCAGATCCAAGTGTATCTACTATAGTCATCCACAAAAAATAACAAAGTACTGTTTTCTATCATATGTAAATGTTCTATATGGCCCATACATTCAGATGAACAAGCTGAAAAATGCTAGTTATTGTAGTGGGATTGATAGGAAATGAGGACCTGCATTGCTTGGCTAAACCATCAAAGATAACCTTATTCTTCAGATCTAGAATCTGCTTGATAGACTTTATGGAAACATGACTCATTCTGAGATGCCACAAAGTAGACTCTTCTACTGCTTTATTCACTATGTTGCCTGCTAGTTTTGACTCCTTTTGTTGTCCTATCATATACAATCTATTGAACTCTTTCCCAGTCCCCAAAACCTTGTCATTGGGAAGAGCCTGAAGCACACAGTAGTCAGGAAAGAAAGTAACTGAACAATGTAGGTCCTTGGTGAGTTTTGACACAAAGAGCAAGTTAAGCTTGATTAGGTGTATGCAGCACATTTTTCATATGATGATCTCCTAGAACAACAACCTTTTTGGTATTTTAAATGTCACATCTTTTGTCTGTGGGAAATTGTATTCCACTCCCACCATGACAATTTACTAGCTTAATATCATCAAGCAATTCTGATGCAGCCCGAACACGTGATGATCAAGTGTTCGTTCCTCCAAGGCCGATGACACGAAGCCAAGCCAAGCTGCTGCACGATGTTCACATTCAGTTGGCTTGGTAGGGAGAAAGCAACCACTCCGAAGCTGATTGGCCGAGCTCAAGAATCGAAGGCTTCATTTATAAACTTGAGCTCGAAGAAAGGAGTGGCTAAACCCAAACCGAACACTCAACATCGGCGCTGAAGATAAATCAAACAAACAATTGAATGAGAGAGAGACCGATGTCAGCTTAAGCCGAGTCAAGTGCACCGAAGTCAGGAGCTCGAGCTAAAGTGTTCGAATTTCAAGTGTTCGGTTGAAGGAGTGACCGAACACTCAGTTATCCAGCCCCGCGTGGCTTACTTTTATTGGTCGTCTGTTACCATTTTACTATTTTATCCCTAGAGTACTCTATATAAACTCCTTTACATTTCATTGTAAGCAGTTAGTTTTTATTGAATGATCAAACATAGTTGTAGCTATTGTGAGTCTCCGATGGAGCCGAACCCCGTTGTGGGATTTTAAGAACTTGTGTCATTCGGTGTTGAATCGTTTGAACAATCTTCTTCTTTGGTCATTCAGTTTGCAAGACACATGACTTCTTGAGGATTGTTGCTTAGTATAGGTGATTTTTTGCCTCCGATTCGATCGAACCTGAAACTAGTTCCTCGACGTTCTTTTGAATCGAAGCAAGATTTGTCTTGCTTCTATCTTTGTTCTTGTTATTTTTCCGCATTCATCGTGTTTAGCTTTACCTCCGGTTTAGCTTGTACCATCTTGGTATCAGAGCAAGGTTTGAGCTTGTTCTTACAACCTCAAATACTGTTTGATTTATCTCGTGCTTGCTGTCTTTCAGTTTCAGCTTCTTCCTTGTTGTTACTGTTGTGTTGTTATTACAAAAAAAAAAGTAGAAAAGAAAAATTTAAAAATTTTGGTTTGATTGTTGGTTGTTTGATTCAAAAAACCATTGATTCTTGTTCACCATCATCCGACGGTTTCGACGAGCACCTGTTGTACACGATTGACGATCAGGGTTTCTCGAAGTTTTTTGGACTGTTATCGTGGTGTTGGCATTGTTACAGACCCCAGTCGTGTTTTGGTGTTTGTTATCGAACAGTGGTGGTTGTAACTTGATTTGGGTTGTGTTTTGCGTTAAAAATTCGAAGTTCTGTGATTGAGCCACCGTCCGTACGCCACAAACTTGTTACGTTGTAACAGTGTAGGGATGAAGTGAAGTTTTCTTAGCTCGAACTTCTGGAATTGATTTCCTCCAACGTTGATGTTACTGGAGTGAAAAGACAACCCAAAGTCTGTTGAACAGTGGTCAGTGAACGAAGTTAAATTTTGTCTGTACGCTAGAGTAAAAGATTCACTGTTCCATTGAAGAAGAAAGGGGTAAAACTGTTACATTCAAAAGCCCAGGTGAATTTTTGTCGGCTTGAAAAGGGAAATTGGATAAGGTTAAATCCTATCCGTACCAAGGAGAGACCACTTTTGTCCGTACAAGAGTTGGTGCGTTCGAAGGATTTCGAAGGAGGAATCGAAGGGTAGAATCTCCTAGGTTTTCACTTTTCTTGTGTTCGATAATTCTAGTTAGTGGATCTCTGGAGTAAATCTTTCTACTCGAGGTCGTACTAACTTATTTGAGCTTATAGGAACTCGTGCGTGGGGTGACCGAATTCCAAATTTTGTAGATGAATTCTTTTGACTCCCAAGCGCAGAGTAAATAGCGTCCGTTCCATCGAGTCATATCAATTCACTCTTCCCGAATGAGACAGTGTAACTTGTCAAATTCGAAAGAACTGAGAGAAGTTGATCAACCGAGGAAGCCATTGACTACAAGTTCTTGAGTGACCAAAACCGAGCCCATAAATTGAGTGGACCCGAGCGCCACCCATTAAAGGTGAGGGAGTGTGTAAGGTGAATTCTAACATTAACAATTTCTTGGTCTTTGATTTGTGCAGGTACCATGGCTGGGAATGGAGGCGAAGGAAAGGTCATTGAGAAGCCCGAGGTGTCGTTAGCTGATTTCATGGCTGCAATACAAGGCATCCGTGCCGAGGTAAGAGGAGTGAGTGCTCGAGTAGCTAACCTCGAGCAAGGGAATGCGTCCGTGGCCATGCCTGGGTCCGGCGCTGGAACTAGCAACTCCACTCCTATGAAACCTGAGCAATTTGCTGAGCTCGTTCGAAAACAACGGTTGAAGGACGAGGTTGTTTGAAATGATGCTATGGGCAATCCCCAAGCTACACAACACTTGGGTAATCCCCAAGCTAGTTATCAACACTTGGGCATTCCCCGAGGTGATAGAATTCCACTTCCAATAGCCCGAAGACAAGTTGTGGTCGTTGATGAAGGGGTCGATGATGGAGAATTTCCCAAAGGCGAACATGAGTATGAGCCACCAGTCGTTCAACGAAGGCAGGCTCAACGAGGTTGTGGAAATTTCTGAGGTCGAGGCCGAGGCGCAAATATTGATCGAAATATTGAGCGTGAGACTGATGACTATTATGATGAGTATCCAGAACCGATCCAAGGTGCTCGAGATTCAAACTTGAACAGTGTCAAGGTCACTATTCCACCATTCAGAGGAACTAGTGATCCGGAACAATACATTGAATGAAAGCTTTAGTTGGAGCGAATCTGCGAAACTAATGAGATGACCGAAGAGAGAAAGGCTGAACATGCCATTGCTTCGTTCGAAGCATATGCATCAACATGGTGGGAGGCCGACAAAAGGTTGAGACGAAGGAATGATTATCCCGAGGTCAACACATGGGCACTATTGAAAAGAGCAATGGATGCTAAGTATGTAAATGCCAAGTAGCGGCAGGATCAACTTCGAAAGCTCTTCGAGTTGAAGCAAGGGTCCAAATCGATTGAAGAGTATCATGATGAGTTCGAAAGAATTCGACTGGCCCTTGATCAAGAAGAAGATGACGAGCAAGCCATCATCCGATTCAAAAATAGGTTAGCTCGAGATGTGTCATCTCAATTGAGGCTGCATGTGTATCACACGTTGGCAGATGTGTTCCAAGCTGCCATCAAAGCTGAGAAATATGTTAAGGACGACAAAGCAAATCGGTATCGAGGAGTCACTACTTCAACTCTTTTGAACCGAAGTAAAAAATGGAAGAGTCTGAATCCAACAAGTGCTCACACTGTTCGAGATCCGAAGAAATCCTTTGAGAGGAGAGTGACCGTTAACCAACCAAGAGAAATGGGAGGTAAAGTTCAACTTAATTCTCCCAGTGCTGCAATTATTCAGTGTCACAAATATAAAGGTTATGGTCACATTGCGAAAGAGTGTCCAACTCGCAGAGTTATGCTAATGCTCGATGATGGAACCATCAAAAAGCAAGCGAGTGACACCGAGGAGGAAAATTTCGAGGAGACTGATCGAGCTGAAAATGATGATGGCCGTGAAGCTGCCGAAGCTGATCATCCGAAATGTTTCTTGTGGTTCGAAGAAATTTGAGCTGCATGACTCTCGAAGAAGAGGACAACCAAAGAGAGAATCTCTTCCATGCAAGATGTCGAGTAAGGGGGAAAGTTTGTTCGATGATAATTGATTCGGGTAGTTGTGCAAATGTAGTGAGCCAAACTTTGGTTTCACAATTAGGATTACCTACCTCAAAACATCCTCATCCTTATAGATTGCAATGGTTAAATGAGTGTGGAGAATTGAGGGTTGTTAAGCAAGTGTGGATCAAATTCAAAGTTGGAGAATATCAAGATGAGATGATGTTCGATGTCATACCGATGCAAGCTTGTCATTTGTTATTGGATCGACCATGGCAGTATGATCAGTCGGTTATTCATAACGGACGATCCAACACATACACTGTTAAGCTCGAAGGGAAGAGTTTCATACTCAAACCCTTTTCTCCGAAACAAGTCAGCGAGGACTATAAATGGATGAAAGAATTGAAAGAAGCGGCCAAAGCTAAGTCTCCGGTTGGGACAAAAATTATGGCCGAAGACAACAACTCACCGCCCGAGGTAAGAAATATCTGTGCAATCATGCAACCGGGTGAGTATTTGCGAGGCAACGACAACGACCAACTGATGATCTGCCTCTTGGATAAGGGTATCTTTCTAAACTCTAATGATGATTTTTCTAACGATAACCTTTTGCCTAGTGCTGTACAAAGTGTTTTGCAGGACTTCGGAGACATGTTTCCCGAAGAAATGCCAAGTGGATTGCCTCCGTTGAGAGGAATCGAGCACCAGATTGACTTCGTACCAGGGTCTCAAATCCCCAACAAGCCTGCATACCTGTGTAATCCCGAAGACACCAAAGAGCTCCAAAGGCAGGTTGATGAATTACTGAACAAGGGCCTTGTTCGAGAGAGCTTGAGTCCTTGCGCCGTTCCTGTTATCCTTGTCCCGAATAAAGATGGAACTTGGCGAATGTGCATTGATTGCCGAGCAGTCAACAAAATCACGGTAAAGTATCATCATCCTATCCCTCGATTAGATGACATGCTAGATGAGTTAAGTGGTTCTTCATGCTTTTCGAAGATAGACCTCAGGTCCGGTTACTACCAAATCCGAATGAAACCCTGAGACGAGTAGAAAACTGCATTCAAGACAAAATTCGGTCTCTATGAATGGTTGGTGATGCCTTTTGGCCTATCCAACGCACCGAGCACATTCATGCGACTGATGAACCATGTGCTCAAACCGTTTATAAATAAGTTTGTTGTCGTTTACTTCGATGACATCCTTATTTATAGTAAATCTGTGGATGAACATGTCGAACACCTAAGGCTAGTGCTTGATAAGCTTAGAGAAGAGAAGTTATATGCTAACTTCAAGAAATGTACCTTTTGTGTTGAGCGTGTAGTCTTTCTAGGATTCGTTGCGAGTGCTAATGGTGTTGAAGTCGATGAGTCAAAAGTCGAAGCCATCAAAGATTGGCCAACTCCAACCTCGGTATCGAAAGCTCGTAGCTTCCATGGTTTAGCTAGCTTTTACCGAAGGTTTGTTCGTGACTTTAGTACCGTGGCAGCTCCTTTAACCAAGCTGGTAAAGAAAGACCATCTATTTGTGTGGGGGAGAGTCCCAAGAGAGGGCTTTCCAAGAGTTGAAACGGAGGCTTTGCTCTGCCCCGTTATTGTAACTCCCTGACTTCGGCAAGGCATTCGAGGCCGAGTGTGATGCGTCTGGAGATGGGATCGGAGGAGTGCTCATTCAAGAATCGAAGCCAATCGCTTACTTCAGCAAAAAGCTTAAGGGTGCAACCTTGAATTACTCTACGTATTACAAGGAGTTGTATGCCCTCGTTCGAGCACTCGCCCAGTGGCAGCATTACTTGTGGCCAAGAGAGTTTGTGATTAAAAGTGATCATGAGTCTTTGAAGCATCTCCGAGGCCAGGAGAAATTAAATCGAAGGCATGCCAAGTGGGTGGAATTTATTGAGAGCTTTCTCTATGTAATTCATTACAAAAAGGGAAAAGACAATGTTGTGGCCGATACACTATCAAGGAAATTTGCCTTAGCGACCAGTCTTGCCTCGAGGCTTATGCGATTCGAAAGCATCAAGTCGATGTACGAAGATGATCCCAAGCTAAAATGCGTTCGTGACGCGATCTTGAATGGCCGAAGGGTTGAGAAATATCAGTGGCACAATGGCTACCTCTTCAAGAATGGGAGGGTTTGTGTGCCAGTGTCATCGTGGAGAGAGCTTTTGGTTCAAGAAGCTCACTATGGAGGCTTGATGGGACACTTCGGTGTCGACAAAACACTTGGTATCTTAACTGAGCAGTTCTATTGGCCAAAAATGCGAAGAGATGTGGAAAAGCTTTGTAATGCTTGCATAGATTCCAAGAAAGCTAAATCGAGGTCCAACCCTCATGGTTTGTACACTCTGTTACCTGTTCCTAATCGACCGTGGGTTGATATATCCATGAATTTTGTTATGGGGTTACCGAGATCGGGGGGTGGACATGATAGCATTATCGTCGTAGTCGATTGTTTTTCCAAAATAGCTCACTTTATTCCTTGCAAGAAGTGTGATGATGCACAACATGTAGCTACTTTGTTTATTTCTAATGTGTTGAAATTGCATGGTGTGCCTCGTACTATTGTGAGTGATCGAGACTCGAAATTCTTGAGTCATTTTTGGAAATGTCTATGGGGTGCCCTCGGCACCAAACTACTATTCTCAACATTTCACCATCCTCAGACTGATGGACAGACCGAGGTAGTCAACCGAACCTTGGGATCCTTGCTTCGAGCAATGACCAAAAGCAAGGTCGGAAACTGGGCTGATCGTTTGCCAATGGTAGAATTTGCATACAATCGAACTGTGCATCGAATGATTGGAATGACTCCGTTCGAATGTGTTTATGGTTTTAACCCTTTAATTCCACTTGATTTAACCCCATTGCCTCGAGATTCTATTATTGATTTTGAAGGTACTCGGCGAGCCACTGCCTTGATCGAGTTGCATGCAAAGGTGAAGAAGAACCTCGAGGAAGCTTATGCAAAAGTTGCATCGAAGAAAAATAAGGGGCACAAAAAGTTGAAATTAAAAAAGAGAGATTGGGTGTGGGTTCACTTCCGAAAGGAACAATTTTCGAACCTAAGGAATGAAAAGTTGGCTCATCGAGGGGATGGTCCGTTTCAAGTGGTAAGCAAGATCAACAACAATGCTTATGTAATCGACCTCCCTGGTGAGTACAATGTGTCCAACACCTTTAATGTTGCTGACTTAACTCCTTGTGTTGTAGGCCGAGCATTGGAGGCTGAAGAAGGCTCGATTTCGAGGACGAAATCTTCTCAAGAAGGGGATGATGATGCAGCCCGAACACGTGCTGATCAAGTGTTCGTTCCTCTGAGGCTGATGACATGAAGCAAAGCCAAGCTGCTGCACGATGTTCACATTCACTTGGCTTGGTCGGGAGAAAGCAACCACTCCGAAGTCGATTGGCCGAGCTCAAGAATCGAAGGCTTCAATTATAAACTTGAGATCGAAGAAAGAAGTGACAAAACCCAAATCGAACACTCAATATCGGCGCCGAAGTAAATCAAACAAACAATCGAATGAGAGAGAGACTGATGTCAGCTTAAGCCGAGTCAAGTGCACCGAAGTCAGGAGCCCGAGCTGAAGTGTTCAAATTTTAAGTGTTCGGTTGAAGGAGTGACTGAACACTCAATTATCCAGCCCTGCGTGGCTTACTTCCATTGGTCGCCTGTGACCATTTTACTGTTTTATCCCTAGAGTAGTCTATATAAACTCTTTTACATTTCATTGTAAGTAGTTAATTTTTGTTGAATGATCAAACATAGCTGTAGCTATTGTGAGTCTCCGATGGAGCCGAACCCCGTTGTGGAATTTTAAGAACTTGTGTCATTCAGTGTTGAATCGTTTGAACAATCTTCTTCTTTGGTCATTCAGTTTGCAAGAATCATGACTTCTTGAGGATTGTTGCTTAGTATAGGTGATTCTTTGCCTCCGATTCGATCGAACCCGAGACTAGTTCCTCGACGTTCTTTTGAATCGAAGCAAGATTTGTCTTGCTTCTATCTTTGTTCTTGTTATTTTTCTGCGTTCATCGTGTTTAGCTTTACCTCCGATTTAGCTTGCACCAAATTCTTTGTTATAAGTCACATGATGTGAAGCTCCTGAATCAACTATCCATTCTCTTAGGGATGCATTGGATAACAATGAAATAGTACCTGCCAAAGTTAGAGCATGTTCTGAATCAGAGGACTTATTTAGCAGAGTCATCAACTTTTCATACTCCTTATTGGTTAAGAAATGTCCTTGTCCTTGCCCTCTTTATCCTCTGCGGCTGAAGCTGAACTCTTGCATGTGTCTTCTGTACTCACAGTGTTAGCATAGGGCTTGTTTCCCTAATTCTTCTTCTTTCCTTTACTGTCATCACCACCTCTCTTACTCTTAAAGTTATCTGGGAAAACCTTGATCCTGTAGCAGTCATCCCTACTTTGACCTTTGCAACCACATTCCTCACAAGTTACTTGAGTTCTTCTAGGTTTGTAACCTAGTTTGAATGGTTGACCTTTTCCTGCCATCATAGTCAGTGGATCCCTATTGGTGTGTAGCTCTCCTAATACTCTCTGAGTTTTCTCTTGCATTACAGTGGCATATCTTCGTTCGGTATGGGTATATGTACTCTCAATAGCACAATGCTTCTCACTATACTGTAACTCTCATTCAATCCCACTATAAATTACAGCTGACGTTGTTGTTCTAACTGCACAAGATATGCCCTAGATTCCTCAGGTAAAGGCACCATAATATCTAATTCATCCCATAGATCCTTTATTTTTGAATAATATGTAGTCACATAATTTGTTCATTGAGTTAAAGTTGCAATTTCAGTCCATACCTGATAAATCCTGGTTAGATTCGAGCGATCAAACCTCTCCTTGAACTTATTCCACACCTTCTTTGCACTAGATGCATACATAATAGTAGGCATCAACTCATTTACCACAGTGCTTCCAATTCACGATAACACGATTGCATTGCACTTCTCCCAAAGTAAGGCCATCGCTCCCTGGTACATGCTTTTCTCACAAGTTCCATCTACAAAACTGAGCTTTCCTTTACCTAAGAGTGCCATTTTCATCGATCCGCTCCATAGTGCATAGTTTTCTGACCCTGTAAGCTTAATCGAAATCAAAAGAATTCTCGGTGTGTTTGATGCTTGAAGGTAAAGCGGATGATTGTGATCTAAGGTTACAGTTACAGGAACTGCCATTGTTACTGTGTTTCGAAGCTTGTAGCTATGGTGGAATTGTTAAAAATTAACTGTTAAATCTCAATCTCGTGGCTATGATACTATGAAAAGTAACTGAAAATGAAGAATACTTCTCTTATTCACATAAGATTCTAGAGAGGATTTTTACATCTATGTTGAGGAAGGG
This sequence comes from Petunia x hybrida, assembly GCA_037355625.1. Classification (NCBI taxonomy): domain Eukaryota; kingdom Viridiplantae; phylum Streptophyta; class Magnoliopsida; order Solanales; family Solanaceae; genus Petunia; species Petunia x hybrida. Next base: position 606,724 of record JBBBVM010000845.1, read on the forward strand.
AATGTGTGAGCTTAGCTTCTAAGCTAGCTCAGAGAGAGAGAGAGAGAGAGAGAGAGAGAGAGAGAGAGAGAGAGAGAGAGAGAGAGAGAGAGAGAGAGAGAGAGAGATAGAGAGAGAGAGAGAGAGAGAGAGAGAGAGAGGGTTAAAGTAGTTAGTAACACTAAAGCAAACCGAGCATACAACAAACAGTTATGACAGATATTGAGAATGTATTAAAATTAGCATTGGATTTCATAGGACCAGACATAACAAAATGAGGGATATGCCAGTTGCGCCAGTACGAAGAATATTATTGTGTCTGAATATTATAATTCTTTTTATTCTTTTTAAAGTTGTAATAATTCATTCTCTTGCTTCATTCTCTTTTTTATTATATTTAAATCAAATTTAATTTGTGAATGATGTATATCCGCCACATATGCTTTTATAAATAATCAAAATTAATTAATCTATATTCTCAGTTTCAAATTATCACATAACAATAACAAGTTTATGAGATCTGGCGTAAACATTGAACGCACTTTCAACCTTTTTATTTCTTCCTCTCGCATAATTAGGTGCCTCTGTCTCCCAAGTTGAAACCAGGCACAAACGTAGTGCCATCTGCTGCAAATATTCAATGCAAAGGGAGTACAGTCATAAAGTCGGATAAGGGTCTAGGTATGGTGGCTTGTAATTATCAAACGTCCTTTTGGTAACAATGTCCATTTAATTTAGGCACACTTCAACCGCAAGCATGATGTCTACTTAAATTGAAAATAAAGGTTGACAATCGATACCAAGTTTTATTTTTTTACTGACTAGTTAACTATTCATTACTCTCTTCGCGTAATCAGTGTTATAAAACTACAGAGATGAGAACTAACTAAAAATACTACTACTAGAAAGTAAGATAATTTTACTAGTTCAAAATTGGGCTGTCAAAATTAGCTAAAATTTTGTGTGTCCAAATGGATTATGCGGGTGATATACTTGAGGATTAATTGAAGTAGGTTGAACCCAAGTATTGGGCTAAAAGGGGGACTAAAGAAAGTGTTACACGGTTAATTTCTGACATTTATTTGAAGATTTAAGTAAAAAATCTCAACAAGTTATTCAGTTCTTTGGGTTAAACTTCCATGTAAATGAAGAAATAAATGGATAAGAAAATTATTGTCCCAAATTTAACATGGAATCGTTTAAATTTTAATATTGAGTTGTACAATTGGCCTGTGACCCCATATTAAACTTAAATCTAACGCTAAAACATTATCGAGATCAGACTAATGCTATAACCAGTACTTTTATTCAACCCATAAATGTTCACAATTAACCTTACTAGTCAATAGTTACACGTGCTACTGTACTAGTTTGTTTCATTAAGTGTAATATTATTATTCTATTAATATAAAGTGTATTTTTCGGAAAACAACTTTATTGTTATTTTACAATATATCAGATACTAATTCAAATTTCTGATATTATTTTGTTTGTCCTATGAACACTATTTGATCATACAACATAAGATAGACTCCATCGTAAATATAGGAGTACCATTTATGGATTGTTTGGTTTTTAAAAAATAATATTAAATCTTGAGAATCCTAATATAATAATTAAATAATACGTCCTAAAGTTGCCGATACATTGCATCCAGAGGCAAACTCTCAATAATCAGAAGTAGTGTCGCCTCTTGTAGAAATTAGAAAACACAAATTCCCGCCAAAAAGAAAAAAGAAAAAAGAAAGAAAATTATTTGGATAAATATCTAAATATACTATGCAAACGTGTCCCTGTATATCGGGAACCACCTACTAGTGGACCTCGTAAACCGCGCCAAGTGGAAACCTACTCTCTCTATTTACTGCTTTTCTAACTTCATTTTTAACCCCTAGTAAGGTGTACGATACTGGGGGTAAGTAGTAAACAGTACATATTTTAACCTAACCATAGTTAATCCAACACTCTTAACCATGGTTAACAAAGCAGTTTATATTGGCTTCATCCATTAGCTTCTTCTAAAGACATGGTAAGGAGAAAAACAATAGAGAGAGACACACACACTATACAAAAATGATGATGATAGGTAGATCACCACACTCACATCCAACCGTCCAAGTTCCACCATGGGATTATTTAGATGATCCAACGGTTGATATTCATTCACCATATGTTTCCACTAGTCCTGATTCTGGTTACGATGTTTTTAAAGCGTTACAACGTTATTTACCATCTAACACTAATGACGTTATTTTTGATTCTGATGGTCTAGACATTCCAGTGGACACCTTCTCATGTGATAACTTCCGTATGTACGAGTTTAAAGTACGGAAATGTGCACGTGGACGGTCACATGACTGGACGGAATGTCCGTACGCTCATCCAGGTGAAAAAGCACGGCGAAGGGATCCTAGGAAGTATCATTATTCTGGTACTGCATGTCCGGAGTTTAGGAAAGGTTGTTGTAAGAAAGGGGACTCATGTGAGTACGCACACGGCGTATTTGAGTGTTGGCTTCACCCTGCTCGCTATCGTACGCAGCCTTGTAAGGATGGGACCCACTGTCCTAGGCGTGTGTGCTTCTTTGCGCACACCCCTGAGCAGCTCCGCGTGCTGCCTCAGAACAGCAGCCCTCGGAGCTGCTATCCTGATTCGTCGTCTGATGGGTCGTCCCCGAGTCGAGTACTCGGGTTTGACTCGCCTTATGATTCACCACCCATGACTCCAAATGGACTCAGCGGACTCGCTGAGTCGATGCGGAGTATGCAAATTGGTGTAATGAGGGGTATGAGTACTAGTACCCCTACACCTACGTGGGGGTTTGGTTCACCAAGGAGCAGCCCATCAACACTTCGACCCGGATTCATGAGCCTGCCAACAACTCCGACCCGAAACCCGACCCGACCCGGTATGTCCGTGTTCGATCAGTGGGAGAAGAGCTGTGAAGAGGAGCCTGTGATGGAGCGGGTTGAATCGGGTAGAGATCTTCGGGCCAGGATTTATGCTAAGCTCAGTATGGAAAACTCACTCGACTCGGGTGCTCCAGATGTTGGATGGGTTTCTGAACTCGTGAAATGAATCGGGTCGGGTCATGATTTGTTTTGGTGGTGTTGGGTTATTGGATCTGTGGCTTCTGACTTGTAAATACATGGTCATTTACTGAAGATTATTATTGGTGTAAATAGTTAGTTATTTCGGCTGGAGAGATTAGTGTTGTTAATCTCTATTTTGTGTTTGCTTATTTTGGGTAATCCTATTAGGCCAGAATTGGAAAAAAGAAAAAAAGTAAATGGGGAGGTTTAAATATTTTGTTTGTACATAAGAAAAAGATCTAGGAACCAAGGGATCTTTCTTTATTTTGCAGGAGCTGCAGATGTATATGAATGATGATTATCGATTTGCTTTTAATTTGTGTCTTATTACTGCTAACTTTTTCTATTTCAAAGCTTTTTCCTAAGTTCTTACTTCTTGCCACTTTGGTTTATTAAGTTCCTTGATTTGATTATTGTTTGCAAAGTTTCTTAACTCTAATTTTTGTGGTTATAACATAATGAAATTAATAGAGACAAACAAGATAGATACCTGGAGAATTTAATTGAGATTACTACAAGATTGCCTTAAAACTATATCGTGGTCGAAAGGTTTCTAACTTTAATTATAAAAGGAGTATCAAATTTTGTTGAATTGAAAATTGTATATTTTGGGTAATCATAGTCTATGTCAATGGTCTAATAAATCTTGGATTTACATGTGTTGGAGATTATCTTGGATCAACATGTCCAATCATAGAATTGAAAAGTTGGGTTTTGTTCTTGATTGGATTTGGACCACAATGCCAGCTTGATTGATGTATTTTTCTTCTATAAGTATAAAAATCTTTATCCTACAAAGTAAAGTTGCTTGTATTTGGTTCATGAATTTGTGTATCCTTTGCAGTGGTGGCTTGTTTTGAAGAGGCAAGGCCATAGTGTCTTGGCTGGTTCTATCATCTATGCTTTGTGTCAATTTTTGGGGATATGATAATTCATAGGAGGATATCGTTGATGTGATTGTATTTTGTCGTGATAGAACAGTTCCTCTCTTTATGTTTATATCAATGCCTTGTTCTTGCTGTTGAAAATGGATTCTATAAGATTTTTTGCCTCAATTGTGATTTGTATGTACTCCAAACTTAACAATCTAACCTAACCTAACCAAGTTAGCAATCAATAGTGATAGAAGTTCATATTCAAGACACATGTATTGACTTATTCTTAACCTGTTTAAAGAAGGCCTAAGCTAAAAAATAAAATAAAATAGAGCGATCCTTATCCAAGTGAACCAATAAAGAGAAAGCTGAATTTAGCAAAAAAGGAGAGGTGTAAATATTAATGAGTAGAGAGATTAGAAGGATGACATGGATGTTTGAAGTGACAAAGCCCGTCCTTATCCTTTGCTTAGCTATCACATCTTAGTACTAGTTTGTATTTTTATATCCTTGATTATCACGTCCTCACTCCTTGCCACTAATGAGATTGTACTTGTACTTTTTTTTTTACTAATTATCTCTTTGAAATCTTGATGATATGGAAGAAGTCTTTAACTTGTGATGAAGAAAAGAATACTTTTTTTAAGTACTGATAAATTTATAATTAGTGTTTCTGGTCAGTATGTTGCCACTTGACCTATTCTTTGTGCCCCTTTTACTAAAAATCTGTCAGCTCACCTGGTTTTTTCTGAAATCTCCCCTAATGTCTCTGTTGCTAAAATACATAGGGCGGCCCCCGCAGAGAGGTGTTTATCGTTTCTCTTTGGAGCCATTTAAATTTCTAAACTTATTACTACTAGATTAACACAAATTCGTGCGGGGTAAATTCATTAAAAAGAGTAACACGATTCATACTATGATGAATTTAATTCTCAAGATCGAGTTGTTTATCATGTTGTTACAGTACATTTGACATGAATATTGAAATTAGTTATTCTGAAAATTACTTTCAATTATTTTCAATATATAATTTCATGAGGTACTATATATACTAAGATAGGTGAATCGTACAAAAAATTTAAAATGTGGAATGTATTCATAGGATATTTTGACGATAATTTGAGTACCAAATGTTGACAATTATGCTTTCATGCCTGTTGAAATAAGTAACGGACATAGAGTAAGAATAAAGATAGTTGAAGAGGAAACTAATAATTACTCATCAATGTCATAATATTTCTTAGTTATAAAAAGAATTCGTAACGTCAAAATATTTTCTTACATGACTAAAATCACAAATAACGTATGACGAAGTTCCATTCTCTTTTATTAGGAGTGCTTCAAAAGATATGTAAACGAATGAAAGACTTTATAACTAAATAGACAAATAAACATGACAATAGTTAATGCGGTGAGAATATATACACTAATTAAGTGATACTCAAATCATGCCAATTTTTATTAAATGAGGCGGCGGAATATATATACTAGTTAAGCATAATTTGGGTTAAAAAGAGTATGTGTACAATTATATATCAAATGTATATACAATAGTTGGTCTAAACACTTCCATATGAATACAATTTTTAACGTGCAAGCTCGTATTAGAGTAAGAGTCTGTTTGGCCAAGCTGACAAAATCAACTTATTTTGAGAAGTGCTTTTTATCAAAAGTGTTTTTCAAAGAAGTGCTTTGCGAGATAAACAGTTTGTGTTTGGCCAAATTTTAGAGAAGTACTTTTTTTATTATTTGTGTTTGACTAACATTTGAAAAAAATACCAAATTACGAAAATAGATATATAATAATATTAATTTGATTAAATATGGAAGTTTGAAATGTGTTCTTGTCCCAAATAATCAAAAGCACTTATTTTTCCAAGAAGCTACTTTTTCAGCTTCTTCCCCACAGCAGAAAAATAGATTCCGGTGCCACTCAAAAGCACTTATTTTTTCCTAGAAGCTTGGGCAAACACCCCAAAATTTTAAAATAAGCATTTTTGAGAAAAATAAGCACTTTTGGATCCCCAGAAGCTTGGCCAAACAAGCTCTAAATGTATGTGAATGTGTTCCTATATGATGATCTCGCAAGTCAGCTTCCGGTTCACCTTTACCCTGTCACTTGAACTCATGGCCGGAAAAATCAGCCAATACACTAATAAGTAACAACACCAATTTCTATAATTGAATCACCATAGCAGGACTTGGGCAGAAAAGCTAGAAGATTAAAATATGAATATATTGAGCGAAATTCAAAGGGCAGCCCGGTGAGGTGATCGCTCGAACCTCGAGGGTCTTGCCTGGTAGAGTCCCCGGTTGTTGAGTCTTCGTTTATTTGAACAAAAAAGAAAAACCTTCACTTCAAACAATCGATCAATTTGGCAAGTTCTCGCTTGTCCCTTCTCCCCTCCCTCTATTAATCACATGCATGGGGCAAGGCTTGATTATTAGGCTTTGTTTTTTTAAGGAAAAACAAACGAGGGGTTTTGCCAAGTTGACACATCATTTACTGGGCCCGATCAGGCGACTGTACTTTTCATTGCAATCGAATAACATTCTTGCGCTATTCGTTGCTCTCCTCGGATGGCTCTTACTCCCCACGAAGTTGGAAACTTGATTACTTGATGTAGGGTCGATGGTACGACTTCCATTTCGTGGATCCAAGGTCTTCCAAGAATGACGTTGTAAGCCATGTCCTCAGCCATCACCTGAAAGATGGTTTGCTTGTTTACCCCCTCTGCAGTTGTTGTGAGGGTTATTTCTCCCAAAATCTTTTCAGTGGAATTGTTGAATCCTGTTAATATGGTTGCCTTTGGGACAACTATGTCCTTCAACCACATCTTCTTGATTGCTCCATAGTTGATGATGTTTACCTAGCTGCCAGGATCAACTAGAAATCGTTTGACATCTCAGTCACTGATCCTGAGTGTGATCACTAGCGCGTCATGATGGGGAAACACCATCGCATCGCAATCTTCTTTGCTGAACACCATCTCTTTACCTGATCTACCAAGTCTTGCTCTCTTCTCTGCGATATTCGAGGATTTTGCAATTTTCTTTACAGCGACAAAGTTTATCCCATTTACCTCCGAGCCCCCAGTGATGACATTCACTACCCTCTTCGGTGATTGTGTTCGAGGTGGTTGCTCCTCTCTCCTATTCTTCGAGTAGCTGTGCTTTCCTTTATCAGTCATATATTCAGCAATCACTCCCTTCTTGAGCAGGTGGGCCACCTCGTGATGCAATGCTTTACAATCCTCAGTTGCGTGCCCATAATCCATGTGAAATTTGCAATGTTGAGTTTGGTCTCTCTTTCTCGGGGCATTCTCATGTCTTTGGGTAATCTCACACCTTGATCAGTCATCTCTTTGATCGCATTTACTAGCTCGGAGGTCGATATGTTGAAATTATACTCAGAAATCTGAGGCAAATCTTTCTCCTTGGACACCAAAGACGGGCCCGAGGACTTTTGATTAGAGCATGATCCAGATTTTCCTCCGAGCCACTGGCTCACGTGTTTGTGCCCCCCGAAGTGTTGACTTATGTGTTGCTTTTGAGCCCAGTGGTATTGTTCGTATCGATTTTTTGAATTCCCTCACGGCGCATCGGTGCGTCGAGAGACTCAGATCGACCTCGGTAGGAATGGCCCTGTCCTGTCCTTCTCCACTCTGCTTCCTCGAGCCTGATCTTTGCTATGGCCCGATTATGCAATTCATCCCAAGTTCGAGCTTTCCTTTGCTGGAGCTCTTTCTTTAATTCAGCCGCGGCCGCTGAATTACCCATATTGAGATTCTTTTCAAAGGTCATGACTGCTAAACTGTCATCTATTTTTGGTAGATCCATTCTCTCGACCTGAAAGCGTTCAAAGAAGTCCTTGATGGGCTCGAGGTATCCTTGCTTTACGTCGAAGATATCCTCCTTTCTCTTGAGGATCTACTGGGCCCCAGTGTGGGCCTTAATGAACATATCTGCCAATTCGTCGAAGCTGGAAATGGACTCGGATGGAAGGAGCATGTACCAATGCAATGCTTCTTTTTCCAAGGTATCGACGAATTTCTTCAAGAACATGGATTCTTTTTCGATTGGGGTAAAATCATTACTTTTATACATGGCCATATATTCAGTTATATGGTCGACTGGGTCTGTTGTCCCGTCGTATTTCTTCAAAATTTGTAATTTGAAATGTTTTGGGACGGGTGCTGGAGAAACTTCAGGCTTGAAGGGTAGCTGGCGACATTTCTTGATGTCCAGCGCCTGTTGAGGTTTTCGAACCCTTGGCACATTTTCGAGCCGTTTTTCCATGCTGGCCTCGAACTCTTTCTTCCACTTCTCAAAGTCGAACGTGACGCTTGTTTGGGACACTGCGGGGATTGTAGTCCCCGAGCCCCCTGACGTGATCCCATTTGGGAGACCTCCCATGTTGGTGCCGATGGAAATAGTGTTGGGGTTTCCTCCATTAAACATCACGAAAGGAGTATCGCCGAGGCTGGGAGGGACTCTTCCATTCCTAGCGAGAGCCTGCAAGGAGCTTCGAAATTTTTCATTAATTTGAGCCTGCGCGGCTGCTTAAGTGGCTGCTTGTTCTCGCATCTGTTGCAACGAGTTCACCATGAATTGTTGGAATGGATCACCAGAATTTGAGGAGGTTGGATCGGCTAAAGCTGCTCCTACGGGAGGTGTTGGGCCGATCGGGGGAGTGGATCCGTTTGGTGGCGTTACTCCTACCAATAGAGCGGAATTATTTGTTGGAATGGGGCTAATAGGTGGTGTCGAGCCAGTTGGGAGTATCGGGACCCCCCATTGGTTTCGGTAGCTCCTACTGTTCGATTTGGTATTTGGATAGACATATTATCATTGACAATGTCAGACCTTTTTTTATTTTTTAGTGGAAACCAAAACTGCAGACTTTGGAACAAACATTATTACCAAGTCCCCACAGACGACGCCAATTTGTTTTGGCCTAAATCGGGATAGGGCAACAAATCAAATTTGTTTTGGGTTTAATTGATAATTTATTTGTATCAAAGTGACATTCGAGCTAAGATCGGATCCGTGCTAGATAAAAACTTGTAGGAGTAAACGAGTCAAAGAATATGCTAGCTAATAAACGAGGCAGAATATGAAAAGTATAGGTCAAGTATTGTATTTCCGAATGCTCTACTTGGTTACAAATGGATCCTATTTATAATTGAAGAAAAGAGAAACGTTATATCCATAATAACTATGCTTTATGGCCATTACTCCACATTTGATCGTGGTCAACTCATGATCTTCTCTTTAAATGGCAGAGCAATGGTCGACGGTTATAAAGATCAGACCCTATTTGGCGAAGCGTCGCACTTGCTCGGGGATCATGTTGTTGAGATGATCTTTCCGAGCCTAATGTTTCAAACATGATTTTCCTCATTCCCCGAGATGGCTTTCCGAGGTGGAGAGCCGTGTTGCTTTCTCTCGTGGGTTCGCCTCGTGAAGTAGACTGATATCAGTTCTCGAGTCCTTGCTCGAGGCCTCGGTGATTTTTCATTGAATACACGAGTTATTTTGACTAAAGTCCAAGTTGGTTCATCTAAAAAGTACTATATGTATTGGTCTAAACTGCTCTTAGGACACAAATTGATTTTGGATTGTGAATACAAGCAAACTAATGTATCAAAGTCGAAATATGAACAATAATGAGCGAAAATATAAGTAGAAGAACGAGATTTCAATATATGCCAATGAGTATAAATTTTGCCAGAGTTTCTATATGTCTTTCTGAATAGCTACAATATGAAAACATGTGCTATTTATAGATGTAAGGGGCCTTGCCCACGTTTTCCATGGCTGGCCATGTTCAAACCCACGTTCAGCATGCATGTTGGTGGAGTTAGTGGGCTATTATGCCGCTGGAACCGGGGTATTCCACCAAGGTTCAGATACATAACCTCGGTTGTGCAATCTTGCTGCTCGATCGAAGTGGATGTAAACCGAACCACAACTTGCGATTCGTCTTCGGTGATGGACCTTGATGCTCGAGTTCAGTGATTCTATCATTGGCTTCAACCTTCATCCTTCGGAGCATCAGTTCAACTGACCTCGGTTTATCCCATCGAAGTGCTGTCCGAGCACGTCGATTTTTACCCAATACAGATAGTCTCCCCACTCCTCGGATGAGTGTCAGGGTCATCAAGGATTGGAACGAATTTAAGCGGGAAGACGACGTGGCTCAACCCCATCCAAGAGTTTCAAAATGTTACAAGTCTTTCACACTTCAGTTTCGCATTACGTGGTGTCCTTTCACTGGTTACCGAACGGTCACGCCAAATTGTCTGCCTTCCCAACGTCTCAAATCATCATTACTTCTCCACTTGCCTTTGATTATCCCTATAAATACTCCTATTTGAAGTTTCCTTCTCCACTTTTATGATATTTACAGTAGCGAAAAAAAGAGAAGATTTACTGTCAGCAACGATTTCACTCCATCCCATTTGAGTTTAATCTTTCTACCTCTTGAGCAAACTTCTTGTTTTTACCATGTCTGCTACAAATTCTGGCCAAGGTTCCAGTGATTCTGGCGAGAAAGCTTCACGCCTTGCCGCCGTGATAGTCAGCGGCGACTTCATCACCACTGTGCTGGTGCTGCAAGTCATCGAGGCAGAGGGTGGTAGGGAGGCGACGTCATTGGCTCTAGGAGGCGCAAGGCGAGGGCTGGGAGCGACAGAACGAAGGTTAGTGTCGATGCTGGCGTTGGTAGTGACGACCACGCTAGTGACAGGAATGACGTCGGAGGCGACAATGTCATCAGCACTAAAGAAGTAAGTGGCCCAGTAGGCGATGCTGAGGTCAGCAAAGATGGGTCAAAGACCAAAGTTGTTGCACCGAAGAAGTCTAGGAAGAAGATTCCTATTGACGAGGAGATAGAACCTCGGTTAGTTATCCCTTCGGACTTCAAAAATGACAAGGACCTTAAAGTTCAAATTCAGTCCGACGCCCAAAGAGATAAGAAGAGGAACATACCAGTGCACTCACCCCGAGTGTGATAACCGAGGGCTGTTCGGGCAGACTGCCGTTGGGGGCCCGAGATGGGGATAAGGATTCCAGCCTCGGACGCGACTGCTTCCACTCACGTCCTAGGGTATTCTTCGGTTTTTACATATCCCTTTACCATAGGCTTTGGTTTACTAGTTCATCCCATAATCGACACGTTTTGTCGATTTTACAATTTGTGCTTGGCTCAGTTCGGCCCCGGAGTTTGAGGGTTTGTGCAGGCCCTCGAGTATTTGAGTCCATTAGCTGAGTTGCCTTTCACCTTCCAGCATTTGATCTCTCTCTACTATCCATATTTCCACAAAGCCGGGGTTGTGGCTCTCTTGCCCTGTGGATCTTACGCCATCTTGAGCAAGAGTGAAGATCACGGTGATCGAGGATGGAGTGACCGCTACGTGCTCATCCCAACGAGGCTATTATCAGTTAACCCCAGTTTTCCCGAAGAGTGGAATGCCCAGCGTAAGTATTCTTATCCTTGTTTTGTCTTCGGTCATCATAACTCGTCCTAACCCATTTTCATATTTGTGATATGTAGCCAACAAGGTCCCAGTTAACCCGCCGGGGAATTTACTCGAGTGGGTGACCGAAGTGATGAAACAGAAGGAGCGCCCTCTTCGGCAGTGGATGATCCTAGCTGCCTTGAAAGAAAACTGATGGTCATGTAAGAGGCATGGTGAGTTGTTCACAATGTTTAAAACTTCCTAGTGTTTGCTTTGAACGGTTGCTTCTTAACGTTTTCTTTTCCTTCTTCATTTAGGTTTTTCCAACAAGGCTGTCAAGGACACCGAAGAGGAGGAAGAGGAAACCGAGGAGAAGAAAGACAAAGAAGGAGAAGACAAAAAAGAGAAGAAGAGAGGGAAGAAAGATAATAAAATCCTTGACGCCAAATAAGGCGTCAGCCAGATGGCGAGTTTGGCGAAGCAACTCGCCGAAGAGAGAAAGTCCAGGGGTTCGCCAGGCCAAGGGACTTCACAAGGTGATGACATTTTTTTGGGTCGGTTTACATGTATTCCAACTTCTTCTTTCTTTCATGCTTACGAACTTGCTCCGCTTCCTTCCCCAGGCCCGAAGAGGAAAAGAGTTGTATCTAGGAGGGCCACTAAGGCGAAAGGACCTCGAATTGAGGAGGCTGCTACCCCCGCTTCCGAGGCGGTAACTGAAAGACGCCGAGGTTTTGTTGACGAGCCTAGCGATGAATAGATTCGTAGGATTGCTCCCAAGGTAGCTTTTGAACCAGTCCCCGAGGCCCCTAGGGAGACTGAGGTGATAACCGTCGAGGAGTCTGATCAGGAAGCCGCCAAGCGGAAAGGCAAAACCAAGGTGAATGAGGGCTTGATAAAAAACATGGTTAAAGCCTCGAGCTTTGGAGATTTCTCCCGAAGCCAATCTATTGGATGCTACCAAAGAGGATATCGCCGCCATTGATATTTTGCTTGGATCCACTGAGGCGCATGCCCTTCGCAAGATTAGCCCTATGAGTTTGATGGGCGTTTTAGCCGCTTCTGCTCTCCGCGTAAGTTTCTCCACATTCTTGTTCGTGCAACTTACCATTTCCTCATTATTGACGCTAAAATTTTGATCTTGTGCAGAGTTTGGTCCTCGCGTTGCAGGCTATCCACTTAAAATGTGAACGAGTTGAGCAAGTTCAAGCGGCGACAGCTGCCTAGGGAGAACAAAAGAGAGGGTTTATAGATAGGATCGCCGAACTGGAGGCCCGATTCGTCGCTTTAAATGAAAGATTAGGCGTGCTAATGAGGCTGCAGCTAGAGCCGAGGCAAACTTGCAGGGGGCTCGAGATTCTGCCGAGGCGAGGGTTCAGGCCTTGACAAGCGAATTCATGAGCGAGCGCTCGAGGCTGAGTTTGGAGTCTGAGCGGCTCGAGGCTGAACTTTTCCGCGCCAAAGCTGAAGTGTTGGAAGTGGGTGAAAAATATCGTGGCAAGTTAGAGGAATACAACGCCAAGCTCAGTGCGTTGCAAAGCCAGGTAGATCAAGTGCCAGCTCTTCGGAGCAAAATTTCGGGGGAAAATCGCCTATCTCAATCAACGAGCCGAAGTCAAGGCTACGACGGCTAAATTTGAGGAGGCGTGGGCTGTAGTTAAGACTAGGCTGAATACCCTGGAAGACGTCAAGGCTGGAAGGATAGTCCTCGAGGAGGAGATTGTTAAAGCGTAGGAAAGCGCCGCCGAGGCACAAAAAATTATGGATGAGCTTCCATCGAGTGAGGGCTCGGACGATGGTGAATCCGAAGGGGATAAAGAAGGCGAGGAAAGCACTGAGGAGGATGATGAATGCGCCGAAGAGGGGAACCCTTAGGGGAAGATATTCCCCCATCTTGACTTGTTCTTCATGCTTGTTTATCCTTTGTGATTTTTGTTTTTGTTTAGGCCTTCGGGCCTTTTGATATGTACGCTTTGGACCTTTGGGTCCTTTTTTGATGTAAATGACTCAATTGCCTTCGGGCTTTTAATGAATGAATTTACGTTTTAAGTGTTAGCTTTTGTTTTTCCTTTCGAGGGTTTTTGAATCGAACACTTAGAGTAATTTAATTGCAAGACTTAATCGTATAAAACCGATGCTAGCTCGGGACAACGTCTCGTCCCCGCGCCGATGCGTATTAATAACGTTTTGATGATAATCATAGAAATAAAGAGACTTTGAATCAAGTTCATTTCATTGATGATATCAATTGAATCCCAAAGGGGCTTTACATAAGGCCTAGCTTAAACAAGGCTTAGGCGCAAAAACACATTTAGAAAGCGTCACTACTAGACGAAAATACATAGCGCTAATCTATTCTTTGGACGCTAGTCCCCGAGTGCTGAATAGACAGGCTTCGGTAGGAGAGGTTCGGTGTCGACCTCGATTGCACCCTGCCTCTTACTCCCTCCCAGTGTTCGGGTTTGAATCTTGATGAAGATCCGAGCATGGGAGACCGTCTTATCCACTTCCTGAAGAGGTCAAGCAAAATGAAACGAGGAGCAAGTTAGAATATTTCGACCGAAGCCTTTGGAGCGTTTTTCGGCTTGAGGCTGTAGGTGAATTTTAAATGATCAAAGAATGCTTACCTTGATTTTAAAAGTAATACCGCTTTAAATTGGAAATATTCCAATTCAAAGGTTCGGGTTTGCCTTGCAAATCTTCGATCTGATAAGATCCCTTTCCATCGATCGCTTTAACTCTGTAAGGCCCTTCCCAGTTTGCAATGAGTTTTCCCCCATTCTTTTCCTTCGTTGACTGATTCGAATCCTTTAGCACATAATCACCAACTTTAAAATCCCTAAGTTTGGCCTTCCTGTTGAGATATGCCTCAATTTGCCTTTTTTGTGCTGCTAACCGAACCAAGGCTAACTCTCTTTTCTCCTCGAGCAAGTCCAACTCTATGCGCATGGCTTGTTGATTGGAATCTTCGGTGGTATGGGCGTACCGAAGACTTGGTTCGCCCACTTCTACGGGGATAAGTGAATCCATGCCATAAGCAAGGGAAAATGGGGTTTCACCGGTGTTGTTCTTCTCCGTTGTTCGCATTTCCCACAACACCCCTGGTAACTCTTCGGGCCAAGGACCTTTTTTCTCATCAAGCCTCTTCTTGAGATTTTCAATTATTACTCTGTTCGAGGATTCAACTTGTCCATTGGCACTTGAGTGGTAGGGGGTCGACACTATTCTTTTTATTCCCCACTGCTTAAGAAAATCAGTGATAGCTGCCCCCATGAACTGTGGACCATTGTCACAAGTGATCTCCTTTGGGATCCCGAACCTATAGATGATGTTCTTCTTGATAAAATTGATTACCTCCTTCTGTCTAACCTCGGTGAGAGCTCCTACTTCCACCCATTTTGTGAAGTAATCGGTTAAAATAAGAATAAACCGAACACCTCCTTTTCCCTTCAGTAAGGGGCCAATGATATCCATTCCCTACTTCATGAAGGGCCATGGTGACACGACCGAATGCAAAGGTTCAGCTTGCTGATGAATCATTCGGGCGTGGCGCTGACACTTGTCACATTTTTTCACGAAGGCCTTTGCGTCTGCGCTGATAGTGGGCCAATAGTATCCAACTCGAAGTAATTTGCGCACTAAGGATTTTCCCCCCTGAGTGGTTGCCACACTCGCCCTCGTGTATTTCTGCATCAGCTATCTAGCTTCATCCGGACCCAAGCACTTGGCCATCGGGCTGCTTTACAGTCTCCTATATAGCTTTCCCCAAATCATTGAGTACAAAGCCACTTGAGTCCTCTTTCTTGTCTTGGGGGAGAGTCCCCGAGTCAAAGTAAGAGATAAATTTACTTCGCCAATCCCATTTGTGGTCCACCGAGTTGACTTCTAATTTCATTTCTCTCATTTGTGCGGAAAGCAACCGAACCACTGAGTCAGTCCCCGAGTGTTCTTCGTCCACCGCCGAACCCAAATTTGCTAGGGCATCGGCTTCAGCATTTTCTTCCCGAGGGTACTTGTTTGACTTGCCATTCTTGAAATTGAGCCAAGATTCTTTGTGCTCGAATCAAGAATTGCTGCATTCTGGGCTCACAAGCTGTATATTCACCGAGCACTTGGTTTACCACCAGTTGGGAATCGCACCTTAATTCAGCTCTTTCTACCTCAATCTCTTTGGCTAATTCCAAGCCTGCTAAGGCCGTTTCATATTCGGCCTCATTGTTGGTCACCTTTTTAAACCAAACTGAATGCCTAACTTTCTCCGATAGTCCCGAAGTCGATCCCTTCGACATTGAGTTCTCCTTTTCAGCTTCGGATAAGATCCCAACACTAAAATCAACCACGAAGTCAACCAAGACTTGGGATTTAATGGTCGTTCGGGGTTGATAGGTGATATCATATTCACTTAATTCTACTGCCCATTTAGATAACCTCCCCGACAACTCTGATTTATGTAATATACTTCTTAGGGAGAAGGTGGTAACTACCGCTATTGGATGACATTGAAAATAGGGTCGTACTTTCTGAGCAGTAACAATTAAAGCAAGTGCTAGTTTTTCAAAATGAGGGTACCTGGTCTCAGCGTCGAGGAGTGTTTTGCTCACATATTAAATATGCTACTGCCTGCTATCCTCTTTCCGAACCAACACAGCGCTAATTGACACCTTGGACACAGCCAAGTAAACTAGCAAAGTTTCACCATCTTTTGCCTTGGCGAGCAACAACGCGTTAGCCAGATAGCGTTTCAGCTCCCTCAGCGCTTCTTTACACTCTGGTATCCACTCGAAGTGATTATTCTTTCTTAAAACTGAGAAGAATTTGTGGCATCGCTCTAAAGACCTTGAGATAAATCTACTCAAGGCAGCGACTCGGCCAGTCAAGTGCTGAACTTCCTTCACCCCGGTTAACTTATCGAGGATTTCGTCAATGGCTCTGATCCTGTCTGGGTTGGCTTCGATCCCACTCTCAGAGACTATGAATCCCAAAAATTTGCCCGATCCCACACCGAAGGCACACTTTTCAGGATTCAAAGTAGGCTTCTCTCAGATGGCTTAGGTGGTCCTCCATCCGAATAGATTTGATCAACATATCGTCTATGTAAACCTCCATAGACTTTCCAATGTAATCTTTGAACATGTGACACACTAGATTTTGGCATGTCGCCCCAGCGTTCTTCAGACCGAAGGGCATTACTTTGTAGCGGAAGGTACCTCGGTCAGTGATGAACGAGGTCTTTTCTTTATCCTTCGGATCCATAAGAATTTGGTTATACCCCGAATAGGCATCCAAGAAAGTTAATAATTTGTGTCCAGCCGTGGAGTCTATTAACCTGTCTATCTGTGGCAGTAGATAAGAGTCCTTAGGGCAAGCTTTGTTTAGGTCTGTATAGTCTACACACATTCTCCACTTGCCATTCTTTTTGGGCACGACGGCGACATTAGCCAGCCATTCGGGGGTACTTCACCTCTCTTATGAAGCCATTCTCTTGCAGCTTCATAGTTTCATCCTCGATTGCTTTCTTTTTGACACCAGCATGTGGCCTTTTCTTTTGTTTTACCAGGGTAAAACGTGGGTCCACATTCAATTTATGGGTCATGATCTCCGGATCGATACCGACCATATCTGAATGGGACCAAGCAAAGCAATCATTGTTGGACTTTAAAACTTCGATTATGGCTCTCTTCGACTCTGGGTCTAACTCCGAGCCGACAAACACTTTCCTGTCTGGAAAATCTTTCGATAACGTGAAAGATTCCAACTCCTCAATAGTTGAATCCTCGACCTTTTATTTCCGAGGTTCGTGGATGCATACCAGGATCTTCTCTATTGCTCCTCGGTGGCCATCTTGGGAACTTGACCCTCCCTTTTCGTTTGACCCCGATTGCATTGGTTGCTATTTCTTTGGTCGGGTCGGGACGACTCCACTCTTCAGCTCAACCGAATAGCACTCTCTCGCTACTCGTTGCTCTTCTTTAATCGAACGAACTCCCCATGGGGTAGGAAATTTGATCACTTGGTAGAGAGTGGATGGAACAGCCTCCATGGAGTGAATCCATGGTCTACCGAGGATCACATTATATGCCATGTCCTCGAGCAGAACTTGAAACAGTGTTTCCTTGCAAACTCCTTCGGCGTAAGTTTTGAGCGTAATTTCGCCCAACATCTTTTCGGTAGAGTTGTTGAAGCCAGTCAACACAGTTACTTTTGGGACAACCTCTCCCTTTAACCACATCTTTTTTATGGCCCCGTAGCTGATTATGTTGACAGAGCTACCAGGGTCAATTAAGACTCGTTTGATATCCGAGTCGTTTATCCTTAGCATGATGACCAAAGCATCATGATGGGGAAACATCATCCCATCACAATCATCGTCATCGAACACGATTTCCTTTCCTCGAGCCTCCAACTCGAGTTCTTTTCTCCATAGTAATCGACAGCTTTGCAAACTTCTTAGCGGCTGCAAAATTCACTCCATTCACCTCTGACCCCCCGATGATCACATTCACAACTCTTTCGGGGGTGGCGCCCGAGGTGGTTGTCCATCACCTCGGTTCTTTGTGTAGTTTTCCTTCCCTTTATCAGTGAGGAACTCAGCCAGCACGCCCTTCTTCAGCAAGTACGCCACCTCGAGGCGCAAGGCTTTGCAATCCTCGGTGCGATGACCGTAGTCTGTGTGAAACTCGCAGTGTAGATTTTTATCTCTTTTGTCAGCAGGAGTCCTCATGTCCTTCGGTGCTCTTACCCCAGCCATCCCTTTCACTACATTGACCAACTCTGAAGTCGATATGTTGAAGTTGTAATCAGGGATACGGGGTAATTCCTTATTCTTTGAAACCAGAGGTGGGCTCGAGGGGTTTCTTTGGTTCGTGCTGGGTTGAAACTTTCCACCGAGGCGTTGGCTTACATGCGCATTTCCAAGCCTTTGACTAACAGGCTGCCTCAATGAAGTGTACGGTTCATATCTTCCCTTTGAGTTTCCTCGTGGCGCCTCGGCGCGATATGAGGATTCAGACCTATTCTTGTAATTGTAGCTTCGGCCATTATTCTTCCACTCGGCTTCCTCCAACCTTATCTTGGTGTATGCTCTGTTGTGCAAATCGTCCCATTTCAAGGTTTGGTACTGCTGGAGCTCTTTTCGCAATTCAGCGGCTGCCTCAGAGTTTCGAACATTAATGCATTTTTCGAACGCCATGATAGCTAAAGTGTCATCCATGGGAGGCAACTCCATGCGTTCGGCGTGAAAACGCTCGAGGGAGTCTTTGAGTGGCTCGTCGGGCCGTTGTTTGACTTCAAATATATCCTCCTTCTTTTGGAGGATTTTCTGTGCCCTGGTATGAGCTTTAACAAATGCGTTAACCAGCTCCTTAAAAGTAGAAATTGACCCCGCTGGTAGACGCATGTACTAGCGTAATGCTCCCTTCTCCAAAGATTCGCCGAATTTTTTCAAAAACATCGACTCCTTTTCTATCTCCATTAAGTCGTTACTCAAAACCATTGACATGTATTCGGTCACATGTCAACGGGGTCAGTAGTCCCATCATACTTTTTCAAAAATAAAATCTTGAAATTTTTTGGAGTTGGTGCTGGAGCAGCCTCGGGCTTAAACGGTAATTGCCTGTATTGGTCAATATCAAGAGCATTTTGAGTCTTAGTCACCCCGGGGACGCTTTAAAGTCGTTTTTCCACACGCGCCTCGACACGATCCTCAACTCGGGCTTCGATCTCCTTGCTTAGCTTTTCAACGTCTACCGAGGAGCTAGTTTCTGCCACGGTGAGAATCGTCCCGAAGTATGGCATGGTGCTCGGTATTGTGCCCGAACCTTCAGATGTGGACCCATTTTGAGGTCCACCTGTTATCGCGCCCGTAGGAACGAAGGGCGGGATGCCTCCACTTGGAACCACATGTGGGACTCCATTCAGAGTTGAGCTATTTCTCGCCTCTAACGAGGCACGAAATTCAGCATTAATGTTAGCCTGCCCATCGGGAGTTGGCTGAGGTTCAACGGAATTTCTAATATGCCCGTATCCCCACAGACGGCGCCAATTTGTATTGGCCTAAACTGCTCTTAGGACACAAATCGAATTTGGATTGCGAATACAAGCAAAACGATGTATCAAAGTCGAAATATGAACAATAATGAGAGAAAATATAAGTAGAAGAACGAGATTTCAATATATGCCAATGAGTACAACTTTTGCCAGAGTTTCTGTATGTCTTTCTAAATAGCTACAATGTGAAAACTAATGCTATTTATAGATATAAGGGGCCTTGCCCACGTTTCCCATGGCTGACCATGTTCAAACCCACGTTCAGCATGCATGTTGGTGGAGTTAGTGGGCTGAAGTAGTGAACTATTTTGCCGCTGGAATCGGGGTATTCCACCGAGGTTAAGATACATAACCTCGGTGGTGCAATCTTGCTGCTCGATCGAAGTGGATATAAACCGAACCACAACTTGCGATTCGTCTTCGGTGATGGACCTTGATGCTCGACTTCGGTAATTCTATCGTTGGCTTCAACCGTCATCCTTCGGAGCATCAGTTCAATTGACCTCGGTTTATCCCACCGAAGTATTGTCCGAGCACGTCGATTTTTACCCAATACACTATATGTTAGCTCATACGAAAATTTATCATAACATAAAAATTAAGTGTGTATTAAGTTTGGTTTATTTGATGTAGTAATGATAAATAAAAGAAAAAGGATAAGTTTTATTTTGATAATTAAACAAATTATCAAAGAATTAACAAACAAATGAAAGATGATTTTGCGTTGGACATGTTAAATTATGATCCAAGTTGAGGTTCATCTTGACCCTAATTACAAACATTGACAGGAATACGGCTTAACCCGTTTATTGAGTCAACTTATCTTAATTTCTCAAATATATTCCAACTCGCTCATTCAACAGCTTTACGATATTAACTTTCACTGCTCTTTTTGTTTCCCTCTTCATTCTCTAAACAAGGTGCAATTAGCCTAACCTTGTGGACGATGCCGCTGATTAAAGAAAACCGAAGAACAAAGCTAAAGGCCGACAAAAAGGGATCAAAAGAATTGGATTAGTTTTGAAGTCTCTTATCGAAGCAAACCAAACACGAATATGACAAAGTTAAACACCTAAAAAGTTGCATCATATTGTGTTTGCTAGTGGGAGTTTCTCGAATCCTGTGTTTTCTTTTTTCACTTTTCCATCTTCCAAATCAAGATTGCAACTACTTCACCACTGCATTTTGATCATGCAACGGAATTTGTCTGCCAAATTGCTAATCTTTAAGTTATTTTTTCTCACAACCCTCGAGGAAATGTGTCAAATGATGTGAATTTGATAGTTAATTGCAACTTGCGACCTCTTTTAATCTCATTAGAAGGGATAATGGAGTATTTGATAACGTAGATATGATTACTTTAATTTTTACGTGGAATAGAAACTTACTTTAAAGAAGCACTTCACAAGAAATAGGGAACACAAGCCGCCATGTACTGTACGTGAAGAAATATCCATCGACCTTTAACTAAATACAAGTGTTTTGTCTTAGACTGTGGGTGAAAATTTCTGCTAGATAATGATATTTTAAGATATGATTGTATGGGCCTAAATCAGTTTAGGAACACAAATCGAATTTGGATTCGAATATAAGCAAATCTCTGTATCAAAGTCGAATAAATTCACGAAAAAGATATAAATGCGAAGAAATAACTGATTTCAATATACGAATGCGGAGTACAGATTTTGACAGAGTTTCAGTACAATTTTCCGGATGCCTATATTGCAAAATGAGCATCTATTTATAGGCCTAAGGGCCTTGCCCACGTTCTCCATCATCAGCATGCACTTCTCCCACGATCTGCTCAGCAACATGGGTGAGTTAGTGGGGCAGAGTAATGGGCTGCTAAGCCGTTGGGACCGAGGTGTTAACCGAAGCCTTGCCACGGGCTTCGGTCATCTGACCTTGCTATCCGAAGAGGGTGCCATGCCCCCGAAGTTAAGAGCTTAATTTCTCTTCGGTCTCGCCTTCGGGCGTTGACCTTGGTGATTCAGTCACGATCGGTTATTCTCCCTTCGGAGCGCCAGCTCGTTTTCTCTTCGGTCCACCAATCCGAGGCGTTGACCGAAGACGATGATTTTTACCCAATACAGATAGTCCCCCCACTCCTCGGTGGACGCCGAAGTCGCCGAGGAGTGGAGTGAGTTTGAGCGGGAAGTCGACGTGGCAAACCCCTATCCACGAATTTTCAAAGAGTTGCGTATCTGTAGGGTCGCCGTTCCGTATTACGTGGCGGCTCGTGATAGGTCTCTAAACGGTCACGCCGTCTTTTTGTTTTCCCCAACGTTTCAGTCATCATTAGCTTCACCTACTTGCACGTGTACAAACACTATAAATACTTCACTTCTGTCATTTTCTCCTTCATTCAATATTTCGCTTTTGAGAGTAGAGACGACTGAGCTTCTTCTAATTGCCATCGTTGCTACTGTTCACGGCTCCCAAAAAATCTTTAATCCTTACTTTCTGTCTCCCATCATGTTCGCTAATGTTTCAGCCACCATCTCTGGTCATGGCTCCAGCGACTCCGGCGAGAGAGCGGAGCGCTTTGCGGCCATGGCGGTGAACGATGAGGCAGTGGCCTCCTTGCCACCATCGCAGACGACTGAAGCGGGTGGTGGTGGTGAGGCTACGTCTGCCGCCCCTACCCCTTTGAGGCGCAAGGCGAAAGCCGGCCGTGGTTCAGCGGAGCCAAGCGAGTACGTGGATTTGGAGGTGAATGATGATGTCGAGGGGGGCGACGTCACCAGCTCTAAAGAGGTGGGTGCCTCGGTCGGAGGGGCAGAAGTGAGCGAAGTGAGTGGCTCAAAGGGTGAGACCGAGGCGGGGCCTTCAAAGAAGTCAAAGAGGAAAATTCCACTCGAGGTGGAGATCGACCCTCGGTTGGTCATCCCCTCGAGTTTTAATAATGACAAGGATCTGAAGGTCCACGCCCAATCAGATGCTCAGAAAGGGAAGAAGAGGAACATTCCCGTTCACGTTACCCCGAGCATCATAACCGAAGAGAGGATTGAATCTGTTCGGGCTGACTGCCGCTGGGGCCCCGAGGTGGAAATTAGGATACCGGCGCCTGGCTCGGCCGCGTCCACACATGTTGAAGGGTACTCCTCGGTCTTTACTTACCCTTTCACCATAGGTTTTGACCAACCCGTACATCCAATAATTGACAGGTTTTGTAGATCCTACAATCTCTGTCTCGCCCAACTTGGGCCCGGGGTTTGGAGGGTCGTCCAAGCCCTCGAGTACTTGAGTGACATCTCGGGGCTGCCCTTCACTTTTCAGCACTTGATATCGCTCTACTACCCCTATTTCCATAAGGTCGGGGTGGTTGCCCTCTTGCCCCGGGGGTCGTATGCAATCTTAAGCAAGAGCGAGGATCATGGAGACCGAGGGTGGAACGATCGGTTCGTGCTCGTTCCCACGAGGCTGTTATCCGCCGAGCCTGGCTTCCCCGAGGCGTGGAACGCTCAGCGTAAGTGTTCATTTCCCTTTCTTTGGTTTTGGAATTATAGCAACTGTTTCTCAGCCCCTTCTTCGACTTGCAGCTGAAAAAGTGATGGTCGTGCCCCCGAGGAACCTGCTCGAATGGGTGACTGAAGTTATGCGACCGAAGAAACGTCCCGAACGGCAGTGGATGGTGTTAGCCGCCCTGCCTGAGAACCGATGGGTGTGCAAGAGGCATGGTGAGTTGTTAATTTTGGGACGTTAGGTTTCACTTTAAATTATTTAACTAACTTCCCCATTTCGCTTATACAGGTCTCCCCAGCAAGGCCGTAAGGGAGGTTGACGAGGAGGAAGAGGCCGAGGCGGAGGTGGAGGGCGGAGAGGAAGAGAGAGGAAGCAAAAAGGTGAAGAGAAGTGAGAAATTGGTGACCGATGTTACCGAAGGGGTCGCTAGGATGGCGGCGATGGCGAAGAAGCTTGTCGAGGAGAAGAAAGCTAAAGCCTCCTCGAGCCAAGGGACCTCACAAGGTGAAATTTTCTTGGGTAGGTTTTCTTGTGTTTCCACTGCCACTCATACTTACGTTAGGCAAATTGCCCCTCTTCCTGCCCCAGGTGCCAAGAGGAAAAGGGTGACTTCGAAACGGGCCACCAAGGCGAAAGGTCCTCGAATTGAGGAGGTTGCCGTTCCCGATATTGGGGCTCCGGTCGCTACACGCCGAGGGCTTGTGGATGAGCCTAGTGATGAGGAACTACCCCCCCCAGTTCCCGAGGAAAGGCCTGATCCAGTCCCCGAGCCCGTTTCAGAAAGGGCTGAAGTGGGCGGTTCAACCGAAGTTGTGCACGTGGAGGAATCTGATCAGGAGGCCGCGAGGAGGAAAGGCAAGGCAAAAGTGGGCGGAGGGTTGATCAAAAATATGGTTAAAGCTTCGAGAGATTCCCCGAAGCCCACCAACATCGCAGCTCGGGCTCTTGAGATATACCCTGACGCCAACCTGCTAGATGCCACGAAGGAAGATATCATGTCTCTCGACAGCCTGCTCGGGCCAGCTGAGTCTCACGCTCTTCGGAATCTTAATCCCATGAGTTTGATGGGTGTTTCAGCTGCTTCTGCTCTTCGGGTAAGCTTTAGCGTCCTTTTAACATAGCGTGCCTTACCAGCTTTCGAACACTGATTTATGTTTCAAATGCAGAGCTTTATCCTCGCGCTGCAAGCTGTTCACCTCGAACGGGATCGGGCCCAAGAGCTTCAAGCAGCTGCTGCCGCCTGGGATGGTCAGAAAAAAGTTCTCAAGGGGCAGGTTACCGAGCTTGAGCGCCGGTTCGCAATTCTGAACAGCGAGCTGGAGCGTGCCAATGAAGCCTCGGCGAAGGCCGAATCTGATCTTCGCGCAACGGTTGAGTCCTCCGAAGCTCGTGTTCGGGCTGCGACAGAAGAATTTGCTGCTGAGCGCTCGAGGCTGAGCCTCGAGAATGCCCGCCTGGAGGCCGACCTTTTCAGGGCCAAAACCGAGGCTCTTGAAGCGGGTGAGAAGTACCGCAGCAAGCTTGGGGAATACAATGCTAAACTCATCGGGCTGCAAAGCCAAGTGGATGAGGTGCCAGCCCTTCGGGGCAAAGTATCCAAGCTTGAGAGGCGGATTGCTTATCTTAATGAGCGGGCCGAGGTTAAGGCAACAAGGGCCAAATTCGAAGAGACCTGGGCCGTTGTCAAGACCAGACTCAATGCCCTCGAGCAAGTTCAGGCCGGGCAGATCATTCTCGAGGATGAAATCATCAAGGCAAGGGAAGCAGCCGCCGAGGCCCAAAAGATTGTGGATGACCTCCCCTCAAGTGAAGGATCAGATGATGAGAGCGATAGCGCCGAAGAGGGGAGTGGGGATGCCGAGGAGGCGTAGCTTTGGTGCTTTGCCAATGTTTGGATAGCTTCTTTTGTTTTTGGGCCTTCGCGCCTTTTAGAATGTTGGCCTTCGGGCTCTTGTACTTATGCTTGTGACCTTCGGGTCATTTTTTGATGTAAATAACTTCAGCCTTCGGGCTTTTGAATGAATTGCTTTTGTGGATTTCGCGTGTTGATTTTCCATATATGTATCGAACACTTGGAAATAAATGATATGCTTGCAAGACTTGAATGAATTTTGACCGATGCAAACTTAGGACGACGTCTCGCCCTCGAGTCGAGGCATTGTGCAGCTTCGGTGTGCAAGATTTGTATAAATAAATAAAATGAATGAAACCAAAGTCATTTCATGTGAATGGAAATCAAGTCATTTTATTAACATTCATGGGCCCGAAGAGGCCGTGTTACACGAGACCGAGTCGAAACGGGCCTCGGGCAAAGACAACAAATTTAAAGAAACGAAAATAAGAGCAGAGGCCGCTATCGGGCTAATTACAATGTACTAAATCTAATCCTCGGGCACGAGTCCCCGGTTGTCGGACAGATAAGCATCGGTTGGGAGGCTCGATGTCGACCCCGATATCAACCCTCCTCACTCCCCCCCAGTGTTCGGGTGTGAATCTTGATGAAGATCCGAGCACTGGAGTCGGTTCGGTTCGCTTCCTGAAAAGGTCAAGCAAAAGATGGAACGAGGAGCAAGTTAGTACATTTTATTGATGCCGTGGGAGCACTGTTCGGCTCGGGGCTGCTTGATTAAAAGGGTTTGGGAAGATGTTTACCTCGGCTAGAAGTAGTATCGCTTCAAGTTGGAGATATTCCAATTCAGGGGTTCGGGCTCTCCTTGCAAATTCTCGATCTGATAAGAACCTTTTCCAACAACTGCTTTGACCCTATAGGGCCCTTCCCAATTTGCTACGAGCTTTCCCCCGTTCTTCTCCTTTGTTGATTGATTCGTAGTTTTCAGCACATAATCTCCAACCTTGAAGTCCCTGAATTTAGCCTTTCTATTGAGGTATGCTTCGATCTGCCTCTTTTGAGCTACTAACCGAACCAAAGCTAGTTCCCTTTTCTCCTCGAGCAGATCTAGCTCTATGCGCATTGCTTCTTGGTTCGCATCCTCGGTTGTGTGGGCATACCGAAGACTTGGTTCGCCCACTTCAACGGGGATGAGAGAGTCCATGCCGTAAGCCAGTGAAAAGGGAGTCTCCCCGGTGCTGTTCTTTTCAGTGGTTCGCATGGCCCATAGGACCCCGTGTAACTCCTCGGGCCAAGGGCCTTTTTTCTCGTCGAGCCTTTTCTTGAGATTCTCAATTATGATCCTGTTCGAAGACTCGGCTTGGCCATTGGCACTTGGGTGATACGGAGTTGAAGCTATCCTTTTGATCCCCCACTGCTCGAGGAAGTTGGTGATGGCCGCCCCCATGAACTGTTTACCGTTGTCACAGGCAATCTCTTTTGGGACGCCGAACCTGTAGATGATGTTCTTTTTGATGAAGTCAATCACTTGCCTTTGTTTCACCTCGGTTAGAGCCACTGCTTCTACCCATTTGGTGAAGTAATCAGTTAGCACTAAGATGAAGCGAACACCACCCTTTCCCTTGGGCAACGGTCCAA
Source organism: Petunia x hybrida (assembly GCA_037355625.1). NCBI lineage: Eukaryota > Viridiplantae > Streptophyta > Magnoliopsida > Solanales > Solanaceae > Petunia > Petunia x hybrida. The sequence continues at coordinate 633,131 of JBBBVM010000845.1, forward strand.
CAACGTCCATTCCCCATTTCATGAAGGGCCATGGCGACACCACCGAATGAAGAGGCTCGGCCTGCTGGTGGATCATCCGCCCATGGCGTTGGCATTTGTCGCACTTTTGCACAAAAGTCCTCACGTCGGCACTGATCGTGGGCCAATAATACCCAGCTCTTAATAACTTACGCACCAAGGCCTTTGCCCCCGAGTGATTGCCACACTCACCTTCGTGCACTTCGGCTATGACATATCTTGCCTCGTCGGGGCCCAAGCACTTGGCCATCGGGCCGCAGTATAACCTCTTGTATAGGTTACCTTCAATCATGTGATACGAGGCTGCTTGGGTCCTAAGCTTCTTAGCTTCTTTCTTATCTTGGGGGACAGTCCCCGAGTCGAAGTAGGAAATGAACTTACTTCGCCAATCCCATCGGTTATCCACCGAATTGACTTGCAGCTTCATCTCTCTCATTTGCGCGGACAACAGCCGAACCACGGAGTCAGTCCCCGAGTGAGTCTCATCGATGGCCGAGCCAAGATTTGCTAAGGCATCGGCTTCGGTGTTCTCCTCCCGAGGTACTTGCTTGACTTGCCATTCTTGAAATTGGGCCAAAATCCTTTGCGCCCGATCCAAGTATAGTTGCATTCTGGGCTCACGAGCCGTGTAATCACCGAGGACTTGGTTCACCACTAATTGTGAATCGCACCTTAGTTCGATTCTTTCAACCCCCATTTCCTTGGCTAGCTCTAAGCCTGCTAGAGCCGCTTCGTATTCCGCTTCGTTGTTGGTGACTTTTTTGAATCGAACCGAGTGCCTGATCTTCTCCCCGGTGGGTGCCCTCAGCACGATGCCTAACCCCGAACCTTTTGAGTTTGTTGCCCCATCGGTGTGCAATACCCACAACCCCGAAGGGGATCCCTTCGCCGCGGAGTTTTCTTTTTCCGCCTCGGGCAGAATCCCGATGCTAAAGTCAGCCACGAAGTCTGCCAAGACTTGGGACTTAATGGCAGTTCGGGGCTGATAGGTGATGTCGTACTCACTTAACTCAACCGCCCACTTGGACAACCTTCCCGATAACTCAGGCTTGTGCAGTATATTTCTCAAAGGGAAGGTTGAGACTACAGCTATTGGGTGACATTGAAAATAGGGCCGTAGTTTTCGAGCAGTAATGAGTAAAGCCAGAGCTAGTTTCTCCAGATGTGGATACCTGGTCTCGGCGTCAAGGAGTGTCTTGCTTACATAATAAATTGGCTGCTGCTTGCCATCTTCTTCCCGAACCAGCACGGCACTCACCGACACCTCGGACACCGCCAGGTAGACTAGCAATGTTTCACCTTCTTTTGGCTTGGCAAGCAACGGTGCGTTAGCCAAGTATTGCTTCAAATGTTTCAACGCTTGTTTGCACTCCGGCGTCCACTCGAAGTGATTGCTTTTTCTCAAAACGGAGAAGAATTTGTGGCATCGCTCCGAGGACCTTGAGATAAAGCGACTCAAGGCAGCGATTCGGCCAGTTAAACGTTGAACTTCTTTTACCCCGGTAAGCTCCTCGGGGATTTCCTCAATGGCTCTGATCTTGTCTGGGTTGACTTCGATTCCCCGCTCGGAGACGATGAAACCCAAAAACTTGCCTGATCCTACGCCGAAGGCGCACTTCTCAGGGTTCAATTTCATACCATACTGTCTCAACACAGCAAAAGCTTCCCTCAGATGATTCAAATGATCCTCCATTTGGATCGATTTGATGAGCATGTCGTCTATGTAGACTTCCATAGACTTCCCGATGTAATCTTTGAACATGCGACATACCAGCCTTTGGTAGGTCGCCCCGGCGTTCTTCAGCCCGAAGGGCATCACCTTATAGCAGAAGGTACCTCGGTCAGTGATGAACGAGGTCTTCTCTTCGTCCTCGGGGTCCATTAGGATTTGATTGTACCCCGAATACGCATCCAAGAAAGTTAATAGTTTGTGTCCAGCCGTGGAGTCTATTAACCTGTCGATTTGTGGCAATGGATAAGAATCTTTGGGGCAAGCTTTATTCAGATCGGTGTAGTCTACACACATTCTCCACTTGCCGTTCTTCTTCGGCACAACCACCACATTTGCCAACCATTCGGGATATTTGACCTCTCTTATGAAACCATTTTCTTGCAGCTTCGTGGTTTCATCCTCAATTGCCTTCTTTTTCACCCCGGCGTGAGGTCTCTTCTTTTGGTTCACCGGGGTGAACTTTGGATCTACATTCAGCTTGTGAGTCATGATCTCCGGATCGATACCCGTCATGTCTGAATGAGCCCAAGCGAAGCAGTCATGGTTGGACCTTAAAACTTCCATGATCGCCTCTTTCGACTTCGGGTCCAACTCCGAGCCGATATGTACTTTCCTCTCTGGGAACTCTTTCAAGAGAGTGAAAGAATCCAGCTCCTCGATAGTGGAGTCCTCGGCCTTTTGCTTCCGAGGCTCCTGCACGCATGCCGGGATCTTTTCAATTTCATTTTGGAGGTTCGCCTCGCTTGACCCCGGCTGCATTGGTTGCTATTTTTGTGGCCCGCTCGGGGCGACTCCACTCTTTAGTGCGACCGAGTAGCACTCCCTTGCTACCCGTTGTTCCCCTTTAATTGATCGAACTCCCCAAGGCGTTGGGAATTTGATCACTTGGTGCAAAGTGGAAGGAACTGCTTCCATGGAGTGGATCCATGGCCTTCCAAGGATCACATTGTAAGCCAGATCCTCGGGCATAACTTGGAACAGTGTCTCTTTAGTGACACCCTCGGCGAATGTCTTTAAAGTGATTTCACCCAACGTCTTCTCTGTTGAGTTGTTGAAACCAGCCAACACTGTTGATTTGGGGACGATCTCCCCCTTTAGCCACATCTGCTTCACGGCCCCGTAGCTGATGATATTTACCGAGCTACCGGGGTCAATCAAAACTCTCTTGATGTCGGCGTTGTTAATTCTTAGCATGATGACTAGAGCATCGTGATGGGGGAACATCATCCCATCACAGTCATCTTCATCAAATACGATGTCTTTGCCCGAGCCTCCTACTCGGGTCCTCTTCTCCATGGTGATGGAGAGCTTAGCAAACTTTTTGGCTGCGGCGAAGTTTACGCCGTTTACCTCCGACCCCCCGGTGATGACGTTGACTACTCTCTCCGGAGGTGGGGCTCGAGGTGGTTGCCCATCGCCTCGGTTCTTTGAGAAATTATCCTTCCCTTTGTCTGTAAGGAATTCAGCCAGAACTCTTTTCTTCAGTAAATGGGCTACCTCGAGGCGCAAAGCCTTGCAGTCCTCGGTTCTGTGGCCATAATCCGCGTGAAATTCGCAACGCAGACTGTGGTCCCTTTTGTCCGCCGGGGTCCTCATATCTTTTGGAACCCTTACCCCGGGTGTCCCTTTGACAACATCGACCAGCTCCGAGGTCGATATGTTGAAATTATAGTCTTGGATCCGAGGAAGATCCTTCCTTGGGACCGAAGCGGAGGTCGAGGGATTCCTTTGGTTCGTGTGGGTTTGAACCTTCCCTCCGAGCCTTTGGCTTACATGAGAGGCTGGGTGTGAGTTGCCGGGGTTGTTTCCCAACCTTTGACTAACATGTTGCCTCGGGGAGGTGTAAGGTTCATATCTCCCCTTTGAATTGCTTCGTGGCGCCTCGGCGCGATTTGAATTATCACCTCGGTTATTGTAGTTGTAACCTCGGTTTTTGAATTCTGCTTCCTCCAATCTGATTTTGGAGTAAGCGCGTCTATGCAGATCCTCCCATGTCAGGACCTGATATTGTTGCAATTCCTTGCGCAATTCAGCTGCAGCGCCAGAATTGCGACTGTTGATGCCTTTCTCGAAGGCCATGATGGCCAGGGTGTCATCCATCCGAGGCAATTCCATGCGCTCGGCGTGGAATCGCTCGAGGAACTCTTTAAGGGGCTCGCCGGGCCATTGTTTCACTTCGCATATATCCTCCTTCCTCTGGAGGATCTTTTGCGCGCCGGTGTGAGCCTTCACAAAGGCGCTGGATAGTTCTTTGAACGAGGAGATTGACCCCGGTGGCAAGCACAAATACCACCGAAGAGCGCCTTTTTCCAACGAACTACCAAACTTCTTTAGGAACATGGACTCGAGCTGTGTGGACGTCAAGTCGTTGCTCTTTACCATGGACATGTACTCCCTGACATGTTCCTTGGGATCGGTCGTCCCATCATACTTTTTGAGGAATGTGAGTTTAAAACCCACAGGAGTTGGGGCTGGTGCTGCTTCGGGCTTATAGGGTTGCTCCCTATACTGCTCGATGTCAAGATCATCTTCCTCCTTGCTTATCCCCGGTACGCGCTCAAGGCGCTTTTCAACGCGCGCCTCAATGCGAGCCTCGATCTCTCTGCTCATTCTTTCAACGTCGACCGAGGACGTTGTCTCTGCCACTGTGGGAAACGCCCCGAAGTGTGGCGTGGAAGATGGGTTAGTCCCCGAGCCCCCAGACGTGGCTCCGTTGCGAGGTCCCCCTATTATCGCGCCCGAAGGAACGAAGGGCAGGGTGCCTCCACCAGGAGCCGTGGGCTGGGTGCCGTTAGGTGCAGCACTGTTTCTTGCCTCCAACGAGGCCCGAAGCTCGGCATTGATGCTTGCTTGCTCATCCTGCTTCGCCTGGAGAGTTCTCAGCGTTGTGACAACGTACATTTGGAATTCTTCCGTTGTCATTGGAGCGATGGGCTGTTGGTTCAGCGGAACGCCAGCCCTATCACCGTTATTACCACTGTTATCGTTATCTGCCATAACGTTGGATCGAAAAATTCTAACAAAGAACGAATACGAGACTTTGGAACAAAGCGTTACTGCTTATATCCCCACAGACGGCGCCAATTTGTATGGGCCTAAATCAGTTTAGGAACACAAATCGAATTTGGATTCGAATATAAGCAAATCTCTGTATCAAAGTCGAATAAATTCACGAAAAAGATATAAATGCGAAGAAATAACTGATTTCAATATACGAATGCGGAGTACAGATTTTGACAGAGTTTCAGTACAATTTTCCGGATGCCTATATTGCAAAATGAGCATCTATTTATAGGCCTAAGGGCCTTGCCCACGTTCTCCATCATCAGCATGCACTTCTCCCACGATCTGCTCAGCAACATGGGTGAGTTAGTGGGGCAGAGTAATGGGCTGCTAAGCCGTTGGGACCGAGGTGTTAACCGAAGCCTTGCCACGGGCTTCGGTCATCTGACCTTGCTATCCGAAGAGGGTGCCATGCCCCCGAAGTTAAGAGCTTAATTTCTCTTCGGTCTCGCCTTCGGGCGTTGACCTTGGTGATTCAGTCACGATCGGTTATTCTCCCTTCGGAGCGCCAGCTCGTTTTCTCTTCGGTCCACCAATCCGAGGCGTTGACCGAAGACGATGATTTTTACCCAATACAATGATTATTGGACTAATGATCTATATACTTCTATTTTACACGGTGTGTTGAGGAAAGGTTAGTATTGTAGTGCATAAAAGAGAGTATGTCGAATAAAGTAACGTAAAACTATTGTGATTTGTGTTGAATTTTTAAGTTTATCAAAAACGAATATTGCTACGGATAAATAGAGGATTAAGCTTTACTAGTATTATTCATGATTAATAAATTCAAACCATGAAGTGAAAGATGTCATGTGCCTTTACTACTAGAAAATGCACGTTCTGTGATGGAGTTTGGTGAGGCACTACAAAAAAAACCTCAATTACTAATGAATTTTTCCAACCTATCAAATTCGTTAGTAAATTACTAACAAATAGCCAACCGATTAGCAACTAAAAAATTCACAGTAATATAGCAACCGATTACTTACAATTTACCAACCAAAATTTACCAACCCAAAGAATAAGTTGGTAAATATTACGGAAAAACTATGATGCGTAATTTAGAGACTGATTACCAACAGATTAGTGACAAAATTTTTACTAACGAAAAAATTATGTTAGTAAATTACCAACAGATTCTAAATCCGTTGGTAAATTGAGCGGGAAAATTTGGAGGGTAATTTAGCTACACATTACTAACGGATTATCAACGGATTTTTACCAACATAGTTAAGTAGTTGGTAATTTAACAACCAAATAATAATTTGTTAGTGATTTAGCAATGGATTCAGAACCAGTTGGTAAATATGCCAACCAATTCTAATTTCGTTGGTAAAGTTTGCCTACCAACTCTGAACCAGTTAGTAAATTACCAATGAAATGTTAATCCGTTAGTAATTTACCAACAAAATTTTTATTCGTTGGTAAGTTTACCAACAAATTTTGTTTTAGTTGGCATTTTACCAACAAATTATGAAGTCGTTGGTAAATTTATTAATGAATTTATGTTCAATTGGTAAATAAAAAATAAATTTGTATTCATTAGTATTTTAGCTACAAAATGTTGGAAGCTCACTAGCATTCTCACATTGTTAGTGAAGTTTCTAGAAGGTTTTTTCTTATTAAAAATTATGTGTACATTAGTAATTAATTGTTCGATGGTAAACTATCGACAATAATTTATGCCAGTACTGTAGCCATAACAAATTTTATTTTTCAATTTCTACTATTCAATTAATGTGCATCGATTAAAATTTTATTATTTCGTATAAATTAGGTAGTGCAAATGTAATTTTGTTATTTTATGTAATATTCAAAGATACATGTATGACTTGTAACTAGTAACTAGTAACATAATACAACAAGAACCTAAAAAAATATTATAAAACTACATTTAAAATATCAAGGTAATCAATTTACTAGGAGTTTTCTAAAGAAAAATGGAAAAAGCAGCGTAGAAAGAGTCCTCTTGCCGCCAAAACTACCGAATTTCCTAAACTTCACCAAGTTAACCGGGAAACAGTTCTTTTCCACTCTTGTTCTTTAGCCCACAATCAAAATATGCAATCTCCTCCATTGTAGTTTTTTCCATCTCAAAAGTTATCTCAATCTACAGTCTCCGGTCTCATCTATGATCGCGCTTGGTGCTGCAACCCATTTGGCTAAGTGGTAAATCTTATCAATCTTATTTTCCTTTGTTGTTGACTCAATCAATTCATTAAAGATATGTTAATATGCAATATATCAATTGTTTAATGTACGTAGCACTCATATGGTTGATGGGTTCAATAATACAATTTTTTTAATTTAGTGTTGTAGTTATTGTGGTATAAAAGAACTCCTTATTACCAATTCTTCCTAAAGCAGCGACTAATCTGTATGGTTTAGCCCAGACCTAGAAGTATACAAAAATATTAGTTATGACTCCTGCAATAAATTTGGAGATACATAAGAATTCAGATGCAAGGAGAGTTGGAACGTGGTTCATATAACTTTCAAAAATTTGAATTGAATCAAGTTGTAATAGAACACGTATCTGTCAACTTTGAAATTGATACTTAATGTCAAAAATATAGATTTTGGAGAAATCAAACACAAATTTTGCACTGGCTGATACCAGAAGTTTATGATGACCAGAATAAAAGAGTTCCACTCCATCGCAATATAAAGTTAATTTGGGACTGATGGTTAATTGCTCTTTAGTATTTCTATTTTGCTTTTCTAACAGTTGAAAAATGGTAGTTATCGTAGTTGTTGTTTTACTAAGGCAAACGAACCAAAAGCAGTAAACTAATGAGTATTCTTGAGTGTCTATCGTATATTTAAACAAATTGAAAGGGACTAGAAGTATGCATTTCTATTGCTACTTGTTACTTGCACTCTTTTTTACTACTCAAAGATTTTAGAAAAAAATAAATGTTCTTATAGTCGTCTCATATTGGCAGGAACACAGATTTAGAAGAAAATGAGTTCAAATCATCAATGGATGTATAAAAGATTAGTAGGAGATTTGTATAATCCGGAATATGTAAGGGGTGTTGATCAGTTTATTGAGTTTGCAAAGAATCATCCAGAAGGGATAGATGGCGAGAGATTAAGGTGTCCGTGTAATAGAAAGAAATGTCAAAATGGAAACTTTGAAAATGTTCATACTGTCCATGAGCATTTATTGCGCAATGGTTTTATACCAGGATATCATATCTGGTACTTGCATGGAGAAAATAAGGTTGCGAGAAATATCGATCAGGATGAAGGGATGCAAAACTGGGATCAGACTATGAATAATCCACCGATGAATGCAAGTGTATTTGATGAGTATGAAACATCTCCATATCACAGAATGGTCCTTGATGCTGCTGGTCCCTCATTCGAACCGAATGATATGGAAGAATCACCAAACCCCGATGCACAAAAGTTGTATGATATGATTGGTTCTGCAAATGAAAAAGTGTGGGATGGTTGTGAAAAACACTCTCAGTTATCAGCTGTTGCCCGTCTATTGCACATTAAGGCAGAACACCACCTGTCTGAGAGATGTTTTGATGATATTTGCCAATATGTGAAGGAGATGATTCCTCTTGATAATTTGATGCCAAAGAATTTCTATCAAACGAAGAAATTAATGCAGGGAATGAACATGCCTGTAGAAAAAATTCATAGTTGTACTAATGCCTGCATGATTTATTGGGGAGAAGACAGTGAACTTACCCATTGCAAGTTCTGTAGTCATCCCAGGTACAAGCCTACTAGGCAAAGATCTAATTCAAGCAGAAAACCATTTAAACAGATGATCTACTTTCCCCTTACTCCACGGTTGCAGCGCTTGTATGCTTCTAAAGCAACTGCTGCGCACATGCGATGGCACGCCGAGCATGAAGTTGAGGAAGGTGTGATGCGTCACTGTTCAGATTCACCTGCATGGAAACACTTTGATAAGATGCATCCAAGTTTTGCGGCTGAAAATCGTAATGTGAGATTAGGGCTATGTACTGATGGGTTTCAACCATTTGGACAAACAGGACAACAATATTCTTCTTGGCCTATAATTGTGACACCATACAACTTGCCGCCTTGGATGTGTATGAAAGAGTCCTATTTGTTTTGTCAGTTATAGTTCCTGGGCCAAAGAACCCTAAGCAAAAACTAGATGTTTTCTTGCAGCCTTTGATTGCTGAACTAAAGAATTTGTGGGATATAGGTGCGACCACATGTGATATTTCTAAGAAGCAAAATTTTACAATGCGAGCTTCTTTAATGTGGACCATCAGTGACTTTCCTGCATATTCGATGTTATCTGGTTGGAGTACTGCGGGTCGGCTAGCATGTCCATATTGCATGGAGAATTCAGATGCATTTACTTTGACAAAAGGTGGAAAACAATGTTGGTTTGACAATCATCGTAAGTTCCTTCCACTAGATCATCCATACAAGAAAAATAGAAACTCATTTAGAAAGAAAAAAATAGTAACAACGCATCCTCCGCCAATACGATCAGGTGAAGATATTTTGAAGGAGATAGATGAATTGGGGCTGAAAAAGGTAACAGAACTTGGAGCTGATATTGTTAATCATCAGATCAGTAAGTTTTCTGGTTGGAAAAAAAGAAGCATATTCTGGGATTTGCCATATTGGAAAACAAATCTCATTCGGCATAATTTGGATGTAATGCACATTGAGAAGAACTTTTTCGAGAATATTTTCAACACGGTTCTGGATGTAGATAGGAAAACAAAAGACAATCCCAAATCTAGAGAAGACTTGAAAGAGTTCTGTCGACGTCCTGAATTACATGCTATTGGTGGCGAATACCCTAAAGCTTGTTATACATTAGACAAGAACTCCAAAAAAGTTCTGTGTGACTGGGTGAAAAATCTGAAATTTTCGGATGGATATGTCTCAAATATGGGAAGATGTGTGGACATGAATAAACATAAGTTGTTTGGTATGAAAAGAAACGACTGTCATGTATTCATGCAAAGATTGGTCCCTATTGCGTTTCGTGAGCTATTACCACCAAAAGTCTGGGAAGCACTTACTGAGATAAGCCTTTTCTTTAGGGATCTCACTTCTACAGTAATTCGGGAAGAAGATATGGTCAGACTTCATGAAGAGATACCAGAAATACTTTGTAAATTGGAGCGTATATTCCCTCCTAGCTTCTTTGATTCAATGGAACATCTCCCGGTGCACCTTGCTTATGAAGCAATGTTAGCTGGTCCGGTGCAATATCGATGGATGTATCCATTTGAGAGGTAAGATTTCATTGATATATCCATTTAGGCTATTAAATTTTCCTATTCGTTTCAGATTTTTTTCCTAATTTTATGGTTATTCCGTTTGGTTTTTGGTTTGTGTAAAAGAAAAATTGGTTAAACCGAAAGTTGAATTGTATATATATAGTCGAATTGTATATGTATAGTAAGCTAACTTCTTCTTTCTTGTATCTGCATGTTTCTTTATTGTTAAGTTTAATATTTTTAAACTTTATTTCTCGCATCTACTTGTTTGATTTTTGAACTACCTTTTTGCTTGTTACACTTACTTTCTTTCTTGTGCTGTTAATTAAGCTTAACGTCCTAACTGTTAGCTGCTGCTAGCTGCTGTTGTTTATTGCTTGTTACCACTGCCCGCTGCTTGTTTCTTGCTGTTGTTGCTGCCTGCTTTTTTCTTGCAGCTGCTAGCTTGTTTCTTGCTACTGCTAGCTGCTGTGTTTTTCTTGTTGCTGCTGCCTCCTAGATTGTTTCTTGTTGGCTACTGCTGCTAGCTTGCTTATTGCCTGCTTCTTGAAGCACCAGTAATCTAGTGGTAGAATAGTACCCTGCCACGGTACAGACACGTGTTCGATTCCCGGCTGGTGCAGTTGAGAGCAGTGACGATACTTGCACTAACTGTGAGTCTGTGAATGATGGGTCGTCACACACATCTGATCATTAAGATGAAAAAATTGTGCCTCTGAGCTCTCGCACAACACAAGCTAGACACTGGGTGGTTTTGTTCTATTAGTTCCAATAATAATCAACCTGATTTGACCATTTTATAAGTACTCAACTGCAGCACCACTTGGAACATTATGACTAGTGTTTTTTGTGATGAGAAGCAACTTGTATCCTGAGGACCCATCTCTTTAGCACAGGATGATCAGATTTTGTGCAAAATTCTCAGGATATGCCCTTATAGATTCACATTTCATGATCAATCATTGGAATGGTGACTACAGCTTGTTGATCAAGCATCACTGTGTGCTCTTTCCAGAAAGTAGGTTCTGTGGGCACAAGCTAAAGACAATAGCACCTGAAGTATCACATGGTTTTATGACATTCGTTAGACACTGTTTCACAAATAATTGTTTCATATGAAGTGTATGTTTAGACCATTTTAATTTGATAAATTAAAGCACTGCAAAAATCATAACCTCAATTTCAGTTTCTAAGATTTCTCATACCTTGACTTTGTGTGCTCTTTCCAGAAACCTTCGAAAATTGAAAAATAATGTTCGAAATAAGGCACAAGTTGAAGGATCCATATGCAATACTTATTTAGTTGAGGAAGCTTCATCTTTTTGTTCACACTACTTCGAGCCTCATGTTTACACAAGGCATAGGAGAGTTACACGGAATGATGATGGTGGTGTAGGTGAGCGGGATCAATATGAGGGTAATCTTTCTATGTTCACTTATCCAGGTCGAGCATTTGGGGAACTCCCATCCAGATATCTGACAGAAGAAGAATTTGATGCAGCTCATATTTACATGCTATTAAATTGCGAAGAAGTGCACCCATATATTGAGTAAGACGTCAATATTTTATTTTCATTTATATAATAAAGTTCTCAAAATACTTATTGTATAATTTGCTTGCATGTGATTCAAAAGATTTTTATTGACTCCCTTCGTCAAAATTTTCCAAAAATTACGGAGAAGGAAGTGGATAAGAAACTTGATGAAGATTTCGCATTATGGTTCAAAAGATATGTGAGTAATTCGACATCATCTTTGAATGTGTACTAACTTCACCTATGAGAAACTCTGACAATTTTTATTTAATAGGCACGAGTCCACATAGACAATAAATTCATCAAGGCTCTAGCAGAAGGTCCGTGTAGAACAGCAAAGCCATACACTGGGTATATTGTCAACGGCTTTAAGTTTCATACTAAAAGCCGGAGTTCTTCCAGAGCATCTAACAATAGTGGTGTATGCATAAAAGGTACCAATAATAATGCAGATGATAGTGACTACTATGGTGTGCTAACTGAAATTCTTGAATTGGAGTTCGAGGGTAGTACGCCAATAAAGAGAACTGTTTTATTCAAGTGTGAATGGTTTGATCCGACATCAAATAAAGCAATGAAGATTCACCCGCAATATAAACTTGTGGACATCAACTGCAGAAGGAAATTAAAAAAGTATGAACCATTTGTTTTGGCGATGCAAGCGGCTCAAGTGTACTATGCAGCTTATCCTAGCATGCAACGTGATAAGAGCGATTGGTGGGCTGTGTGCAAAATCAAAGCACGGGGTGTTGTGGACATGCCTCCATCATCTTCACAACCACCTCCAGAAGATGTTGTGGAGCCATTCCAATTTGATGAAGATGGCCTACCATTTGATGTGGTACCCGACTATGATAATGTTGTCCTGAATGATCCAAATGGTGAATTCATAAACTTAATAGACGGGGATGATGATTTAGAACATGAGGCAGACCTTCATGTTGAATCTGATGATGACCAAAATGATGATAGTGATGATAATGAAGAGTCAGATGCAACTGACAGTGAATAGGATCAAAGTGCTCTTTATTCTTCAAATCAAATATCTGCAATTATGCAATTACAATCTTTCTCACTCTCTCTGCGTAATTCCAATTTCAAATTAGTTTAGCATCACTGCTGATTGTTTTACTATGACAGACAAGTATGTACAATTTTTGCTGAACTCTAAGCTTAATATTTTTCTATTCTTTTGCCAGAATTACACTAAATTCATTTTTTTAATCTTAGCACTAGCTGTATTTTTACTTAAGCAAAGTACCAAGTCCTGGTCATCGAACCGAACGAGTCAAGTCCGAGTCGAGCGAGCTTGCTACGCTATCAAGCTAACCGAGGTGAGCTAGCTAGCTCAGTCGAGCATGATATTTGATTGCGCCTAGTTTAGCGGAGCTGAATATTGAATGAAATGACATGGTTAATAAAATCAAGGCGAATTTTGAATTTGGGATGAAATCGAGCCAAATTTTGAATTTTGGATGAAATCGAGCAGAATTTTGAATGAAGTCGAGCCGAATTTTAAATTTTTGATGAAATCAAGCAGAATTTTAAATTTTGAATGTAATTGAGCAGAGTCACGCCATTGGTGAAGTTGTCTATAAATTTTTATTATGTTGATAAGCTTACCAATAAATATTGTGTCCATTAATCGAGTGGAACTATTGTCCCCGAATATATTAGTATTTTGATTTCTACTCTTTTAATTTGGACATGGGCAACGTTTACTTTTAGATTTCACCCACATTTTTCCTGAGCACACCAAGCTTATGCTGGAGTGTACACACCTCAATTTGATGACTTCAAAAAGCAGCTAAAATACTAGATTGCCGAATTGAGCTAACCGATCCGAGCCAGCTCAATCGAGCCCAAGATTTGAGTGCGCCTAGTTAAGCGGAGCTGAATTTTGAACGAAATGGCGTGGTTAATTAAATCAAGCCAAAATTTGAATTTTGGATGAAATCAAGTCGAATTTTAAATTTTGCATGAAATCGAGCAGGATGTTGAATTTTCAATGGAATCGAGCAGAGTCACGCCATTAGTTAAGTTTTCAACAAATTTTCATTATGTTTCTAAGCTTACCGATAAATATTGTGTCCATTAATCGAGTAGAACTATTGTCTTCGAAAACGTTAATATTTTGGTTTCTACTCTTTTAACTTGGATAGGACGTTTATTTTTTTATTTCGCCATGATCACTTTCTCCTTGAGCACACCAAGGCTATGCTGGAGCATACACACCTCATTTTGACGACCTTAAAAAGCAGCTAAAATACTAGATTGCCAAATTGGGCTAACCAAGCCGAGCTAGCTCAATCAAGCCCAAGATTTGACTGTCTAGTTTAGCGGAGCTGAATTTTGAAAGAAATCTCGGGGTTAATTAAATCGAGCCGAATATTGAATGTTGGATGAAATCGAGAAAAATTTAGAATGAATTGAGCCGAATATTGAATTTTGGATGAAATCGAGCAAAATTTTAATTTTTGAATGAAATCGAGTAGAGTCATGCCAATTGTGCAAATTTTTATACCATTGATGAGCTTACCAATAAATATTGTGTCCATTAATCAAGTGAAACTGTTGTCCACGAAAATATTTATATTTTGATTTCTACTCTTTTAATTTGGACAAGGGCAACGTTTAATTTTCGATTTCGCCATGATCTCTTTCTCCTTGAGCACACCGAGCCCGTGCTCAACTCGATTATCTTGATTTATCGTAATTTTTTTCTTTAAAATATAATTTTCATTCAATAAGCTCAGTTGAGCGCATCTCAAATCGGCATGGTGTAAACCTTGATTCGGCTTGGCCCGGCAGTATGTTCGGCTAGACTCGACTGGGGCTCGCCTCACTCATTTGATACCCAGACCTATTTACTAATAATATAATATGTAAGAATCTAATTAGAAAATTACAAAAATACACAAAAAAAATATTTGAGGAGTGAGTTAAGTTAACAAAACCCACTCTCATAAAGAAAAGAAGCAAAATAGAAAAAGTCTGCCGCCAAAAACAAAACCCACTCTCCTAAAATTTTACGGAGTAACCCGCCTTTTTTCAGTTTCCTCTTCATCCAATTTCACCCACGATCACAATATGTCTGCCTTATGCAAATCCTTTTACTTGTGTTTTGCCCATTTTAATTTTTTTCTCAAACTACAGCGTACACACAAGTTCTATTTTTCAAATCCATTAGGCTAAGTGGTAAGTATTTTTTTATCAATCTTAATTATCCCTTGTTGGTTGATTCAATTAGTCCTGTGATATCTACTGAGATGAACTGCTAGAGGTAGATGTTGAGAAACTCTTGTTGTTTGAATTGTATCATATTGAGCGGCCTATTGTTACTGAGAGTGAAAGCATCAATTAGAAATAATTTCATTCGTTTTTAAGAGAAACTAAATTGTGACCATTTATTTATGGATTTGTGCTTAGTGTTTTTTTAAATGTTTGAATGCTTATTATGACTGGGATTTGTTTATTTTTTCTGGTTTATAATGTGTCATTGAGTTTGTACCTCATGTGATCTTTGAGATCGAGTAAAGGTTCTATAATGACTCACGCTTTGGGTACAGTATATTGTGCTTATTTTAGGTCCGAGATGGTTGCTTCCTAGTAGTTAGACCAATTGAAGATTACTGCAGTATTTTTAGTGTAACCTTTAAATGTATTTACATCATGAATTTAATTGTGAGGTCTAATTGAAAGTTATAGTTAGAGCTTGGGAGATACCAAACTAAGCCTGAATGGTAATAAGAAACGACAATTGTCTGCATAGAATTAGCCGGAGAAGCTTACTGTGTCCCAAATTAATATCTTGTGAAGCTTTGATGAAAGTAAGCTTCTAGAAAGAAGAAAAAAAACATGACACTGCTGCAACTAAAGTTGAGTGGAAGCATTATCCGCAACTTGTTGCAACTAAAACATGACACTGCTGCAACTTGTTGTCATTATCACAATATATTATCTCCTTTCTGTTGTTCTTTCATCAACTATTTAAAGTTTTATCCGCAATTGGCACTTGTATTCCTTTCATCTGGAGTTATATTGATCATGAAGTAATATATCAATTGCTTATTCATGTATATATTTTGATCGAAATATGACCGATTAATTATATATGTTGCTCTAGAATGGAAAATATGCCACCTAGGGGAGGTGGAGCAGGTAGATATGTTGGAAAAAGGAATGCAAATCCATTGACATCTCCTCCTGGGTCGAGTCTCACACCTAATCAAACACCATTATCACCTGAATCGTCGGAACCAGAAATGCCACTTTCAGATGCAGCAGTCAACGGGTCAGTACCATCTTCATCTTTTGGGCCTAATGCACCTACATATGAAGTTGGATCAACAAGTTCGTCAAACACAAATAATGGCGCTCATATTCCTGTTGAAATCATTCTTGGAAGGTAGAGTACAGGTATCAATCGTTAATAATACTTTGTTATATCTTGAACTTTATACTTTTAACAGGATTCTAAAATCACACTTCACAAGGTATAATTTTCTATAGGGAAGAAAAATATAGTTATTAATTCATTGCAGTTAATTATATTGAATTGTGTAATAATATAATTATGTTTCTTATTTGTTCAAGTCTGGAGCCGAGTAATGATGTAGCTTGAGGTATCACAAAAATATTCAAGGAAAAACTGGATCACGAAGGACACAACTGGAAATCAGTTACCCCGAAAATAAAGGACTTCTATTGGGAGGAGTTTAAGGTAAAGTTATACTAATTATTAATTCACTAAGACTTCACACACAATATATGCGATATTAATAAGATGTGTTATTTTTCTTTTCATCCGTTTAAATAGAAACGATTCCAATGGGATACTGCAATTGAAGGGGCCATAAAGGATAAGTTTTTGCGCAAATGTGCTGAACGCTACAAGGGCATGTTATCTGAAGCAAGAAAATGTGAGAAGAAGCGCAAAAGTATCCCGGCTTCTGTTTGGAAGAGTTGGAAGCCTCATTGGGAGACTGAGGCTTTTAAGGCCAAGTCTACACAGTGTTCAAGAAATCGACTAAGTGAAAAATGTGGTGAAGGATCTGGCCCTTCACGACACACAGGAGGCTCTAGAACTCACCGAGAATATGCAAGACAACTGGTACACTCATTTTTATTTGTCAAATTATTATTTCTTTCAAGCTGATCTTTGTATAAAAAATGGTAAATGCAATTCAAATTTTAGGCTAAAGAACTAGGACGACCAGCTTATCCACATGAGCTTCTGAAGAAGACGCACATCAAGGCGGACAAGGAGTTTGTGGACCAGAAATCTAAGAGTACATATGTAAGTGCATTGCCAAATTATTTTCAGATTTATGTTGGAAGTTTTGGCTTAAATCAAAGTGAATTTAGAATATTACTTGATGGTTCTGTCTTGGTATGATTACAAATTGTTATTTGTTCGCTCTAGCTTTATTATGATTTTTTTTTTTACTTGAAACAAGAGCAAAATTCAAAAATATATTGTTTCAGAGTGTCTTAACTGCTAGACTGCAGTGTACCATAAGATCAATTGCTTAGATTCAGATAAGATGCAAAACCACTCTAGTACTACCTAAAAAACAACATAAACAGTAGCTTAACGCTTTCCACCGCCTCCACCAAGCTTAGGGCCTTTTGGTGCACCTCCCTTGGACACATTACCCTTCCCTCCAGCTTTCTGTGACTTTGCCATTGTCTCAGCCTTCTTGGCCTTCTTTTCATCCTTGGTCTTCTTGATTCTTTCCTTGATTTCACGTAAAGCAGCCTCCCTGGCAGCATCTCGAACTTCTGGCCTCTCAGTTCTCTTCTTCTGGATAACTTCCAAGGTTGCACCCACAATGGACCTAGAATAAGGCTTCTTTGTGGTGCGTCTCCTCTTCTTAACAGCTTCTTGTGGAGCATCCTTCTTGTGCTGCTTCCTATACATGGTTGTCCATGTAAGCTTGGAAGGCTTCAGGCGGTTATGGAAGTATCTTTTGCATTTTGAGTTGAGAAAAAGGAACACCTGAGAATCTGAACGGATAAATCTGATGCCCCTCCCAGGATATATCTTGGCACCGCTGAAACGGCACAGTTCTGTCTTGAGGACCATGGTTGTTGCTGCAAGCTTCCTCCCTGTGTGTGCGGTACCTTACCTCAATGAATGAAGAGCTTTATTATGATTAATTCCTCGTCTTTGTGAATAAGCACATGCTTTAGCAGATATTATCAAAGCTAAAAGAGAAAGCGCAAAAAAATTAAACAAAACTTCCTAGTTTATCTTTTGATAAGCTATTTTCATAATACAGTACAAATAAAGATATTATCATTAGGTGCTGGCAAATAACTCAGCTAGAGACCTATTTAGCCTATCCTGTTTTGAAATTTTAGTGCAAGCACTATATTTGGTAACTGCTTCTAGTGTGACACTCTGCGTTTACAACATCCTGGGTGTTACTACCATCATCGATGGATTCGAGTGGTTCCTGAATTTCAAAAGAAGAAGAAAAGACATGTACAACGTTAGAAGAATTCTAAATATAAGCTTCAAAACAACTCAAATAAAACACATATTTTGTATTGCGTTTCAATTCGATAGCATCAATATTACCCTCAAATCAAATACCCATAACACAGGAATCAAAACAAAGAGTCAAAACAAAACAGTAAAATGAACTGCTTCTTTCCCTTGCTATTTTACACCAGTTAGATTCCCTAAGCAACAAACTTGATATCGAATTTGTGCGCACCAGCCATTCTTGTCCTATGTCCTATAGACTATTTAGATTCCTTTATAATGGTGTTGTTCGTAAAAGTTATTTCAAATTCTGTGTGAACTGAAAGTAATTGGGGTTAACAACATCTACGCGACCATTAATAATATAGTAGCTCTCATTTGGTTCAAGGTAGCTCTTCCACTATTTCATAAGATTATGGAGGAGAGTTGTTTGGATCTTTGTCCCTATCAAAGAAGCAAAAAGCAGTCGGTCTCATATATAATCAAGAAAAGTAAAGCATACAAAATCAAACTAGCAGTACCTCTTTGTCAACTAATATGATAGTTCTAAAAACACCTTCCTGGGTTGTTTTTTTGTAAGCTCTTACTGAGCCTCTTCGAATTACAAGCTCTTTTATGACCCAAGAGTATTTCTCAAGCTTTCTAATAAGCACGCTTTGTTTTGCTAATTCTACCTCAGACGCTATTTTGATTGAGCCTAAGATAGCCACATGGATGCAGCAAGCAAAGAACAGTAGAACAATAATACCATAGAAAGGTGCCGATTAGAATATACAGTAATGTAACAATTTTAAAGGACTATACAACTTGCGCTGGCAGCAACATCTATTATGAAAGTTGTTGCTCTTCTCACCTATATATGATGTCCATAAAATTTTCTGCATATCTTACACTTCTCATATAGCTGCTCTGCTTGAAACTTATAATGTTCCACCTAATGTCAACATTATTCACACAAAACTATTATATTTGACAAGTTTAGCACTGTTCTTCAATTTAACTACTAGTTTGTGAAGTGCATTGAAATTATATGTTTGCTCCCCTAGTTTCTCTAACTATATCTAAATGGTTTCCTTTCGAGAACACACAGGTGTTAGATAATTGTTGTTAATTCGTGTGGGAAACTACTATTACAACAGTTGGTTGTGTTTCTAAGAAGTGATAGACTGTTTTATGTTGCCTCTATGGATAAGTATCTATAATTGGTTGTATTTCTATGAAGTGATATGCTACTTTATGTTGTATGAAGGATACTATTAGTGGAATGTGTGTGCTTTAAGGATGTATTATTGTCTTTATGTTAGAAATAATGTGAATTTTCTGTTCCATATGTCGTTGGGCTGTTGCCACGCCTTTGTGGGTTGTATTAGTAAACGACGTGAAATTAATTTCTCTGTGAGCTGCAAATTAATCGTTTGTGTTATATCTTGTTGCTTTCAGGATGCCATCATGTCTAAGATAGCATCTACATCACAGCCAGAAGATGAATCCAGTGAGCATCCACCAATTGATTTTTCACAAATTTATATGGAAGAAGTGGGTGCGGCTAAGAAGAAATGCATTTACGGTCTTGGTTCTCAGGCACCTTTCTATGGGAATGTTGGTACATCATCCGGTTCGACATCTCGGCTTCAAAATCTTGACTTTGGTGCTCGGGTCAAAGAATGTGTTGAACATCGCTTAGAAGAAATGAAGGAAGAGTTGAAGCAAGAGATGAGAGAAGCAATGAGAGAAGAATTAAGACAAGAATTGCATGAAGAAATGAGACAGGAGATGCAACAAGA
Source organism: Petunia x hybrida (assembly GCA_037355625.1). Classification (NCBI taxonomy): domain Eukaryota; kingdom Viridiplantae; phylum Streptophyta; class Magnoliopsida; order Solanales; family Solanaceae; genus Petunia; species Petunia x hybrida. The sequence goes on from JBBBVM010000845.1 coordinate 652,993, forward strand.
GGTGCAAGAGCAAGTTGATCAGATACTCCAAGCCCGTCTATCGAGCCTCGTAGCTGGCTTACCTAAACCGTCTACTCGGACATCATATTAATTCCGATATGCGCCATATTAGATTTCTTTTAAGTATTTTTATTTTAGACATTTTACATCGTTTTCCTCATCTTTATGATAGATGTTGATTTATGTTGTTTTTGTTGTCTTTGTGATAGATGTTGTGACTTATTAAATTACTAATATTTTTTGTTTTGTTAGGTCTTCTTTTTTATTTTTAAAAAGTTGTTTTTAATATATATATTCGTTAGCAAATTAAAGTTGCTAATATATTACTAATAAAATACAAATAAATATTACCAACAAATTTAAGATCTGTAATTAACCTTTATGGCAAATTACAAACAATTACTAACCAATTGGTAATGTAATTTAAAAAAATAAATAACCATATTTGCAAACTAACTTAGAATACGTTGGTAAGTTACCAACGAACTATGAACAAAATATTTCCGTAACTAATATTACTAACAGATTACTAAGAAATTTTGAAAAAATTACTATCGTACTTACCAACTAATTTATTACCCGTTAGTACAATTGCTAACGACATACTCACTAATATTTTTTTGGTTACTAAACTGACCAACCGAATACTAACAAAATTTGAATATTGAAGAACTAAATTTACTAATCCATTTTCAATTCGTTAGTAACTTACTAACGGAAGACCAACCGAATTATGGTTAGTAAATTTACCAACGAAAATTTTAGAGTCAAGCCTAAAAAATTACTAACAATTTTTTTTTGTGTTTACCAACCATTTTTTTGTTGGCAAATTTTACCAACCAATATAAATTTGTTGGGAAATTTACCAACGAGCCTTTTAGTGACCGATCAATTTCTGTTAGTAATTAGTTGGTAACCAAATTTGCCAACCAATTTGATCAATTTACTAACCGATATTTTTGTTGGCAATTGAGGTATTTTTTGTAGTGAGGGAATTTCCTCTCTAAACGCGCGATAGAGAGGGATTTCCCTCGCTGCACGCGCCTCGGAAAAAGCTTCGTAGAAAAGCTTTTTCAGCTAGGGAATTCCCTCGCCAACTGCCTAGTAGGCTCCATTTGCAAAAAAATGTGTAAGTGTATACGGCTAGGGAATTTCCTCGCCAATTATAACCTATTAAGTTTAGCATCTTTCTGTTCTTTTCTCTGAACTGGTTCATCCATTTTATTGTGCAGTTTATGCTCTTCATCATTGTGACGTTTGGGTCTGTCCTATGAAAGATCAGTATAGTCCAATTAGGTGAGGAAATTTTCAACATTTGTAGGTAACAAGCATTTATACAGCTTCTGCTCCAAAGCCTTCGAATTCCATTTTATTCCAGATTCCACTACTATATTTTGCATCAACTGAAGCTTCATCTCCTGTTTTGGTGATTCTGCCTTTAGCTTATCAACAAACTGTAGAGAATGAAATAAACTTTACTTATACAAGAGAGGAAAAAAAGTTCCATGTAAGTTTGTGTAGGAGTAATATTATGTTTGAAAAAATGAGTAACTACCTCATTATTCACAGAACATTCAAGAGAGTTTTCATATCTCTTGGTGAACGTAGTTTTCAATTCACGTAATTCTGGCAGGTCTGAAAACCTTGCTGCTGCAAGCATCAAACACGATACAGCTTCTCTGCAATCCTCTGAGCATTCCCTAAAAACAAGAATTGCTAGAACACTTAACAAAAATTCAAGAGTTGGATGACCACTTGATTTTTTAGGGAAAGGGGAATAAAGGGAAAGGAGAAGGGGAGTCGTTACCTGAACGGAGGAGCGATGTTGCCAGTGGGATTGATATGCCGGTGGGAAGGAGATTTTGAGAAAAGGGATTTTTTTTTTTTTTTTTTTTTTTGCTAAGGTTGGGAAAGAAAGAGGGATATGTATAATTTAAAGAAAGAGAAAGAGTAATGAATTTTTTTATGGTTTTGGCTAGGGAGTTCCCTCTCCAAGTGTCTGACACAATTTTTTTTTTAAGTGGCGAGGAAATTCCCTAGCCAAGGAGGTGAGAGAAATTTTTTTTATTTTTTAACTGGCGAGGGAATTACCTAGCCAAGTTAAATTTTTCTTTTTTTAAACTTTTTGGCGAGGGAATTACCTCTCTGGGTGTTCAGAGAGGGAACTCCCTCACTACCTCTTTCCTCGCAGAACGCGCGTTTTCTAGTAGTGCTTATGCCGAAGGTAAGATATGTGAACGTGATAGTCTTATTGATAATAGTGTTTTTGATGGACTAAACCATCAATTATCGGCTTGTATATGTTCATAGTTAGATCTATAAATATCTTTTGTCCGGATATTTAAGTAATTACTAGTTTCTATGTACGTGCATCGCACGTATATCTATAGTCCATTATTAATATGACAATAAGTCATTTTAGTACAATATACTATCTTATTGAATAGATTCTACAAGAATCATGATCTTAAAACAATACAATTCCTCCTACAAAACCATTAAAATATAGCAAAAACGATTGAAAAAATAAAAGTAGCATAAAATCAATATATGCTAAGTCCACATATACAGCTTTGGTGTTTCTATATATAGACTATAAAACCTATTAATATTGCTAAAACTAATATATACAGATGTAATATTTTATTCCTTGGAATAGGGTATACATAGACCGATAGACGTATAGACCAAGATGCTTATCTATATGTAGTATAGTAGTACACATTACAATAATATGTATAATTGTTCATAACAAATACTTAATTAATTAACATCTAATACATGACCCTAAACCAAAACGATCTTCAACTACTAAGAAGGAAAAATAATAGAGAAGGAATAATAACTTTCGTGAAGTTTGCCGAATTATTATGTTCTTTACACAACAGAACCAAAGCTTAAAAAATGATACTCCTTGAAAAATTTACAAAGAAGAATCTGGAATAGAGCTTCTTTTATAGAGTTGCTCTTATAGTTCAAACAATAAAAATTTAAAGAAATGTTGAAGTGTAAGTACCAATGGAAAAAAATTTTACTTTTATATTTATGTAGAATTGAATTCCTATATTTCTACTTAGAATTTTAATTTAAATTCATAAGAATCTTCATCTTAATCCTCTTAAAATAATTATTTTTTACTATCTAATAACCTTTATTATAATGTATAATCAAAAAGTCAGTTTAATAGAAAACCAACGTAATCCATGTTCATAGTTGATTTAGGAAAGGAATGAGCTAGTAATTCCTACGTGGGATAAATTTAGGGATGCAATTTTACTATTATATTAGTTAGTTCCAACTTAAGATAGAAGTATGATTCAGGTTTAATGCAATTTTATTATTTTACCCAATATTATAGCTATATTAAGGGATAAAAAAGTCGTTCACATTTATCTATTGGTGCTTTTATAATAATACAAATAGATAGATATAGATAGATTATAGCATGGTGCTATTATAGAAAACATAAATTTTAATTAAAGTAACATTTTTATTTTATTATAATTTTAACGTAACATAGAAAATTGAATTCAAAGATAACTTAATTTTTATAATAAAATATTATTAAATGATGACCTTTATAGAGATATCTGATTATTTTAACATTATTACCTTGCTAAATCCTTTTGATCAATTAAAGGAGCAGTTCTTTTAATGAAACCCCAATGTGCCTTAGAGAGTCGAATGTTCTGATCTCCTCTGTGCCTTAGAGAGTCGAAAATGTTCTCATTAAATGTCAATGGTAAGAACAAGGAAAAAGAAAAGGAAGAGACATAGAGTTGAAAAAATTCAAGCAATTTTGCTCTACGACTATTTCAGATGTAAATAGGTTCTTTAAACTAAGATTTCTTTATCATGTATAAACCGTGAAATTACTGAAGTTGCATAAGTTTGAGGTCATGTTTAGAGTCTATGAGCCTGTTTGAGATTGCTGCAAAAAAACTGCTTATTTTGAGAAGTACTTTTGCCATAAGTACTTTTCAAAGAATTACTTTTAGAGAATAAGCAGTTTGTGTTTGGACAACTCATTAGAGAAGTACTTTTGATAAATATTTTGTGTTTGGATAATCTTTACGAAAAGTACTTTTGAGTGTTAAATTACGAAAAGGACATTCAAGTTCATTTTACATTTGGATTAATAGAAACAAAAAAGTAATTTAAATATTTATCATAAATGACTTTAATTTAAAAAAAATTATTTAGTTAAAATGTAAAACATAAAGTAAAAGATATAGATTTAAGCTATCGAACAACATAAAATATAATTAAATCAAAGTGACATAGAAATTTCTAGTAATTACTTACTTTTAAAAGATGATTTAAAGAATATGAGATCCTATATACGGTTGATAGAAATACCTAGAAATAAAAATTGTTCCTGAGAAGAAGAGGATTTGTAAAAGTATATAGTAGGGAAAAAAATAAAAATAAAAAAGAAATATAATTTTATTTTGACAGAGATATGTTCAATTAATGAGGGATAATTTGATAAATATGAATTTTTAGTAAGGATAATTTTGTCTTGAAAAAATTAATAAACTGCTTCTACTTCTGGGAAGAAACATATATTTGTAGCTTCTTCCCAACAGCAGAAAAACTGCTTCTGATTCTACCTAAAAATACATTTTTTTGTTGCCAAACACCTCAAAATTCTTTAAAAAAAAAAAAATAAAAAAATAAAAAAATAAAAAAATAAATTGGAGAAGCAATGCCAAACAGGCTATATGTCATATTGGAACAGTTTACAGTCTATAAATGTTTAAACTCTTATACATACTCCTATTTCTTACTGTTTGCCTACGATTACGTTCTTTCGAGGATTTTTTGTTACTAACATCAATTATAATCCTATGTGGTATTTAAATCCAAAGCAAACTTGCTCCCTCTCTTTAACTTGAGATGATGCTAGAACACGAAAGGAATAGTGCTAGGTAGCTAGAGTGAGTCTCACTCTAGCTACCTAGCACTATTCCTTTCGTGTTCTAGCATCATCTCAAGTTAAAGAGAGGGAGCAAGTTTGCTTTGGATTTATTCAAAATTGAAGTGGTTCATCTTTTTCAAAAGTTTCAATTCCACATCAAATAAAAATCCTTTTGGATCAATTATTCTTATAATTCAATTTGATCAATCATAGTCAGTTAGACTCAGTGATTACTCGTTTTTTCAACATTTCTCTACTAACCCAGTGTTTGTCTGTATCTTCACATGTCAAGTCATGCTATGCCCCTAGAGATATCACAACCAGAGTTTGTGGGTCGTTGGTTAGAAAAGGAAATGTGAATCAACTAGTCTAATTTAAAATTGTGCTTCACTCGCTTTCAAAAAGAGTAATGCAATTAATTCTACTTAAGCAGTTCGCGGATAGATATTTATCACAAATTTCAAGTTAATTTTTAATGAATTCTAATCATAAAGTATGGTGATTTGACCAATTGGTCACAATTCTAAACATGTAAATGATATTTTAAAAATAAAGAAATGAGTCTCTGAATTTGGTCTGAAAATTAGATGCATTATATTATGTCATGTGCTTTCTTTAATTGCATTGTATATTTGTATCATAATTAACTATCAGTTTTGATAAAAGTAAACTTTTTATGTAAATTACTTTTATATATATATATATATATATATATATATATATATATATATATATATATATATATAATAAGTTTTTATGCCATCAAAATAGCGACGGACTTTTATTTGACGATGTAAATAACACGATATCAAACCTTAAATTTAAATATATCTCTGCTTCCAGCTAGAGGCGGACCTATGGTGCACCCGGTGACGTTCGACAAAAATTATATATATATATATAGGTATAAATACCTCAAAAATTGGATAGATGTGTTATTAGGCACCCTGAATAATTAGCATATGTATGTTAAATTTAAGGCAGAATACATAGATGGCCCCCTGAAGTTGTATCCAATTCCTATATGGACACTTCAACTTACCTAGTGACCAACTAGACACCTCATGTCGTCCCCAGTATGTCTCGTAAATCCCTTAAGGTGACATGGCAAATATAGTGTATTTCACATCATTTTGAGCGCGTGAGTTGTGTTTTTTTGTGTTTTCTCTTTTTCTTTTTAGTTAAAATTGCTTTTATGTGGGTTCCACTACATTTTTCATTTCTTTCATAATATTTTTCACTTTCTTCTCCAATAAAAATATGTTTCCTCAACCCACACCAATGGCTCCACCACCTTCCGCTAGAAACTCACTAGCCAACTCAATCCATTGGCAAGATAAAATTTTCACCACCACCGGAATTAGTGATTTTTGTTGGATAAATCACCACCACCACCAAATTCAGACAAGTTTTGATCAGTAAAAGAAAATTTCGTCGGTTTAATTCCTCCGCATAGTTGATCAATTGGGTCCTACACATCTATACCACATTCTTCATTTTCCAGCCAGAATCACCGCAACGCCGCCAAAGTCACACTTTAGCAATCACTTTGTTGAAAAATGAGTTTTGAAGATGACAAAGGACCTGGTGCTAAGTGGACTACGAAAAGGTTCACAGTTGAGTTGAGAAGACTGAGCTGTTCAACAGGATAATCAAGTCAGAGTTGAAAAAGGAGAAAGAGAACAGTTGGAGTCAAAGTTCCAATCCTACCGGAAAAAGAAGTAGCTTGTGACGGTGCTGATATAGACGCGGTTCCTAAGCAGAAAAGGATTGAAAACTAAGGCAAATTAATTTAGGTTTTAAATAAGGCAATATGGGGAAACCTTGTATGAAACGGATTCCAAAGTAGAAAAGAAGTTCTAAACTTAGTTAGATCCGACTAAGTCAAACTCCTATATATAAAAGTTAATTTGGCCAGAATTGATTACGCACTCAAGACATCTCAACAGAGCAAATCAAGAACAAACTGATCGTGAGAAGTATTGTGTGCAAGAACAAAGGCTGAGCAATAGAACCTTACGAAGGAGCAGTTTTATAGTTAAGTCTGTTGTTTTAGTTTTTGTTATAGGCTATCGAGTTGTAATCTATCAGCTTGTTAAGAAGCCTATAGTAGAGGTTACTCTTTGGTGAAGTAGAGTCAACCTTACAAGCTAACGTGTGGCTTGGAAGGTTCTAGGTACTAGGGAGCTCTAGCTCCTTGATTACATTACGTTGTAGTCTAAAATTTGCTCGGGTTTTCCTTTAGTGGAAGAGTTGAAATCCCAAGAGTTTGGGTCGTGGTTTTGATCCCTTGAGCAAGGATTTTTCCACGTAAAAATCTTTGTGTTATTTACGTTCCGCTTTAAGTTTAAGTTTCAGAGATAGGTGAAACTTGCAAGGAACCTGGTTCTTTGTAAATTAGGCGATAAAAGTTAAAGGCAAGTTTTAGGAATTTAAAAATCGGGTAAGGACACTATTCACCCCCCCTCACAGGTGCACCAAGTGGTATCAGAGCATGTTCTCTCGAATAAAGATTAACATCTTGAGAAGGATCAGAACAATGAGTGCACCACCGATCATAACCGAAGGACAATCTGTCAACAGGCCTCCTCAGTTCAATGGCCAATATTATGGATGGTGGAAAGGCAGAATGGAAGATTTCATTCAAGCTGAAGACTTTCAGCTATGGACCTCTTATTCCCAGCAAAACTGTCGGACAACCACCCAATCAACAAACAGTTCCCAAAGAGATATCGGAGTATACTGATGCTGATTTTAAGATAGTTGAGAAGAATGCCAAAGCTAAGAGGCTCATCATATGTGGACTTGGCCCTGATGAATACAATAGAGTTTCTTCATACAAGACTGCCAAAGAAATTTGGGATGCTCTACAAATTGCTCATGAAGGAACCTCGCGCCTAAAGAAGTCAAGGATCCAGATGCTGAAGAGAAAGTTCGAGTTATTTGCTATGGGAGAATCTGAGTCTATCCAGGACATGATGACCAGGTTCACAATCATAACGAATGAGATGAAGTCATTGGGTATGATTCTGACCAATGAAGATTTAGTAGAAAAGATTATCAGGATTCTACCAGATGCATGGGAGTCAAAGGTTACAGCTATCATTGAGTCAAAAGAATTGGATAAGATTGAGTTGGATGAGCTTGTTGGTAGTCTGAAAACCCACGAACTAATGAAACAGTCAAGAATCAAGGTAGAACCTAAGAAAGAGAAGAACCTAGCTCTTGAGGCGACTGGAGGTTCTAAGTATGAAGTTTCTGAGCATGAGATGGGTTTGGTCAATGCAGTTTGAAAGTCCTTAAGTTTTGAAAAAAGAAGAACCAGAGCCACTCCTGCCATGAACAACATAATTGACAGTCCTGACTACTCAGGGTGTTTCAAGTGTAACAAGAAGGATCATGCCATAAAGGACTGCCCATTGTGGGACATTGAGTGGAAAAGATCTGGGGCTTCAAAAGAGAATAAACCTAAGAAGACCAAACGTCCACCTAACTTCATAGCATTAAGGAGAAAGAAGAAAGAGGCCTTTTATGCAACATGGGGACCTTCTGAAAGCGAAAGTGATGAAGAAGAAGAAGATCCAGAAGATGACTCTCCATTGGCTCTGATGGCTGATGATGAACCTTCCACTGACGATCCACCTGAGGTAAGTCTCGATGAACTAAAAACTAGACTTCATACTTGCTCCCGTAGGGAATTGAATCTGCTTGCTCCGACTTTAATTGAAGGCATTGAAAATTTGAGGACTGAGAAGGAACTAATACTTTCTGAGAAGGACCAACTAATTTCAGTTGTGTCTGATTTTTAAATGAAAAATAAAAACTTGGAAAAAGCTAAAACTGATCTTAAAAAGGATTTAACTGCTAGTGAAGCTCAAGTTTTGGAACTAAAACAGAAAGTCTCAGCCCTTGAATTTGAAAGTCGCCAATTAAAGGAACAAGTACTTAGTGAGAAAAAGAAAGTTTCTGAACTCGAACTTGAAAATCAAAAACTGAAAGAAGTATCTGGTAAGCAAGGAGTTGGTGAGACTCAAATCAACCTTTTAGCTGAGCTGAAAAAGAAAAACCAAGTTCTACATCAGGAAACTGAGAAGAACCAAGTTCTTCAGGAAAAGGTTGAAAAAGCTAACTCTGAACTCACCAGACTCACTAAATGGAAGAAGTCTTCTGAAGCTTTAAATTGGTTGCATGAGAATCATAATAGAGGTAAAACTGGACTAGGACATAGGAAACATTTACCTGCTTGGAACCCTAATAGTAAATATGTAGGACTTCCTTGCAACAAACTCTCCTTCTTGTATGGTAAGACTGGTCATATTAAAAATGAATGCAGCGTTGCAAAAGGAGCAGTGATAAAGAATAAAAAATCAGTTTTACCTTACTGGGCTAGAAAAGATTTAATTCATCCATTCGATAACAAAAAGGGACCCAAGCTTGTCTGGGTTCCTGTTACTAACCCTTGATTTTCTTTTGCAGGCTGGAGTGAGATGGAACAACCCAAGCTGGATTCTTGATAGTGGGTGCTCCAGGCATATGACAGGAGATAGAAGAAACTTTCTCTCACTCGCAGCATTTCAAGGGGGTAGTGTGGCTTTTGGAGGAGGCAAGAGCGGTGAAATTGTTGGTATTGGAAAAGTTGGGAGATCCATCAATCATGCTATTGACAATGTACTCTGTGTGGATGGATTGAGGCACAATCTTCTAAGTATCTCTCAACTATGTGATAGAGAAAATCTAGTGAGTTTCACATCTGTAGGTTGCACTGTAAAGAACCTGCAGACTGGTAAAGTGATAATAGAAGGGAAACAAGCAAATAATGTGTACAAGGCTATATTAGGTTCTCTTCCTGAAAATAATTTGACTTGTCTGGATGAAACTGGTGCTTCCATTGATGAGACTAAGCACAGAGGGATGATTGGTTTGCTGCTGTATTTAAATGCAAGTCGTCCAGACATTGATTATAGTGTGGGGTTGTGTGCAAGGTTCCAGTCAAAACCAAAGGAGTCACACTTAACTGCAGTCAAGAGAATCTTGAGATATTTGAAAGGAACTCAGGATCTTGGATTATGGTACCCAAAAGGTGGAAGTTTTGATTTTATTGGGTATGCAGATGCTGACTATGCTGGTCACTTGGTTGATAGGAAAAGTACATCTGGGATGGCACACTTTCTAGGTCCTTGTTTAGTTTCATGGGCTACGAAGAAGCAGAATTCAGTGGCATTATCTACAGCTGAGGCTGAATATATACCAGCTGCTTTGTGTTGTTCACAGCTATTATGGATCAAGCAGCACTTGGAGGACTTTGGAATTAAGTGTGGACCAGTTCCAATCTTTTGTGACAATACCAGTGTAGTCAATATAGCCAAGAACCTGGTCCAGCACAAGAGAACTAAGCATATTGATATTAGGCATCACTTTTTAAGGGATAATGTTGAAAAAGGCCTAATTACTATGAACTTTTGCAGGACTGAGGATCAAATTGCTGATATCTTCACTAAGGCATTGAACAGGGTACAATTTGAAAAGAACAGACTTGATTTAGGGATGACCAAGATACACTGAACAAGCCAGCACCTAGTTCTCCAAATAATTGGCTAGAGAAGTTTCCTTGTTTTACCTAGCTTAACTTTGTTTAGTTGATTCTAAATATGAAACTTAATTGTTTTGCTTGCTAACCTGTTTGGAACCTGTTTTCATGACTTAGATACTGGCAAAATTTTGAATAAAGGATATCATTGAAGAAATTGGTGCATGGACATTCAGGTACACATTCTATTTTACTTACTGAGTATAATACTTGTCTTACGTGGCCAATCTGTTACCAATTATCCTCACTTGGCACCAGATTAGTGGTAGATATTTAAAATTCAAACTCTTTGAACCGGCTGGTCAGCTCCTAGACGTAATAATACTGTAACAGCTTTTTCACATCCCATCACCCGTTCCCCTTCCCGATACACCTTATAACCTTCTCTATACCATTAAGCATTAGAGATACATTGTTTCTATCGGTGCTAAAGACTGAAAAATTCTCTCTAGACAATTTCTTTCATTCTCTCTCTAAGAAAATCACAACACTCTGTAACAATGTCGACTGGTTCTAAAATTGACTCACAACCCTCCTCTCCTAAACCCAAAATTTCTAAACAAAATCAAAAGGCAAAGCAACTAGCTGCAAGTCGCTCCGTAGCAGTGGCGAAAAAGTTCGCAAAATTGAGGCAGAAGAAGTTGGAAGAGGCAACTAGTAAGGGGGAAAGTGTTTCAGTGACTGGTACGGAAGAAGGGGCCGTCGAAACTATTCAAGAAAGTCGCCAAGAAACTGAAAAGGTAAACTCCAGTTCTCCTACAGGTACGATTATTGTAGAAGCTAGTTTACCTTCTGAGCCTGTAGATTTAGAAGAGCATGTAGTGGCTGAAGTTAGTGAAAAGGAGAGGGTGGTTGTAGAAAATCCTGAAAAAGAAAAAGTTGTTGAAACAGGGGTTGGTTTAGTTGAAAAAGAAACTGAAAAGACTGCCGAGGAACCTGTTCCTGAGACAGTTCCTGAGGTGGAAAAGACCATTAGTAACAAGGGAGAAGAAAAATCTGCTGAACCTACCAAGGAACCTGAGAAAGAACCTGGTTCGTTCTCTGGTTCTGTGGCAGGTGATGATACAGATCTAAGGGAAATTGATGATTATGTGGAAGAGAATGTAGAGGGTATAGGCTTTACTGAACCTTTGAATGTTGTGTTTCCTGAGGCTAATCCCACTCCTCAAGCTAGTGAAGGTTCCTCCAGTGAAACTGATGTTGTGGAGGTGGAGGAATAGAGGAGATTGGGTAAAAGGCCTGTAATTCAGGAACAGGAAAAAATCGTGAAGAAACAAAGGTTGGTGAAGGGAGGAGAACTTGTGGGTAGTTCTAAAGTTGGAAGTTCTGGTGATGCTGAGGGTATGGGAGAAAGCAGTAGAAAGACAGTGAGTCATGCTAGGAGACCTGCTACTCGAGGTTCTGTTAGAGAGCAGCAGGGGAGGATTGTGGAGGAACCTAAAGTTCGTAGGAGAGGTTCAAAGACAAAGTTGGTGACTGGTGATGACAAGGAAGACAAGAAGAGGAGAGTGACTTACTTTAGAGGTCTGCCATTGGTGAAGGGTAAAATTCTCACTGACCTAGAGCTGGAGGGGATGACTTAGCTTGGTGCTAAGCTGAATGCTCAGGGTTGGTTGCATTTGTTTAGTGACCAAACCAGATGATGTTTGGCAATATTAGCCTATTTTACCTTAATATTTCCTCACATTTTGATACGTTATTCGCCCACTGCACGAAATAATTGTGATTGTTGCGCTCACTTATTGTGTTTGTGATTTTAGGAATGATTTGGATGAATACGAGTGCAAACGGAGCGAAGATGGATATAAACGAGCAAGAGTTGATGAACTTAGCCAATTGTGGGATATAGCATTAGAAGGCAAAGCTATGGAGCAAGCTATGGATCTGTCACAACTTTAGACTTCCAAAAGCCATAAGCCATGCGACACATGGGCTATAGCGCACGATTTCCAAAAGCCATGAGACATGCGAAGCTTACCCTGTGGCTTTTAGTTCAGCGACCCCAACTTTTCCAGCTTAGTTTAGGCTTTGATTTAACTTATCCTAGCACTTTGTAAACACTATAAATAGCTATTAATTTCGTTTTAGTAGGGGAGTCGAATTTTTGGAGCAAGTTTTGGAGTTCCTAACACATTGAACCAAGGGTTTAATTCCTTTACTTCATCTATTACAATCTTTCATATTTCTTCCATGAATTCTTATGTTGTTATTATGAGTAGCTAAACATATCGTTCTAGGGTTAGAGCAAATATATGAAGGTTGATGTTTGAAAGTTGATTTCTTCCTATTGATTTACCATTACAGATTGTTTATTCTTTCTTGAGCCTAATTGTTTGGTTATTGAGGCCTGATAATTGAACACTATCTACGGTTTACAAGTTGAACTCGACAGAGGGAACTTGTGAACGCACATAAGAAAGAATAGGGCTTGATTGTGAACCTGGGCATCAGGGAATTGATTTGCGGGTAGGATAGACATATACCTATTCACCTTGCTTAGCTAAATGCAGAGTTCTTTAATGCATACATGTGATTTAATTCCATAGAAATATAGGCGTTAGAGTAGCTTGCATAGACTCGTGAAGAATCGACAGGTTTTCACGAATATAATTAACCTGTTAGTTAGCAATCTAGGAAATCAAGAAGTAGAATCAACTGTGTTGAAGGATAAGTTTTGAAGATGACAAAGGACCTGGTGCTAAGTGGACCATGAAAAGGTTCACAGTTAAAGGAATAAGACCAGCTTTTCAACGAGCTAATCTAGTCAGAGCTGAAGAAGGAAAGAAGAGAATAGCTGGAGTCAAAGTTCCAATCCTACCGGAAGTAGAAGAAGCTAAAGGCGGTGCTGAGAAGGACACGGTTCCTAGTCGAAAAAGGATTGGAAACTTGAGGCAAACTAACTTAGGTTTTAAATAAGGAAATGGGTAACCTTGTTTAAACTGATTTCAAAGAGGAAAAGGATTCCTAAACTTAGTTGGATCCAGCTAAGTCTAGTTCCTATAAATACAAGTTAGTTTGGCCAAATTAAAAACGCACAAAAGACATCTCAAGAGAGCATATCAAGTACAATCAGATCGTGAGAAGCTTTGTGTGCAAGAACAAAGGCTGAGCAGCAGAACCTTACGAAGGAGCAGATTCATAGATAAGTCTGTTGTTTTAGGTTCTTTGTTATAGGCTATTGAGTTATAATCTATTCGCTTGTCTAGAAGCATTAAGTAGAGATTACTTTTGAGGTTAAGTAGAGGTAACCTTACCAGCTAACGTGTGGCTGTGAAGGTTCTAGGTACTAGGGGGTTCTAGTTCCTTGATTACATTACGTTGTAGTCTAAAACTTGCTCGGATTTTCCTTTAGTGGAAGAGTTGAAATCCCAAGAGTTTGGGTCGTGGTATTTTATCCCTTGAGCAAGGATTTTTCCACGTAAAAATCTCTGTGTTCTTTACGTTTCCGCAATTTGTTTAGTTTCAGAGATAGGTGAAACTAGCAAGGAACCCGGTTCTTTGTGAGTTAGGCGCAGAAAGTTAAAAGCAAATTTTAGAATTTGAAAATGGGGTAAGGACACTATTCACCCCCCCCCCCAGTGTCTTGCGAAGGTGCACCAAGTGCAACAAGTGGTATAAGAGCAGGTTCTCTCGAAAAAAGATTAACATCTTGAGAAGGATCTGAACAATGAGTGCACCACCGATAATCACTGAAGGACAATCTGTCAACAGGCCTCCTCAATTCAATGGCCAATACTATGGATGGTGGAAAGTAGAATGGATGACTTTATTCAAGCTGAAGACTTTCAGCTATGGATCATCACCAAGGATGGACCTCTTGTCCCATGCAGAACTGTTGGACAGCCACCTAATGAGCAAACTGTTCCCAAGGAGATATCTGAATACACAAATGCTGATTTCAAGATGGTGGAGAAGAATGCAAAAGCTAAAAGGCTCATCATATGTGGACTTGGTCCTGATGAATACAACAGAGTTTCTTCATACAAGACTGCCAAAGAAATTTGGGATGCTCTACAAATTGCTCATGAAGGAACTTCACGTGTAAAGAAGTCAAGGATCCAGATGCTGAAAAGAAAGTTCGAGTTGTTTGCTATGGGTGAATCTGAATCTATCCAGGATATGATGACCAGGTTCACAATTATAACGAACGAGATGAAGTCACTAGGTATGGTTCTAACTAATGAAGATTTGGTCGAAAAAGTGATCAGGATTCTACCTGATTCATGGGAATCAAAGGTTACAGCTATCATTGAGTCCAAGGAACTGAACAAGATTGAACTAGATGAACTCGTTGGTAGTCTGAAAACCCATGAGCTTATGAAACAGTCAAGGATGAAGGTGGAACCCAAGAAGGAGAAGAACCTAGCTCTAGAGGCAACTGGAGGTTCTAAGTATGAAGTATCTGAGCATGAGATGGCTTTAGTCAATGCAGTACGAAAAACCTTAGGCTTCGAAAGAAGAAGAACCAAAGCCACTCCTGCCAAGAACAACATAATTGAAAATCCTGACTACTCAGGGTGTTTTAAGTGTAATAAGAAGGATCATGCTATAAAGGACTGCCCATTGTGGGATATTGAGTGGAAAAGGTCTGGGGGTTCAAAGGAGAATGTACCTAAGAAGAATAAACGTCCTCCCAACTTCAGAGCATTAAGGAGAAAGAAGAAAGAGGCGTTCTATGCAACATGGGAACCTTCTGAAAGCGAAAGTGATGATGAAGAAGAATAACTAGAAAACGACTCTCCTTTGGCACTGATGGCTGATAATGAACCTTCGATTGATGATACACCTGAGGTAAGTCTCGACGAACTGAAAACTAGACTTCATACTTGTTCTTCTAGGGAATTGAATTTGCTTGCCCTGACTTTAATTGAAGAGATTGAAAATCTGAGGTCTGAGAAGGAACAAGCACTTTCTGAGAAGGACCAACTAATGGCAGTTGTGTCTGATTTTTCAATGAGAAATAAAAACTTGGAAAAAGCTAAATCTGATCTTAAAAAGGATTTAACTGCTAGTGAAGCTCAAGTTTTGGAACTAAAACAGAAAGTCTCAGCCCTTGAATTTGAAAGTCGCCAATTAAAGGAACAAGTACTTAGTGAGAAAAAGAAAGTTTCTGAACTCGAACTTGAAAATCAAAAACTGAAAGAAGTATCTGGTAAGCAAGGAGTTAGTGAGACTCAAATCAACCTTTTAGCTGAGCTGAAAAAGAAAAACCAAGTTCTACATCAGGAAACTGAGAAGAACCAAGTTCTTCAGGAAAAGGTTGAAAAAGCTAACTCTGAACTAACCAGACTCACTAAATGGAACAAGTCTTATGAAGCTTTAAATTGGTTGCATGAGAATCATAATAGAGGTAAAACTGGACTAGGACATAGGAAACATTTGCCTGCTTGGAACCCTAATAGTAAATATGTAGGACTTCCTTGCAACAAACTCTACTTCTTGTGTGGTAAGACTGGATATATTAAGAATGAATGCAGTGTTGCAAAAGGAGCAGTGATAAAGAATAAAAAATCAATTTTACCTTACTGGGCTAGAAAAGATTTAATTCATCCATTCGATAACAAAAAGGGACCCAAGCTTGTCTGGGTTCCTGTTACTAACCCTTGATTTTCTTTTGCAGGCTGGAGTGAGATGGAACAACCCAAGCTGGATTCTTGATAGTGGGTGCTCCAGGCATATGACAGGAGATAGAAGAAACTTTCTCTCACTCGCAGCATTTCAAGGGGGTAGTGTGGCTTTTGGAGGAGGCAAGAGCGGTGAAATTGTTGGTATTGGAAAAGTTGGGAGATCCCTCAATCATGCTATTGACAATGTACTCTGTGTGGATGGATTGAGGCACAATCTTCTAAGTATCTCTCAACTATGTGATAGAGGAAACTCGGTGAGTTTCACCTCTGTAGGTTGCATTGTGAAGAACCTGCAGACTGGTGAAGTGATAATCGAAGGGAAACGAGCTAACAATGTGTATAAGGCTACATTAGGTTCTCTTCCTGAGAATAATTTAACTTGTCTGAATGTGCTGGAGAATGATAGTCAGTTGTGGCACAAGAGACTAGGACATGCAAGCTTGACTCAATTGAATAAGTTGGTGTCAAAGGACCTGGTTCGTGGAATGCCAAGCAAGAGGTTCAATGACATCAAGATTTGTGATGCTTGTGTGAGGGGGAAACATGTAAGATCTTCATTCAAGTCAAAGAAAGTGGTTAGTACTTCCAAACCACTTGAGTTGGTTCACATGGACTTGTGTGGACCAATGAGGGTAAGGAGCAGAGGAGGTAAGAGGTTCGTAATGGTAATAGTTGATGACTACTCTAGATACACATGGACCTTGTTCCTCAGATCTAAAGATGAAGCATATGATATGTTCGAGGACTGGGTCAGAGTCAATCAGAAGAAACTGGGGGTTCAACTAGTGAGTATAAGGTCTGACCATGGTACAGAATTTGAGAATGCTAAGTTTGCAGAATATTGTAATAAACATGGTGTGGATCACAACTTCTCTGCACCAAGGACCCCTCAGCAGAATGGTGTAGTTGAAAGGAAGAACAGGTCCTTGGAGGACATGGCTAGAACTATGTTGTTGTCAAGCGGTCTATCGAAGAATTTTTGGGCTGAAGCTGTCAACACCGCTTGCTACTTGCTGAATCGCTGTTCTATCTATCCTCTGTTAGAGAAAACTCCCTATGAGCTGATTAGAGGCAGGAAACCTAATATTGCACATCTCAGAGCTTTTGGGTGCAAGTGTTTCGTGCATAACAATAGAAAAGAACCTCTAGGGAAGTTTGATGCTAGAAGTGATGAAGCCATCTTCTTGGGATATTCTTCACAAAACAAAGCTTATAAAGTGTTCAACAAGAGAACCATGACTGTAGAAGAAAGTGTGCATGTGGTATTTGATGAATCTGAAAATGTTACAAACAGACAAGAAGATGATGATCAGGAGATTGGTCTTACAAGAGATGAACCTGCTGAAGACCCTGAGAATTTGAATGGAGTTAAAAGTAATCAGGACGATAAGGATCAAACTCAGGGGGAACTAGAAGGCAATCATACAGGGGGAACTAAAGAGCAAGATGAAGAAGAATTAGATGGCACAGATCATCCTGGAAACGACACTCAGCAGATTCAGCCTAAACCTTGGAGGTATCAAAGTTCTCATCCACTGGAGAACCTCATGTCTGATCTGAATACTGGAGTTGTTACTAGAAGAGCATAAAAAAACTTCTGTGCATTCTTTGCGTTTCTGTCCTCAATAGAACCAAAGAATGTACGTGAAGCACTTGAGGATCCAGACTGGGTGATTGCTATGCAAGAGGAACTTCATCAGTTTGAATGAAGCAAGGTATGGCACCTGGTCCCTCGACCAACGGATAGGTCCGTCATTGGTACTAAATGGGTCTTTAGAAACAAACTGGATGAACATGGCATAGTAACAAGGAACAAGGCAAGACTGGTGGTTCAAGGTTATAGTCAAGAAGAAGGAATCGATTATGATGAAACCTTTACACCTGTTGCTAGAATGGAGGCCATTAGGATGCTTATTGCTTTTGCAGCTTACATGGAGTTTAAGCTGTATCAGATGGACGTGAAGAGTGCATTCCTTAATGGTTGTTTAAATGAAGAGGTGTATGTGGTTCTACTACCTGGCTTTGAAAGTACAGAGTTTCCTGATCATGTCTACAAACTTGACAAAGCACTATATGGGTTGAAACAGGCTCCTAGGGCTTGGTATGAGAGATTGTCTGGGTTCTTATTGAAGAATGGGTTTACAAGAGGTAAAATAGACAATACCTTATTTTTAAGGAAGAAAGCCAAGGACCTGCTGATTGTTCAAGTGTATGTAGACGACATCATCTTTGCTACAAATGAGAACCTTTGCAAGGAGTTTGCCGACCTGATGGGAAGTGAATTTGAGATGAGTATGATTGGTGAGCTAAATTTCTTCTTAGGCTTACAAATCAAGCAATCTCAGGAAGGCACAATGATCCACCAGCAAAAGTACATCAAAGAGCTTTTAAGGAAGTATGATATGAAGTCTGCTAGGGATATGAACACACTCATTACTCCTGGAACGAAGATAGATCTGGATGAAACTGGTGCTTCCATTGATGAGACTAAGCACAGAGGGATGATTGGTTCGCTGCTGTATTTAAATGCAAGTCGTCCAGACATTGTTTATAGTGTGGGGTTGTGTGCAAGGTTCCAGTCAAAACCAAAGGAGTCACACTTAACTGCAGTCAAGAGAATCTTGAGATATTTGAAAGGAACTCAAGATCTTGGCTTATGGTACCCAAAAGGTGGAAGTTTTGATCTAATTGGGTATGCAGATGCTGACTATGTTGGTCACTTGATTGATAGGAAAAGTACATCTGGGATGGCACACTTCCTAGGTCCTTGTTTAGTTTCATGGGCTAGAAAGAAACAAAATTCAATGGCATTATCCACAGCTGAAGCTGAATATGTAGCAGCTGCTTTATGTTGTTCACAGTTATTATGGATCAAGCAGCAGCTGGAGGACTTTGGAATCAAGTATGGACCAGTTCCAATCTTTTGTGACAATACCAGTACAGTCAATATTGCCAAGAACCCGGTCCAGCACAAGAGAACAAAGCACATTGATATTAGGCATCACTTTTTAAGGGACAATGTTGAGAAATGCCTAATTACTATGAACTTTTACAGGACGGAGGACCAAATTGCTGATATCTTCACTAAGGCATTGAACATGGTACAATTTGAAAAGAACGGGCTTGAGCTAGGGATGACCAAGATACAGTGAACGAAGCAGCACCTGGTTCTCCCAATGATTGGCTAGTAAAGTTTTCTTGTTTTACTTTGCTTAACTTTGCTTAGTTGATTCTACTATGAAACCTTAATTGTTTTGCTTGCTAAACTGTTTGGAACCTGTTTTCATGACTTAGATACTGGCAAATTTTTGAAATCTAGGATATAATTGAAGAAACTGGTGCATGGACATTCAAGTACACACTCTATATCACTTACTGACTATAACGTTGTCTTACGTGCCCTAATCTGTTACCAATCACCCTCACTTGGCGCCGGAATAGTGTAAGCTTTAAAAATTCAAATTCTTTGAACCTTGATGGCGTCAGCTCCTATGCGTCATAATGAAAAGCAGCTTTTTCCAATCCCATCAACCCGTTCCCCTTCCCGATAAACCTAAACTCTTCTCTATTCCACTATTTGATCAAGAAACATTGTTTCTATCGGTTGAAAGGTTAAAACTCACTCAAATTATTTTCTCTCTCTAAAAAAAACACAATTCTCTGTCAAGAAATAAAATGTCGACCAGTTCCAAAGTAGATTCTCAACTCTCCTCTCCAAAACTCAAAATTTCTAAACTAAATCAAAAGGCAAAGCAACTAGCCGCGAGTCATTCAGTGGCTATGGCGAGAAAGTTTGCAAAATTGAGACAGAAGAAGTTGTCGGAGGAAGCAACTAGTAAGGGGGAAGTGTTCCAGAAACTGGTACGGAGGAAGGGATCATTGAAGCGACTCAAGAAATCGTCCAAGAAACTAAAAAGGTAAACCCTAGTTCTCCTACTGGTACTGTAGTTGTCGATACTAGTGTACCCTCTATGCCTGTAGTTTTAGGAGAACAAGCTAATAAGGAAATAGGAGATAAGGAGGAGGTAGTTGTAGAAAATCCTGAAAAAGTTGTCGAAACGGAGGTTGTTGTTGTGGTCACTAAAGAAACTGAGAACATAGTTGAGGAACCTGTTCCTGAGACAGTTCCTGTGGTGGAAAAGGCTGTTAGTGACGAGAGGAAAAATTTGTTGAACCTGCTAAAGAACCTATGAAAGAACCTGGTTCGTTCTCTGGTTCTGTGGCAGGTGATGACGCAGATCTGAGAGATATTGATGATTACGTGGAAGAGAATGTAGAAGGTGTAGGTTTTACTGAGCCTTTGGATGTTGAGTTGCCTGAGCCCAATCCCACTCCTCAAGCCAGTGAAGGTTCCTCCAGCGAGACTGATGTTGTGGTGGTGGAGGAACAGAGGAGGTTGGGAAAAAGGCCTGTGGTTCAGGAACAGAAACAGACAGTGAAGAAAAGAAGGTTAGTGAAGGGAGGAGAATTTGTAGGTAGTTCCAAAATTGGTAGTTCTTGAGATGAAGAGGGGATGGGAGAAAGTAGTAAAAAAACAGGGAGTCATGTGAGAAGACCTGCGACTCATGGTTCTGTGAGAGAGCAGCAGGAAAAGATTGTGGAGGAACCTGAGGTTCGTAGGAGAGGTTCCAAATCAAAGCTGGTGATTGGAGATGACAAGGAAGACAAGAAGAGGAAGGTGGCCTACTGTAGAGGTCTACCAATGGTGAAGGGTAAAATTCTAACTGACCTGGAGCTAGAGGGTATGACTCAACTTGGTGCTAAGTTGAGAGCTCAAGGTTGGTTGAACCTGTTCAATGATCGTACTAGACAGCTAAGGGAGCAAGAGGTTCGAGAATTTTATTCCAATTGCACAGTGAGTGAAGGAATTGTAACAACCATAGTCAAGGGGCTAGTAATCCAGTTTGATAGTGTGGAACTGGGTGAGATTTTGGGTGTTCCCTCTCAGGGCTATAGAGAGTATATGAGGAACTCGTGGCCGGCTAGAGGAGATGGTGTGTCTGCTTTGGAGGTGACCCAAAAATTTGCAAGGAGACCAAGACTGGCAAGGGCTACACAAGTTAAGAAGAAGGCAATGCAACCCTTCTACCAGTTGCTCTTTGAATTTGTGCTGAAGAACCTACTGCAGAGGTCGAAAAGGAGGAGTGAGGCCAACTTTCTGGATATGACCTATATGGACCTGCTAGATCGAGAGGTTCGTATTAATCTGCCTGAATTGATGATCAAGCACATTGATAGGGTAGCTGATATGGGGTTAGGCAAACATGTGCTGGTCTATGGGTTTCTTCTGGGGAAGGCATTTGATTTCTTTGGGGTGCCTGCTGGTAAGTGGACTGAGCCGGACCACAATGACTTATTTGGGAGGAACATTCTTAAATCCTATGACTATGTATTGGATGGTGAACCTGCTGATGAACCAGAGCATATGGAGGATGATGTTGAGGAAAGAAGAAACAACAGAGTGGACAGGAGAATTGAGGGGTTCAGGAGGCAGCTTGAAAGGCATAATGATGAGCTGGCCTGGATGAATGCTGAAAACACAAGGCTGGATGCAGAGCTGGAGCGTGAAAGAGAAGGAAATTCGCGTCGCCTCGCCTTGTTGCTTGCTCACTTTAACATCCCTGATATTCTCCAATTCTGAACCAGTTCCATTCCCTAGTTCCCTCCTGGTTCTTTTATGGCCTATTTTTAAGACAATTTTATATTTTGGTTTGTAATATTTGAATGTTGTTTTGGATGTTTAAGCCAGTTTGGCACTTATGTTGATATAAATATCCTGCTTGCTAGTATTCATTGTCTGAAACAGGTTCTTGATGTTTAAAGGTTGGCTTGCTGCCTTTTGCACTAGAGTCAACTAGACTTAATTTAAGTTGAGCAGGTTCTGGCAACTGTGAAATTTTTCGATGATGCCAAAAGGGGGAAGTTAGTTGTTTTAGTTCATTATATGTTTGTGACCTAATTTTTGCCTAACTGTTATTACCCTGGTTCGTGGTTAGTGTTTGATTTTTACAGGTTCTTGAGTGTAAAAACCCTCGGTGAGACAATATTGTTTGTCATCATCAAAAAGGGGGAATTTGTTGAAGGATAAGTTTTGAAGATGACAAAGGACCTGGTGCTAAGTGGACCATGAAAAGGTTCACAGTCGAAGTAAGAAGACCAGCTGTTCAACGAGCTAATCTAGTCAGAGCTGAAGAAGGAAAGAAGAGAATAGCTGGAGTCAAAATTCCAATCCTACCGGAAGTAGAAGAAGCTAAAGGCGGTGCTGAGAAGGACGCGGTTCCTAGTCGAAAAAGGATTGGAAACTTAAGGCAAACTAACTTAGGTTTCAAATAAGGAAATATGGGTAACCTTGTTTAAACTGATTTCAAAGAGGAGAAGGATTCCTAAACTTAGTTGGATCCGGCTAAGTCTAGTTCCTATAAATACAAGTTAGTTTGGCCAAATTCAGAACGCACAAAAGACATCTCAAGAGAGCATATCAAGTACAATCAGATCGTGAGAAGCTTTGTGTGCAAGAACAAAGGCTGAGCAGCAGAACCTTACGAAGGAGCAGTTTCATAGATAAGTCTGTTGTTTTAGGTTCTTTGTTATAGGCTATTGAGTTATAATCTATTTGCTTGTCTAGAAGCATTAAGTAGAGATTACTTTTGAGGTTAAGTAGAGGTAACCTTACCAGTTAACGTGTGGCTGTGAAGGTTCTAGGTACTAGGGGGTTCTAGTTCCTTGAATACATTACGTTGTAGTCTAAAACTTGCTCGGGTTTTCCTTTAGTGGAAGAGTTGAAATCCCAAGAGTTTGGGTCGTGGTTTTTTATCCCTTGAGCAAGGATTTTTCCACGTAAAAATCTCTGTGTTCTTTACGTTTCCGCAATTTGTTTAGTTTCAGAGATAGGTGAAACTTGCAAGGAACCCGATTCTTTGTGAATTAGGCGCAGAAAGTTAAAAGCAAGTTTTAGAATTTGAAAATCGGGTAAGGACACTATTCACCCCCCCCCCCTCCCTCTAGTGTCTTACGAAGGTGCACCAAGTGCAACAAACTGGAAAATTCAACTGGATTGTTTGTAGCTCTGACTCTGGACCGTTTCTCTCTTATTGATAGCAACTCACGAATTGCTCTAGAATACTTGATCTCAGTTACTTGCTTTTAATTATTTCCTTTAGTTAGTAAGAATCACAATCACTATTGAAAAAGATCCCTGAATAGTTTTTAGGAAATTATTTGCAAGAATATAGTCATTAACACTAGTCCTCATGGGAACGATACTCGACTCACTACTTTATTACTTGTCGACCATGTATACTTGTGTGTGCGTTTGGGAGCAACACCAGAGAGCTGAGAGCGCAAGAGGTTCGAGTGTTTTACTCAAATTGCACAGTAAGTGAGGGAATTGTGACAACCATAGTGAAGGGGCTGGTGATCCAGTTTGATTGTGTAGAGCTTGGTGAGATTTTGGGTGTTCCTTCTCGGGGCTACAGTGAGTACATGAGAAACTCGTGGCCGGCTAGAGGAGATGGTGTGTCTGCTTTGGAGGTAACCCAAAAGTTTGCAGGGAGACCTAGGCTGGCAAGGGCAACGCAAGTTAAGAAGAAGGCAATGCAACCCTTCTACCAGTTGCTGTTTGAATTTGTGCTGAAGAACCTGGTGCAGAGGTCGGAGAGGCGCAGTGAGGCCAACTTTCTAGATCTGACCTATATGGACCTGCTAGATCGCGAGGTTCGTATAAATCTGCCTGGAGTGATGATCAAGCACATTGGTAGGGTAGCTGATATGGGGTTAGGAAAACATGCCTTAGTCTATGGGTTTCTACAGAGTAAAGTATTTGATTTCTTTGGGGTACCTATTGGAAAGTGGACTGAGCCGGATCACAATGATGTGTTTGGGAGGAACATTCTGAAATCCTGTGACTATGTGTTGGATGGTGAACCTGCTGATGAACCAGAGCATATGGAAGAGGAAGCTGAGGAAAGGAGAAACACTAGAATGGACAGAAGGATTGAGGGGTTCAGGAGGCAGCTGGAGAGGCAAAATGATGAGCTGGCCTGGATGAATGCTGAAAACATTAGGCTGGATGCGGAGCTAGAGCATGAACGTGAAGGAAACTCACGTCGCCTTGCCTTATTACTTGCTCACTTTAACATCCCTGATATTCTCCAATTCTGAACCAGTTCCTTTCTAAGTCCCCTCGTTGGTTCTTTCTATGGCCTGTTTTTTACACAATTATTATATTTTTGGTTTGTAATATTTGAATGATGTTTTGGATGTTTTAAGCCGGTTTAGCACTTATGTTGATTAATATCCTACTTTGCTAGTTTTTATTGTCTGAAACAGGTTCCTGACAGTTAAAGGTTGGCTAGCTGCCTTTGGCACTAGAGTCAACTAGACTTAATCTAAGTTAAGCAGATTCATACAACTGTGGAACTTTTCGATGATGCCAATAGGGGGAAGTTAGATGTTGGTTAGTTCATTGTATGTTTGTGACCTTTTTTTGCCTAACTGTACTACCCTGGTTCTTGGTTAGTGTTTGAAATTTTACAGGTTCTTGTGCTTGCTTACCCTCGGTGAGACAACATTGTTTGTCATCATCAAAAGGAGGAATTTGTTGAAGAATGAGTTTTGAAGATGACAAAGGATCTGGTGCTAAGTGGACTACGAAAAGGTTCACAGTTGAGTTGAGAAGACTGAGTTGTTCAACGGGATAATCAAGTCAGAGTTGAAAAAGGAGAAAGAGAACAGCTGGAGTCAAAGTTCCACTCCTACCGGGAAAAGAAGTAGCTTGTGACGATGCTGATATAGACGCGGTTCCTAAGCAGAAAAGGATTGGAAACTAAGGCAAATTAACTTAGGTTTTAAATAAGGCAATATGGGTAAACCTTGTTTGAAACGGATTCCAAAGTAGAAAAGGAGTTCTAAACTTAGTTGGATCCGGCTAAGTCAAACTCTTATATATACAAGTTAATTTGGCCAGAATTGATTACGCACTCAAGACATCTCAACATAGCAAATCAACAACAAACTGATCGTGAGAAGTATTGTATGCAAGAACAAAGGCTGAGCAGCAGAACCTTACGAATGAGCAGTTTCATAGTTAAGTCTGTTGTTTTAGTTTTTGTTATAGGCTACCGAGTTGTAATTTATCATCTTGTTAAGAAGCATATAGTAGAGGCTACTCTTTGGTGAAGTAGAGTCAACCTTACAAGCTAATGTGTGGCTTGGAAGGTTTTATGTACTAGGGAGGTCTAGTTCTTTGATTACATTACGTTGTAGTCTAAAACTTGCTCGGGTTTTCCTTTAGTGGAAGAGTTGAAATCCCAAGAGTTTGGGTCGTGGTTTTTGATCCCTTGAGCAAGGATTTTTCCACGTAAAAATCTCTGTGTTATTTACGTTTCCGCTTTAAGTTTAAGTTTCAGAGATAGGTGAAACTTGCAAGGAATCTGGTTCTTTGTAAGTTAGGCGATAAAAGTTAAAAGCAAGTTTTAGGAATTTAAAAATTGGGTAAGGACACTATTCACCCTCTACCCCTCCCCCTCCCCGTCTAGTGTCTTACACAGGTGCACCAAGTGCAACACACTTGTTTAGATCCACCTCTTCAATCTTCGATGAAGAGAACATCAAAAAACAGTCACCCAAAACAATCACCTGTTTAATTCACGCCTCTGAAGAACGCAACACACCAACAATAGGAACAACAACAAACAGCTCCACCATAAACCCAGAAAAAAAAAACAAAGAAAAAACAAGAGGAAGAAAAGGGATTAGCACAAAATCATCTTCTTAACTCTCTGTAATCAATTTTATGCTACTCGATCACTCTAATAAAAGTATGTTTTTAATTTAAAATTATTCAAGACCCATATATGAATTTAAGACCAAAACTAGAAGTTGTAGAACCCATCAAGCTTGGTAGAAAAATTGATCTTCATGTCAGATAAGAGCAAGGAAAGCGAACTGTTAGAATAGAATAAGAAAAGGAAGGGGTGGGTGGGGGAGGGAGGGCAGTGAGTGGGCTTAGAGGTGAAGACAAAAAATTGAATTGGAAGGAGGGTGGCGTTGTGAGTTGATGATGAAGAAGGGAGGGGCACTTGTATGGTTAGTTAGAAATAGGAAATAGAAAATAAGTTTTGCTTTGTTTTTAAATTTATTGTATTTTTATATTTTAATAGTAGAGAAATTTTTCTTTTTATATTACACGTGTCAACTTCTTACTGGTCCATTTTACACATCAACAGCGAATGTATCTCACACAAATGAACTTATGGACACGGGTGTTCACGAGATACGTTTCTGTCAAGAAAAAGTGTCTATCTAATCACTAGGTAAGTTGAAGTGTCCATATGAAAATTGGGTACAATTTCAGGGGACCATCTATGTATTCTGCCTAAATTTTATGGTGCCCCCATCATACTAAAATCCTAGGTCCGCATCTGCTTCTAGCTACGTAGGAAATTTCATTATTTGGTACAAGGTGCACTTGACCCTAAGTCACATCCATACCTAAAACTTACGTTGTTGAAACAGTGTCATCAATTGAAGGGCCATAAAAGGACGAAGAAAAAAAACTATAGAAATCAGTACGTACGCACAATGGATATTGATGAAGAGATTAGATGTAGCGTTGATGATTGATGTGAGTACAAATGTACGAGGATGAGAATATATATATATATATATATATATATATATTTTTTTTTTTTTTTTTTGTGGTAGGATAATAAGTAGTCTCATTTCTTGGTACATATTATAATGTTAGAATGCCTAACACTAGTTATTAATGTAAATAGATACCATATGGAGTATTAGTCGTGCTCCTTTTTTTTTTTGTAAGATTACTCGCAGCAAGGATATGGCTTCGACCAATTAAGAACAACAAGTCTTACAGAAGTTAAGTCCTATGTTCTGTTCCTTCATGTAATTACTTATTGAATTTTTACAGGCAAAATGCATAAAATGTCTTCTAAAATTGTCCCGAAACGTTCGTTATAATCTTTAACTTTGTGGGGGTCCTATCATCCCCACTAAACACATTTCAAAGTGAATTAAGACTCCCTTTTCGCTTCAGGTGGCAAAGAAAGAGTATTGCACTCGCCTTAGGAGCGTGAGATGAGCTATTTTCATAAAATTGTATTTTTTTTTTCATTTTTAGGCTTTTCTTTTATTGTTCACTTTATTCTTTCTAACTCTTAATTCTTTTTCTTCTCCCTTTACACATCACTCCCCATGACAAATATATTTTGCCACCGGAAAATATGTCCGGCCACCTAAAAATTAACTATAACTACAATTTTTTCTTTTTCTTCATTCCCTTTCTTTTTCTTTCCTTTTTACTCCTCCATAACAGATCTTTCAACACATTTAATTAACACCCATCAACAAATTGTCCTATACATTTAACACAAAAAGCTTTTCTAATAATCACAAGCTTAACAACTTGTTAATTAATAACATTAACAAGGCCAAAGAGGATCACAAAAGAATAAATCATCTCTCGAAGGAATCAAATAACGTAGCAGACTCATCTCTAGCAAGAATCAAACGAAATAATGTCGTTGTCACCCCGACCCGTTTTGCCTTCCTTTTGACTTAATAGCAGTTAAGAGGAATAGAAAAATAAGGGACCATCGGCGATAGCCTTTCTGGCCTAAATCCGACGACGGTTGTTGTTTCGCCGCGTCCGTCCAAGGAAGATATACCATGGTTCGATTCCTGCCTGCTCATCTCGACGAAAGTACTCCAAAAACCCAGCAAAACCCAAGCTGGTAAGGGATCATTTCACCTTCTTCCATAGCAAATCCTTTATTTTTTCTTGTTGGGTTCTTAACAAATTATTTACCTTTAATAATCGCTTTTATACTTCGAAAATCTCTCAAAAACCACCTTTTTACAGCCGCAAGAATCACCACAAACCTAAGTAAACCAACAATCCTTTGCTCAAAACCTACACTTACATCACTTTTACCATTACCCCATCAAATTCCATGTTTCTTGATAAAGGAACAGTTGATTCAAATCTGAATGTTGGGCTTTTCCCAAGTTTTTCATTTGGGCACTTTCTAAATCCAGTGTGTCCAAATGGGAGCGGTCAAATTTTTCACCATCAACAATGTCGGAAAAAGCCAACGAGACAAGTGAGAGTGGAGGTGGTGGACGGTGATCTCATGGCAGGAAAAGGAAATGAAGGGTAGGATGCGTTTTGTGCAGGGAGGGGTTAGACCAATTACTAAAAAAATTATCAGAGTAGTTTTTCATTTTTAACAAATTGACACGTGGCAACTTGTAATTGGTGCGTGATTGTCACACTCTTTTTATGAAGTAAGTCTACCTAATGAAGGGGTATTTTATACCACTTTGAATGTGTTCAGGGGTTGATAGGACCCCCGCAAAAATAACAGGCGTTTCGGGACAACTTTAGAACATTTTATCCATTTGGGCCTTTTTTATATACAAAGTAGGAGTCAATATCGTATCCCAGCATGCCAACATATCCAACAAGTAGAGGTGAAAATAAGTACTCTTACATTTTTAACAAAGTTTAGGGTTCGAACCTTCATCGTTCCTTATTACTAAGCAATAAGATATGACTTTTCACTGCGAATTCAAATTATTCAAGCCTCAAAATAATTATTCAACACTTCCCGAAAAAAACAAAAAAAGAAAAAGATAGAGTGTATCTGGTTACTGAGAAGTATTTCATGCTATTTCTTTAGATTTTTTCTTTTGTAAACTTTCTTCCTCTTTCTAGTGTAGCATATTTTGGTTTTCTTTTTTCCTTCTCATTTTACTCTCTTGATAAGGCCGTTTCCATTTTATTCCTTTAAACGCATTCAAGTAAAGAATATTTACTGAGGGATACATTTAGAACTCTACATCAATGATTTTTTTCTCTCGTAGTAGTGAAAATTTTTACTAGTTTTTTTTTTTTTGCTAAACCGGCCATAAAAAAATATTAATATCAAGACGGCTTAGTTTGTACAAAAGGAGACTCTTCTTTCCCTAAGATGGGAAGAAGAGTCTAATAGCAGTTCATAAGATACAAAAGATGGAGTATAATTAAAATACATAATATCCGCTAAGAAAACATCTAAACAACCATGTTTGGCGAGGAGATCTGCCACAAAATTTGTTTCCCCATATATATGTCTAATACCATCCCTGCATAGATCCGAGCAATAACCTGCAATGATCCGAGCAATAACCTGCAATCATGAAGTAAATTAGCATAAGTTTCATTTGATCTTTGCAACATTTGGATGATGACTAATGAGTCACATTCAATTTGCAGCGGAACAAGGTTCTGCTCTTTCGCCATGCAAAGCCCATGAAACAGTGCTTGGATTTCAGAGTATGCCACCGAGCTGATGGGAATGTGTTTACTAAACTCAGCTTTCCAGGAGCCAAGTTGATCTCTAATGACACCTCCAATTCCTCCTTATTTGGTAGTGGAGCAATACGCTCCATCTGTGTTGAGCTTGAACATATTAGTATTAGGAGGGTGCCATTTAAAATATATAGTTTTGGATACAGGAGGATTTCTCTAGGTTGTGTCAAGAAAGAAGAATTCTACTGCATGTGAGATGATATCTCGACCTAAGGTGATCTTCTCTTTGTTTTCACATAAGTTTTTATTCCTATTGATCCATATTCCCTAAAGAGCAATAGGAATAATGACATTTTGAGGGGTGCCTGTGGAGTGCATAAGAGTATTGGACTTTTTACATTTCTCTTTTGTCCAAGATTGAATGTCTAGGTTCGAGCTAAGCTGAAGAGTATGCCACATTTGAGAAGCTTTTGGGCAAAAGATTGAAATTTTTTACTAGTTCCCATATTGTCTTCTTATCATTAGTATGAAGTATGAACTAACTCTTTTTGTTTCTATATATAGGCTCAATTAAAAGTGACCGCGGGGTGATGGGTGAGAACGCATCCCCGCAAATAAAGCAGAAAATTTTATTGAATATCCCTATTGCTAGTTTTTGTTTAAGTTTAACAACAACAACGACAACAATAATAATAAACTCAGTGATATCTCACAAGTGGGGTCTGGGGAGAGTGAAATATACGCAGATCTTACCCCCAACCAAGATAGAGAGGTTGTTTCCAATCAGCTTGTTGTTTAAGTTTTATTCGTATTAGAGAAATTTATGCAAAAATATTCTCAAGTCGTAAGTTTGATGGACGTGCAAAAAATTTAGAATTCAATCTTTCTTATAAGTTTTGATGAATTTTCAAAAGTCCAATTGCTCACAAAATTATTCGAATCGACATAGCATTTTTTTTTTCGAATTGAGCACTTTTAGACATGGTCTTGAAGTACTGAGCACATTTTTTTGAGATTTTTGACGTTGTGAACACTTTTTTTTCCTCCAAAAATATCAATTCAGTTTGTGAATCCGTCAGTGGAGTTTTTAACCGATAGAAGAGGAAGAAAGGATATTCTTCTCTAAATTTAAAAGTCAACCATCATAGTATACATCGGGCTTCATCGGAATCTGACGTCATCCGATCGGTGATTGAAACCTCCGGTGTAACCAGGACATTAAGTAAGCTCGTATCAACATTAAAGTACACAAGTTACGTATGAGACTCTCCTTATCGATGAGTTTGTATATCCCGGTGGTGGAATCGATAAAAATAGAAAATTTGGCGGTGGCAGTAGTGATGGCGGCGGTAGAGATGAGTTCGGCAACGAAGATGGTTCGTGCTGGTGAGATAGCGATTTAAGTCCAATGAATTTGGGCTCTTCTAAGAAGCAGTGACTGTACAGTGAAGGCAACATTGGTTCGTAGTTGTGAGATGGCCGGTCACTGTTATTTTTCAAGGATGTGTTGGTTTGAGGCTGTTTTGTGAAGGCTATGGCTTAAAAACATTGGTGTTGGAATGGTGACTTGAATACGAAATAATGGCGGGGTCATGATGTTGCAGCTGTGGCTACAGCAGTAAAGCAATGGTCATGACTACTATATTCTTTGGCAGTGTGTGGACAGCGATGCAGCAGTGATGATAGTGTACGTGGTGAAGTGATGAGAAATTGAGCGGGGAGGTGAGAAGAGTGTCGGAGCGATTAAGGTACAAGATGGTGTCGATGCTGGGTTACTATGATTATATTTGTAAAATGGTAGTGATGACAATTTGACATCATGTATTTGTAATATAAAAGAGTATTTTACTTAACACTATGAATAAATGATGCTAGATTGGCTTATGTTTTATTTTTCCTTAGAATTTTTGTATTTGAGCGAATTAATGACGATTTGATCTCATTTATTTGTATAATATATAGTATATTTTGGCTCACTTATGAATAAATGCAGACGAATTATCTTACTTTTATGTTTTCATATTTTTTTTTGTAAATAAATGAAGTGAGGACAAAAAATATACAATTATTTGCTCATTGTGTGAATAAGTATGACCGAATTATTAATATTTTAATGTATTAGCAATTGAAGTGATGTTTTTGTGGATGTGCAAAGTGATGCTGATTTGGCTTCATTTCTTTACAAAATGGTCATAATTTTTGGAGCCACTATGTAATATAAACACAGATGAATTGGCCTTATTTTCTACTTCGTAGGGAGCGGTGCCATTTTTGTGAGTACAAGTAAAAGATGCGTGACATTTTAATAACTACGCCTTCATTAAATGTAAAAGTTGCGATGACATTTCGTAATTACAAAAAGTGCTTAATATTTAAGGACCACCTTTAAAATGCTCACAACTTCAAGATCATGCCTTTTTTAAAACCTATTTGTGTAAATCAGCCCAATACGAGACCTGACCCAAAAAATTCCACCTGGTGTCCCCAAATGTGACTTATTTTGAGAGTTTGTCCCATTTAACATGATTTTAGGAAAATACACTCCGTTTGATCAGTAGAAAACACTTCAAATTTTGAATTGGCAAGTGTTGCCTATTAAGAAGAACTCAAGTGGCAAGACAATACTTTAAGTTATATGGGATAATGCAATAAGAGTTTTGAAGGGGTAAGTGTTGCCCATGCAACACTTTATCTAAGAATTTGTGAGATTCAATGGAAAGTGTTGCCTATGAAAGATGATGCAAAAGCAAGTGTTGTCTTTTTGGTAGTACTTACGGAAAAAGGAAGGACGGGGATGCATGCACCATTATAATATTCATAAGAGTATTTTTGTTCGAAATTTATTCATCCAATCACGTGGAGGACATGTTTTCTAAACCAGTGTTATGTTGGGGCGAAAAGGCAAACCATTGTCCATGGTGTCCTCGTTCTGCAATTCGCTGGAGTCAGAATGGGGAAATTTATACAAATAGGACATTCTGGCGTCAGTCATACATTTTTGGCTCCTATGAATAAAATCTTACTACATTTTTAGAGTCAATCGCTAGACTTCAGTGTAAAAGTCACCGACAGGTTTTGAGATTTCCAGGAACTCTTGAAAGTTTTATGCGTATCAGCAAATTTCCTGATGGGCCGGCTGGGGCTAAAGAAAGTAAAAATTTCCTGTAGGGCCTGTTTGGCGCGCGCTAATTGATTTATAGCCGTCAAAAATAAATTCGCTGAGAAATAGCAACCTCCGGATAAATCTCAGTATAAATACTGGGGCTTTGAACAAGTTTTGTTCAAGGCCCCAGCATTTTGTTATGGGACTTTGTATAAAGCTTCAGTCCCATAACAAAATACTGAGGCTATGAACAAAACTTGTTCACAGCCCCAGCATTTTGTTATGGGACTGAAGCTTTATATATAAAGTCCCATAATAAAATAATGGAATTTATCCCTTTGATGGGATCTTTGTTATGGGAATAAGACCATTATTTTGTTATGGGATAAAGTCTCATAACAAAATAATGGGACCTTTGAACATGTTAGTTCAAGGTCTCATTATTTTGTTATGGGATTATTTTGTTATGGACCTTTGAACAAGCTTCAGTCCCATAACAAAATACTTGGGGTTTTGTTCAAAGCCCCAGTTTTTTGTTATGGGACTAGTCTGGAGTGTTTTTCAAGCGCTAATGGAGCTTAAGTGTGCGCGTGAATTTTTGGCTATTCTTCAATGAATTTTGAAACGCTGGATAGTCCCCAATGAGCGCGTCCAAAAATGGCTACTGATCAAAATTTCCCCTAAAAAACAATTATTTTTACGGGAGCCAACTACATAATGGCGGCACCAAAACCTTGGTGTTGAATAGGGGTAATTTTGATGCGTAGCCATTTTTGGACGCGGTGAATGAGGATTATCTACAGTTTCAAAATTAATTGAGGAATAGCCACCGCGCGCATACTTACACTTCATTAGGGTTGACAAACACTCAGAAACAGGGACTTACAACTAATATGTTCAAAGTCCCATTATTTTATAATGGGATTTATGTTTATAGTACCCTAAAAATTTATATATAAAGTCTAGTCTCAGTATTTTATACTGGAATTCAAACTTTATATATAAAGTTTCAGTATTTTATACTGGGACTTTGAACTAACATGTTCAAAGTCCCAGTATTTTATACTGGGATTAGTGTTTAAGTGATCCCAATATTTTATACTGGGACTTTGAAAAGTCCCAGTATTTTTATTGGGACTAATCCGGAGGTGGCTAGTCTTCAAACAGTTTTGCGCCACTGGCTAGTATTCATTTAGCGCGGTCAAAACAGGCTACGGGGCTAAATTTTTATGCTGAATATTGCAGAAGTTTTTGCACGAAATATACACTTTCGGTGCCACTTCTACAATTCTGACCCATATAAGAAAAGTTATACAAAAATAGCCCCATCATAAAAAGTTGCTGGCAACGCTGCAAGGGAACTTTTGGCAGTCGTCAAATCCTTGCTATAAGAAAGATCTGGCGATTTTCATAAACTTTATTACGGGGCAACTTTTGTAAGATTATTCTTATGAGGCTAAATCTATGATGATGTATCAAAAGTGTCCTAATTATATAGATCACCTTGTAAAATTTTCACCCACAGGCCACATTTGTCACTAGTATTTAGTTTGAAGCCACTTTTTTATTGGTCTTACATGAGAGGCCACTTTTTGGAACTTCAATCTTTGTGGGCTAAAGTTCAAACTTTGTGGGTTGAACTTCATGCCTAAATTATGAAGTTTCGACTTCAATCTGTAAGGGCTGAACTTTAGGTATAGATGCGTAAACTTCAACCCTTGTGGGCTGAAGTTGAACTTCAATCCTTGTGGTGGGCTGAAGTCGAACTTCAATCCTTATGGGCTGAACTTGTGTGAAGTTCAACCCAAAAGAATTGAAGTTCCAAAAAGTGGTCTCTCATGTAAAACCAATAAAAAAAGTGGCCTCAAATCAAAGACCACTGCCAAAAGTGGCATTTGGTGCACTTCACGCACAAATGGTAGGAAAGATTTGACCCCCTAGCCAGTTTGCAGTGTGTTGAATGAGAATAATTAGTATTTGAAATTCATTAGAAAAATAGTCATATTTAAGAAACACGAAAACATCCAGAAATTCCAAAAAAAATCACCTAGTGCCCTAAATAAGACATGGTCTTACCTAATTGCCCCACTTACAAATATTTTAAGTAAATGCCCTCCACATCATACCCTCCCCCCTTATGAAAGGACTATTTTGCCCCGCAACTTGTGTTAATTCACGCTGAAGATTTCCTTCTCTCTTTCTCTATTCCTGACCTCCTTCTTTCTTCTTTGTATGGCCCCCAACTTGTTTAATTCACGCTGAAAGATTTCTTTCTCTCTTTCCCCATTCCTGGCCTCCTTCTTTCTTCTTTGTGTGCTAGAAACTTGGGATTTTTTTTCTTGTGTTTGCTTGATTCCAGTGATTTGAAGGTTTTTATTGCCTATGGCTATTAGATATTCATGTTTTGCATAGAGCTTAAAATCTTGACCATGGCCAAGAGTTGCATAGACTTTCTCTGCAAGTTGCTTATTGCAGTAGAGTTTAAAGTCTTGGCTATTGCCAATACTTACAAAGATGTTCTGTGTAAGTTGTCGCTTCCACCAGAACTTAGAGTCTTGGCTATTGCCAAGAGTTGCAGAGACTTTGTCTCCAACCTGTTCACTGCAGTAGAGGTAGAAGTCTTGGCAATTGCCAATACTCTTAGAGTCTTTTAGTGTAAGGTCCCCCTTGCCAGAACTTAAAGTCTTGGCTATTGCCAAGAGTTGCAAAGACTTTGTCTCCTACTTGTTCACTGCAGTAGAAATAGAAGTCTTGGCAATTGCCAATACTCTTAGAGATTTTTAGTGTAAGGTCCTCCTTGCCAGAACTTTAAGTCTTGGCTATTGCCAAGAGTTGCAGAGACCTCTCTGCAAGTTTTGCATTGCAATATAGGTAAAAGTCTTGGCAATTGCCAATACTTGCAGAGACTATTTGTACAAGTTGCTCCTTCCACTAAAGTTTAAAGTTCTGGCAATTGTCAATATTTGCAGAGACTATTTGTACAAGTTCCCCCTTCCGCTGGAATTTAAAGTGCTGGCTATTGGCAATAGTTGTAGAGACTTTTTCTGTAGTTGTAGAGACCATGGCAACAGGGCTTAAAGTCTTGGCAATAGGCAAGAAGTCTCTACACAGCCTCCCATTGCAGTAGTGTTTAAAGTCTTGGCTATTGCCAATACTTTAGAGATTTTTCAGTCTTTGCAGCAGAACTTAAACTCTTGGCAATAGTTGCAGAGAACTTTACCCTTGCAACCTGAAGAAATCTTACGTTGATCTTCTCTTGAACAAAGCAATCTGTAAAAGGAATGGGGTTTTATGGTTTTCTTGATAGCGTGAATGGAGAAAAGGAAGGGGAGGGACTGGGGCACGTCTTTTTACTGATTTATAGGGGTATTTTGGTCCGAAAAAAGTTTCATTAAACTAATGAGGGCATTTTTGCTAAACATCTGTTAGTGAGGGCATTTTGGCAAACCAAAGCTTCCCGTGTCATATTTTTGCAAATGCCCCCAGTAATTCTTAGAATTTTTTCATGTGACTAGTCTTAAAAAAATATGTTTATTAAATTATGACTACTTTTTAAAAAATTATAATTATGATTATAACTAGTCATCAAAATCTCCTGGGTGTAACTAGGAAAAGTAAAAATTTAGCACCGTAGTCTGTTTGCACCGCGCTAAATGAATACTAGCCAGCGGTGCAAAACTGTTTGAAGACTAGTCATCTCCGGACAAGTCCCAGTATATGACTTTGAACATGTTAGTTCAAAGTCCTAGTATAAAATGCTGGGATCACTTAAATACTAATCCCAGTATAAAATAATGAGACTTTGAACATGTTAGTTCAAAGTCCCAGTATAAAATACTGAGACTAGACTTATATATAAAGCTCCAGGGTACGATAAATATGAATCCCATTATAAAATAATGGGACTTTGAATATGTTAGTTCAAAGTCCCATTATAAAATACTGAGACCACTCTGGGGTGTTTGCTAGCGCTAATGGAGTGTAAGTGTGCGTACAGATCTTTGGCTATTCCTCAATTAATTTTGAAATGGTAGATAATTCTCATTTAGCGCGTACAACAATGGCTACGCATCAAAATCACACCAAAAAAAACCCAATTCAAGTATTGGGCCTTCGTAAACATAAATGGGTAAAATTTTCACCCACAGACCACTTTTGTCACTGATATTTAGTTTGAAGCCACTTTTTTAATGGTCTTACATAAAAGACCACTTTTTGGAACTTCAATTTTTATAGGCTGAAGTTCAAACCTTGTGGGTTGAACTTAATGCCTAAATTATGAAGTTTCAACTTCAATCTGTAAGGGCTGAACTTTTAGGTATGGATGCGTAAACTTCAACCCTTGTGGGCTGAAGTTGAACTTCAATCCTTGTGGTGAGCTGAAGTTGAACTTCAATTCTTGTGGGCTGAACTTGTGTGAAGTTCAACCCAAAAAAATTGAAGTTCCAAAAAGTGGTCTCTCTTATAAAACCAATAAAAAAAGTGGCCTCAGACCAAAGACCACGGCCAAAAGTGGTCTTGGTGCACTTCGCCCCATAATTGATTTCAAGTTGGTTTCAACTATCAAAAGCAATTCCAATATCACATCTCCATAAAAGATCTTGCAGATGGAAGCAAGTGTTTTTGTTCTTTCAAACATGAAATGCATTTTTATTTATTTTTCAACTTTGGGTAATTCAAGCTTGCTCAAATAAAGGAGGTCAAGTCCAAATTGCCCTACTGGAATTAGACTGATGCTTGGGATATCTGAGTCTGTATATACCAATATACTGCAAATAATGCAAGTTTCTATGTTGTTAGCTTTAAATGTAGAATAGTTGAAGTAACTAGAACATAACTTAGATTATCTTCTATTCATTTAAAAATATTTATTTCATTGGGCTAGCACAGGCGATAATTACCTGTTTGCCTTGATTGAAGCTGAATATCACCCCTCTAACCAATCCTACATATGTTAATGTAATTCCAACAAATTCGACTGCTAAACCAATTGATTTTGGGGAAATTCACGTGAAAGACAACTTGCAAAGATTTAATTTGAACAAATACTACAAAAAATTTTAAAATACCATAAATACCATTTTTATAAGGTTTTTACCACTTTTTAATATTTTATTCTCTAATATACCAATATACTATATATCACATAAATATATCATATATCATAGATGGATATACTATGCACTAGACATAAATATACCATATATCATAAATAGATATACTACTAGTGAATTTGACCGCGCGAGCGCGGTCATTAAAAAATTGAAATAAAAGATAGAAAAATAATTATTTTATAATTTTTGTAACAACACAATAAAGGTTTACTCTCAGATTAGTCTTATCTTCTCCATATACTCCAATTGTAACACTACCAATTACTCAATTACATAGTTGTATTCTTAAGATTGGTTTTATTTGTTTTTAAATACTTATGTATGATTTTTTTAATTTTACATATATGGGATTAGATAGTCTTTAACTTCACGACGACACGACCTACCCTATATTCTTCTTCAAGAACACCATTAGCCGATATGAAAATTTTGATTGGAGTGTAAAATCTTCTTGACAATGGATTTAAAATTTGATAATTGAATTAGATAATATATGATTTAACAAAAAGGATTATGATTATTGATGATGGTACGTTGTTGTGCCATTGAGGCACCTGGATGATGTCCTCTATCATACCAACAAAATGGCATATTACAATTAAGCAATCTAATTCAGAAAATAAAAGAACTCGATTATAAAGTTAAGTTACTACTTAGTATAAGATGATTTAAACAAACCATAAATACTCTATCAAAACTAAATACAATGGCTCACATGAATATTACCACCATGTTGTTTTTTCGTCGTCTGGTTTGGATCATACCAAAACTGTTAAAAAAGATACTTTATCAAACACACGTATCCGATCGATGTAATGTTTCATATGTGAAAAAATAAAAAGAAGAATGAAGCAAATTAAATAAAAGCAACTGAATGATCTTCTATGATATGCAAGAGCACTTACGCTTATATACATGCTCTAGCTAGCATTCTATTGATAAATCCTCGATGCAGATGGCACAACGCCCGTATCACCAAAGTTTAACAAATGGAGTACTAAGCTATTATTGTACTCAAGTGTAAACTTTTCAACAGAAAACATTGGCTACCTTTTTCTGTAATGGGTTGAGGCCGCTTGAGTATGTTGGGAAGATAATACTTACAAATAAGGACGACCAAATTAAAATATCCACTACACAATCTTGGGACTATGTAATGTTAGAAACTAATTAAACTACAGGTTCTACTATAAAAATACAGCTCACCCCATTTTGATGAACTCGACTTGAACTATGAAAAATACAGCACCCCTTTAATTGGCAAGAAGATATGCAATGTCCAATGCATAGTAGAATCTCTGTGGCAGTTGTAAAATATAATGGTAGTACACCTCATTAGTAAAGGGGAAGGGAAATGTAATTAACTCTTAATTAGTATAACTCTTCATTATTCTCATCTGTTTCATTGTCCTCATCCGTTAGCAACTCTTCATTACCTTGGTGTCTTCATTTCCTTCATTTATTACAACACTAAAACAATTAACAATTAATAGTAATATAAATTATAAAAAGGAAAGGAAAAGCCACAAATTTTGAAAAAACAACGAACTGGTGTGAGTTGATTGTAATGGAGGAAGGGAAGAAAAAGGCAAAGAAAAAGTGAAATTATTGGCCTAAGAACTATGCCACCTCACTCTCCCATACACCACAATATTAAAAATAATCCTAATATTTGGTTCATAAATTAATTGCTTTTTTTTACACTAATATTAAAAGTAATCCTAAGATATTATGCTTTGTGGAATCTAATGACTTCTTTTAGTTTTCTGTCAATTCAACTCATCTATATTTTGCAAAATTAAAAGTCAAAACATATCCATATATCACCGGAATTTTTAGTGAAAATAAATAGAATTAAGCCATGTAGCAAAGCCAAAAGCATAAAAGATACTCTATTCTTGAATCAGAAAACACCAGGTTGTGACTAATTAATTATATCGGTGGCCTGGTTGAGAGGAATCTTCATCTACATCTGGAATATTATTCAAGGGCTTAATCTCTAGCAAGAACGACTTTAGTTTAAGCTCCTTCCAAGCGTCTCTAAAGATACATACGGAGCTTCAAATACCATGACCAAGAATATATTACTTGTTGCAATCCAGTGCAGTCGATCCCAACATTCTTCGGTCTCCATCTAAATAAAGTTCAAGAGCAGCTTTGGTTTCTCCATGCATTGCCGTTACCGCTCTTCCAATGTTCTGCACATCCTGCAGAATGTGACAAATGACAATCAAAGCAACCCTATATATAGCTCTCATGAACTGCTAAATCTCAATAAACTTGGGAGGCCAAAGGTTTGAGAGTAGGAGAAATTTTATGAGCCAATGAATGTGATAAACGGTTTTAATTGATTAATTTTATTGCATCTTTTAGTGCACAATTGAAAGGTGAAATTAAGTGGATTGAAACGTGGGATAATTTACTGCAGCCATTAATAGGGCCTCTAAAGACATTAACGGAAAAAAGAACAATATTTACTTGGACTAAATTGAAGTAATAAGAAAATGAAAATGTAAATGTAAAGAGAAGAACACAAAGTGAATTGAATGAAAAGAAGAATGTGCGGAAATGGCAAAAAATATCAATTCTTGGCCATAGAGACATGCCACCTCACCTACCTATAGTTCTCAATTAGTAGATATATAGATATAGATAGATATAGATATAGATATAGATATATCTAGTATATTTGTATTATATGATCCTCTTTTTATTTTTTGGTATATCAATATCTTAACAACAATGCAATAAAAAGACAATAGTATAACATACTATATCAAATTTATGTTTAGTATACACTAAATCACTATACTAAAAGTAAATACTATATAAGAGAATAAATCATTCCGCATTTAGAAGTTAACACATAATCAAGTGACCAGTTTTTTAATTGTTATGTACTCTTTGTGATTGCCTTTGATTTGGCATAATATCATATATTCTGAATATATCTAGATAATTAGATATCTAAATGAATAGGGATTAATAGAATTTGATATATTTGTAATTTTATTTGTGGTACCCAATTAATGTGGTAGTTAATGCAAATAACTCTTCTAAAGTAGGTAGTTATGAAAAACTCCTGATTTGCGAATTACCAAAACAGTCAGTCAACTCCCTCCCATTACTTTTGACTAGCCCTTACTTTTTATAATCAGTATACACAAAAATGAATACACAATGTATACAAATGCTAGGAAAGGTATACAATTGGTATCCTCACGTATACACATTGGTTACACCAAAAAATATTACGTATACAATCAGATTTATTGGGTATACACAATGTATACATACAACTTTTTCAGTTATTTTTAGTGTATACATATTTTTTTTATAATGTATACACTTTTTGTGTA
This sequence comes from Petunia x hybrida, assembly GCA_037355625.1. Classification (NCBI taxonomy): domain Eukaryota; kingdom Viridiplantae; phylum Streptophyta; class Magnoliopsida; order Solanales; family Solanaceae; genus Petunia; species Petunia x hybrida. The sequence goes on from JBBBVM010000845.1 coordinate 694,016, forward strand.
TACATATAAAAAAATGGAAGAGGAATCGACGGCTAGCTGCCTGAATTCAATCGCCGGAGCTTCGGCAAGCTGCTGCACCAGATCTGCAGCGCCAGAGCAGCGAGGAGAACAACCAGGCACATCAGCGGAGAGCAGAAGCAACAGAGGAGAACAACCAGCGCACACCAGCGGAGGAGCACCAGCGAAGGAGCAAAAGCAACGGCGGAGCATCGGTGGCTGGTTTCACCGAAAAATACAGAAACAACTGTGCTCGATATCACCGACGCCGAAAACGGGTATATGTGGAATGGGGGGAGTCAGGGGGGCGGAGAGGGAGGAGGAATGGGGGAGGAGGTGGAACCTTAGAAAGAAAGGGGAGAGAACGGAAGAAGAAACCCGAAAGGGGTGTGGCGAAAAAAGATATAGAGTGTGGCTATGTATTTATTTAGTGTAATTTTAAAAAAGAGGGGTTAAAAAAATATATTGTGAAGACTTTTTGTATACACGGTGTTATTTTTCTTTTGCCAATCAATGCAAAAATTTCTGTCAATAGGGTATAGAAGAAAAACATCATAATAATGTATTTCAAGTCAATACATCTCTTTAGACCTAAATGATAAATTTCAATAGGTCTCTCTAAACCTAGTTAATGATATTCTCATTAATAAAAAGAAAAATTAATCTAAATAGTCGTTCACCCAACTGCTTGAATAAAAAGTTAAATGTTGGATATATAATATATATGTATGTCTGTGTATACTGGCTAGGATAATCCGGTCGGCTATTTGTGTAAAGACACCTAAAAATAATATATACATACACACACACACACTTTCTATTCCAAAAGGGTCACTTTCGAATCAATTGTTATCATGGTGAGACTCTCTGTTACTTGAGAAGCATGTTACATAATACAACGACCTTTAGTTGTCCTATGAAAAAAACATAGCAAAAGAATATATACTGTGCACAAGTTTCTTAAAGTCAGCAAGAAGATTCTTCACTGAGTGTAACCTCACGTATAATTTAATGTTTTTAGCAAGGTTGTAAAATGTCCTGTTGCAATATTTTGCTAAAATTTGTTAGGACCACTTTACAGGAGAATATTGTGTGCAGAAAATGTTTGTCCTATTAGTCTATTGTTGAGGATAAAGAGTGTCATAGCAAACATTACGATTTACGTATATAGAAATTCATGTAAAGTACTTGATCAACTTCTTTTGGAATATTATATGACGATATCAAACTGTTACGATCTTCTTTAGTCTCTTTTACCACGTCAAATAGAAAAGGGAAAAATTAAAAACATTTACTTGATCAACTTCTTTTTGGATATGTGATGGAATCAAACATTCACAATCTTCTTTAGTCTCATTTACCACGTCAACTAGAAAAAGCTAAACGAAAAACGTCGTACAAAAAGAATAAGGGGAGTCTGGGAAAGCAAACGGCCCAGATGAAGATCTGTAAGGCACTTCTTGTTGGTATAATGTGGATAATGTAATTGCATTATACAAAGAGAAGTACTATAATTATATTATCGTGTTTTGTTTCGTCTTTAATTAGCAAAGCGATTACACTATAAAAAAGAGCGCGCCATGTATAGGTTAAAAGATTTAGAGCATGTACAGGCTGCCAAAAACTATTTATTTTGAAAAGTATTTTTGTTAGAAGTACATTGCAGATAAGTACTTTTGAAGAATAAGCAGTTTGTATTTGACCAACTCATTTGAGAAGTGTTTTTCTTAACAAAATGTGTTTATTTGGATAATATTTACAAAAAGTATTTTTGTGTGTCAAATAACTCTATTGGGATTCAGTTTGCAACAAACATTATTAATCATACAAAAACTTTTTGATTTTATTTTATGAAAGACTTCACTTAATTTTTTTTTTCAATTTCATTTAGTTTTAGTGTAAAATATATACTATAATTTTTAATCAATAGGAATAAAGTTAAATCAAAATAGTGAAGCGCTGAAAGAAATTTTATTTTCGTAAAGAAATATTTTTGATAAGGATATTTTTGTCTTGAAAAATTAATAAATGCTTCTGCTTCTGGAGAGAAGTAGAAATTTGTAACTTCTCACAAACAACAGAAAAATGCTTCTACTTCTTCTCAAAAAAATACTTTTTTTCTTGGTCAAATGCCTTAAAATTCTTCAAAAATACTTTTTTCTCGAAAAAAAAATATTTTTCACTTCTAAGAAGCTTGGCCAAATAGACTACCAGCTCGTATGTGAAAAAGCAAATTATGGCTGATCAATTTTATCGTGACCTACACTTGTTAAAGCATGTTTGGGCAAACTACAAAAAATCGTTTATTTTGAAAAGTGATTTTCGTAAAAGTACTTTTGAAGAGTAACGATTTGTGTTTGACCAATTTTTTGAATAGCAAATTTGTCAATATTTGAGCAGTAACTTGTGTTTGGCCAAACTTTTCAAAAAGTGCTTTTGAATGTTAAATTACGAGTAAGGACAAGATGAAAAAGAATTGGGTACTATTTGTAGCTTTTACTTACTAATTTAAATAAATATGGGTAATTCGGTATATGAATATTTTTTGGAAGGATATTTTTGTAATGAAAGAAATTAAAAATAACTTCTGCTTCTGCTTTAGGGAGAAGCTACTTTTTTCAGCTTCTTCCTTACAGCAGAAAAATGACTTCTGCTGTAACTTAAGAACATTTATTTTGCCCTAAAAGCTTGACCAAACAACCCAGTTTTTCAAACTAAACAAATTTTGAAAAAGTTAAACACTTTTGACATCTTAGAAGCTTAGCCAAGAAGCTTAGCCAAGCACGCTCTTATTACATGTGTTAAAAAACATATATAGAAGTAGAACTGTTAAGAAAATGTTAACTGAAATATAATGTTAGTTTAAACAAAAGTATTTCGAGCCTACCGACTTTACTGTATCTTTTAAAATAATCTAATTTCTTCACTATTATCCAAATTATGGATTAATTCCTTCCGAGATGGAATGAGATTGTTTATAAAAAAACGGTTGATTGTTATTAAACATTTATTGGTGGGATAAAATAATATCTTTTGGTCCGAAAATTTAATCAATCAGATATTTGACCAAATGTGAAGTCGAGCGAGCGACGCCAATTTGAATCTTGCCTTTTTCTAAGCTCTTTTAAGATGTTGTAGAATTATTTTTTTATTTAAACCCAATAAAATTATTTTTCATCGATCGATGAGAGACAGGCTCCCTTTTGCATTGCTATTCTCCTATCCAAATCCCAACACTAATTATAGTCGCCACGAATGCTGTCACAAATGAGAGGTTCTATGATCGCCACGAAAGTAAAATCTTTTTATATGACAAAGTAGAAGCAAGAAATTAGCTGCAATTGGCAACCTAAGCAGCCACAAATTAATTTATTTTTCAAATTTAAAAAGAGACTATCATTTTTAGAATAAATTAAAAGAAAATAAGTTCTCATAAATTGAAATTTGAGCTAAGAATTAGTGCATTGTATTCATTATTTGCTGGCTCTAATTAATCAGCATGCCTTAGGTAAGGAAGTAAAGCGTCGAAGATGGTAACCTTCTACACATAATAACCATCAAGAATTCCATCTCACGTGGACGAAGATAATATTTAAACCCTTAACATCAAGCATTCCATCTCACATGGCATATCAGCAAGTCTTAAATCAAGAAACCCCCCTCCCCCCTCCAACCCTCCAAAGACCCTAAACCCTTTGAAAGAGTCCAGGTCTATAAAAGATAACCACAAGATGATGGATAGGTGATCTCCTTACTCTTTTCTTCTATTGTAACTAGTCTTTATGCAGTTGTAAACTCAACACAAACATGGTAGCTAAAGCTCATGTCAAGACTGGAACTTTGAATCTTGCAACATGTCTCCGTTATTATTTTTGGTAATATGAAGAGGAGTTCTAACTTCTAACTTGTCTTTTTGAGACAAATTAAATAGCAGTAGAAATGTGCACTTTTTTGGACAAAAGGTTGTCCCGGATGTAGCTTATTAGCTACGGGTTCATTAGAGCTCAATATTTTTTATATTAAATATTTTAAATATATGTAAACCTAACAAATTAGTACTACATCCTAAACTCAATATTTTTTATATTAAATATTTTAAATATATGTAAACCTAACAAATTAGTACTATATCCTAAACTCGTAATCTCAATTGTGCTATAAGTTTTAATATTAAGAAATTTAGAATTTGAACCCATCAAGTTCAAATTCTGGATTCACCTCGAACAATATTTTAGATATAAGATCAGCGTTATTTCCATGTAGACTCTGCAGAAATATGTTTATCGAATTATTTTTCGGTGTCGAACAGAGTTTTGAAAGTAGAAGAATGAAAAGGTAATTACACTAGTATTCATTGCAAATTTAGGCAGTATATTCATAGTAAAAACAGAAGCAACCATATATCAAGAAAAGTCTCCAAAGTAATCTTTTCTTTCTACTCTGGTGATGGAGTCATGTGATGCAGCAGTTTATTTTCTCATGTCATGTGACCCTACTTTTTCTTGATTAAAAGAACCACAACATGCTAAGTCATACTGCTAAAATCATGCTAAGCGAAGGTTGAATTAAATTAGGGGCCTTGCCATATAAAGCAATTCAAGTGGGCAGTCACCAAAAATAATCTTGATTTACGTAAAGTGAAGAAATTCATGTCAATAAAACTCTTTTCTATTAGTTGTGTGTACTATGATATATCGACTGTTTCAACTTAATTAAGTTCCCTAGATTGCCAGCATCCTGAACCCAACTGCTTACTTAATTTTCCCTGCTTCTTTTCTATATATAAAATGTCTTCTAGCTAGTCCTTTGCACACTCCCCTCCTCTGTGTCAAAAGTGACTTGAAAAGCTTGTAGCATAGAATTAACATGGGAAGGACACCTTGTTGTGACAAGAACAAAGTGAAAAGGGGGCAATGGTCTCCAGATGAAGATGAAATTCTCAAGAATTACCTTCTCAAGCATGGCACTGGTGGCAATTGGATTACCCTTCCTCTCAGAGCTGGTTCCCCCCCCTCTCTCTCTCTCTCTCCTCTCTCTCTCTCTCTCTCTCTCGTCAAAATTATGTTACATCTGTTAATTAGCTGATTATTTTGAATTTTTCTTTCAAAACCTTTAGTCCAAAATAAGTGTCGCTTTAAAAAATCAAGTAAGCAGTGATTACATTAATCTCAAATCTACTTTTACTTCAATAAATAATTTGTGTACAAAATTTTAAATAACGCTCACGTGGGACATGAATGGTAATTTAGTGATCAGATGATTAATACTAGTATAACATTTTTAAGTAGGAGGGCCAAAACCTTAAGCATTTAAAAAGACAGGTTGGATACTAATACATATATGCTCCCGTTTGGACATGATTTGGGATTTGGGATTTGAAACTTGGGAAATTGAAATTTTGTTTGGACATGCATTTTATTTGGAACAATATTTGAAGTTTGTGAGGGAAATCCCAAAAAATCCCAAAAACTGGGTTCAACCAGTTTTTGGATTTTTTGGGAAATCCCAAAAAATCTCCAAAAAATACCCCCAAAAACACCCCAAAAACTATAAACAAACGCTAGCTATGTTGCACATGTTAATAGTTACTTAAATCTTAAATTCTATGTATAGCCTTCTGTTCTCACCCTTTAGATGATTTTTTCTGACATTTAGACCAAATAATTCATGTACAAACGCAGGGCTAAAGCGTTGTGGCAAGAGTTGTCGACTAAGATGGTTGAATTATCTGAGGCCAGATATCAAACTTGGGAATTTTACACAAGAGGAGGACAACATTATCTGCTCTCTCTACACTCAACTTGGAAGCAGGCTAAATCTTGCTCTTCAACTATTTTTTTTTTTTTTTTCCATTCTCTTTAACTAGTTTTAGTATTTAATAATAACTCCAAGTTTATGAACTTTTTTGACTTTGCAGATGGTCCATTATAGCATCTAAGCTACCAGGAAGAACAGACAATGATGTGAAAAATTACTGGAACACTAAGTTGAAAAAGAAGCTACTAGCAAACAACGCTAACCCCATCACAAGCAATTTTGATGAAACCAATGAAGTTTTTAATACCTCAACACCTAATTCACTTCTATTTATGGAACCAAAAGAGGAAGAAAAACAAGCACCCTATTCTCTAATGCAATTTCCATTTCCATATTTGGACTCTGCTGAGCTCAGTATTAATACCAACAACATTGACCAAAACATTTTCCTATTCCAAGTTTCACTCAAGAAAATTCCAAGAATTCTGGAACATCTTCAGTTTCTTTTGATGAGACTAATGATTTTGCATGGTTTGAGAAAGGAGCTAATGATTCATTTGAGGGGTTTCCATTGGGTTTCAGCACTGATGAGATCATGGATGGTATATGGAGTACTCAACAATCATTATTGGAAGAAATTGATTTCCCACTTTTATCTGATTAATAGTCCCCTTTTTTATTATTTTAGCAACTAAAATCTCAAAAAATATGTTAGCGATTGACATAAGTCATTGAAATGTCTGATTAAACAACAGAGATTATGTGAACACATATTAAATGTTACCTCTCATTGTTTATTATTAGTAGAATCATGTGCAGTGGAGGTCAACTAGAAAGAAACATGAGGAAGTGTACAGCATTGAAGAAAAGGGGGTGTTTATTTTACACATTTATATATCTGATTTCAGTGTTTGCAGTTTTACTTTTTTGGTTTCAGATCATTGAGTCTCTTGTGTTTTCACCTTTTTTTAATAGCGTACGTATTCGGAATTCTAATTTATAGCTTTATTACACAATATTCTGAAATTGCTAATGCTCCAACTTCCAATGTATTTCTTCACAATATGATTGTATTCTGTAAAAGGTACAAATAGTTCTAGAAATGAAAACCATTATAGTTTATTAAGACCTTTGGCCTTTATAATGTCAATTATGTATGTATTCATCCTTAGCTAATTTTCTTCTTTTCAAAACAAAATTCGATTTTTTTTTCTCCTCAAACCAATAAGCTCTGCCACCAAACTTTTTACCTTTGAGTAATAACCCAAAGTCTCTTCTACAAAGACCCCTCTCAGTCTCAGTCTCTCTCTCACCTAGTCATCAGTAACCAAATTTGAAAGTAGAAACAGTAAATATAAAAGAACAAAAGTGTGGGGGAGTGGGTACTATTGGAAAGCATGATGAAAGATGAGGTAGTGACAATGAGGGGCGGGTGAAAAGAGACTACGAATTTGAGTGTAAAGTCTAATTGGTTGGGGCTGGGTCTTGGAGTTTTTGTAAAATAAGTGGTAAAAGGTTGAGATTTAACTTTTTCGAAAGAAAATCTTGGTGTATCATTGAACGATGCGGCCAGACGATTGAAATCCCTCCACTGTTAATCAAAGGTCTTGACAATGTCCTGAAAAGTAGAGAACCTTTTTAGCAGGGAGCACTTTGGATGGTTAAACCCAAAACTTGAAGTGTTTTCTTAGTATAACTTTAGAAGCTACTTGAGGCATGATTCTTGGCATATTAATGGCAGTTTATATCAAACAATGAGAAATCTTAAGTATAAGTTCAAGATTAACATTTCACACAAAAGTTTCATGCTCTTTTCCCTCTTCAACTTGACATAGAATTGTAAACTCTATCATGTTTCTGTCATTTATACAGTTACTTTTGATCCTGCATGCATCCCCAAGAATTCAACGCGACGACGGGAGGGAGGCTAGATTCCCCAGGGATAGAATACATCAAATCTTTACAATGTCTTCTGGAGGCAGCGTGAACTGCAGAAGGCATCAAAAAGAAGGAAGTGGTCAGGAAAGTTGAAAGGCAACAATACAGAATCCATCATAAAGACTGCAAACATTGTGAATTTGCAGCTATGAACATGAAATACAGTGAAAATGAAAACAACGCAGACAAACAATCATGGACTTGATAGGGTCATTTAAAATGTTCAACTACTTTGTTGAAACACAGCACATCTACTGATCAACGTGAATAAGAAATAAACTGATATCTAGTTGGCATCTTGAAAGAGTAATGAAAAGAAAATGACCAAAACAGGATCATTTTTTCCTGGTGTACTATGATCCGTTTAACATGGGATCTCGAAAAGGGTAACAATAGCTGGTCCTCAAGAATGAAGAATGGAATCACATTAGCAAACTGATAAGCAAAAAGGAAGTCATCTAACTGTGTCCTACACACTTATCCTGTAACCGGGTGGGAGATGAGTCGAGAATTTTTTCCCTTTAATTTAACAAGTTTGAATAACAAGAAGTTCATGTTATGCTAAGCCCATTTTGAGCATCCGTCTGCTCAATCTGACATCATTAAAGTTAGAGACCTAAGACCTATGTCAAATTGAATGATATAATCCACATTTAGGTGATGAAAATGGAGACTAATTAATAAAGCAGATTAAACCACCCACCACCACTGACCCAAAGACTAGGAGCTTCTGCAAGCATCGCAAAGGAAACCAAAGTATGGAAATAGACATAAACTAGACGCCTTTTCAGAAACATTTAAATATAGCATGTTTCAGTTGTAATTTGCCCGTGTAAGCAGAGGCGGATCTAGGATTTCAAGAGTATGGGTTCACCATTGTTAGAAGCGGGGGTTACAACATCCCAAAAGTGGTCGACGAACGTTGTTCGTCGAAAAAATTGTTATTTATATAGGTTAATTATCATTTTATATGATGAGATATTAAGAAAAAAAATATTAAAGGACATTTAAATGAGGATTAATCCATATTTTTATGTGCAAGTGAACCACCGCTTAACCAAGTGAACCATTTAAATTTTTATAGTATGGGTTCCCAAACATCATATTAGACATATTTTATAAAATATGTACATAATATATCTAGTTTCGGGAAGGGAGTATGGGTTCCCGGGAACCCGCGGCATATGGGGCAGATCCGCCCCTGCGTGTAAGTAGCAATATACCATCAGGTAGATCAAAATATTATGCACACATATCAGGATTTCCTGTGTCAACACTCGGTGCAACATAGAAAAGAGAATAGGAAAATACCTGTTCAAAGAGCCATTTCAGCCTGCAAAGCAGCAAGCTCGTCTTCTTCTGTCTTCTGAGCAGCAGGACGCACTTGTTGTCTGCCAGCAGGTAGATTAACTGGCGCAGAAGGAGCAGTTGTAGCAGGTTGAAGGAGCTGTTCCTCCAATTCAGCTCCTTCCAGTTCTTCAAGTTCTGCCTCCAATTCATCCTGCAAGAAGATATATGTAAATTCTTGCCCTAAGAGTGAATTACTTTTTTTTTTTTTTTGGAGTAAGAAGTAATTCGCACATACTTCATCAAAATCAGCAGCTGCACCAATCGGTGTTGACAATGCTTCCTGAATAATTTTCATATTCTCAGTCTGCTCGTTGATCTCATCCATGGTTTTGTCAACATCGTCAATATTTCTGAAAAAACAGAGTATATAGGCGAATATCAGGGACAAAACCCCAAGTTAACAAAAACATCCCTGACGATAACAACATAGCGAACTAATAAGAACAAAGTGTTGGAGTTTGATCTTGATGAATCAGAAACAGGAAGTGACACAGACAACACGTATGGGTATGAGTGATATTGAATAACTGCACTTGTGCGTGCATGTGAGTACATGGCATATGGCAAGCCCGCAACCCTTAAGATATTAATGATTTTAATGTTATGGACTTAAAGATTATAGACATCTATTAAGATCAAGCTTCAAAGAGCGAACCTCTGTAGCAACTTGGGAAATGACAGGCTACATCTTTTATGCCATGAAATAACATTACAAGGGAAATTTGATGCTTTAACATGCATCTGCCAGGACGAGATCCCTCGTTTCTCACTTTGATCAGTTTGCGATTTTGTAAAAAGTCTTTCTCTACGAAAGATGTATCCATCTAGAGAATAGAAAAGCTCTAAATAGCACCGCCACACTTAGCATATACAACTTACGTTGCCTTTTGCATAGCTTTCATTGCAGCAGCTCCAGTTCTTAAAGCATCAACAGTTTCCGTGGTGGCTTTTGCACCTTCTAACATTATCATCTGAAACCGAGATACAAATAAGTGAATTCAGACCATGTATTGTAACGATGGTATTAAACAGGGGAGGTGCAAAGATTCCAAGATGTGAGGACACATGAAGAGCACCTGATCGTGTATACGCAATTGAAAGTTTCCAAGCTGCTCAACTTGCTGCTCATAAAGCCTTTTCCTTTTTAAACATTGTATTGCAGCTAATACAAAGAGAAATTTGTCACTTCTGTCAATAAACTAAATACAAGAATTTAGCAAGGGCATAATGAGTCAAAATATGAGGACATAACTCCCGACATAATCATCCAATTTAGTATGTCATCGCAATGCTTAAGTTAGTGAAAAATAAAATCCATGCCCATGAGCAAAAAAGAACGTTACTTATTTGTATCCAATTACCCTCTATCATCCATCGAAATCAAACCCAACAGACTGCAAATCAAACCCAACAGACTGCTTGAGCTGGTATGAGCAAGTAAGCCACGGCTTTTCCTTATCTTTAAGGTGGAAATATCCAGTAATACAGGAATATAAAGCAATGTATCCAGACTTCAGACAGACCAGCTGATTTAAATACTGTGTTCATAAAATGCATCTCTAAGCTTCTGTCATCTCTAATCAGCTCGTTCAGATGAAATACATAATTAACTACTACTTACATGTTCTGTAATATCCAAAAACCAAGTTATACTTCTATTGTCAAGTGACTCACGTAGTTGTTTGGAATGATTTGGCTCCAAATAGAGTGGAACAGACTCAAAGGATTCATACAGCTGAGCCAATTTGTATGGACTTGAAGTTGATTGACCGATCATATCTTGCATGTTGACTATAGCATGAGAATTTGCAAAGATAACCAGTGTAGCCTACTGGGTAACAAAAGGACTCAAGCCTCTCCCTATTGCACATCGACTCTCCTAAGAATTGTGATATTAAAATGCTCCATATTTTCAAATAAATAGATAGATCAGTTAGAGATCACAATTTGTATCAGCAACTAGTGACGTTCTTTTCTGTTTTGTTCCTTACTTCGAATTGTCGAGTTGAAACATTAAATAGAATCTCAGTGAAATTTGCGAAATGCAAGGACCTCAAGGAATAACCTCATGTATCAACCCGACTGGCGGGCAGCAAATCAGAAGGATAAGATCACGAAGAGATCCAATATGTGTACTCGCTTTATATTTCTTCTTCTACTTCTTTTTTTTTTTTTTTTTGTGAAGTACCATTATCAATGACACAGAAAAGACAACTAGTACAGTTAACCTAGCAGGAGCACCATACATAACCCACCTTGTCACACACACACAACATGAAGTTAACGTAATCATCAAATCTTTAATATTACGTGATTCCTGAGATCAGGCAAATATATGGAAATAATGGACGCTTCCAGCAAATTGACAGTACATGCACAATAATTCATAGTCTGTCGCATCCTTAAGTACATGACAATAACACTTACCATAAGAAAGCAAAATATCAATTTATCCAAAGCTAGTGAACTACATAGGAAATAGAATCTCATCTTGTAAATGATTTTCAAAGGATCATACCCCTTTTGTTTTTGGCTCTCGTAAATTCCTTCGCTTTTTCAACCTCACCAGCAGCCTTCTTCAGTAAAACCTTCTCCTTTTTCTCAAGCATCTCAAGAGTCTGTCAGCACAACCAAAATCAAGTTTAAGCTTTTACTGATTTACTTGAAAATATTTAAACAAGCTAGAATTTACTTTGGCTGATATTAAAAACAAAGTAGTGACAAAACAAAAGGATTTTGGGAACCACGGGACAGAAGATAGCATTCAATTTCGTCATCAAAATAGGAGGAAAACAAGGATAATACACCTTTGGTTCTAGCTTTACATTCGTCGCCATAGATACAAGTGGATCCAAAAGTTAGTTGTGCCTGAGTTGAGAATGAATTTGACCAAACATATTTTGCAAAGAGCCCACACCCTGCTGAACTTGCCCCAACATATGACTAGGCCAAACAGCTGCGATCTCAAAATGATGATTTTTTTTGTTCATAATTCCTTATATTCCAGTGTTTCAGAGGAATAAACACTGGAAGTTCGTGTTTTAGAAAGTAGAAGAAAAAGCTGGACTGCACTAATTTGAAAGTCACGCCTACCAATCAGGATGCTCCAATAATAATGGAAGAAATGACAACATTTTCACCAAGATAAATAAAGAATATCAAACTTCACAGCCCAGCTGTTTAGAAGAGGCCAGAAGGTACCCGGTATACATTCTCTCAAATACGATCGGGTTGCAAAAGAGTAGACACATGTAAAATCTATCTTATCCACATATGACAGCTAACATCTAGCAGGCCGAAACTAGTGTGCATATCGCATGTCCACTTTCTGTCCACCAGCAAAAGGGAGGAGCTTCGCTCCATTTCTCATAAGTTTGAATCTAAGCATAAAATGCATGAGATGAATTTAAAATGGAGTAACATGGACAGTGTAGGATTCGTATAGCTGGATTGAGGCGTAATTGTAGTTATCAAATCTGACCATAAAATAGGGCTGTTAACCCATATCGCCAACCAACAATATACATAGATCTGAAGCTAACTAGCTAGAGCTCTCCCAACCCCTTGGGTGGGAGGGAGGGGATGCTCTTATGTAAAGGAACACCATTAACTCTCTTGCATCAGTGAATTACAATAGAAGGAACCAAACATCAATCTGCATTATGACTCGTTATTCTTTTATTCATTTTGATAGAACAAGCTGCAGTACCAATAGATTATAGATACAATTTCCGAAAGGGCACAAACTTTTAGTTCATGCAATAAACATATAATAAACTGAAATAGAAGATGAAGATGATTACACATCACCAACATTTATAAGTGCAGAATTACAACAAACTTCTTTCTTGCAACAAATTTAACAAATAAAAAAACCTTAACTGCGCAGAGCTATTCATTTGCCAACTTCAACTGAATCCAGTTACAAAACTCGTATATTATAATATTAATACAGCTACTACTTGATCCCCCACCCCAAACCCCTCCATAACAATTACATAGCAAAAATTTTCACACCATCGAACTTTAGAAGTGAATCTGAAAGACTCACAAAAATGAAACAAAATAAATACTCCATCCATTCCAGTTTATATGACATGTTTCGCTAGAGTCAAACTGCATGAACTTTGTCCGACATTTTAAGACGTATATGAAAAGAGTTGCAATTTATCGTAATTCGTAGTTCTCACCATATTGATATGAAAAGTTTATATTGAATATCAAAACTTTAACTTTGAAATATTGAATTAATCTAATCCAACTAAGCTTCAAAAATTAGACAAGTCGACTCTCGAAAAGCGAAACATGTCACATAAACTGACACGAAGGAAGTACACAAACAAAGTCTAAAGAAGAAAAAGAACAACCAATCAAGAAAGATGATACCTCATTTAACTTGTCAAGGGTAGCTAGAGCATTTGCTTCTTGTTTAGGTTTTCCAAAGATTCTTGTAAACATTGTAGACATTATTTTACCAACAATTATAATCTAAAAACAAAAATCTTCAAGATAATAACTTTATTAAAAATCCTGCAATAAAAAATCAAGGGGTTCATTAGATCAACTGAAAAAAACCAATAAATATATGAATCTTGAAATCTTTCAAGAACTTTGTTAATTATTATTACTATAGATTTTAATGGACTGACCTGAGAAATATTACTCAATTTTTGACTTTGTAATGATCTGAGAAATTTCGAAGGTTGGATCTTTTTTGGAGAAAGAAAGATTGATTATGTGGAGAAGGAGACGTCAAGTGTTACAAGTCACAGCCTGTGGTTTAAGCTGCTTTGACAGACCAATAGAATTTTTGTTTTTTTACTTCTGAAAAGTTTCACTAAACACCCTTATATGTATTAAAACCAAACAATTGCACCCTCTATATGATTGAAGTCGTACACAAATAGTTCATGGGTCGGTATGACTCGGAATTAAACTTAACGGTATCAATATTTTTATATCAATCTCGATATATAAATATTCAAAATCGAAAAGCATATCAATTTGTTATCGATTTCGGTCGTTAATAGTTCGATCATTAATATTTAGGGATGTTTAGTGAAACTTTTCAAATCATGGCTACAAATGAAGATAAGAGCAAAGTGACATGTCATAAAAATAAGACTATAGCCAAGGACATGAGAACTATATACTTAACCAGAGATGAATCCGGCAGCACTCGCCTTTATGACCCCCACCATAAGAACTTGGGACCATATATAAAATTTATCGCCGGACGTAGACCTCATCCAACTTTAGACTCTTTCTCAAAAGACTCAAAAAGACACCTAGGCCAGTATGCCAATACGAGGAATATTTGCAGATCGTATACTGACACCAGTTTCCATATTTTTAGAAAGGACAAAATTTTATCCAAAAAGGACATGTGTCCAAGAATGTATAGGAAACCTTTAGGGTTAAAAAATACTCTAATTACACCATTTTACTCACTTGTAAACAACACAATAACACTTGCTTACTGTTAGGTGGTTGTTTTTGTATAATGATTGGTGAAACACTAAGCTCTCATTGGAGTCTCTTGGATCTTTATTCAATAGAAATACTCTTACTCATTATTGTTTCTCTTGTTTGATTAGCTTATGACACTTATTTAAAACTCACAACCTCGCTATTAAACTAGATCTAAATTTAGAGATAAATAGAAGTATTGATATACAGGGTCGGATGTAGAAGTCTGTTGACGGGTTCGGCAGAACCCAATAACTTTGATGCAAATATTGTATGTGTGTTAAAAAATTTACTCAATTTTTGTAAATGATCTATTCAGAACTCAAACACAAGACGGAAAATCATTCAAAACCCATAAACTTGAAATCATGAATATGCTTGTGTTGATATAAGACCTTATTTGTTACCTACTTAAATGTAAATTCATTGTTATTGATTAAGCCCCCATTGTAGCTCATACAATTGATACTATCATGGTTAGTTCACTTGTTTAGTCAAATAAATATGAACCTTTAATACTTAATAGGACTACTGTTACATATCTACATAAAATCTTACGGAGACAGAGAGAATATGAAATGAAAGGGAGCCAAATTCGGACTTGTTTTTGCTGGTAAGCTTTTATACATTTTTTTTTCTCTTCTTTTGAAAAGTTTTGTTAAAGAAGTACTCTCTCTTCGGGTGACTCTTTTGTACACGTGTTCTGTGATATTAAACTCACTAAATATAACTACTAACAAAATATTACAGATTCCCTCTAACAGAAAAAGTATCATATATTGGGTTTGGAATAGGAAGATAAAGTGGTGTGAATGGGAAATGAAGTGAATATTTATTAAATATTAATATTTGATTTGGGCCGTTTTCATAATGGAATTAAGAAGTGGATTATTGATGCAAATATTCCAATGGTTGTGGAAAAGGGGATTTACAAAAATACACATACATCCTATTTTATTTACATGGCTCTACCCATTACATTTATACTCACAACTTATTTACACTCTATACCCATTAGCTAATTATCTTCTTATTTTGAGGTATAAAACAAGGAAATTTAAGTTCCTCTCTCTCCTCAAATCTTGTATTAATGTTTTCTCATTTTTTTTGTCATTCTTTTATTATTCTTTTCTCCTTCTCCATTTTCACTATTCTTGTTTTTTTTTCTTTATTTCGTTTTTATTCATTTTTCTTTCTGTTTTCTTTATTTTTTCTTTCTCCTGTTTCTAGCACTATTCATGTCTCCCCATGTTTTTATTTTTTAATTTATTTTCTTTCTCCGTAATTTTATTATACTCATTTTTTCTCCAAAAAAGCATACTTTGTTCACAAACACAAAACTGAAATATTTTATTTGCTCGATAGTATCTCACACTTTTATCCAAATATAACAAGGTATACCGAAAGAGTATACAGTATACCAAAAATGTATATTTTGTTCAAAATAACAATAATTGAAATACTCATTTGCTCGATAGCATCACACACTTTGATCCAAACACAAAAAGGTATACCAAAGAGAATACAATATACTAAAAAGGTATACTTCTTTAAAAATAATAAAAATTAAAATATATATGTCTTCTGAAACATTTTGCACTTCGAGTCGAACACAAAAGGGTATACCAGAAGAGTATACAGTATATCAAAAGATATACTTTGTTCAAAACAACAAAAACTGAAATAATTATTAGCTAGGTAGCATCACATACTTGGATCCAAACACAAAAAGGTATACCATAAGATTATACAGTATACCAAAAGGGTATACTTTATTCAAAACAAAAAAAACTAAAATATTTATTTGCTCGGTAGTAAGGGTGGCTAACGGTCCGGTTTTGACCGGACCGGACCGAAATCGGGCCGGAAACCGGCTCGGACCGGTTGAAACCGGACCGTTGGCCACTAACGGGCGCCGGGTCCGGTACCGAACCGGTGCCTCGAAAAAAAACCGGATGGACCGGTAATTTTGGACCGGAACCGGCCCGGACCGGACCGGTCAAAAAAATAAAAAAAAAAAGAAGAAAAATCTGCCCGTTTCTAGCCGTTGGGTAACGGCTCTTTTGACCCCATAGCCGTTGTCCAACGGCCAAAAACGGCCAAATACACCCCTCTACCACCCCATAACCACCCCTAACTATTTTTTTTCTATAAATACCCCATTATTTCATCATATTTTTCACACAAATCTTCCAATTCTCTCTAATTCTCTCAAATTTTCTACAATATTGCTATTGTTCTACTTTGGCTATTTGTTAAAAATTTATAATACTTTATCAAGTTCTATTTGGAGTTTCTATCAAAGTTATATTTGGCTACTTGGTGAAGTTTATAAATATCAAGTATTGGGTTAATTGGAGGCGCTACGTGGTTGAAAATATCAATTTGGCTATTTTTACAATTTTTCGATTATCAAGTATTCAACTAATTAATTGAAGTGGAGGCTCAAGTTTCAACTTCACCTCAATTATACGGTTATATTTGGTTGGTCGTTCCTACTTCTACTCTTTTATTATTTTTTTGTCATATATATTTATTTTATTTGCTATTATTATGTCTCAACGAGGTTCAATTGGAACTAGTAGTGGGGGGCGGGCACGTGGTCGTAGGGGAAATAGGGGTAAAGAAATTGCTGGTAGTTCTAGTCGGAATACCCACATAGATGATTCTCAATATTATCATGATGTTACCGCTGATACCATACTTGATCACGAAATGTTAGAAACACGATATGGGAATCAAAGCGGGGGGGGGGGGGGGGCGGGGGGGGGGGGGGTTAATTTAGAAGAAACACCTGAATTTCAAGCTAGTCCACCCGAAGTTCAGTCTGACTTGCCTCCTGAACCTCCTACTAGAATACCGGCTAAACGTAAGGATAGATCTGATGTGTGGGATTTTGCAACAAAGAATGTTTCAGCGCAGACGGCCTCCTGCGGGCTTTGTGATAAGGTGTGGGTTTTTAGAACTGGGGGTAATGAGGGTGGGACGGGTAAACTTAGGGCCCACTTACAAAAGAAACATCCTAAAGAATGGGCAACGCGGGCGGGTGGTATATATTTAGGGACCGAACATGGGGGAGTAGCGCATGATCAATCTTCGGGTACCCAAGCAAGAATTAACCATTTAACAGGAGGGCTTCTTACTTATGATAAACAAAAGGATAGGGAAGAAATTGCTAAACTAGTTGCCCTCGAGGGTTTACCTTATAGTTTTCCTTCTTCTATTGGTTTTGTTCGTTATGTTCAGGCTGTATATAATCCCTCTTTTAGAGGTTTTCCAAGAACTACTGTTAAAAATGATATTATTAAATTTAAGAACGAATATCAGGATTATTTGCGATATATGTTTGATAACTTTGACACTAGAGTATGTCTTACTACGGATATGGGTCGTTCTACTAATGGATGTGATTATATTACTGTGACTTGTCATTGGATAGATCCTGATTGGGTTTTTCAAAAACGTATTATTGCTTATAAAATTGTTGATGAACCACACACGGGAAATTATATTTGTAACAAAGTTTCATCTATTTGTCGTACGTACTGTTTGTCTAACAAAGTTTTTAGTATTACGGTAGATAATGCTACAAACAACACAGACGGACTTAGGAACTTGATACCTATTTTGAACCCTCCTTTTCCTGAATTTTTTCATGTTAGGTGTGCATGTCATATTTACAACTTAGTAGTCAGAGATGGTCTTACCTTGTTTAACGACATTATTAAAAAGGTGCAGATAGCTATTACTTATATTTTTAGAAATAAAAACCAAGATAGAAGACGAGAATGGGAAAGAAAATGTGTAGAATTAGGAATGCCAGTTAGGAGAGTCCCAAAGGAAGTTTGTACTAGGTGGAACACTTTATATGATGCATTGACTGTCGCTTATGACTATAGACTGCCTATTTCTCAAATGTATAATAAACATTTTATGGAAATCTATCACCTTAAAGATGAGGATTGGCAAGTTGTTCAACATCTTCTTCAGTTTTTACATAATTTTTATCAAGCTACTTTAGAATTTTCCGGTCAATATTATCCAACTACTCCTACCATGTTATATTATATAGCTGGAATATCGGAATTATTGAAAATGTATAAACAATATGCAGTTTACTTACCGGCTGTAGAGTTAATGATTGAAAAGTTTAGAAAATATTTTTTTCCAATTCCTCCTCTTTTTTACATTGCTTCTGTGTTGCATCCTGCTTTTAAAATTAAGTTAACTGAACGACTTGTTAGAGAAGTATATGCAAATTTAGAAATTACTCCAGAGGAAATTGCTACTAACAAGTTTCCAAGTGTAGACGAGGCTGTTGCTAAAGTTTATGCAGATACCGTGGCTGTTTTTGCAAAGTATAGAGCTTGGGCAGACACTGTAGAGCCGACGGAACCAATACTATCCACCGGGCAAAGTTCTTCACAGGCAGGAACAGGAATGCGCACTTTTGGGGGACTTGACGAAAAGTTGCTTTCAGAACAGGACGAGTACGGAGAGGAATACAGCGAGTTCCAAGTGTATTTAATTCAATATCCAAGAAACTTAACAACTTTGGAACTGCGAATTTGTTGGATTATTGGAAGAATCAAGAATCGCAATTTCCAATACTTGCAAAAATGGCCCGGGATATATTAACAATTCAAGCTTCATCAGTTGCATCGGAAAGCGCTTTTAGCCAAGGAAGATTTCAAATTGGAGATCACAGATATTCGTTGAGAGAGGAGGCAATGGAGACAGGAGTTTTATTCAGGGATTGGATCAGAGCAGAGCGAAGAAACTTTGGTCTACCAGAACTTACTAAGGAAAGGGGCAGAGCATATATCGATCAAATTTTGAGCGACGGAACAAGTGAAGGGAGTCAAACCGGCAATGAAGAAGAAGAAGAAGACGAAGAACCAGAAAGAGATGATGAACAAGATCAACAACGGCCAGTTCCAAAGAAAAGCCTACAACTATCCTCAAGAAACTAGCTAATATGTTTAAAAGAATGTAATTTTCTAAATAAGAATTTTGAATTTACAAGTTTTTGTTTAGATGTAATTTGCACTACTTATATCTTAAACAATTCAATAAAATTGCTCCAAGTCTTGGAATTCAATCACAACTATTGTCTTCATACTTTTTATTTTTAATTTATAGTTTGCGCAAAAAATACTACAATTAATTACTAGTTTGTAAATTAGTTCAAATATTGAATTTTGAACTTAAAGAATTAATTCAAAATTTGAATTTACTAAAATTAATTCAAAGTTTGAATATTGAACTTAACAAATTAATTCAACACTACAAGTTCAAATTATAAAAAATAGTACAAATTTTTTAATTCTAAGTTTAAACTTTAATATGTACAAGTAAAAACTAAATAATATTTTGTTGTAATATTTTTCAAAGTTTCCACCACTTTAAATAAAACTCAATGGAAAAAAAAAAAAAAAAAACTTATTTGGGCCGAACTGCCGGACCGGACCGGCAGTTTGGGCCAACGGCTCTCTTTCAATATAGTCGTTGGCCAACGGCCAAAAACGGCTATATTTGCCTATCACCCCCCCTAAACGCCCCCCATACCCCCCCCCCAACCTATTTTTATCTATATATACCCTATTATTTCATCATTATATCACACAATTTACCATTTTCTATCAATTTATCTCTCAAATTACTCTCAAAGGCTATTTTCTAAATTTCTTCCAAAGTCCAAACAATTATAATGGCTGAAAATCAAGCTCCCGCTGCTCCCGGTCCTACTGAACGAAGACGTCTTTCTATAGTGTGGGAACTTATTATGAAAGATACTGAAACTCAGAAAGCTAAATGTAGCCTCTGTAACAAAGAGTGGCAAATTTACACTGGCATATACCATGGAGGGACGGGAAGGTTTAGGAAACACTTAAAAAAAAATCACAAAACCGAATGGGATAGAATAAATGGCTTTATTCCGCGTGATTGAAAATTTGAAGAGATGGCTAAGGGAATATCTATTTCAATTATGTATTTTCGAATTTCTAGTTTATTTAGTATCTTTGTAATTTTTCGATTTCTAGTTTGTTTTGTCATTTCAATTATCTATTTCTCATTCAATAAACGTTTGTTTTGTTTCATAAACTTTACATTAATAAAGTAACAAACTAGAAGACGTCGTTCAATTATTTATTTCTCATTCAATAAACTTTACATTAATAAATTTTAAAATATAATTTACATAATTATTTTGTTTCATTAAAAAATATAATTTACCTAATTATCACAAATGATGTTTAAATAAATTGTTAAGTTTTTCAAATTTTAATTTTATTTGCCTAAAAAAAAACAAAAAAAAATTAAAAAAAACCGTTAACCGGCCGGACCGGACCGGTACCGACCGGCCTAACGGTCGCCGGAACCGGTTCCGATCCGGCACCAATAGTTGAAAACCGGCATGGACCGGACCGGTAGACCGGACCCCCACCGGTTTTGAAATTTTTTTGGCCCGGATCCGGACCGGAACCGGACTCCAGTACCGGTTCCGGACTGGACCGGACCGCTGGCCACCCATACTCGGTAGCATCGCACACTTGGATCCAAACACAAAAGGGTATACCGGAAGAGTATACAGTATACCAAAAATGTATACTTTGTTCAAAACAATAAAAATTTAAATATTTATTCGCTCGGTAGCAACGCACACATGGATCCAAACACAAAAGAGTATACCATAAGAGTACAAAGTATACCTATTCAAAAATAACAAAATTAAAATATTTATTCGCTCGGTAGCATCACACACTTAGATCCAAACAGAAAAGGGTATACCAGAAGAGTATACAGTATACCAAAAGGGTATACTTTGTTCAAAACAAAAAAAAATTAAAATATTTATTCGCTCAGTAGCATCGCACATTTGGATCCAAACACAAAAGGGTACACCAGAAGATGATACAGTATACCAAAAGGGTATACTTTGTTCAAAAACAACAAAAACTAAAATATTTATTCGCTCGGTAGCATCGCACACTTGGATCCAAACACAAAAAGGTATACCAGAAGAGTATACAGTATGCCAAAAGGGTATACTTTATTCAAAAAAACAAAAGCTAAAATATGTATTCGTTCGGTAGCATCGCACACTTGGATCCAAACACAAAAAGGAAAGTATACCAAAATAGTATATTGTGTTTTCAGCTTCTACAATAGTTTATAAATCTTTTTTCTCTAGATTTTGGTCAATCGTGGCCAGATTCATCACCAAATCAATTGAAACATCAACCAGAATCTCCATTCAAAATCGGATCAAACAACTACAAATACAATATACCCAGCTTATGAGTTTCAAGCTTGTCTTTCAATGGTGAATTTGATTTTTCTCGCATAATCCTTAAAAATCAATGTTGAGGTGTACAATAGTTTTGAAAAGGAAAACTATTCACAAATCCTTAAATATCCCTAAACAGCTATGTAATACTCCACTATAGTTTTCCTTTTCCAACAAACTCATTCTGCTTTGTTTATTTTAAATTTAAGAATTGTGCTTTGTTTGCTTGAAAAATAAAACATAAAACAAATTAGAAAGGCACACAAATTGATGCCAATCCACAACTGTTTATTTTATTAACCAATTCAAGTTTTCTTTGCTTTTTAATTTTCAAAGGCTGCTTCGCCAATTCCTATGCAATTCACGAAATTCCTGATCTTCTTATCTCTTCAATTTCCGGCATTCCGATTTCAAACTCTGCTGCTATTATTACTCCTCCCCAACCGATTCATCTAACCCAGTTCTGGTCATCACTGTTATTCCTCCTACTATACATATCTCTCTTTCTCTCTCAGCTTCTCATCAACGTGACTAGGAATTTGTTGTGATTAGGAGGTGGAAAAAATTAGAGGGATTTAGGGCTGGTGAATGGAGAAGAAGAGAACTTGTAGAAGTTAGGGTTAGGAATTAGAGAAGTAAAAATAAATTTGGGGAATGAGGGGAAGAAATAATAAGAGATACATAAAATGGGTAGATGGGTAATTTTTTTTTACCAAAATGGGTAGACGGGTAATTTTTTTAACTAAAATGGGTATGGAGTGAAATGAAGTTCTAAATGGGTAAATATATGTAATATTTTATAAAGTGTGGCTATGTGGTATAAAAATCCCCGTGGAAAATGCTGCACGACGTTTCTCATGAAATGAAAAAGACATTTTCATTAAACAGCCACTTAGTAGGCTGTTTTTCATGAACAGCTACTTAACCCAAAATGAAAAGACACCTTCATACCTCTTCATTCCAAATCTTGTGGCTATAAATAGAGAGGTATTCTGCCTCATTTTCTTCATCCAAAATTCTTCTCTCTCTCTCTCTCTCTCTCTCTCTCTCTCTCTCTCTCTCTCTCTCTCTCTCTCTCTCTCTCTCTCTCTCTCTCTCTCTCTGCTTTCTGCATTTGTTTTCCAAACAAAAAGTAAGTTCGAGTCGATGTGATTTGCAGCCATATTTTGAGTTCGCTGGTTACTGTGATTTGTATTACCGCTATCACAGTAACGTTGTTCCATTCTATTCTGGGAGAAATTAATCCATTAACTTTGAGTAACTGTGTGGGAATTAGATTTCTTAAGGAGAGGCAGTGTAGACTGTTCGCTCGGAATATTTTATATTTCATCTTTTTCTGATTTCTGGTCATTATCGAAAGTGCATACATCTAAAAATCTTAAGAAATCTAATTTATTTCTCTGGTGTGCTAATCGATACTGAACTGGTAGTGGAGATTAAAATCTGAAAAGATTTTCTACTCCAAACTGTTACTATTTCTGGAGACTAAAATCTGAAAAGATTTTCTACTCCAATTTTAATATTCCGTTTTGAAGATTAAAAACTTCAACGGATTATTAAAATTATTTATATTGTTATTTGCAGTTTGAAGATATAAAAACTTCACTGTATATCAAATCAGTTTGAAGATATAAAATCTTTACTTTACATTAAATTAGATTATTTGAATCTGATTGTGTTATTTTGTTTTTACAGAATAATGAAGAACACAAAAAATAACAATGGTGTTTCTGGTACACCAAATGCTTCCATTAGTGCAAGCTCCAATCGCCCTGCATCTGCACCGGCTGAAAAGTCGGGAAAGTTTGGCGGGATTACTTCAACAGGTGGCAGCAAAAGATGTTCTTTTATCTGACCACATTGAGTTTGCAACGATTCATTAAGGAGGACGTTCCTGTCCCAACAGACGACACTCCTGAAAATGAACGTTTCATTGTTATTGAGGCATGGAAGCATTCTGATTTTCTATGTAAAAACTACATTCTGAATGGACTGGAGGACGACTTATACAACGTCTACAGTACTGCTGCAACTTTGAAGGAGCTTTGGCTTGCTCTTGAAAAGAAGTACAAAATTGAAGATGCTGGGATGAAGAAATTTGTAGCCGCCAAATTTTCTGGACTTTAAGATAGTGGACAGTAAAACTGTCATAAGTCAAGTCCAAGAGTTGCAAGTGATCATTCATGATCTCATTGTTGAAGGTATGATCCAAATTAATGTTTATAATAGAAGTATTAATTATCCTATTAATAATAAATTTCTCATTGAAGGTTTGGTCATCAATGAGGCGTTTCAAGTGGCTGCGGTAATAGAAAAGTTACCACCTTTGTGGAAAGACTTTAAGAATTACTTGGAATACAAGCGCAAGGAGATGTCACTCGAAGATCTCATTGTTCGTTTGAGGATCGAGGAAGACAACAGGATTGCGGAGAAGAAGGTTGCTCGTGGAAGTTCAACAGTAATGGGAGCAAATATTGTTGAGACAAATGATGCACCAAAGAACAACAAAAGAAAGAAACCTTCTGGACCAAACAATCAACCAAAAAAGAAAAAATTCAAGGGCAATTGCCGCAACTGTGGCAGATATGGACACAAGGTTGTAGACTGTCGTGCCCCAAAGAATGCCAAAAATAATAAAGGTCAAGCAAACATGGTAGAAGATACTATTTCCCAAGGAGTACAAGATATGGATCTTTGTGCAATGATTTTTGAATGTAACTTGGTAGGAAATCCCAAAGAATGGTAGATTGTTTCTGGAGCCACCCGCCATGTTTGTGCAAATAAAGATGCGTTTATTGGCTATGCTCCCGCTGGACCTAATGAGACACTCTTCATGGGAAATTCTGCAACAACAAAGATTGAAGGTTATGGCAAGATAGGCCTAAAGATGACCTCGGGCAAGGTTGTGACTCTCAACAATGTTCTTCACGTTTCAGAAATACGTAAGAACTTGGTATCAGCATCACTTCTCGTCAAGAACGGGTTTAAGTGTGTATTTGTTTCTGATAAGGTTGTATTAAGTAAGAATGATAGTCTGTAGGAAAAGGTTACCTAAGTGAGGGCCTTTTCAAGCTGAATATAATGACCGTTTCTATAAATAATAAAGTTCAAGCTTCTTCTTACTTAATTGAGTCAAATGAATTGTGGCATGCACGTTTGGGACATGTTAACTATTAAACCTTGCGAAAAATGATAAATATGGAAGTATTGCCTAAATTTGAATGTGAGAAATCAAAATGTCAAATATGTGTTGAGTCTAAATTTGCGAAATATCCTTACAAATCAATTGAAAGGAATTCCGAACCTTTAGACTTAATTCATACAGATATTTGTGATATGAAGTCAATACTATCTCGCGGTGGAAAGAAGTATTTCATAATTTTTATTGACGATAGCACTCGTTACTGCTATGTTTATTTACTTGGTAGTAAAGACGAGGCTATAGATGCATTCAAGCAATGCAAAAGTGTAGTTGAAACACAACTTAACAAAAGAATAAAAATGATAAGAAGTGATAGGGGTGGTGAATACGAATCTCCTTTTGAACAAATATGTTTGGAATACAGCATTATTCATCAAACCACTGCCCCTTACACGCTACAATCCAATGGGATTGTAGAAAGGAAAAATAGAACGTTAAAGGAGATAATGAATGCCTTGATAATAAGTTCGGGTTTACCCCAGAACTTGTGGGGGGAAGCTATTCTTACAGCTAGTCGAATACTTAATCGTGTACCCCACAACAAAACACAATCTATTCCAAATGAAAAATGGAAGGAAAGAAAGCCAAGCTTGAATTACCTCAAAGTGCGGGGGTGTTTGGCAAAGGTACATGTTGAACCCCAAAAATTATTACCCTTTCTTTAAGAAAAGATAGGTTTTCGGGTATATTTCAACAAAATGGGATTCCAAAGGGTTTTCTTTGGAGTCGCCACCTAATTTAAGAATTATTAGGAACCTAAGTTAATTAAAGAGTGCAATCTTTATTCCTTATTTAAAAGGAAATTATTAAATTAAAATCAGAGATTCTTAGGTAAGTGGTTCTATTAAATTCGAAAGAAGGTCCCTTGCAGGAGCACTTTCGAAAATCCGCTAAATGCGGTTAATCCGGCGGTTTTCACGAATTTGTTAAGGATAATAAGATAATATAAAGCTAATTTTATATAAGGATAATAGGAATAAGATAAATAAGATAAGATTTTAATTGTGCCGATACTTAGATAAATAAATGATGAAATTTAAGATTTATTAAATGGATAATGAAATAATGATCAATTGGTTAATTAATAGAATAAGTAAAGGTTAAATGAAGTTAGATGATTTAAATAAAACACATTAGATAAATAATTGGATAATAATAAAGGATTAATTAATTGATTGAATAAATAGATAAATAAATAAGCAAATAAATAACTTAATTAAATAAATGAATACTTATCAATTTTAATTAATTAAAGGAGTAAATGAATAATAATTGATTAATTAAGTAAATAGATAAATAAATATTTAATTGATTAAATAAATGATTAATTGAAATTAAATAAATTAGATTAAGTAAATAAATAAATAAAGGATTGAAATTTAATTGATTAACTACATAAATAAATTAGATTAGATAAATAAATAATTGAATATTTAATATAATAAATAAAGAAGCAATTCAAATGCGAATTATGACGAGGGTACGATTTTTTAGCGAATTTGATTTGCACTCATTAATTGACGAATGATTCTAAACATCCATAAATTAATTGGCGATTCGCAAAGAAATGATACGAAGCATTCATATAAAAACAATTTAAGTAATTTACAATAATTATTCACAATTCAAATATCATTTCTATTCTACAGGGTTCCTAAAAAACATGCTTTTCTAAAGGGGACGGGAAAGAAGTAGTTTAGAAGATAGAACCCGGAAGCGCAAACTCAATCATTGAGCCTTGAAAACAATCTTCCCAACTTGACACCTGATCTCGACCCCAAGTGACTCCAATGCAATGTAAACCATCCCAATTGGGGAGTTTTAGCCAACTCATCCCAAGGTGTGTATCATGCAAAAATAAAAATATAGAGTGATTAGTAGTTATCGCAGCTATGGAAATGACTAATACAGATGCAAACAACCAAGTGAAATTGATTTTAAGAAAAGAACTATAGACCTAACATTAGGACATATAGCAGACAATCAATTCAACATAATTAATCAAGCAAAGGTAATGCCTTTATGGCTGATTATCGAGATGGAATCATTAAGTATAGAGTAAATTCTTGTCATAAAGGGAAACTTTATACTAAAATCGTGGTAAGGTATCCAATAGACCAAAAGGAAATTAACTGAACTTATCTATTAACATGCACAAAATATTTTTTCTCTTTTGTCTTACATGCTGAAACCAAACTAGAATGTGACCAAAACGTTTTAAGAAAGTGAGCAGAAAGTTGAATCCTTAAGAGAATAATTAAAACCATTATATTTCATGGTCAAAACGAGCAACTTTTGTTTAAACAAGTACATTTCAAACCTGTTTTAACAGTGGATGAAGCAGATTACACACTAGGGATTATCACAAGCTTACATCCTTAACAGAAAAACTGTTCAATCATTAAACATCTTGGAAGATGCAAAGACCAAGCTAGTCAGAAAAAAACTCAACCAAGACATACCAGATCATAAATCCTAAGACAGATACAAGGACACCAGACTGATTCTATTCAACTTTCTTCTATAACAACTTCTTTCATTCTTCATTCTTTCAGGCAACAAGCAACTAACAACTAACAGGGCACCCACTACAAAGACATAATGGAGCTGAACTAGCAACACTAGAGAGATAAGCAAATAGGCGCAACCTCACATCTCTACTGCATTTACACCTCTTGCAGACAACTAAAAACTGAAGGGTCTCACTTTGAAACAAACATACAACACCCTGAAAGCTATCCCAGAACCCTTCTCTTCTACTTCACTGCCTAAGACAACTACCAGAATTCCCTCACCTCACCTAAAACAACTTGAAACAAACTCCCAGACCTGCTATAAGCCACCTCCTGAATCACTACTCCTTCCCTGCCTCTCTATTCCAACTAAAGCAACCTGCACCTGCACACTTACACAAAGAAACTCACTCACTTCCCACTCCTAATCCCATGCTAATACCAGAATCAGCTCCCATTTACACCTGCATACAACTCACAGATAACCAGGACTCTGGAATTACTCTATCAAATTTGCAGACAACTCTGAAAGCATTTACACTTCCAGAACTGCCTTCAAAACAACCCGACCACAAAACTCACACCTGCAGCTTCCTCAGACATTAAAGGCACCTTACAGCCAACAAGGACTAATTCCCTAAGCCCTTCTACACCTCTTTGGACAGAACACAGCCACAAACTTCTATGCTCTTGAACTGCACTCTTCAAATAATCCTATAACTACTCTAAACCAAGCCAAACCAAATTTATATAGATTTCTCATAACCAAAGTCAGATTTTCATGCTTCAATCATAACTAAGCATACTTATCATAAAGGATAACCAAGGAAAATAACTTCATAACTTTGGCTCAAGAGATACTAAGATCTGAGTTTTATATAGTAGAAAAACATTATCTTTATAAAATTTTAGTGCTCATAAACACTTTTCAGAAAGACCAATTTATATCATAGTTTAAGAAATCCTTTCTTTAACCGATACAATGTAAAGATTGAATCTTTGACATTATTCAAGCAATATAACAAACATCCAACGGACCACAGCTTTGGCTAATACTACAGTAGCTCGAGGTTTAAACCTATACACAAATGACTAATCTTCGAGTAGGTTAAACGAACAAAATAAGAAAACATAATAGTTGAGAGGATTACCTCTTGTAGTGCAGTGAGCCGGGGCGATGATCGAAGACTACGACTCGAACAAGACGATGACTCGAACGATGAAGCGACTTGACTAGCGAAGGAGAGACGGCACAAATGAATCCCCAAAATAGAAACAATGACACTGCCTCTTTTATCAACTTGAAACTAAGAAAATTTATGTATGTATGCTGTATATTTTCTCCTTGTTCCTATTCACCCCTACTGCCGCTGCTCATCCCCATTAACAGCTGCCTTTCTCGCTGCTTGAAACTTCCCCTTATATCTCTCCACGATTTAGGGTTCTATGGGTTGTGAAATACCGAAAAACCCTCCAACGGATCTAAATGGATAAGCCTTCGTACGGAGATGGTGATGTGGAGGCGAGGACCCGAGTTTTGAATCGTGGGTCGTCGGGTTTTTCAAACGGGTTGGAGAAAATGGAAAACGGGTTGTGAGCTCAGTTTTTGAAAATGGGAATGAACGTTTGTTTGTTATATGTATATGCTTGCACGGGTAGATCATAATTGAGGCTGCGAATTGCAATTTTATCCTATTTCTTCAAAATTTTAAATTATTTTACTTTAAAATTTAAAAATTAGATTTTATTTAAATAATTAGCACTAATTGAAATTTTCGGGACAAAATTGGGTGTCAACAGTACAAGTTCCTAAACCTAAAAGGGAAAAAATAGGACCAAAAACCGTTGACTGTGTTTTCATAGGATATGCCAATAATAGTAAGGTATATCATTTTCTGGTTCATAAGTCAGAAAATCCCGATATTCATGTTAATACGGTTATTGAATCAGATAATGTTGAATTCTTCGAAAATATATATCCGTATAAAAATGAATGTGAATCATCAAGTGTTAGTACGAAACGACCAAGGGAAGGTACAAAAGAAAGTATGCAGATAATGAAAATCCAAGACGTAGTAAACGTCAAAGGATGTCTACTTCCTTTGGACCGGATTTTATGACTTTTCTATTGGAAAATGAGCCTCAAACTCATAAAGAAGCAATGGCTTCTTCAGAGTCTCCTTATTGGAAAGAGGCAGTCAATAGTGAAATAGAATCCATTTTAAGCAATCATACTTGGGAGTTGGTTTATTTTCCTCCTGGAAATAAACCTTTAGGTTACAAATGAATTTTCAAAAGGAAAATGAAAGCTGATGGTACTATTGACAAATACAAGACAAGATTGGTCGTTAAAGGTTATAGACAAAAAGAAGGCCTTGATTATTTTGACACATACTCGCCCCGTAAGCAGTATTACATCCATACGAATGCTAATAGCTTTAGCTGCCGTGTATGGTCTTCGAATCCATCAGATGGATGTAAAGACAACTTTCTTAAATGGAGATTTGGAGGAAGAAATCTACATGGGACAACCTGAAGGGTTTGTGGTTTCTGGAAAAGAAAAGAAGGTATGTCGACTTGTTAAGTCTCTTTATGGACTAAAACAAGCACCTAAGCAATGGCATGCGAAATTTGACAGTACAATGTTGTCAAATGGCTTCAAATTAATGAGTGTGATAAATGTGTTTACATTAAGAACGCTCCAAATCATATAGTCATTGTTTGTCTATATGTGGATGACATATTAATAATGAGTAAAGATATTGCTGACATAAATGCTACTAAGTGTATGCTGACTAGCAGGTTTGATATGAAAGACTTGGGAGTTGCGGATTTAATCTTGGGAATTAAAATCCATAAAACTCCTCAAGGATTGGCATTATCTCAAACTCATTAAATCAAAAATGTCCTAGAAAAATTCAAGTATTTAGACTTCAAAACTTCAAAAACTCCAATTGATGTGAATCTTACCTTTACAAAAAATAAAGGACAAAGTGCGTCTCAACGAGACTACGCTAGAGTGTTGGGAAGTCTAATGTATATCATGAATTGTACACGACCAGAAATAGCTTGTGCTATAAGTAAATTGAGTCGATACACAAGTAATCCTGGATAAAATCGCTGGATGGCAATGAAACGAGTCTTGGGTTATTTGGAGTATACACAAGACTATGCTTTACATTATGATAAATATCCTGCTGTTATAGAAGGATATTGTGATGCAAATTAGATCACCGGCTCAAAACAATCAAAATCTACAAGTGGATATATTTTCACAATAGGTGGAAGAGCAGTAGCTTGGAAATCATCCAAACAAACGCTACTTGCTCGTTCTACAATGGAGGCTGAATTCATAGCCTTAGACAAGGCCGGTGAAGAAGCTGAATGGCTCCGTAACTTCTTAGAAGATATTCCATTTTGGCCTAGGCCGTTGATACCTATATGTATACACTGTGATAGTCAATCGGCTATTTCAAGTGCTGGGAGCCTTATGTATAATGGGAAAAATCGTCACATACGATGAAGACATAAAACTATTAGACAACTTCTCTCTAGAGGAATTATCACAATTGACTATGTAAAGTCAAAGGATAATGTATCGGATCCGCTTACAAAAGGCTTAACTAGAGATGATGTTGAGAGATCATCAAGAGGAATGGGACTATGGCCGAGGACAAGTCGTCATGGCTGTAACTCTACCTAGAAGACTGGAGATCCCAAGATCTAGGTTCAAGGAGCTTAAACAAAGTTGTGTACGACCGCTCCAACATTGTCAAACAACTCAACCCATCCTCTTAATAAGACAATGTTTAGTACCAAGGATAAAACGTTAAAGATGTTTTTTAATGATTATCTAAGTTTGATACGGGGTTTGTCAAACAGTGTAGATCTACGGGATTACACGTTTAGAAATCACCTATGTGAGTGTGAAGTGGAAGCCGCTTCAAGGAGATTTTTGTAAGGCCAATCCTCTACGCACTCATGAACCAGACGGTGTTCATGGCTGAAACGAACACAACAATGAGAACAAAAAATGGTCAAGGATTAATTGTGTGACATATGTTGTCTAGGTATACACCAAAGCTCGACGGTTCAAAGATATCAAATCTACCGATTGACCAAGTATATCCGATATATGTTCACTACGGAAAGTTCAAAGGGAAACTTACTTATCCAGATGCAATTGGTTCTTACTTGCAATCACACAGTTTTCTGCATGTTTTCTTCACATAGTCATTCCCCATTCATGTGGGGGATTGTTGGGCTTGGAAGAGGAAGATAAAGTGGTGTGAATGGGAGATGAAGGGAATATTTATTAAATATTAATATTTTATATTAATATTTAATTTGGGCCGTTTTCGTAATGGAATTAAGAAGTGGATTATTGATGCAAATATTCCGATGGTTGTGGAAACTGCCGCGCGACGTTTCTCATGAAATGAAAGATATTTTCATTGAACAGCCACTTAGTAGGTTATTTTTCATGAACAACCACTTAACCCAAAATGAAAAGACACCTTCATGCCTCTTCATTCCAAATCATGCTTCTTCATTGCAAATCTTGTGGCTATCAATAGAGAGGTATTCTGCCTCATTTTCTTCATCCAAAATTCTTCTCTCTCTCTGCTTTCTGCATTTATTTTCCAAAACAAAAAATAAGTTCGAGTCAGTGTGATTTGCAGCCATATTTTGAGTTCGTTGGTTACTGTGATTTGTATTACCGCTATCACAGTAACGTTGTTATGTTCTATCCTGAGAGAAATTAATCCATTAACCTTGAGTAACTGTGAGGGGATTGGATTTCTTAAGGAGAGGCAGTGTAGACTGTTGGCTCGGAATATTTTCTATTTCATCTTTTTCTGGTTTCTGGTCATTATCGAAAGCGCAGACATCTAACATCATATAACTTGTAGGCTACTACATTACCATCATTCAGTTAAATAACATAGGTCGATTTATTTTTGCATGTATAAGTTCAAGTTAGTTTGAGCCGCATGCATTAGAGAGTAAAATTAAAAGATTAAAAAAAATAATTTGCAATGGTGGTTTTTTAAAAAAAAAAAAATCGATGACTAATATGCACAATTTGAAAAACTCTCAAACTTTTTCAAGAGTTGTTTGAAGAATGCAACAAACAAGCATAATCTGTATTATTATAAACAGCTGTCGATTGCACATTAAGTTGAAAATTAGAACATACATATGAGATATATTGTGGAATAAACACATGACATCTAAGTAAAATTACTGAGTAAAGGTCATTAATAGCAGTGACTTGCCAACAAACTCAAACTCACTTTCTTTCGGTCTCGTTGGTATTGAAACATTATTGTCATAATATCATATCAACTAATGTAAATAAACTGGAAAAAACTAACAAAATATGAGGCTTGAATAAAGTGGTGGTAATTATCATTTATACATAGTGATATTTCTTTCTTATCATGTCTTGAACAAGTAACATGTATTAACCTAGTAAAGTTTTTTTTAGGTAGAAAAGAAACGTACTAATACCTTACTCCTTTTTTTTTTTTTTTTTGGTTTCTAAGTTAGGTTGGGAATTAAGTAACTATCAATATTCAAGCCCATGCGTGTTATTAGGATATCAAAAGAGAAGTGAAAGATGATACTAAATAGCAGCCTGAGGCATGAAGCATCCCGCAATTACATAAAGTTTTTAGTCGTACTTTAGAAAAATGTATTATAGACAACTTATTTTGATTCAAATATCAGTGGCAGATTTTACAAAAATCGCAAGTTAAGTAAAAGATAATAGTGCAAAATAATAATTACATTGAACACTTTTTTTCAATCGATTAATATAAAAGAAATTAGTGCTTATCTATAACAACAACATACCCAGTATAATTCGGGGAGGGTGGGATGTATGTGGATCTTACTCCTCCCCCCTCCTAAGGTGGAGAGGTTGTTTCTGATAATACACGTTTGAAAACAACAAGGAAATATCATCAAGCTAACGAGAGTAGTAAAACTAAAGCATATCAAAAAATAATCTGATAACAACAGTAAAGATAAACACAAAGACTAAGATGGGACTAATCTATATAGCATATTATATAATAATGTGTAATACGAGACAAGACACTCGACTGCTACCTAACCTTCTACCCTAATCTTTGACCTCCACGCTCTCCTATTTAGGGCCATGTCCTCGGTGATTTGGATCTGAGTCATGTCCTGTCTAATCACCTCGGCCTAGTTCTTCTTCGGTCTACCTCTACCTCTCCGTAGACCCAGCACTGCCAACCTCTCACACCTCCTCACTGGGGCATCTACACTTCTCCTCTTCACATGACCGAACAATCGCAGTCTTGCTTCTCACATCTATAAAGGTGAATAGGGAGGAGTTTGGGGTTGTCGTGTGTTCTTACTTTTAGATGTTAGCTGACATCTCTATTTCAGAAGGCAGAATTGGGATTCGCCTAGGGCCTTCTCAGGACATAGCACTTGTAAAATGCCATTGGGCTCTCGTGGAGAGCTCTTGCCTCGTGAGACTTACGCCTCAAGCGTCTGGGCTTACGCCCCAAGACCCCCAAAAACCTAACGTTTGGGGCTCGCTCTACAACTCTCCTTGCAATTATGTCTAGCTAATTAGCCTTGTAAAGCCCCCCAAAATTGTTTTACTGACCATTGACTCGTCACAAGTACTCTTCACTAATCACATATTATAAGTTAAGAACATTGAAACTTATAATTATATTTTAGATTATATATTGCACATAACCATGAAGAACGAAATGATATTGGATATGATAGGAACCTTTTGAAAACTATTCATATATTAACTATTTTTAGGTCATCATAATCTTCCATTTTTTAATTATTTAATCTCAATTTTTTAATAATTCTTCCTTTTGTGTTTATGAGGTATAAAAATTATCAAATTAATAGTTAAGTGATACGGATTAACTATCTAGCTATACAACCATATTCATATATTACCAATTTTATCATGGAGTATACAACATGTTGAGTTATTTGTCAAATTTTCAATTTGCTAAAAGCAAACAATATATAGAGTTTCATCATGAGTCTGTAAGTGATTTCTATAAAATAAAGGGAGATTTACAAAAATATACAACCCTAACACTATATTTATAAAAAAATAACGATACTTTATCACTTTACAAAATATACCAATAGTTTTTTTTTACATAGCATATACAAGTTTCAACAAATACCTACAATTTAGGATTTTATCTCCTTCTTCCTTCCTTCTCCACCAATCACTGCCCTAGGGGGCTGCTGCCACAACTCATAGCCACCGGCCAGCAACCTCCGGCCACCAGACAGCTGCTGCTGCCGCCACCAGATTTTTTTTTTTTTAAATTTTTTGGATCTACAAGATGAAACATACAAAAGATACACATGTATACATTAAAATTTTTTAAAAATTACTGTTTTGAAACTATACATAGCCAAACATACCAAAAATATACAAAAACATACAAAGATATACAAAAAAATATATAAAATAAATATCTATTCTAGACATACACATACACAAAACATACAATAACATACATGTATATACAAAAACATACACATACAAAAATGGAGATAGACATTTACATACAAAAAATACAAAAATATATGTATTTATATCAAATAAATACAAATTTATACATACAAATACCAATATATACACATATAAAAAGAAAGAAAAAAGGAAAAAAGAAAAGAAAAAGAGGAGCAGATCGGAGATGGGAGGCCAGAAAACGAGCACATCGGTGCGCCACCGCTGTGGTGCAGCAGCACCGCCGCAGAGGAGCAGCGCCGCTGCACTGCAGCAGCACCACCACCGAGATTCGATAGCAGTAGCCAGCGAGGCGAGATCCGAGTAGCAACAATGACGAACAAAAACAGCTGCCGGCAATGGGGATTGGTCGCTGGCGAGGGGAGGGGGATGGCGGTTGGGTGGTGTGGGTGGTTGGAGAAGGGGAGAGAAGGAGAGAGGAAAAATTAGGGTTTTATGTTTGGGGGAGAAAAAATGATATGTAGGGTAATTTTTGAAAACTATTGTTATGTTTTGTAAATATGGTAAAGTTTTGGTATTTTGGGTAATTTAGCTATTAGGATTTTCAGGTGGTGTAAATTTTTCTAAAATAAATAATTTATTTATTTATCTAACATTTTGTTCTTTGTCAAATGGAATTTCAATTATGAAAATACTGCTATTATTGAAGAGAAATTTCAAATTATAGTATAAAAATTATTCTTTAATCATTTAGGAGATCCACATGACAATTTTTTATTTTAGCTTGTTTGGATATTTTGCCTAATTTATATATCATGATATATTATGTATTTTGGTATTATTCATAATTATGTTATAATTTATTTTAAATTATTTTTAAAATTTTTGATTTTAATGTATTTCTGTAATATATATCTATTTTACACTATTTTAATAATTTTAGAAATTCGCAATATTTAAAGATTTGTGGGGCTCACGCTCGCTTCGTCCTAGATAAAACCCTCGCCTCACGCCCTTGCCTTTGAAGTTTTGTTCAGCCACGATCAAGGTTATAACCTGAAAGAATAGCCAAATTTTTATATAGATTGATAATTAAGTAGCCAACTTTTGGGGTTCTTAATTTATCTACTAGACACTGATTGGTAGCCAATTTCTGCTCGGTGTTGGCAAGTAGTAGCCACTTTTAGTGCTGCTCTTTGAAATATAGCAATTTATTTGGCAGAACTTGCTCATCAAGTAGCCACATTCTGGTCTGATAATGGAAATCTGGCTAGTCCCCAACCACGTAGCCACTTTTAGGTATGCTAATTAGAATATAATCATTTTTTCTAATAGGTAAAAGATAATAATAAATTTCACTACATGTACCCCTTATCATTAGTTATGGTTTTTTTGTCCCCACTTAAGAATGATTTAGCAAAATGGCCTTGGTAGGTAATACATCACGTTATAAATTTACAAGTGTTCCCTCGAGGAAAACACTTCAAGTATAAATTGCAAGTGTTGTTATCTGGGGAGAATGTTGATAGAGATAAAAGGTCAAGTGCTGCCACGGGGGCAACACTTGCAGCTTTTGTCATTTTATACTTGAAGTGTTTCCCCCGTGGGTGCACTTGTCAAATTTATAACTTGAAGTGTTGCCCCCGAGGGAGCACTTACTTAAAATTAGTGAGGTTATTCTTGTAAAATCACTTTAAGCGAGATCAATAAGGCAAACCATTGCCTAAGGTGTCATAGTTTTGTAAATTACCCAAAAGATAATCACAACTTCAAAATATGGCCAAAAAAAAAAAGATCAACATGATCGTCGAGTCTCTTAGAGTTTGAACTTATACAAGTGAACCACTAAGACACTATTTAGAAATTTTGGACTAAAAAGTTAAGTTTTAGGAACATCACCATGAAGTTTTAGAGAAATAGAAATGCTTAAATAAGGTCGTGCAACTTAGTCGAACATACTAACACTCCGTTTGGATGGTTGTTACCCATCGTTTCATAATGTGTTGTATTGTATTGTATCGTATGGTAATGTATCGTATTGTATTGTATAATGTTTGGATAGACTGTATTGTTTATCGTGGTTTAATAATTGAAAATAAGGTAAAGGGTAAAATGAGAATATTAAATAATAAGTGAGGGCATGATGGGTAAGAAAAATAGGTAACGACGCGATCCCACCAAATCGGTCGTTACATAAAATGACAGTTTTTATGGTTACATAACCATGGATTTAACAATACTATACAATGTTAATTAAAGAAACAACTAAAACAAACGTCGTACCTATGACAACAATACAATACCATACCATGGGTTACAACCATCAAAACAAGCTGTAAGAGCTCAGTTATCTCAGTGAGTATGTTGTTTATATATCCTTAATTGACTTAATAATTTATCAAAATAGTGTTTCTGCCAAGTCTTTGTTCTTGAATAATAGGAATTCAATCTCTTGAAGGCGAAAGACCTTGCTAATACCCTTACGGACTAGTCTGCTTAAAAGATTACATAAATAATATAATTAACTTTGAAAGTTTAAAACGAGAAAATTAAAGTATTATAGCTAAAGAGTGATACAACAATATAAATTCAATAAACTTTTAGTATAAATACGGGCCTAACGTCACTAGTATCATAAAAAGTTAAATAACAATTGAATCACATAATCAAAATATCTCATGGATTATAAAGTATAAATAAGATAAAATATATTAATTTTAATATGAGAAGAAAAAAGATAATAAAAAGGGGGAAAATAATGATATAGCATCATGAGGAGTGTGGTTTTCTTCTTCTCCCTTCCCTTTTAATAAAAAATTATACATTAAAAAAAGAAAAAGAAAAAGAGAGTTGTAAGTGATTGCTATTTCTCTTGGCAAAGCTATACTTTTTTGCAGAGATCTCATCCTTTTTCATTTCAGATCCAATTTTCATAATTTTCCAAAAAACAATAGTAAAATATCAGTTTTTGTCATCAAGCAGATCCAAATTATGGATTTCATGAAAGTTTTCGACCAAACGGTCCGCGAAATGTAAGTTTTTTTTGAATTAAGATTAGCTGTAATTTAAATGTTTTATGTGTTAAATTTTAATTGAGATATTTGCAGAAAGAGGGAGGTGAATTTGAAAGTATTGAAGGTTCCTGAGATCGAGCAGAAGGTACAAAATAATAATTAATTTAATTGTTTTATCAGCTCAGTAATTGTTTTTTCAATGTTGTGGATTAATGACTGATTAATTAAGTTAACAAACTAATTGAACTCAAATTAAGGACATTTCAATGATTAACTGAACTTTTCTGTAGTAAAATTTTGTTGCCTTTCATTTCCTAGTTGTTAAGTAGAAAATGAGAACAACCTAACGAATCTAAGAATATGTAGAGAACTCCATGCAATTGAACCATGGGAATGAACTTACAAGGCTATCAAATACTCAAGGTGCGCGTAAGCTGGCCCAGACACCATCATTATCAAAAAAGAAAAAAAAAAGGCTATTAAATTATTTGGCCAGAGCTTCTAACGTCTGATTTATGTCCTAATTGATTACGCATTTGTCCACTGAAAATGAAGTTTGGCAAGCTAGATCTCTTTATGAAAGCATCATTCGTGAATAGTTGAGATTCATGACGGTGAGATATGAAGGGTTTTCGGATGTCACACGTAGCTAAGCTCTTTGCCATACGTTTTAATTGTGCATAGGTCAATAAATATTCCTCTTTTTTTTTTTAGGCTGGTGATTATCTCCATTTATTCTAGAGTTCATACAAGATTAAGATGGATGATATTCTTTATTGCAGTTGCTTATCATCTATCAAACGCTCTCTTTTCATATTACTACTATTATAATCTAATCTATCCAAAATAATAGAGGTGTCCGTGTCCAAGATAAATTGCTAATGAAGACCGGGTCCCCAGTCGCTGACAATTGAGTGTGGCATTCCATGCAATGATTTATTTAGAAAGGATGTGCATAGAAAGTAGATTGGATGTATGGACTCTCTTGTATTATTTAACTTCCATTGAATAATGATGTGATTATTTCAACATGGTACTAGGTATTGGATGCTACTGACGATGAGCCTTGGGGTCCTCATGGTACTGCTTTGGCTGAGATAGCACAGGCCACAAAAAAATTGTATGACTTGGCATATTCTGGATTCAGTTGATATAATTCTTTGTTTGTGTCTTTTCTTCAGCTGGTTGATCTATTGAGGTATTTTGCAGCTCTGAGTGTCAGATGGTTATGAATGTGCTCTGGACAAGGTTGGCTGAAACTGGAAAGAACTGGCGTTTTGTCTATAAGGTAGGAACTGTATTTTTTATGGCATCAACTTTTGATGCTAAGGGAGTTAAAACTTTAGCACTGGTAAAAAAAAATATAACAAAAGGAGAGCAAATACTTAAGCTTCCAACGGTCAACTTTGTTATCTTTTTTGAGTTTCTTTTCTATACCTTCTCAAACAATATCTTATTTAAATTCTTATGGAATCAATTTTTGTACCAGTCGTTGGCTGTTATAGAGTACTTGGTGGCACACGGAGCTGAACGTGCAGTTGATGAAATCATAGAACATACCTTTCAGATCTCTGTACGTATTTTCATGTTAATGTGTCAAGTTTCTTATTCTCTTTTTCCATTACCTACACATACAGCTTTTTCATAGTCTTACCTAAACTAGTATGGTCCTTTACCTTCTCCCGTTATATCTTATGTATTTATTGTTTCAATTTCCCTCTCAAGTCTCTCACGAGTTTCGAGTATGTTGAGCCTAGTGGAAAGGATATGGGGATTAATGTGAGGAAGAAGGCAGAAAATATTATAGCACTATTAAATAACAAAGAGAAGATACAAGAGGTTAGGAATAAGGCTGCTGCAAATCGTGACAAGTAAGTATATGATTTAAGTTCCGACTTTACTTTAATTACTTTAGAGTTCCTGAAATTGCATCATCACATGCTGATAATATCAGATGCCATCTTGTAGGTACGTGGGAGTATCATCCTCTGGAGCGACATATAAGTCAAACGCTGCCTCTTTTAGTAGCAGCAGCTTTCAGAGTAGCGAGCGATATGGAGGTTTTGGAAATAAAAGCGATGGTGATTCATTTAGGGATAGTTACAATGAGAAGGACCGGTACGATGAACATAAGGTTGATCAAGGTACTTATAAGTCAAAGAAGGGATCTTCTCGCTATGGCAGGTCTGTGCACCCGGCTATCTTTCATGTGTATTAGTTTTTCTTAGATAAGTATAGCTGACTGACTACGTTTATTCCGCACTTCCTTTAGCCGATTAGTTGTTTAATCATAGGTTTTTGCATTGAAAAGACATTGGATTTGTGGCATAGGCAAGTTCATGATTTCAAGTCATTGCTGAACCTGTTATCTGGTGATGGATAACCATTCAACTACATTCTCTTTTTTTTAATCGGTGCATTCAACTATATACTTTTTTAGTTTTATTCAGATTACCCAAAATAATGGCAAAATATGTACACCGCTAATGATGCATGAGACTAAGGATCTATGTTATTATCTCCCCAGATGTTCATGTTGTTGCTAGCACAAACTTTTGCTCTACCAGTTTCTGCTTCTAGTAAAAGCAAGTTCTCTATGTTATCCCTACTCGACTTTCACCCAGAACGACCTATGTCAAGCAAGCTTGGTGGGTGCTGTTTTCTTCTTCCGGGCGGGGTGGGGATAAAGGATGGGTGCTTCTTATGGTCCTTGTAACTACACTAGAAAATTTGAACTGACTGTAGTGATATTGCTTGTAACAGATACTCATACTTGAGTTACTGCTAAAAATGATCAGATATTCATAGATGAGTCCATGTAATATAGGTTCTTTGTACATTTATGTCTTTGATGTTCTGGTTAGCATTTACTCCATATTCAGGAATTTGATTCTTATTGATGATGGAACTGCTTTTGCTGGTGAACTTCATTGGTTTTTCCTCCCTTCTCTCTTAAAAGTGATGTACTGATCCTGTAATAAGACGAGAGAGTAGAGTAACAGGAGTGTGGTGTCCATAGAGTTGGATAACCCCGAGTCCAAGTGGGAGATAAAATTAGAAAGAAAAATGCGGTAAGTGAAATGTAACAGCACTACAGCAGAGAGTAACAAGAAAATAAAGAAGAGAACGAAAGAGTGAAGAAAGAGATAGATAACGTCGAAAGGTTCTTATAGTTTCTTCGATTTGAAAAAAAAGAAATTTCTCTATTTCTTCATTTTCTTGTAAAGTGGACCTCCAACTGTTTATAGGTTCCATAGTCTATACCATGCTTGCTTTTGGCTCTCAAATTTGTGTTTTGTTCAGTCCATGTACTTTAAGCTACTATAGATAGCTTGCTAGAACTTTAGTTTCCTCTTTATTTTATCATAGATTTTGTATTGGCATTGACTAATGTTCAAGTAAGCTGTTTTTTCATGAAT
This sequence comes from Petunia x hybrida, assembly GCA_037355625.1. Classification (NCBI taxonomy): domain Eukaryota; kingdom Viridiplantae; phylum Streptophyta; class Magnoliopsida; order Solanales; family Solanaceae; genus Petunia; species Petunia x hybrida. The sequence continues at coordinate 735,464 of JBBBVM010000845.1, forward strand.
GGTTGGTTTACTTGCCTGTTTTAACTCGTCTCTTTTTGCCTAACCTTGACATCTGCAGCAAAGTTCAAGATACCATTTCTGCTAGTGGATCAAAGACAACGAAGAGGGTAGGTGAGCCTGAAAAATCTTCTTTGCGCCCTCCACAGAGCTCAACTGTACCATCAAGCAATTACGAGGAAGAGTTTGACGATTTTGACGATTTTGATCCTCGGGGGACTTCGACTGCTAGTAAGTATCTGTTAAGGTTTCGAAGAGGTGCAATTTGCAGTCTTCTTATTCTTTGTTTTCTTTGAGGCTTTCGTGTAAGTTCCCTATAACATGTTTTGCGTACAAAGGTTATCTGTAACTTTACAGATTCGATGTTTGGGCCAACAAACTTCTGTAAGTTTTGTGCATGCATGGGGGTGAGCGTGTCAACAAATTACAGAACTTTGTTGAGGTATTAGTATAAGTGATGCGTAGGTTGGGTTCAGTGAAAAACTGTAGGTGCTGCCCCGGGAATTTAGTCTAGTGGTAAGAGCTCAACTTGTGATGCGTGCGTTAGGCGCAAGTTACAAGTTCAATCCCAACCACAGATAAAAGCCTCTTTAACTGGTGAAGGGTAGTTGAGGGGGCCCATCATCCGCCAAGTATCGAATCATGCGCCAGTGGCCTCGGGGGATTTCTCAGTTATTAAAAAAGAAAAAAATTGTAGTTGCTGTTGGTTGAACCAAAAAATGCTATATCGAACAAGGTTCTCTTATCTTGCTGTCCTATTTTATTGGATACAATGATTAGGGAACTAATGCATATTAACATCAGTAGTGGTCGAAGAAAACAACAAATTATTACTCATTTTTTTTGGATATTTCTTCATTTTATAGAGAAGACAAAATCTTTATATTGAATTATTGTGTAGAAGTGTCGCAGGTCTTTTGGGTGCAAAAGTAAAAATTGTGATAAATATCTTGGGTGGGGATGGAAGAGGGGTAATAACACGCATTGATTGGAGAGCACATATGCGTGTTGGGAAGGAGACCATTGAGGTTCTAATCCCATGTAGAATGTAACTTACAGCTTGATTTCTATTCTACCTATTGAGGTTTACTAAGTTATTTTGGCTGCCAAACAGAGCCTTCTACAGGAAATTCTAACCAAGTAGATCTATTTGGGCAAAATTTGATTGGCGACCTCTTGGATGCACCCGCACCTGCTCCAACTGCTACGTCTACTGTGAACACTGATTCGTCCGAGGTTGATTTATTTGCTGATGCCACTTTTGTATCAGCAAAACCACAGACTGATATTGGTGTAACTTCCCAATCTCCAGTATGAATCCCTTCATTACCCTGTTAATATTCTTACTTTTAATATTGGTTGTTTAGTTACAAAGTAGTCATTTGTCTTTTCTGTAGATGGGCGTGGATCTGTTTGCCTCCCAGCCTGCCCCTTCAGCTGCAGCTTCAACAATAGATTTTTTCTCTGCACCAGATCCTGTTGTACAGTCTGATAACAGTTCCTCAAAACCAGACCAGATGAATATCAACACTGTTGATCCATTTGCTTCTGTTCCACTAAATACTTTTGATAGCTCCGATCCTTTTGGTGCATTTGTTACTCATAAACCTGTATCAGTGCCCGATGAAAATGCTAGCAATGGTGGGAGTCACGAGTCTCGTGATAAACTAAGCAACCTGTCTTTTGAAGCTAAAACACCACCAAAGAAGGACCCATTTCAAGTCAGGTCTGGAATATGGGCTGATTCATTGAGCCGTGGGCTGATTGATCTGAATATAACTGCACGTAAGTTCTGAGTGCTGGATAACAGCTCTTACATTTCTGTTTAATATTGGTAACGTGTACTGCTGCTATACATATTTAGTGATATGTCCTGCTTCATCAAATGTTGATTCTGGTGGTGTTGTGCATTAAGTTGAATTGACACAAATAGTCACTGGATATTCTTTAACTTCTGAATACTACCTTAAGAAAAAATTGCCTCCTGGTTTGTCCTATTCGATTTCAACATACATGGCATGAGTACGTTGGGTTGGATGATCTTGGTGCAACTTTGATACCTGGTGGGCATGTAGTCAGCAATTTTTTTTTTTCCAGTCATTGATTGGATATTTCAACAATGTTAATTACAAGGACAGTTTAATAAGAATTGTGCCGATTGTGCTCGTAATATTTGATGGTTTTCCCTTACCTGTGAACATCCTGGAAAGATATAAACACTTTGAATTACAAATTACCCATAAATGGTATACAGAAGCTCTTGTTTTGATTGACATACTTTTCTAGTTACATGATGGCATTATACCTTTTAACTTGCTCTGTTTTCCACCTAAACTTGCAGCCAAAAAGGTCAACCTTGCAGATGTTGGCATCGTTGGAGGATTGACTGATGGATCAGATGAGAGAGAAAAAGGGCCTACTACCTTTTACACTAGCAGAGCAATGGGTCAAGGAATGGGGCATGGCAAATCCGGTTTTCCATCAACAGCAACAACTGGAGATGACATATTTTCGAGCTTAAACACTCAAAACTATCAGTTTGGCGGCTTCCAGAAGTGATTAATTGCCTCTTGCGACATATAATTAATTCACCCAGTTTCATTCAAGATATTCATTTGTGAGCTTGATGGATGGAGGCAAACAGTGTGATTTGTGTACACTAGGAAAGTGACCATATGGTCAGAAATCAGCCACCATTTGAAGTACCGTGCAGCTTTATGCCAATAGTCTCTTGTTTTGTGTTGTTTTTTACTGTTGAGCTTTCTTGTATCCAATTGGAAAGCATACCTTTTGAGGTTTTTGTTATATATGTCAATAAACAGCACTCAATATGTTACAGTAGCTGAACCTGTGAGACAGTTTGATAGTCGTGGCGCCGTATTCAGATATCCATTGCTCCTATATCAATGTTTCTATGATTAAGCGAAAATCCTTGTTTAATTCAGTGGTGGATTGAGTTTTGAGAAAGCTATGATTCATAACTGGAGATGGAACCTATGATACAAGAATTGATCTCGACAACAAAGTGATTGAAACTGTTTCTAATGAAATGAAATTTCCTCAGATTGCAAGGAGCAAATCAAATTTAGCATTGTAGTCATGCCAAACTGCTTATTTATTATACAGAGAGTATGATGGTCAGTCTATATTTTGCATTTTTTCCGAGTCTAAAGATACAAGTCCTGCATGAGCTTCCTGACTAAAAATCGAGCAATTTCCCCCTTAGTATGGCTTCAGCTTTTCTGGCCTGCTTCACTGGTCCAATGATGAAAACCTGCACCAAGTTAAAGCAATGCTAGGTGAGACAAGTACACAAGTATATTGGGACAGCAGTTGGAGCTATTCTTGAGGATTTTCTTTTGACATGTTTCTCTTCTAGTAGTACTTGAAGACCTTCGTTTAGGCCAAAATTATCCATTCATTTCCATATAAATCAACAAATCAAAGTGAACGGCTAGCAGAAACAGTAGTTAAGGTGGTAAACTCAACTATTTGCCATTTCCATCTAAGTTGATTAACCATGGAAATACAAAGAAAGAGGTAACAGACAAGAAGCAATTAAACTGTGTGACGATCTGAAGAGGTACAAAGTAAAAGTTAAACAGCTTCACCATGGTTATTGAGCCTATTACAAGATTTAGGTAAAAGATGCATGAAGCAGCAGATCAGCATGATAATTATTCTTTTATTGGAACTCTTGGAAGTTATGAAAAGAAGACACAGCATATGTTACTAGTAGTATATCAGCACTAACCTTGTCAGGAGGACCTTTTGCACCTCCTATGAATATCTCAGCACTGCAAATGAGAAGATTGTCAAAGTAAACACCATGATTACTACTTCACTGCTGATAAACCTATACGTTTTCTGAACTCTTTACTGAATGGGAACTGCAAAGTGAGGGTCAGATTGCAAAAACATAATATGTTACGATTTTCTTAGAGAGGCAACTTTTCAGAGTATTAGTTTCAGGTCACCCACTTGTCCTTTGAAATACTGAAATTTCTCTTTTTTCCAATTCTTCCTTTCTCTCGAAAAATAATATTTTCCCTAAAGGATAGAAAAATACTAAAGCTGACAATGCTCAAATTACACATGTTCGGACCTCAGGTATTATTGACTTGTAATATTATCACACCAAACTCGTCAAACAGGCCTATAAGGTTCTAATGTCCAACGATGGGCTAAAGTCCAACGACAAGCCACTAGACATGAACAATAGATACACACAGCTCTGCTATCGAGCTCAGGTCCTCATTTTTAAACTAAGCTCGGGGACAGTTATAAACCTTGAGAAACAAGTCGAGCAATATGTTGTTTGATATGTTATTGTCAATTGTCTTGCATTCTTACCCTCTCTTGCCCATTCTCTTTACGCAAGATTGGATAATAATATTAGCTTACGCTGTTTAAGCCCAAAAGTTGACATGTAAATAATGGCTGCATATTGAAGGTGAGATTTTACGCTCACATAGGCACACATTAAAGGCTTAAGCAAAGAAACATACTTGCATGACTCCTTTATCGACAAAATAGAAGCTCCCCTTCTGCCAATAACACGTCCCATTTTCCCCGGGGGAACATCAAGAACAGACAAGGTTTCTTCCTCAGGAATGCTTTCATCAGCAGCAATATTTTCTGCAATCACAACCCAGCTAATATTAGTTCTCCTGCTCTAAAGGTACAAAAATAAGAAATTCATCTGGACATGCTTTCTTCATTCTACAACCAGCAGCAACATGTTTGGATATATGTTTGGATACATGTCTACATATGGTCATATAAAACAAGCACCTGCATGGTTTCGAAACTGAACAATCCATGAGACATAACTCATTGCTTTATCAAGTGCAATTTTCTTGTCAACCATCAATAGAGGTTTCAGAAATTTAACCTCCTTATGTCATGTCTAGATAATTTAAAAATCACGCTTCTTTGAAAGGTACTATTTATTAAACTTCTGACCTTGCAGAACCAATCAAACTTCTACCAGCATGCATGCTATAACTAGGTACCAATTAGTAATGTCGCAAATCCTTCATATCCATTCAGGTCCATTTCAGCCAATACCAAATATTTTATCTTTAAGGACAAATTAGGATTCTCTGGACTAGAGGTTCTCTAAGTCTTAAATTTAGATTAAAATCATTTCTACGAGATAAACCACCAATGCTTTTCATATATACAAGAAGCTTAGGATAGAACCATACCAAGCTAACAGAAATTCTTTCCATCCTTTCCTTATTTGACCTCTGAATAATGAAAAGGTACTATAGAATAAAACTGAAAGAACAAAATCACATAGCCATAGAAGAATCTTGTATTGCTGGACAATAATACCATTCAAATCTCTGTATGCCCAAATTTACATTTAGAAGTGAAACAACTCCAGTATTGACTGAAAAGAAATAAACCTGGAATCGGAGGTAGAGGTGGCCAGTCTGCAAAATCATTGTCATTGATGCAAAAACAACGACAATAGAGGGCACCACGGACAGCCAGACGCCATAAGGACTTGGCATTCAGCTTTTGCACCATCTTATGATATATATAAAGAAGAAACCGGACATCATCTGCAGCGGCACGGATCATCTGTTCAGATAATGGTCTATATGTCCAATACTTAGGATCCTGGAAATGTGACAGTAATAATTAATCAGAGAAACTTGAGTACATTTAGTGACTGAAAACCTACACATACATCTTTACTCAAGTAAAAGAAATTGACATGGAAATAGTAAATACTGTATTTCTATTCATATTAGTCTATCTGCTGGTTATAGATGCAAAACAGGCTTAGACAGATAATTCGTCATCTCAACAATCTTGCTGCTGACCTAGTATTAATCTGACCCATCAGAATTTCTCACGTGTGCTACTATTTAACACTTATGGGATGCCACTGGATGAAATGAGAATTATGCTCGAGACAAACGATGGATTTTCCTATAGCAATAAAGGGAATTCAGACAGCCTGAGAAAGATTTTTCCATCTTTTAGCCATAAAACTTTGGACAGGAAAGAGAATTACAAAACAGAAGAGGACAAAGAATCTCTTGCTTCTCTCATGGCTAGGACGCATTTCCCATTATTTGCTGGAACAAACTTGAGGTGTCTTATTTCCCTTCCCTTCCAATTTGGTTCTTGGCTCTCCAAATTGGGAATGTTGACAAAACTCCCCTTGTCTATCCCTGAAAGGCCGAATATTAAGGACTCTGACTACATTAAAATGGATCCATCATTTTCATTGACATACCCATGTTGAAGGGGTGTGATTTGGGTATGGTTACTTCATGCAAATTCTTCAAATTACACTAAAAATTAGCAAAAGAAAAAAACTGCATATACCAGTACCAGATACTTATTCACACCCCATCTCGAATACATACCCGTAAACAAATCCATGAAGACAAACAACAAATGGGAGCAATGGACAATTCAAAGCAAGGAAACAACTTCTATTTGCTGTGTGCAAGCAACATTTTAACTCACCTGTCTTAGGAGAACTCTGACTTCCTCTTTCTCCTCATAAGATATTCCTGTCAATACAAGCAAGAAAACGTTTAGTTCCCACAAATTTCAATCTGCAACAGCTCAAAACTTACACCCTAGTAGAGAAGCATCAAGTTCATATAAAAACACAAGAGTTAATTGGTTTAGTAGGACACGAAAAGAATTTGTGCACATACGGGTATTATTTGGCAAAAACAACTAATTTTATCTCATGAAAAATGTTTAACGTGTATAATTTTGCCGGGGGGAAAAGGAGAAAACCAATAAGAATCTGCTCTTCCGAAGATTCATTTATCCTAAAAAAGAAAGACGAGGTTGCAGCATAAAAGAGAGTATACATCCAAGTAGATTTATTGAGTCATATTATCTCTGCAGAATTTATATAAATCATGTACTATATCAGCACCAAAATATTTAAAGGTAGTATGAACTATGTCATAAGCGAATCACTTAGTGAACCAATTATATTCCAGATAAACTACAATTAAGACATATCACATAATTTATAGACTCAAGACTCGTTATGCCTTCCATCAGCCCTCCACCAAGCGAAAAGAACACAGAATACTCGTTAACCACTGCAACCCAACCCCTAACTTTAGTCCTTAGGCAACATCAACTTAAACCATCACCTCAATCAACTTTACTCCCTCCCTTTTCTGAAAGACATATTCACTCCACTTAGAAGAAATAAGAAGAGTCTGATTGAACAATTTATTATGAGTTATAGAAAGCCGAAAATTATGCACTGATCTACATTGCAAAGAAAAGATCCCAAGTATTCATAAAATTCCGAGAAAGTGACTGCATATATAAAAGAAGTATGCCTACTCTTGTAAGCTGGTTGATGTAAATGAAAGTGGACAAAAGTTCTTGATGGTTCAACAACTCAAAGAGCTGGAATGCTAGAGATCAGGGCCAAAATGTCAAGATCATCAAACTCGTAGATGACAGCAGTTTGAACGAAGGGCGGAAAAAGTAAAATGTTCAAAACTGTAATAGATAATGAAAACAGTCCACAAAACATCCACAAAAAATTCATAAGCAATAAAGCGACAGAACATGGTATTAAGGGATGCCCAGAAAAAGAGGATGCCAGACAACTTGAGTAGAAGCTCCAGCTGATAGAACTCATTAGTTTCAGTCGAATTGCATTCTTCTAGAAGACCGGATGGTAATTGTGAAAGTTTAGTTCTGCTAATGAGATCACTATTTCTCCCATGACACTTGTTATATAGTTATATAGAGAAATGCATTCAGAATACATGATAGCTTCCATAAGATGTCAAGCTTCCTTCAACCTAGCTTTCAAGCTCATAGCTAAGTAGCAAATCCACATAACAGGGTTGTAGAGTTTCAAGGAGCAAGCAAGTAAAAGAGATTTAAAACAGAAAAGATCAGTACCACAGTAACGTGGGTCAGCAAGTAGACCAACAAATGATATGTAGTCATCAGGGACCCGTGCATGTCCTTCTTGTTCCTTGATCAAAGAATATGCTATCTGCTTGAGGAGAGAGTATAAACATTAACAGTAGTATCAAACTGGTCATAACCATATTGCTCTGTTTATCACCTCTGGGCAAACAACCCCAGCTAAAGACAGTGTAACATATTAATGAGTGTCGAATTTATAGCAAGAATGGACATGTAAATAACATTATGGGAAAATAAAAACAGAAAGATAGAGAACAACTTATGGAAGATGTGACCACAGTATATTTTCGAACTAGTCCATTCAATCCACAGTACGTGCAACAACAATTACTATTAACCTCACACCACCTACCGTTTGGGAAGTTAAAACTACCTTAAACATTCTAAAGAATGATCATTAAAAATCAGAAGACATTGAGGAAAGATAAATAAATGAAGGACCCATACGGTGAATACGTACTAACCAAATATAATCGAATAGACTACCCAAGAGTTTTTACTCTTCAAATACTTAGCAGCAAGGCAGTAACGCAAATAAAAATGGCCCCTTACAAAATTGATTGACCACTTTCCGGAACAGCAAACTTTCTATGTCCAATATTCAAACTACATAAACGACCAATACTGCTATTAACTCTAGTTTCGTCTTTCAACAAACTGGTCCACGAGTACACATCTTAACTGTTACTCCCTCCCAATTTACGTGATTGTATTTCCTTTTTAGTCCGTTCCGAAAAGAATGACCCTTCCTAAATTTGAAAATAATTTAATTACCCTTGATGAGAAGCTCTTTATAGCCACAGAAAATACTAAGGCATGTTTAATACCACAAGTTTCAAAAGAATTAGCCACACAAATGTTAAGTCATGTTTAATACCACAAGTTTAAAAAGACTTCCCTTCTTTCTTAAACTCCGTGCGCAGTCAAATAGGTTCACATAAATTGAAATAGGAGTATTTTATAACATATACTAGTAATAATTGTACTTATGTGACGATCTTTAAGTGAATTGACACATACTTCAACTATTAATTAAAACTTAAACTAGCAATACTTGTACCAACTCCATTGTTAAAATAACAATCTTTCAACAAACAGCTCCACCTTCATATAATTCAACTACTATCCATAACACATCTTCAATTAAGGGCATGCAATAGTCAGTAGTCAAACTGGAGAATGCTTGCCTGTGTATCCACAACATTGTGCAACTTTATGCCAAATTGAAAATACAATGCCTGAAAAAAGAATGAACAAGTAAATTCAACATGCAACAATGACTCCAATATACAAGAATTTGAACAAGAGAAGAAATGAATAAGAGACCTCACTATCTCGTTTGCAATCATGAATAACTTTTGTGATGTAATTAGACTCAAGTGCAGGCTTACAGGCTTTGATAACAGTCTCTCCACCTTGAATAGCATCAACCAAATATATTGCATCAGGAAAGGCAAGCTGCACAAGAAATTTTTTATCAAACTGGAAGTTTTTTTTTTTTTTTTTTGCTTGGATAAGTTTTATTAACTGGAAGCATAATAAGCACTAGGTTAGGCTGCAATTAGAAATGTTGGTTTGATCTCAAAGAAACTAGAAGAAACAAGCTGACAAATGTACTAGCAAATTTAAAAATATTCCATGGCTTTACAAGCCCTTTATTGATAGTGAAGCCCTCACCCCACTAGACAAGAAAAAATAAGGTTAATATTAAGGTTTGGAGTCGAGCTATTTGAGATTCAATGTTTTGAAGGCAAGGATACAAGCACATGAGTTGAATTTAGCACAAGGCACATTTAAAATCCTCTTGATATTTCCCAAAGCATAGTCTAACCCCAATCTTTTTTTTTTAGGAGAAAGGATACTTGTCCTGCCCACTTTGGCTAGTATGAAGATTTAGAAAGAATTTTTTTTTTTTTTTTGATGACCGAGAAAACACCCCATGGCCAATTTAATACTCGGTATATAATGGGCACGCCCGTCTCCCTTTTCCATTTGAATATAGGGCTTTCGTCTACAACAGTATTTGAAGTCGTGGTGTGCGCCTAACCCACATGTCATGCCTTGCGCTCTTACCACTAGACCAAAGCCCTGAGGTCGAGAAGTTTTTAAATTTTAACAAGTTGTAGTTAGTTAGAGGTGTTTCTAGACATAGCTTTGACTTTATATGAAATAACATATTGAGAAGATATCAAATCAACGCTAGAAATTACACAGCAATCAGCATTGCCTATTAACCAACGAAATGTACCGCATATTATTTGGAATTCTTGGAGACACATATAGAGGGGTCAAAGCCAAGTGAAACAAGCCAACAAGCAGCGGAAGTTAGCAGCGTTTGGAATGGTTGGAACTTGTATAAAACATAAAATTAAACAAAGGGAATGCTGGGAGTACAAAAGTAGCACCAGAAAAGTAATGAAACAGGTAATAAGCACATAAAGGGTATGATCAAATCATTCCTTCAAAAAAAAATACATGCTGCCACCACATTGCAAGAGTTTTTTGAAATTCGGAATAAGAAAGCCTAAAAAGAAAGTCAAACCAATGTAAAACTGGCTATATAAACGCATAATAACTTCAAATACACTCTTTAAGGGACAATGTTCTGTAACCACAGCACTCCACATTCCTGTAAGTTGAGGATTGACCTTTGAAAATGTTCACATCCCTCTTTCTTCGTCACTAAAAATTTCCTCCTTGAACCCACTTTCGTCTCAATTATCAATGTCGCAAGAATTTCTGACATTTATAAAATGTAAAGGCTAAAGGTATTTTGATTAATGCAAATCTTCCTAAATAAGAAGCTTTTTAATATTTTCTTTGATATAGTAATGAAATTTTATTAATTTCTGGGCAAAAATACCCGTTTATAAGAAGTAAAAAGGCTTTATAATATCAAATACACTTTTAAGGCGTGTAAGTTCTCTAACCCCAACAATCCCCACATCACCCCATTCTTCAAAGCTGAGGATTGACTTTTAAAATAGAAATTTCACTCTCCTTCACCAAAAAGTTCCTCCATGCCATTTGTCACATGTTTCAACTGCTTACTCTTCAGTCCACCTTTGGATCTTCCTTTTGTGCTAGTAAAAGAGTGAAAAAGGAAGGAAGAAGATCAAATAAAACTAGGTATGTTATCTCTATGTTGAACAAGCCGAAGATGTTTAGTCTCATATTTGTCTTCTAAAGATGTCTAATCTCCTATTTGTCTTCCAATCCATCCATTTTCTTCCTTCCTTCTCTATCAGACATAACAGCTACCAAAGATCACAGATAGAAACAGCCAAACCAAACTTTCCATACACTACTCACAGCGAAAACCTTAATATGTTGCCCATGTGTATCCATGTGTATCATGACACCTTAGACCACCATCAGAGAACGTAAAAGGTTCTCCGTGCCAGTTTTTGTCAGCCACCAAAAGCATTTCAAAATACTGAATTAGTCAACTGGGGGATTTGAGCCTGTTACTGATGTTTATTAGAGTATTGAAGATACAAAAAACTGCATACCTCTTAAAAGGGCAAGCTACTGATGTTTATTGGAGAATATAAAAAACCGAAAGAAGGCAAGCAAGAAACACTAGCCTTTAGCCAATGACTCTGATGATCTAGGTAGTACATGATATGGAATGGTCAAAACGCATGTTTGCCATAGAAGAACCATCTTAGTTATGCCATAGTTCATCTTGTTTTGAATATAGAGCAGTTAAAAGATACTTCTCCAAGAAGAAAACCCCTTTAACCATTCCCTCCCAAACTAGGATTACCATGTCAAGGAAGAGAAAAAATTGAGAAAAAACATTTACCAACCAAAGGTACATAGTACATTTACAAGCTCATAACAGTTACCATGTCGTAATTTTAAGGCAGCACGACACAATGTACACTCAGATTGTGGATTTACCTGCATAATACAAAGAGTCCCATGGCGACAAAGATCAACACCCTCACAATCAAAACCAATAACCAGTTGCGTCTCGGGAGAAGGCTCCAAGAATTCAACAGGTAGTTCGGATGGATTAGTGACAACATGGATTGGAACTGAAGAAAACTGTGCCTCATCCCCTTCGATTTTTTCACCTAAGAAGACCAACATCAAAGAAGCTTGAGTTGTCATCCTTTTATTTTTGTCCTTTTCGTTACGATAATTTACCTCACACACAAGGTGCCCTAGTTAACAAACACACATCCAAACAAGAACATAGAGAGAGTATGGAGCAACATCCAATACTCATGGGTTAGTATGTCTATACAAACAAGAAAAAGGCAGTCCGGTGCACGAAGCATCCTCGGGGAAGGATTTTCTATGGTTAAACAACATGTTAAGTGTCATAAGAACATGTACCACACCTATTCTTGAATATCTTCACATACAAGATGGGCAAGAAAGCAACAAATTTTAAAACCCCATTTCATCAAAAAGGAGAATGTAATCAAAACCCCAAGAAACCCAATAAAATAGAAAATACCAGGGTCAGGAGGCAAAGGAATGTGTGTTTGTTGATCAGAAGACGCCATGTGATCCAAAGCAGATCGGTAAATTTGTTACTAGTATTCTCTTTTGTTCATATGCATTATATGTAAATTGTAATGTAACGTATTTATTTAGGCACCCTACTTTGGAATCTTGAAATAAGATTTTGTCTGTCTCGGTTAGAATCTGGTTGGATTTTGCTAGTCAAACCGATCATGTGCCACTCACGTGAATCTTCCCCCCACCCCCCACCCCCCGCCTTTTTTTTGGGGCAAAAACATTACTACTTATTTTAGAAAATTAAGTGAAGTTTTTGTGGTTAGAAAACTAGTTAAGTTTGATAATTTTTCAATTATGCTGCAAATTGAGTGACTTTTATGTAATTAACTCCACTAAACTGCTAACACCCAGTGTTGTTGAATATTAAATCCACATGTCATAGGGATGGCAGGCGGGGCGGGTATTAACTTATGCGGGGCGGTACAGGTTGAATTAGTTATTGCATAGTTTTAATACGGGGAGGGGCGGGTTGCGGGTAGCATAGGAAAGAAAAATTATAGACATATAGCAAAGAAGTGCTAAAGTTTCTATAAATTGAATATTGGTCACCTGTTCCTCTTTATTACTCCCTCCGTTTCAATTTATGTGTCATAATTTGATTCGCCACGAAGTTTAAGAAATAAAAGAAGACTTTTGAAACTTGTAGTCTAAAATAAGACATAGATGTTTGTATGGTTATAAATCATTTCATTAATGGCATAACTGTAATTTTGGAGTTAAGTTGTTACCAACTTTAGAATGCGAAATCCTGCCACATAAATTGGAACGGAGAGAGAAGGTCAAAAGTATTTCTAGAAGTTAATCAATTTGATCATTTTAATCAAAGAACCATTTCATAAAGCTACAATCAAGCCTTGCCAAATGAGACAGGCATAACTGAAGTAGTCTGTTTGTTCTTTGATGTTACTATTGATTTACAATCCAAACTTGCACGCTATCTCAACTACTCCATCAGATACCCAAGCCCTTAGAAATTAGCAACACCATTCGCCAATACTCAAGTAGACAACAATTCAGTTAGTGCACATTCATCAATACTTGAGTAGACACGATTCAGTTAGTGCACATTCAGTCCTCCAAGGTGCCTTGAAACAGATAAATAAATATCTACTAAGATGTAGGCATATAGCTAGATGAATGAAGGTCAGGCTGTCAGCTTCTTTGGCAAGATATAGTAATCTAAAGATACGTGAATAAAAGGGTAAATTACAAGTTTACAACTCAACAGCGACTTGCAGTATCCCTTAATCCCGTTCGAGACATCTGATAAAATTGGAACGTTACAGAACAATTTGAAATTACAGAACAAGATGACAGAATAACAGAAGAACGAATTACAACTCAAAATGACGACTTACACCACAAAATTGACTTCAGTGTACAACAGCTGGGCTAAGCAATCAGCGGGCAAAGGGACAATGTAATTTTTAGGTATCCTATCTACATAGTAACATAGTAACCAGAGTATCCAGTTATAACATACTATCAGAAAGGCTACAACAAATTGACCGAAACCGCTACATCTATCTGGATGAGCAACTGGCCATATTCACAACGAGTAACTACCACCTATAGGCGAGTGAAAGCTGAGTCATATTGTTTTCTCTCTTCTTGTATAGACTGAAATATCCTAGCAGCAGATTCTGTGGCAGACCTTGGATTGTGAGGTACAACTTTGATAACTCTTGCTGGATGATTGGGCACACAAGCCTGGGGGCTACTATCAGGGTTGTCAATATCTGGAGATGTGGGGAAAAGAGAGAGCATATTTCTTCCTTCCATGGTGTTACTCATGGCTGTTCCACGACCTCTCTCACTTGGACTACTTGCAGTGCTGGCTTGTAGCTCATTATCTTTGGTGGCCTGAAACTTTAAGACATCCGGAATAGTTCCATTCTTTTCACTCTGAACATTACTCGAGTCCTGATGTTGAATGTTAAAGTCAGGTACCCCTCCTGATAACTGGCGATGTAAACCTGGCGAAGTGAACTGGTTCGATTCTTCAACAGCAGATGCTGAGTTTGGTGGATTCATAACTGGCATACCGTAAGGAGGAAAATAGCCATGACTAGTTGGTGGCGTGAAAGGAACTCCCATACCATGATACTGAAGATGAGGAGCAGGAACTCCGTATTGTGGAGGAAAGAAGTTTCCCATCATTGGAGTTGATCCAGGAGGTCCACAACCTCCAGTAGCAGGACTCGTGAATCCAGGTCCAGGGAAAGGCTTGTATACAAGTCCTTCAGAAGGAGACATCACTGGAATCAACCATTGGTGTCCTGAAGGTTGCGGGAAGCACCACGGACCAGTGTTAGAATCATTTGGCACAGGCGTTGCCGGTGGATTTTCTGCAAATGGTCTGTGGCTAGAGAGCTGGCTACCATTTTGCACAGAAGAAAGTGATGCCTTCCCCACAGTGTTTTCAGCAGAGTACTCCATCCTGAAGTTAGGCTTCTCAGAATCGTTCTTGCGCTTTGGAACACTTTGAGATTCTCTAACACCACATTCCGATGGAAGTCTTTTACCAGACGAACTCTTCAAAGGTTTGCCTAAATAAGCAACATCTTCATGCATACTATCTGGCGACCCAGCAATGAGTCTTTGGACCTGTAAAATAACAGGTGGAAATGTAAGAACATTGAACATAGCTTATATCCTGACCCCCCCCCACCCCCCCCCCCCCCCCCCCTCCCCACACCCAAATGCTTCATTTTGTTGTTGCCTTACCTTTAATAGTCGATGCAACTCAAACACTTGAACTGCAAATACTCTTTGCTGGCTGTACCAGGAGAATGGGTATGGTGTTAAAAGAAAAAGAAAATAATAAATGGAACGAGATTAGCTCTTTAGATGCATGCAGCCAAAAGTATCTATTTCATAAAATAAAACAAGAGAGTACACAGCAGAAAATCGTTTTGAAAAGAAAGAGCGAGCCAAATTATAGAAAGAATAGAATGTCTTGATGACTACCCTAAAACCAATTGAACTACTCAGAGCTCCACCAAGATGCTTAAACAAAGAGTCCCTACACAGGTAACAGGCAACAATGGGAAATCTTCATCTACAATGACTCAATGAGGCTGTTTATAAATCAATACGCATGCAAAGAAAAAGCTCCGCACATATACAGTATCACATTATCATTCCAAAGTTCAAAGTATAAGTGCCACAAAATTTATTTCACGCAGAAACACATTATACAACATGCACTGATGTCCAGGCAGCTTAAAACCCCATCTAGAGGAGCAGACATGGTGACTTAGATAAGCGGAAAGATTTGGGGACTTCTCCTACTTCTTTGTGGATGATTCAGACTTTGACCAAATACAGCACAGATGGTCTCCTTCAGAGCCATTAT
This sequence comes from Petunia x hybrida, assembly GCA_037355625.1. Classification (NCBI taxonomy): domain Eukaryota; kingdom Viridiplantae; phylum Streptophyta; class Magnoliopsida; order Solanales; family Solanaceae; genus Petunia; species Petunia x hybrida. The sequence goes on from JBBBVM010000845.1 coordinate 751,302, forward strand.
CCTTTTTTGCTGGTTCTCAATTACGCATGCTAGTTGCCAGAGCTATCGTTGTCTCAGAGCAATGACACCTCCATAAAGTGGTTATCTTCCCCAGCAAGAGCGATTTACAACGTAGGATAAGAACAAAGAGGAAAGAGACGTCCCAGCAGAATATATTAAATCGATAATGAATATAATGATCCAGTGCCAGCCAGCTCACCTTGCACCAACTACACAGTCTAACATGGTCCCCACAGTGCTAATATATGAAGGTGATCCACTGCTATAATCTTTCAAAGGCTGCTGTAAACGACAATGACCACTTTGTGGGAACCATCAGACTCTGCACCAAGAGATGTACCCCACAACTCCTACAATCATGTCATATGTTCCCTTCAATAATTTGTTCAGCCGCAACAGATGAAAAGCGTGATACCAAATACAACCCTAATTCGGCATCAGACTATATACACCAGCAATACAATATCACTGACATCTCTAAGGAGAATAAAAGTTATCCAAAATAGTGACCTAAAAGCTAGTATCCCATCTAAATGAGCCTACACCAACTAATGCTTTCACAGTCTGATCAAACAGCAATACTCAGTCAAACCTAGATTGCTAAGAAAAAATCTTTTTTAACCTTTTGTTGGATAATACATTATTAAGAGTGATAAAACACACTCAGGCAAACAAAGAGAGGAACACCAAATTCTAATGTGAAAACTGTGAAAATCTCAGATAGCAATTTAGTATCATGATATGAAAGAAGTTTTTTTCCCAAAAAAAAAAAAAGAAAAAAAAAAGTATATACAGAATGCAAAAAAACAGATGGGGAACTTCTAATTACATGCTACTCCTCATTAGTTGCTCTTGCACCTTCTTCATTAACATTTAAATAAGAAAGTTCAGCATTGTCATTCATGATGATCGACATACATAAACATGTAAACTCAAAGAGAAGATAAACAAGCACACAAAAAGATCATCTGAACTTTGGAGATATTGATGGACAAGTCATGATATAAATTTATTTTACAAATGGAAAAAACCGCTAAGATAGTATCATTGAGCAAAAGGTACCAAGCGTAAACTGCCTGGTACAAAACATGTGCTGAACTCGATACATGCCTTAAAATTGCAAGCACACAAAATGAATAAGAAAATATATCAGAGAGCATACCTTATATGTACAAGTAAAGACCATGAGGATACATATAAGGGGGGTCATTTTGTCACTTTCTCTATAAATCATGATCTGAGTGGCACTGGGTAGTACAACCGTCAGGAAAATGAAAGTCAGGTCTAAAGAAAAGCTAATCAATAAAACTACTCCACAACTGACATAAAGAAGGGTAGAAATGTCATGTTTTGCATGATGTGAATGGGAAATTGCAATGTCAACCTGAAAGAAATGAACTTACTTGACAATCGCTCTTCTGGCTTTCCAGAAACGCTTTAGGCCAATTATTCCCACAACATCATCAGGAGAGATGTCAGATCCAGATATAGATTCCACAATGGAAGTCTCGGATAAGTCATCACCTCGGTCAACAACTCCTGTTTGTAATGATTTACATGTCCTGTCCTCCCGGGATCCCGTGTCATCAATAAGATTATTAGTAATAATCTGCTCTTCTGAAGCAACTTCTTTCATGGGATAAGAATTGTTATCATCTACGCGCATAACAGGTTCAGGTATGATGGTACAACCAACCTCAGGATCCACCCTGCATTCTGGTCATAAAAGAGATTGGTCTCAGATAATATGCCAAAATTATTATAAAGCTCATCTCCAAGTGTGAAATGAAAAATTACACCAATTTGTATTTGAAGACCTCTGACAGCTTACCCATGGATGGAGAGTTCGAGGATTCTTTATGCCCTCTACTAGCTGGAAGATGTTTGTGGTTCTCTTTATTCTGGCTGTTGTGCTGTTGTCTCTCAGTCCGATCAGAAACTCCTTCCAAGTCTTTACTAGGACGCCCTGAAAAGACTAGACCAAAGGGAGACAGCTTCTTCGAATCCAGATTACAACACATTGTCCCAATGGCCTGACCCAGCTTGGAGTTAACAAAGACGGGGACTGTAAAGTCATCCTCTTCTGTCCTCTTGTTCAGTTCAAATTGTTGCAAAAGAGTATTGGGATCAGAACTGTTGCCAATTGGCTTATCAGCTAGATGACTGGATGGAGGGCGTTGTACAGGGAAATACGCAACCCTTTCATGCCCACTCCCCTGCAAAAAGTTGTTGGTCAGACCAGTCAGCTTACAAATTCGACCATCCACTAAATTTACAGTTTCGGTGAACTACACAGTAAATGAACAGTTCAAACCAAAAGAGATGGCTTAACATCGTATAAAAAGCCCATAAGTACTATCACCAAACAATTGAGAACAATTCTTTTAAGGAATTTAAGAACAAAATTAGATGTGACCGCAAGATACAATATTTACATTTTCACAGACCACAAACAAAGCAAAAGAGAAGTATAGTGCTACACTTTGTTTTTTGTTGTTGGGTATAATGTACATCTTCCTGATACGTTTAGTTGAAGAATCTACGGTTCTCTCGCATAGTTGGCAGACGAAAACACCCCCAGGAAAGAGCTCTCCAAAATGAACTTCCCAAAAAGGTTAAAAAAAAAATCTAGCACAACCAGATAATGATCAGCACGAGGTAACAATTAAAGAGAAGATACTTATACTAGACATAAGGAGCAGACAACCACCAAATCATATCCAGATAATTTCTAGCTTCATAATATTTCAAGCAATAGCACTGAAGAATAACCAAGTGAAGTGGAAACTACTACACCATATATCACCGAATCAGTAACATACTTATACTAGACATGTCATAAAGAGCAGACAATCACCAAAGCACATAAAAGGCAATTGCTTGTTTCATGATATTTCAAAAGCAGTCACTCTGAAGTTTAACCAAGTGAACTGGGGACTACTACACCACCATACCCAGTGTGATCCCACACGTGGGGTCTGGGAGGGTGGTGTGTACCCAGAGCTCACCCCTACCTTGTGTGATCCCTATCTTGTGTGAGGTAGAGAGGTTGTTTCCGCTAGACCCTCGGCTCAAGAACTACTACACCACCATATATCGCCAAATCAATAAGCTACAAAACTTCATTTCCCAATCTTTTTCTAATCGAAACAACAAATAACAAAACTACTACGCCTCAACTCAACCAAGTCGGGGTCTGCTATATGAATCATCAGTGACCATATTTTTACATTTAAGCTCAATTCATATCATCAAGATACCAAAAATGTTAACAGCAAAAAGAAGTAACTATACTGAAAGTACATAAAGCACAAAAAATTAAGTTGAAAAATTCTTCTACCTGGCCTGATGAAGGAAGGCCAGACTTAGCAGTGCTGTTAAATCTCTGAGAAGGTATACTGAGCTGCTCATATAAAGCCATCTTGTTCCTTGGAGGTGCTCTTGGTCCTCCCTTTTCTGTATCATTAACATGTAGCCTTGGAAACATTGGCCCCATCACTTTCTCTTCACCCTTATTCCCTCTCTTCATTTTTCACCTTCCCTAGTTTCTTTCTCTATAAATCGACCAGCTTGTACGCACCTCGACTAATTTTTAACCTCCAAATTTAACTAATTCAAACAATTCACCAATCAATCACAGCACCAAGAATTCAAAGATCAAATTTTTACACAAGATTCTCAAAGATCGAACAAAAAAAACAGTTCTTTAACTGAAAATTTTCAAGAAATCAGAGAAAACCCATTAAGAAAAGCTCATAATTCGATGACCCAAAAACCAAAACTTACTCTTTACCTCAAAATCAAGTGATTTCTGAAATACCAACAAAGGGGAAATCAAAAAAGTCATGTACTTTAAACAGTACAAAAGTACTAGTTGGCAAAATAGCCAAGAAAAATTTACAAAAAGTAGCCCAAAAAAACAAGAATTAGATTCGAAAAAGGGGCTAGAATTAGGGATTTTGAAAAGGCTAAAGAAAGATCAAAAGGGGCACTATTTGTGAAAGGGTACAAAAGTGCCTAATGAGTGGACCCAATAAGTTATGGATAGAGCATAGACAGAACCTAGAACCTACTAAAGTGAATTGTTTATTGAATATAAAAGATTTTGGTTGGAACATAAGATAAGATTTTGTTGCACTTTTTTATTGAAACTTTTGTACAAAATCTGTATTAACCAAGTCATTGGGTCTCTTTCAAGTTCAATTTAGACACGTAATCAAGCTTTGGCCTTTTGGTATATATAAATAACTAGTTTTAGTGTACGTGCGTTGCACGTGTCATTCCACATAAATAACTACAAATTTTAATGGTCAAGACGATTAACAAAACTAATAAAAGAGATACGAATGAAACTAATTAGGTATTTGTTTCCCATACTAACTGAACTATAAAACATGCTAAAGTTTTTCTCAGAAGAACTAAGAGTCTAGAATCTGAAACTATTTTTAAGTTAACCGATATGAAAAATGTTTGATATATCTATATATTAAGACATTATTAACCAGCATATAACACAAGATATAGTAACCGTTTGGGTTTGAATTTTTTAACTACATCAATACACAAATCTTACGTTACATATCTAAAACAATATAGAGCTCTTTACACAAAGAGAATCTTAGCATTTCATTATATAGATATCATTTTTTGGTGTTTCAAAGGAAAATCCAAATATCAATTCGTCTTCTCTATACTATGCAAAATGAGACAACATGTAAGGGAAAAGACCAATTAGATTCAAAAGAATGGAACTTTGAATACGAAAATACATAGATAATAGTATATAATTTCTCATAAAATGTATACTAAAAAGTATTACAGAGTTAATATCCATAAATAATACTCAATGAAATGGCAAATTTTGATATGCAACTATATTAATCGTGGCTTTCACCTTTGCAATATGGAGTGGTGATGGCTTATCAAGTTTTACATCAACTTAAATCACATAATTTTTGTTTTGCTTTTCGATTCCATTAACCTAGCTCCCAACACCACCCCAGCCCCGCAAACAACTATAATAAAATGAGTTTAACAAATAGATAGTCAAATAAACTAATTATTTTTGGATAAATATTTTGTCTCTTTTGCTATGAACTCAAATAACTTTTAATTCAAAGGTTTTGAGATTTTATTTTACTCCAAATGTACAATGCTTGAGTTGGCTTTGGCCTGTAGTCTCTCCTAATAACACATCCATAGCTGGAATAAATTTTTAAATTACTACTACTTGGACTTTATGTTAGTTAAAATAAAAGTTATGCGGAATAATAACAATAAAATATGCATATCAAGTAATGTATCAAACGAAAGCATAATTGAAAAAATTAAAATAAAAATCAAATCCAAAATAGAGATCAAAGATTACCTATATATGTGACTTTGATGCTATTATGTACTTTTTGGGGAAGGCAAAAGAGTCTTCAAAGAAATTTCATCAAAAAAATTATATTCTTAAAAAAACTAAACTACTAAAACTTAAAATGTATCTCATGTGATAATATCAGAAAGAAGAAAAAAAATACATGCACAACAAAATTCTAAAATGCATCTAACCAAGTGCAAACTCGTAAAGACAAAAGACATCAGAAAATAATGAAAAACTGAAAATTTATAAATGAAGCAAATGAATGATATTGTAAGCACAAACCAGAAAAAGAGAATACAAAAGGAAACAACTCAAATTACTAACCTCCCTGGTTGTTGCATCTTGAAACTCCATCAACCTATACATATGATAAATAACTTAAGTTATTTACTAATATATGAGTATTATTTGAGCGCACTTAACTATATATTCTAAGAGATGACTTGGAATTGGAATTAGAAGTCTATACAAATTCATTCAGCTCTAAACTTTTATGGTTCAAGTAGGACATGTATTCAAAATTATATTGTTAGTCAAGTACACATCCTTAAAATTAGACAATCCTTGAAGTGGTTTTCTTAGCAAAAAATATTAGGAATTCCTGCATAATTACAACAGAATAGTTGTGAGATATGCTAGGATATAATTCTGAATTTAGAGGCATATTCAGAGCATCTAAATTTTTAACATATACAATCGAAAAACACTTATAAATATGAAAAGTTTGAGAAAATTAAAGCCTAGAATTATCAATTAAAATAAAACATGAAAATACATTTTCAAGAAGGAATCACATATTTATGTAGATTATATAACTTGACTACCTGACTCTTAAGAGTTGAGAACATCAATTTAGCTATGAATCCCAAATTCGATTTTTTTCTCGAGATCTAGTAAGTAGGTTTAACAAATCAATTTAATTAAATGTAGTTTATAAATAACTAATAACTAAATACTAACCAAATAGCCACCAAATTGATTAAGAGGAACAAAAATATGAAAGTTAACTTACCAAATATATGCTTCGAAGTGTTTTCCATAAAACAAAAGTTTTTAAAACCTAAAAATTCACAACTCAAATATGATGAGAATAAGAAGCAGGCGCAGTACCAAGTTAGAACATAAAATTGCAAAGACAACAGATAAGAAAAGGATTTACCAAAAATAATAAATAAGGAAAGGGAAGTAGTAGAAAATTACTGGAGTATAAGGAATTCTAAACATTCGATCTACAAGACCATATTGATACCTAAAGAAAAACTTTACCATAATTGCTGACTACAAGTACCTTGAATCCCACCCTCTCAGTTAACCTATTAGCATTAGTAAGTTGGTACAATAAAAGATGTTAATTAGACGACAAGTATTTCAAAAGAAATTATAAAACTTCACTATGTACCAGTAAACGTGAAGTCAAAATGCACGGTGGGAAAACTAATAGATATATATATATATATATATATATATATATATATATATATATATATATATATATATATATATATGAAGATGAAAACATCACCTTCCTGCAAATAAAAGAACACATAAAGTAGGAAAGGAGGAAGATGTCACAGCCTCACAAATCCTTCATTTAGATCTTAACAATAACCTAAGAAAGCACAATAAGAATAGAGTAAAGATCAAATTCAAAGCCACTACATACTATCTACAATAATTACATCTATTTTTATGACTCTTGAAGAGCTCTTTACCCATAAACCTGTATCTAACCAAGAATGCACTGCCTTAGCCATCTCGAAAGAAGTAGACGTACTTATATATCAAGCCTGCAAAGTTTTTACCCAAGTTAGTCAGAATACAACATCAGGATTTGTAAATATCCCTAAGTCTCTTTTGTTGTTACTTTAGCTTTAATTTTGACTTTGCAATATAATTTTGAATGCGCCTGTAATTTAGGTTTGTGAGGAAACTTTTCTTTATATGTCTGCTCATTGGCAATAATAATAAAACGATAGGAATGGGAAAAAGAAAAAAAAAAGAAGAATTTGGATCGAACTCTTGTTCTTAATTTGGATGATGGGTACTCTTAAGAAAGAAGCAAATTGTGCTTCTAAATATTAGTGATGGAAAGCGGTAGTTTTCTAGAAGTAAATTTGGAATGCAAACTCCTAAAATTTAGGCAAAAGTTTTGGTGTTGTATTTGTATTTGGTTATTGCTAAGTATCTTGAAGAATTTGTGTGCAATAGTTGGCTTTGACTGCGTTATTAAGGAGCCGTATTATTGTACGAAACAAATTAGGAGAAATTTTGGTTCCGATGTAATGGAACTATAATTAACTGAATAATAATAGAACAAAATCAAGTAGGAATAATAATTAAATAAATTAAATTTACAATTTTATCCAACATAAAACCACTTATGAAGGGTAAAAAAGTCGGATGACATTTCACTAAGGCCTTCGTGCTTTTATAATAATGTAGATAACTGCATTGGTGGTCACAGCATTTATGGCATGGGTGAGACTGGAATTTTGGAGCTTAAGATCGCTTAGGGGCTGATTTAGAGAAAAGCCTTGACGATCATCCCATCTTCATAGTACAATTTACAAAATATACAAGCTAACAAACTTCTTTACATAAAAATACTAATATTTTTTTTATTTATAAAATATAGTAATATTTTTTTTTTCAAAACATAGCAAAAATACATAAAAGGGTGCTAAAAACACTAGATCTTGCTTCTACCCACCCCAAGCCACCACCCCCATCACTGTCGCCGCCGTCGGGTCGCCGGAAAATTCTGTTTTTTATTTTTTTTTTGTATTTTTTTGTGCGTGTTGTGTATTTTCATTGTATGCACATGTATATTCTATGTATTCACAGTGCAAATACATTAGGCATACACAAAGTAGCTTGAAGGTGTGTTATTTGTATATTATGTGTATGACTAGTGTATGTAAAGTGTGTGAATAAGCCACACACAACATATACAATGAATAAACACAAGCATATGTTTATACGAATTGTATGTAAGGTGTATACCCAGTGTATGTCCAGTGACATACATTGAGTATACACATGACATATAGTTTTTTGCCTCCACCACCACCAACAACCACTGTCCACCACCGAAGAACCAATAAACAAACATACATTTATACGTGTTGTATGTAAAGTGTATACCCAATGTATGTCCGGTGACATACACCAGACATAGATGCGGTATACGCATTACATACAATTTCTCTGCCGTCAAACCACCACCAACAACCACCGTAGCTATCGAAAAACACCCAAAAAAAAAAAAAGTCAGATTTGTCCGGTGTTGTAGCGTAAACATTAAAGCCGACAATGGAGCTAGATCTGGTAGCATAAACAGTAAAGCCAACGACGGAGCAGCCAGAGCTCCGTCGCCGACCTGTAACAACAACTACACACTGCAGCGGTGCTATAGCAGAAAACACCGGCGACGAAGGGGTGGGGGAGGCTACGGGACAACTACGTGGATCTGCAGCGACGTGACGGCGACGTGGATCTGCAGCGACGTGACGACGACGTGGATCTGCAGCAACGGGACAAAGGAGCGGCGCCATAGCAGAAAAACACCGGCTACGACGGGGCAACGACGGGGATGGGGGAGGCAGGACAACGACGGGGATAGGGAGGCGACGACTGGCCAGAAAAAACTGTGGGGGGAGGCGGGGGGAAAGAGAGAGTGGAGAGAAGAGAGAGAAAGAAGGGATTAGGATTATTTTGCTGTGTTTGGTAGCATTGTAAAAAATATTGTTACGTTTGGTGAAGTAGTAAAATATTTCTATGTTTTTTTTAAAAAATGGCTATAAGGACAGTGAGTGTAATTTAGTCATCTTCGGTACTAGCAAAGTTTACTCTGGCTATCGCTATCAACTTATTCAGATAATATCATTTTTATAAAACTTTTCTTACTATTGTCAAATATATAATAATAGCGCCTGATCTGCCTATTTCATGCAAAAACTTATTGCTCAGAACCGGTAACTCAGATGGGCCAAAATGTGAAGTTCGTGTAAAATTTTGGCTCCGTAGCCTGTTTGCACTGTGCTAAATGAATTCTAGCCACCGGTGCAAAACTATTTGAAAACTAGCCAGTTTCGGACAAGTCCAAGTATTTTATACAGAGACTTTGAACTAACATATTCAAAGTCCCAATATATTATATTAGAATCACTTAAATACTAATCCCAGTATAAAATACTGGGACTTTGAATTTGTTAGTTCAAAGTCCCAGTATAAAATACTTGGACTTTATTATATAAAGCTCAATGGACTTTGAACATGATTCCCATTATAAAATAATGGGACTTGAATATGTTAGTTCAAAGTCCTAGTATAAAATACTGAGACTAGTCAGGGGTGTTTGCCAACGCTAATGGAGTGTAAGTGTACGCATGGATTTTTGGCTATTTTTCAATTAATTTTAAAATAGTGGGTAAAACTCACTTAGAGCGTCCAAAATTCGCTAGTTATCAATTTTTCTCAAGTTCGTACGCATTCAAGGCAAAACTTTCGCCTGACGGCCAGTTTTGTGTAAAATTTTAGCTTCACATTTTGTTTTTGCCTTGCCATTAGTTTGCAGCCATTTAAAAAAAAAATTAAAATAATCATTCACTTTCATACCATTTGGTTTAAAGTTATGTATTCCACTTTAAATCATGGTGTGAAGTTGACTCAAATTTATTTTTGTTCAATCCAAGTGTTGGAGTTCCAGAGCACGAGGGAATGGACTTTCATTCCTAGGATCGCCTCGTCTATGTATTCGGCGCCTCCCCCGATTGCTCGAAGATAGGAGCGCGATACGATAAAAGCCCCTAGGAGAAATCAATGAGAAGCCAGGGTAGAGCCTCAGAGCCGACCCAAGCGAAGATCGGCACTTGATTGAGGAGAAGCCCGAAAAAGGTACCCAAAGTGTGAAATTGGGTTCAATTTTAAACCAAATTCAAACCTCTCGCATGAAGTTAAGGGAAAAAAAGAGAAACAAAAAAGCAAAGAAAAATAACATATTCAACTTCATATCAAAAGGGCTGAAGTTAGTTAATATAACTAGAACTTCAACCCCAATAGTCTAAAGATAAGTAAAGTGGCTAGCTTCTACAATAGTGCAACCAAAAGTGGTTGAAAACCTGAAACTGTAAAAGGGCTATTAATATAGACCATTCATACATTTTCCTAGTTTTATCCATGCTATTTAGTTTATAGTGACTTCTTAAGAATTCTCTACAAGCATAGTCATTACGTTTAAACCATCGGGTTTGAAGTTATATATTCAACTAAAGTTTACTCAACCTATATATTTTTAATCTAAAATGAGTCAAATTCAGTTTAAAAATGTGAAGTTGGATTCAAATTCAAACTAAAATTAAATTTTCATTTGAAGTTGAGTAAAAAAAAAGGCGGAATAGGTTGCCAGCTCCTTAAAGTTGGCACGAAAAGTCACTTGGCTCCCTCAACCCTCCTCTGTACCATCTAGCTCCCCGACCCATTTTTTTTGTGCCACTCAAGCACAAAATGCCTACATGGCACAAATCGTGTCTTGCAGTTTTCTTGAGCGCGTGGGAGCCCTTTTATTCTTCCTATATGGCACTCCAACGGTAACAAACGGCCTAATTTCTTATTCCCTCTATAAATTCATGGCCAAACATCAAATTGGCCTTAATTTTTTCAACTTTTCTTCCCCAACAGCCCTTTATTTTATTTCTTCAAGGTTTTTCTTCAATGGCTAATTATCAAAATGTGTATTGTTTATGACAAGTTGATGCTAAAATGTGTACATCTTGGACAGAAGCTAACCCGGGTCGAAGATTCTACTGTTGCAAATTTGGCCGAGGAGAAGGTGGATGTAATTTTTTTATGTGGCATGACCAAGAAATGACACCACAAGCCAAGAGAGTTATTTGGGGTCTTTTGAAGAAGGTGAAGAAATATGAGGAAGAAAGGATTCAGTCTAGACGTAGGACTATTTTTAAGTTTATTGTCATTGTCATTTTACACATGATATATACTTGGCTAATGGCATAGGCAGTTTAGGCATGATGTATTTTGAGAATTGTAGTCGACTAGGAGGAGTTGTTAAATCTGCAAATTTTCATATGCTATGTAATTCACAATTAACAAAGCTTCAAATAGACTAATTTTCATATGAAGTTTCATTAATTCAAACTGTACCAAAAGGCACTTAAACAACATCCAAAAGGCAATTAAACAACATCCAAAAGGGTAACATACATGTACCAAAACAATAACATACATGTAGCAAAAGACAATGTACCAGCCTACCATACAGTTCCAAAAACAAGATACATGGACACTAGTTTAGTCCTAAGTTACACTACTTAGAACTATCTTCCTTTCCTCAGATTCATACCCCAGAAGATGCCATACTTGTTTGTTTCCTGTTAGCTTTTGCCTTGTTGCTTTTCATTTGTTGTAGTTGTGTTGTTGAGATTGCCTTGTTTCCCTTCCATTTCAGACGTGTTGGTTGGAAACCAAGGTCAAGATTGGTACCAGCTGCTCTTTTAAGACTTTTTCCACGCATGACAACTCTTTCTGCAATTGTACCAGGCTGATACAAAATTCAACACAGCAAAAACATGAAAAAATTAGACACTTGATTGTACCAGCAGAAAACATAAGGACAGAGACATGACAAAATAAAGTTTAGCATAAAAGATGGAAAATACTTACATTAAGGACTGTTCTTGATGTGTTTGGATCTATGTATATGCCATAGCCAGTCTGTTTTGGCTTATTTGCACCACTTCTAACACTGGTACCAGCAGCTGCAGTGGAACCAGTAGTAGCAGCTGAAATTGAAGGCCCTTCCCTTGCCCTCTTCTTACCAGCAGCATCATTGGTAGTACTACCAGTAGCAGCTGCAGCTGAAGTAGTTCCTCTTCCTCTATTTTTAGCAGCATGACCAGCTCCCCTACCTGGTAGAATAAAGAGACCTCTTCCCCTAGCAATCCTCTCCCTCTTGCATTGCTTGTAGCAGGTGCAGCAGCAGAACTTGCAACAGTATTAGCATCCATTGTTGGTGCTCTAGCTGAAGAGCTACTTGGGATAGCACATGAGTCTTGGTGGCTTGACTGAGTTGGGGCAGCATTTGAACCATTTTCTGGTTGTATCTTGGCTGCTTGACTGCCCCACTCCACTCTAAAAATATCAGACAATCCAATTAGTATCTAAGACAACAAAATATAATTAATAATTAACATAATATAAACACAATGAGCAGTACTTACAAGATTATAACACATTTTCCTGTTGTGGCCCAATTGATGACATTTTGAACATGTCATCTTGACACCTTTTTTGGACAGCTTTCCCCACTTCTTTTTTGGCTCATCTTTAGACTTTCTTCTATTCCTTTTAGGTCTGCCTGGCATGATTCTTGGGGCAGGAGGCTCAATGACAAGATTATTAGTAGGAGGCCACATTTTCATGTTTGGTACTGGTTGAATGACAAATTGGTAGGCTTTAAGAAAATCTTCCTTTCTATACCAATGTTCAACATGTTGTTCAGGCTCTATTTCAAGATGGAAACAAGCACACACAACATGTACACAAGGAATACCTCTTAATTGCCATAGTCTACAGGTGCAAGTTTTGTTTCCCATGTCAAGTATATGGATAAACTCTCCATCTTAAACCTCACAACCAGTGTCCCCATTCCACAGAACCTCACAATCCCTAGCAGCATCTTTATTGTCATCTAGAATTTTCTTAGCCATTGGAGTTATATCCACAATCTTATCATTGGAAAACTTCCTCATGTCTACATACCTCCTCATAATCTTATGTCTAATATCTTCTAGCATGCTTATCACAGATTTATGCCTAGCATCTAGAATCCAAGAATTAAAAGTCTCACACATGTTATTTTCAACAATGTCACATTTTGAGTGCTCTTGAAATAGAGCCTTACACCAAAACTCTTTGTTATAAGACAATAAAGACTAACAGATTTCTTTCTTTCCTAGTTTACCTAAGGCTGCAAATTCTTCAGTTAGTTTTACCTCAAATGAAGCCTTTGCACACTTCCAGAACTGCTTTCTTCTTGATTTCTCCTTCCAATTCTTGGACCAGTTGGTATCAACCATAAGCCAAAAAAAATTAAACATAAAAGGGAAAGGATTACCTTTTGCATGTCAGACATGACTGTTAACCCTTCACCAGTTCCTAACTCCAAATCTGCTATTAAATGCTGAATGAACCAGGTCCAAGAGTCTATAGTTTCAGTACCAACAACAGCCCAGGCAATGGGATACATTTGTTGATTCCCATTCCTACCAACAGCAACCAATAACTCACCTTTGCAAGCACCTTTAAGAAAACAACCATCAAATCCAATAATGTTTCTGCACCTTTCCATCCATCCCCTCTTTAAAGCATAAAAACAAACATAGAAGTATACAAAAAGATTCTTTCCAGGAACTGTTTCCCTATCAGTTTTAATGAAATAAGAACTACCAGGGTTTGTGGACTTAATCATCTGAGCATAGTCACAAAGTCTAGCAAACTCCATGGACCAGTCACCCATACATTTCCTTAAAACCCTCATCTTAGCTCTATAACACACTGATCTTCCCACATATATGCCCAGTTTTTTTCTAACCTCTTTCTGCACATCAAGAATTGACATTGAAGGTTGTCCTGTGATCCTGTCTTTTACTCCCTCCGTCCCAAAATGAGTGTCTACCTTTCCTTTTTAGTTTGTCCTAAAAAGAGTGCCTCTTTCTATATTTAGTAACTTTTTAATTCCAAGATTTGTTTTGGACCACAAGATTTAAAGGCATTGGCCCACATTACACATAACTTTAATTTTAAACCACAGGATTCAAAAGTCTTCCCTATTTTCTTAATCTCCGCACCAAGTCAAACCCAGACACTCATTTTGGGATGGAGGGAGTAGTTTATAGGCAATATACTTTGAATTGCACAGTTTGTTGATATTTTTTGTGTCACAATTATGAACTGGATGGTAGTTCTTCACAATAAAGTCCCCTGAATCTCTATCATGACTTGCAAACAACAACAACTTACAATTTTTTTCCTTACACTTCACTCTAACCCTGGTCTTATCATTTGGCCTCATCTTCACTTGCACTTTATTTTGAATGGCATAATCAGCAACAACAAATCTAAATTCAACAGCATCTTCAAACACCATGCCTAACTGAAAGATTGCAAGTGCAGCATCTTTATCATACGTAAGTTTAGTAGTCTTTCTCCTCCTAGGTATATCAGCACCAAGTACAACATCTACATCATACTCATCTTCATTGTCCTCACTCTCACAATCTAAACTATCAATATAGACTTCATCACCCCCTAGCTTACCAGCATACTTGCCTGCTTTGTCTTTGCCAATGTCCTCAAATCCTCTATCTATCCCTGCCTGACCTAAGCAAACCTCTTCTGCCCCTCCTGTTTTTTTCTTTTTTTTTGTTTTTTTTCAACCTCCTTAACAGCCTTATTTGCAGCCTTTTTTGATCTTCTTTGATCCCTAAATGCCTTTAGTTCTTTATCTATATCAGAATTATCTTCATCTGGAATGTTATCTAATTCAGATGCACTACTTTCAACATCTGAATCAGTCCAATCCAGATCTGAAAGTTCATCCCCTAGCCCCTCCTCCTGCACCCCTGCATCTACCCCTTCCTCTTCCCTGTTTTCAGTCTCAAAGTGTACACTCTCTTCTCTTTCTGTAGTTGTATTTTCTGAATTAGTTGCCCTAGATCCTACTGCTGGACCACTAGCATTAATAGATGCACTTTCAACAGGTTCAGGCCCACTTTCAGTTGGCCCAATTTCATCAGCAGGCCCAGTAGGACCATTGCATCAGCAGGCCCAGTAGGCCCAGTTTCATCAGGCCCAGAAAGCAAGGCAACTGGTGCTCCTTCAATAGGAATGGGATCATCAATGATGTGATGGACATACACATAAAAAATGTCCCCATGTACTAGGTCCTTGACTAGGTCTAATAAATATAAATCAGTTTTAATTAGGACAAAGTCTTGAAGTGTTGGGTCAAAGTGGAAAAAGCCTTCTACAATATCATATCCCAAATCTTTACAATGAGCACACAATTCAACCAATGAAAAATGGTCTTTCTCTAATATAAACCCGACAGTCTCCTTAACAGTAACATATTTAGGGACATGATCTTTTTTAGACAGGCCCCCATGGTTAAATCTAGTAATAATATACTCATTCATCACGATTAAACTAATTACAAGTGTACAGGAAATTGGAAAGTCACATGCACTTAATTTGATATGTAAAAACCCTAGGTTTTGTCCCAAATAACCAAAATACCATACAACTTCAAAAATTCAAAATAGGGGAGATAAGAGAACTTATTCGTACAAATTCCTTTTTTCTTCTCTAAGAAATCACTCTGAATCGATTTCTGCAGAATCTCCACGACTTCGCCCTAATTTTTGACGGGTTCTTTTCCAAACGCTGAAGATTACCACGAAAAAACACTAAACTACTGACCGTAATTGTTGAATTTAGGTTGGAATTGAACAGATTTTAGGAATTGAATCGCTTAGATTTTAGGGATTAAAATCGGGAGAGAATTGGGAATGGGTGTGGGTAAAATGAAATAGGTTAATTGAATTTGACCCCTATAGTGGAATATCCGATGTGGAGTTTTAATTTGACGTGGTTTTTTTTGTATTGGAGCTGATTTACACGTAGGAAGCAATTGAATACACGCGCATGAACTTTACAAATTCCACATCATTTTGTACTTGAGTGGTACAAAAAAAAATGGATCGAGAGAGCTAGATGGTACAGAGGAGGGTTGAGGGAGCCAAGTGACTTTTCGTGCCAACTTTAATGAGTTGGCAACCTATTCCTCCAAAAAAAATCATCAAATTTCAACTTTAGGTCCAAAGAGCTGAAGTTACCTTAATCTGGCCTAAACTTCAGCTCTAATGGTCGAAAGATAGGCAATTTGATCTTAAATGACCAACCTTTGCAAATGCACACGCAAAAATTCACGGTAACTTGAAGTTCAATCTTTTAGTTCAAAATTTGAGGACACTATGTCCTGAAATTAAGTTTTTTAATTCAAAATTTTAGGACTAATAATTGACTAATACCTAAATACTTGCACTAAGAAGTGGATAATCCTGCATTTCACCTCATATTCAAGTCCAGTAGACTTGGGGTAAATTACGCAAATAGCCACTTTTGCAACTGCTATTAAGGAACAATCACTTTTAAAAAGTATCTAAATTTCTGGCCACTTTATCAAATTCAGTTTAAGCCTAGCTTCAGCACCGATACTAAAGTTGAGTTCTGTAGTTAAAAGTCAAACTTTGGACCAAGAGTTTGAAGTTGAAGCCAACTTAGAGCTTTTGTTTAAAATTGACCTCTATTTCGCTCTTTTGTTTCGTAGTTGGCTTAACTGAAACCAAAAGAGTTAGTAGTTGAACCCGACTACGATCCAGGCCTTTCTTCAGTTTCATGACTACACTTGAGTGACTACAAACTTCAATATTTTTTCCTTCACTGTATCTCAAATATGTAAATTATGATCACTATATATACATAATTTATATCTCAAATATATTAATATCGTTAAAATACATATGATATACATTAGTATATATATGAATTTTACATAAATATTCATTAAATATAAATTATATAAACATCATATATTCAGTACACTAACAAATATACAATAAATATATTGATAGCAAAAAGCTTCACAAAAATTAATAGAGATAAAAGTCATAGAAGAAATCCTCACAATATTCATTAGTAGCCATAGACGAAAGCAAAAAGTCTCACTAAAAATCGATGGAGAAAGCTGAGAGGTAAGGAAAATCTGGGCGACCCATAAGGAAGTTAAAACCAGATTATTTTTACGAATAACTAACTTAACTTGAATGTCCGAAAAAGAAAAAAAAAAGCATCAGGTGTCCCTTTTGTGGCAGATTTTTAAATTTGTTCTCGTTTCCAAATTTGCAAGTAACGACTAAGAGTGTGTTTGGTATGAAGATATTTTCTTGAAAATTATGTGAATTTCATACTAATTTTTTAGTATTTGGTTGTCAAAAATAAAATATTTTCCTAACTATATAATAAGGGATAAGATAGGGGTGTTAATTGTGGGGGGGGGGGGGGTTATGATTTAGGTTAATCAAAAAATAGTTTTTTGATTCCAACAAAATCACCTTAGTATGATACTACCTTTTTTAACTTCACTAGCTTCTAGTTATTTTGTAAAAAAAGTTATTGCAAAATTTTTCAATTAACTCTCCAGATTTCCAAAGAATGGTACACATAATCCAAGAATAGTAATTTATAAATATGCTAAGTCAGAAAGTAAGAATTGTGAATGAGTTAGTACATAATTAGTATCCATAAAGCAATCAATAAGCTGGAGTTGATGACTCAAATGATCACTCAATTTTGAGTAATTGTCCATTAAAATCATTTTTCTTTAATTTATCGTCTAAAAGTTATCTAATTTTAGGTAATTGTCTCAAAAAGTCATCTTTGACTAAAAATGACATGATATATTTTTTTAAATCTTTTAAATATTAAATTATCCATCCTAAAAAATATATCACCCAATATACAAACACAAACAATGGTTTCCTATTACATTGCTGCTCTCTTCCCTCTTGATTATCTTGCCACTAACTTGAGAATCAATGATTGATAGAAATTACTTGGTCAATGCAACAAATTCTTAATGTACATGTAAGCAAAATGGGAAACATTATATCCAGTATGATATGTCCTCTTAATGTAGTATTTTCCTATAGAAGATAATCAATGATCTTGGTTTCTATGACTATATCGTAGTATTTTCCAATATAATTAACATAACAGGTAGGGGATATATAGTATTTTAAAAAATGTAGCAAGTGAATTTTTGTGATTGAATTAGGTAAAATAGTTACTAATAGTTAATGCTCATCTATTAAATGAAGTGCTATGTTATTGTTAGTAGTATTATAACTTGCATTGCTATGTTATTTTGAAGTGCAATAGTTTACTCATGTTAATATTTGAAGGATTACACACAATCCAAGAGCATACAATTCACCCAGGGTCTATCCGTATTTATTTCACTAGTCGATTGTGTAATCACATGTTATAGAAACACGAACTACACTATATAGTTCACAGTCTAAGGTCGTACCTGTTACCGAAGTTTGTTCCGCACTTTTTGGAGAAGGTTCTTCACAAGAACTCTCACACAAGGACTTCTAGAATTGAGAGAGTAAAAGGAATTTGCTTTAGTGATTGAGAGAGGAAACAAACATTCTGTTCCCCAAAAGGATCGCTTGTTTTTAACGTTGCTAAGGGATGCAACTGTTTAGGACTCTTTCTAACAGTTGTATCCTTTCCTTATTAAGTTATAATTAGTAAATATATAACAAATTATATATTTTATTAATTATTCTAATATGAATTCAGATTGACCCACATGGGTGATCCAAATCTGATATATTTTCAATATCTCCCACTTACACATAGTGGGTCAACTCTCATTCCTATTTTGTAATTTCCATACTTAACGACTAGACCGTGTAACCGGTGCATACTTCGAGAGCTTAGTTGTTATACATCTGTTAGGAATATATAGCATCTCGACTAACGGAACCTTAGAGTAGATTGTAGTTTGTAGTACCCTAGATCATTTATCACATTCATGTCTCTCACAAATCTCCTTGTATTAATTTGAGTTCATCATTATGTTCTTGTTTTCCTAGACAAACATAAAGGGGGCCAATGAATACAAGTTATGTGATAATACCCAATGATCTTCCTCATCTCAAGAATCTTTTAATCACAATCTGACTTGCTTTTCTAGAAATGTCTCGCCAGACTAAATCATCCATGATCTCTTGGCAACACGCTAAGATAGCAAACATCAAACTGAATCTTGAGAAACTGATCCAAGTCATGATGGTGCAAAGAAAGAAAATTGCTTATATTTTTCACGGCTTCACACGATAAGAAAGTAGAGACTAAACTTGTATCGCTCATAGGTCACTTTATGCATACGTGGAATGAATCACGTATCACAATATTGACTCATTTTCTGTGGAGCGTATGTCTTTCACAAATTAAATATTGTGCAGATGATAGGTCAAACAACCTATGTCTAACTTTGAGTTCAAATATCTACTCATATATTTTATCCTTCAGAACTCATATCTAGCATTAAGACAGACTGCCAAATATAATCATAAATGATTAATTATAATCCAAAACGACATTCATATATTATAAACTTCATGTTAGTTTTCTATTACTATTACTTCCGATAATAATAAGTTTATAACTGTCTCATCCCCTTAGTCATCTAGATAATAGAGGCGCTTGCTTGTGTGAATAGGCCAATTATTTTGTCTATCTGACATACTTCTTACACTTGTACTTTATGTACTAAACATAAGTACCATTTTATATATATGAATCAACAACAAATAATTTAGGATTCAACTACATTAACTTCAATAATGCAGTTTTATGTGAACATGCTTGGGAAAATTTAAATAAAAACATGATGCAGGCCAAATTGAGCCAAAGCACCAACCATCAAGAGCCAAGCTTGAAGGACACAAAGGTTACAAGGACAAGAGCTCCAAGAGCTTAGGAGGAGGGGAATGTGATGCAATCCAAGTTGCTCAAGACCATCTACTCAGAGTCAAGCTAAAGAGATCCAAGATGCTCATCTACACTTGGTATGGAAGGGCTTGGAAGATAGAGTCTTTGGAGATGATTTGAAGACCATGCACTTGAGCGCATGTGAAGCTACAGCCTCAGGCGGACCGCCCATGCTGCTAGGTGGACCGCCCAAGCCTGCCACCACTCTCTGAAGTTCCTGTGAGGCGGACCGCCCTGAGTCCATGCGGAGCGCCTCAATCTCTAGGCGAGGCGCCTGCCACTGTTAGTCTATGACGGGATTTTTGACTAGTTCCTTGTGTAATTCCTATATTAGCCCTAAGTGGCCTTTATTGTTTTAACACATATGGGGGCACTTATGACCTTTCACAAATATGTAAGGAAGCACTATAAAAGCTTCCCTTAGGCCATTTACTTCATTAGTCTACTTTTATGAAAAACATGAAACTTGAACCCTTTGGGGCTTGATTTCACTCGGTGAATCCAAATGAACATCGATCATTTTTTATCTAGCTTGATTGCAAGAGTCGAGTGCCTCTTGAGGTTAGTTTGCTTAGCGTAGGTGTCTCTTGACTTCACCAAAGGTATATCGAGACTAGTTCCTCGGTGCTACTTGGGATTTTGTTCGAGTTACGTCTTGTTCCTATCTCTTTTCTCCCTACTCTCTGTCTCTTTGTATCGTGTTTGCTTCCGCATCTATCTTTTATTGCTTCCGTCTATTTTGTCCTGCATCAAAACATCCATATCTACGCCAATGACTTAACATGACTTTCATAAGCACAAAATGCTACGGATTTCTTTGGATCTACTATCATATAATGCATAGAGATGTATTCATGTTCACATTTTCTCTGTACAACTATGTCTCCAACCAAATTATACTTAATATCAATGTGTTTTGTCTTCCAACGATACTTGGGATTTTGTATAAGCTATTGAGATTTGACTATCACACCTTATTGTCACTAATTCAATAGCATTATCAAATACACCCAAAATTTATCATAAAGACATTGAAGTCAAATAGCTTCTTGCACAGTTGCTGAAAACGCTACAAATTCAGCTTTCTTTATAAATAAGGTTGATGACTGTTTCTTGTTACACATCGCTATTGTATAGTAAAGAAGACATACTTAGATTTAGATTGCCTTTCATCTAAATCTTCTTTTCAATCATCATACGTATAGCCATTGAATTGCAGATCATTTCCTTAACAATACAAGGATAATCGACTATGTCTTTGAGATACCTTAGTATCCTTTAATTGCTTTCCAGTATTTCTTTTCTAAGTCAGATTGATACCTCCTAACTAGAATAACAGATATCAAGCTTCATGAGACAAATCATATTCTTGTAGATTTACAATAACACATCCTCCCACTTGAAGCTTCGCCTATAGAAATGTGAGTATTAATGGGGTTTGCACTATTTTAAATCGTTCAAGAAAAATTTCTTAATATGAGATTTTTTTGAAAGAGACAACAATCCCTTTGAACGATCTCTTGAAATCTGAACTTCAAAAATTCACCCATATTTTTTTCTATATTAAGTCTTTTATTTACTGAGAACCCATTCCCAATGGCATTAGGCTCAAAGGTTGATCAACCAATTCCAATTCTTGGTTTGGTTCCACTAATTCCTTTTCATCTTCCATTGCTTAAACTATTTATCCTTAGCAGGGTATCTAAGAGCATCATTTATATCTCATAGCTCTTATTCATCTTATGGAGTAACTATATATGCTTCCCCTTCGATCTCAAAGAGACGACGGGGAATATCAAACGACTCATTGTCGAGGTTGACTCATTAACGGCGTCTCTATAAGTTTATACTAGTTTAGGACATACTGGATTTTATTGTCACTGTTAACAAGTTTGCTAAACTCAGAACAATATTCTCATAGCAGTTGACATATTGATATAAACTAGTATAAACTTATAGAGACAACTATGTACTTTCTTAGAGCCTAAAATTCAGATAGATACTAATACTTATAAAAATTTTAAAATTGAAATTATATTTCACATTAGATCTAGAATCGAAAGTTCAATATGTTCTCAATCATCATCCAAATTCTAATATTCGACAGATCTAACATAATTAATTATTAAAAGAACGCTCATTTTAAATTACTTGAATACAAGACCAACTTAAAAAGAATGTATTGATGAATATAATTTATTCATGTATTTTCTTATATAAAAATATAAATATTTTATATAAAATCATGAATAAATATATTTAGTACTCCTATATTTTCTAACAAATCTTGCAGTGAAAAGAATACTTGGAAAGAGATACATATCATGAATAAAGCAAATAACAAAGGAAGAAGAGTTTCACGTATGCAAGAAAGTTGCTTGGCCACAATATTTGCTCCTCATTATACGTCTTGTCAATATGGAATTACACATTTAATAAAAGAATATTGTAATTAAAGCAAAGAAAGGGGCAAGCGAGGACTTCACGTATCCATGTCACTTTGCAAGAAACTTGTTACACATCTTCATCCCTTGACATAACAACAATTGATGAAGAAATTCTCCATCTATAAATAGAGGACAATTATCCTGTAGTTGAACACCGAGGAATAGAATAGCTATTCTACTCTCTTAAAAGCTTTGGTCTTTACTTTCTTTCTCTTCTTGTAAGTTCCATATTTTCTAGAAGTATTGGCAATATTGTCAATAATATAAGTCTTTTCTTTTGTTCAAATACTCCATAATGGAGTAATTTCTTTTTGTTGGGATAGTTGATAAAGCTTGATATATTTATAATACTTATCTCAGTTTTAATATATACCTGCCTGAAATTTTCTATTTCATATTTTACACTGTGCGGGAATGTTGGTTTTATTATTCTTTACTATCACTTTTACATATTTTATCTCACGGTTATTATCATATTAATTTTGTAATTCTCACAGAGCAAAATTAATATGTGATAACTGATGAATAAAATAAGTAGAGTGAAAGTAAATTTTAGTAATCTACAATTTCAAGTCCGTAGTCTTGCTTCCCTCAGTTTTAATTCTCACGGAGGAATTGTTGTAGGCAAGATTATTGATTTTTAGTAAAAATATTCTCACGAAGTTTTAACTACTTTTTAGCACAATTCAGGCAAGGAAAATATTTCGGTTTAACTGTCACTTGTTATAACTCAATTAATTTGCATAACCTCACGGAGTGTTATTAATTGATTATTTTCTTATGAGCAAAATATAATTGAATTAGAAATAAGCAATTATTCTTTAGAGAAATATATGTCAAAATTGAGATTTTTATTATAAATATTATCAAGTGAATTCAATGATTCCCAACTCTTTTTAAATTGAAAATCTTCCACAAGTTATTTTGTTTTAGTTAAAGTTATTTAAAAATTTAAAAACTCACTTTTCATCAATTTGATTCTCTCAAATAGTAGTTGGAATATTCAAAGTCTGTAGCATAGATTTCCCAATCTCTGTGGGACGATATCTTAAACTATACTATAATTTGACAAAGCACGAGCAGGAAAATCCTATACACTTTGGCCTCGTCAAATTTTTGGCGCCGTTTCCGGGGATTGGCATACATCTACTTCAGACTAAATATTTGGTTACTAATTTGAGAACATATAATTATAATTAATATTATCGTTATCTATTAATTGTTACTAATATATTAACTATATTTCCTTGTTACTCAAGTACTCATTCTAACATTTCTATTACTACTTCTAACATTTTCATTTTATTTTAGTATATATTATTATTATTATTATTATAAACTTTCTCTAGTATATTACTTTTTATTAGTATATTATCGTTTTTTACACTACAACCACTAATATTACTACTATTTACTAATATAATTAATTATAACATTTCGTTGTTACTCAAGTACTTCTTCTAATATTTCCTTGTTACTCAAGTACTTCTTCCAATATTTCCTTGTTACTCAAGTACTTCTTTCTAATATTTCCATTACTACCTCTTTTTCTTCTAACACTTATATTTTCTTTTGTATATTTTATTATATTATTATTTTTAGTTAGCAAGTAATATTAAAGTGTTTATCTAATAGTCCATGTCATTTCTTTCATCTATCATTTTATTTTGCCTACTACTTTTATTATAACGTCTACTTTAGTATATCTAAGTTTTATTATAATTATTATTATTATAAATTTTCTTTACAGTATTTACCATTACTAATTACTATAGTCTATAATATAATATATTAGTAGTTCTCTATATTAAGTATTTCTTATTGTTATTATTATTGCTACTAACCTTTTTAAGAAAAAGTAAAAATGAAAAGAAAAAAGAAATTATTGTCTGTACTACTACGTAAGTACTGTTTTGACATAACAAGTCTTCTTTTTTATTATTTAGTATTATTAGTAGTATTACAAGTATTATTATATTAGTATTACTTTTATTGCTACTATTACTTCTACACTATTTTGCTTTCTTTTTCTTCTTAAGTTTCTATAGTGCTACTACTAATACTGCTTCTATTTATATTATAGCACAAATATTTTTTTCCTATTTAAATTATAGTAATTACTATTATTTTCTTAATACTATTATTAGTTAGATATAAATAATAACTTATGTCATCTTACTATTTTTGTTCTATCACAAACTAGTACTATCTAATCATCGTTATTTCTTTTCCATTGCTCAAATAACAATAGTATTGTACTACCTCATTGTTATTTCTTTTCTATTGCTCATATAACAATAGTATTGTACTATTTTTCTTTTCTTTTTCCTTGAAAGGCCTTCTACCAATTTTTATTATTTTTACTTTATTACAACTAATACTACTCCACTTACGCACTACTTTCCTTCTTTTCAAACTACTCAAGTGTTATCTATATTTTGCACTACTAGTACTACTTACTAGTTGCTATTTTATATATAGTACTTTTGTATTTTTATTGTTAGTACTAATTCTCCCCTATTCTTTTTTATTTATTATTATTATATTATTATTATTAATTAGTTTACTTTATACCTACTATTTTTAGTATCTTTAATTTTTTTTTCTTATACTATTTTCTTTCTGGTACTGATGTTACTACTACTTTAAAATATTATTTTTAAATTTTTATTATTTAAAAATTTCAAGTAGTTTATGACCCGCTCTTCTAACAAAGAGTTGGTCATTTACGATCCTGAAATTGAAAAAATCTTCACGGTTGCACAGGAAAGGACAATCATCATCTTCTCAAAGCGCAGCTTGTGAAAAAATGGAGCACCAACTAAGAGATGACAACAACCAACTGGGAATAGATCCACCAGTCATTGTAGAAGATCAGTTTGACGAAGTGGCGCCAAGACCAGCAAACAGAATCCTAAGGGATTACGCTAGACCAGACCGTTTCAACTGTGAGTCTAGCGTAAGAAAACCCCAGTTGCAGCCAACAACTTTGAAATCAGGACCGGCCTGATTCAAACAATTCAACAATCCTGTACTTTCACCGGTGATCCAACTGAAGATCCACACAGTCATTTAATTGATTACTTAGAACTAGTTGAAACTGCTAAATATAATGGAGTATCTCCTGAAGCAATCAAGTTAAGGCTATTTCCTTTTCTTTAAAAGGAGATGCCAAGACTTGGTTGCGGAGTTTACCACAAGGATCTATTACTACATGGGACCAGATGACTCAGAAATTTTTAAATAAATATTTTTCCCCTGCTAAAACAACAAAGTTAAGACAAGATATTTCTAATTTCTTGCAGACTGACACAGAGTCAGTTTATCAAGCATGGAAAAGATTAAAAACAATGCTAAGAAAATGTCCACATCATGACAATCCTGAACATATGCAGCTGTACATTTTCTATCACGGGTTAAACCCATCTTCTAGAAATGTGATAGATGCAGCTGCAGGAGGTTCCATAATGGGAAAAACCACTGTTGAAGCATTGCAATTGTTGAATGAAATTTTTGAAAATGCTATTCAATGGTCATTTGATCGTGTAGTAATAAAAAGAGCTGCTACGGTAAATTAGGCAGATGCTTTAAATACACTAAGACAACAGATTGTTTCTTTGGCACAAAAGTTTGAATCTTTACAGGTTAATACACAACCACCAAGCCAGTCTGAGACTTGCGACATGTGTGGAGGAAACCATCTGAACCATGAATGTCAAGCAACCAATCAGAATGATGAACATGTCAATGCCATCGAGTACAAGCCATACCCTTTTGGAAGTCCAATGGCACAAAAACATCCAGGATTTCAATGGAGCAATCCAAATGGTACTGAGAATTCTCAGAGCTTCCAGAAGCAACAGGTACAAGGACCACCCGGATACCAGAATCAAAATCGTGTGCAACCGAATTTCAGGCCATATCAGCAAGCAGCTCCATACCAACAAAGGCCTCAACAAGCCCATCAAAGTCTAGATGACCTTTTGTACAAGTACATTAAGGCCACTGACGAGAAAATGGAAAGCCAAATTCTGCCCTTAAGAATTTGGAAATTCAGGTAAGCCAATTGGCAACTCTTGTTTCAGAAAAGATTCAAGGTCCCTTACCAAGTAATACGGAGAAAAATCTAAAAGAACACCTTAAGGCCATCACCTTACGGTCAGGTAAGAATCTTGATGATCCATATGCTGACAGACAGGAAAAGAACCAGCCAGAGCAACAGGTAGACAAGGGTAAGAATGTTGAAACACCCAGTGAACTGTCACAAGAGAAAGAAGTCCAGAAAAAAGAAAAAAATATTGAAAGAGTAACTCCTCTTCATGTGACAATTCCTTTTCCACAAAAAATGAAAAGAGAAAAGCTTGATAATCAATTTGCAAAGTTTTTAGAAATTTTAAAGCAAATTCACATTAATATTCCTTTTACTGATGCTTTGTTGCAAATGCCTTCATATGCCAAATTTCTAAAAGAAATCTTGTCAAGCAAAAGAAAATTGGAAGAAGTTTCTGTGGTAATGCTTACTGAAAAATGCAGTGCTATACTTAAAAATAAGCTACCACAAAAGCTCGGTGATCCAGGAAGTTTTACAATTCCATGTACCTTGGGATATTACATTTTGAAAAAGCACTTTGTGATTCTGGAGCTTCAATTAATTTGATGCCATTTTCTATTTTTAGGAAATTGGATCTTGGTGAGATGAAAAATACAGTTGTTTCTCTTCAATTTGCAGATCAAAGTACTAAAAAACCTAAGGGAATAATTGAAAATGTTCTTGTGAGAGTAGATAAGTTTGTTTTCCATGTAGATTTCATAGTACTTGAAATGGAAGAATGTCCTGATGAACCAATAATTTTAGGTAGACCTTTTCTTGCTACAGGTAGAGCAATCATAGATGTTCATCAAGGACAATTGATTCTAAGAGTTGATGAAGAAAGAGTCATTTTTGATATGCAAAAGATTCTAAAATTTTCAGGAGATGAGACATCATCTTCTTGTTTTTCAATTGACATGATTGGTGATCTTGCAGATGAATTTAAAGATAATCAATTGATTTTAGACTCAATGGAGAGATGTTTAGCTAAATCTGGCACCACACAGGATGATGATCTTGTAGTCAGAAGTGAAGCAAAATTATTGGAACATGATTCTAAGGAAGAGGATGAAATGCAATCAGAAGAAGTTCACAAAAAAATTGAACTCAAAATTCTCCCTTCCCATTTGAAGTATGTTTATCTTGAGCCTGAATTATTTCTGGTAATAATTTCATCTTCTCTAACTGCAGAACAAGAACATAAATTGATTGAAGTACTCAGAGCACATAAAGGAGCTATAGGGTGGACTATAGCAGACATCAAAGGCATTAGTCCAGCAATTTGCACACACAGAATCCTCATGGAGGATAGCTACAAGCCAATAGTCCAACCCTAAAGGAGATTGAATCCAGCAATGCAAGAAGTGGTAAAAAATGAAGTTATTAAGCTTCTCGCAGCAGGTATTATTTACCCCATTTCTGACAGCCCTTGGGTAAGTCCTGTTCAGGTGGTACCAAAGAAAGGAGGTATGACGGTAATACAAAATGAAAATAACGAACTCATACCTACCAGAACAGTTACAGGATGGAGAGTCTGTATTGATTACAGACGTCTCAATGATGCCACCAGAAAAGACCATTTTCCTTTACCATTTATTGATCAAATGCTAGAAAGAGTAGCAGGATATGGTTTTTATTGTTTTCTAGATGGATATTCAGGGTATAACCAGATACCAATTGCACCAGAAGATCAGGATAAGACAACTTTCACATGTCCCCATGGAACCTATGCATATAGGAGAATGCCATTTGGTTTATGCAATGTAGCTGCTACATTTCAGCGATGCATGTCTGCAATTTTCTCTAACATGACTGAAAAATTTTTGGAAATTTTTATGGATGATTTCACCCTTTTTGGTAAAACATTTGAAGATTGTCTCCACCATTTGACCTTAGTTCTTAAAGATGTGAAGAGACAAACTTGATTCTTAATTGGGAGAAATGTCATTTTATGGTTACTGAGGGAATAGTTTTAGGACATAAAATCACTGCTAAAGGGATAGAAGTTGATAAGGCTAAAATTGATCTTATAGCAGGATTACCCCCTCCTACAACTGTTAAAGGCATTAGAAGTTTTTTAGGCCATGCAGGTTTTTACAGACGGTTTATAAAATATTTTTCAAAAATTTCAAAACCTCTGACTAACCTTTTGATGAAAGATGTCAAGTTTGATTTTTCAGGTGATTGTTTAGAAGCTTTTGAAACTCTTAAGGAGAAATTATCATCTGCCCCTGTAGTTGTATCCCCTGATTGGAGCAAACCTTTTGAAGTCATGTGCGATGCTAGTAATACAGTTGTTGGAGCTGTTTTAGGCCAGAGAAAAGATAGGATTTTTCGTCCCATATACTATGTCAGTAGGACTTTGAATGAAGCTCAGCTAAATTATGCCACAACAGAAAAAGAACTATTGACAGTAGTATTTGCTTTTGATAAGTTTCGTTCTTATTTAATAGGAACCAAGGTCACTGTTTTCACTGATCATGCGGCTTTAAAATACCTCTTAACAAAGAAAGATGCCCGACCTAGATTGTTAAGATGGATTTTACTTCTGCAAGAGTTTGACCTTGAAATAAAAGACAAAAAGGGAACCGAAAATAAGTAGCTGACCATTTGTCTAGATTAGAGAACCCTCCTTCTGAGTCTTGTGAAATAAAAGAAGAGTTCCCTGATGAACATATCTTTTCTGTCAGCTCAGTTGTGACTCAACCACCCTGGTTTGCAGATATTGCAAATTACTTGGTTGGAAAGTGGACACCCCAAGATCTCTCTTACCAACAAAGAAAAAACTCATATCTGATGCTAAGCATTATCTGTGGAATGATCCTTATTTATTTAAACATTGTGCAGATAATATTATTAGAAGGTGTGTGCCTGAAGAAGAAATGAGCAAGATTTTGCATCATTGCCATGATGGAGCAATTGGAGGACATTATGCTGCAAATCGGACAACCTTTAAAGTTTTGGAGGCTGGATTCTTCTGGCCAACACTTTTCAAAGACGCTCGTGCATATGTTGCACAATGTGACAGATGTCAGAGAACAGGTAACATCACTAAAAGAGATGAAATGCCACTGCAATCAATTCAGGTATGTGAGATATTTGATGTCTGGGGTATAGATTTTAGAGGTCCGTTTCCTTCATCTCATTCATTTGAATATATCCTTGTGGCTGTTGATTATGTTTACGATGGGTTGAAGCCATTCCCACAAGAAAGAATGATGCTCAAACTGTGTGCAATTTTCTCAGAAAAAATATTTTTACCAAATTTGGCACACCACGAGTTATCATTAGTGACCAAGGCACTCATTTCATGAATAGACAATTTGCTGGATTGCTATCAAAATATGGTGTAACTCACAAAACAGGAACACCATATCATGCTCAAACTCAAGGGCAAGTTGAGGTGTCCAACCGCGAATTAAAAAGGATACTTGAAAAAATAGTTGGAATCTCAAGAAAAGATTGGGCTTTAAAATTAGATGATGCATTATGGGAATACCGAACGGTATTTAAAACGCCAATTGGAACATCCCCATATAGATTAGTCTTTGGAAAAGCTTGCCATTTGCCAGTCGAATTAGAACACAAAGCTTTTTGGGCATTAAAAGCACTGAATTTTGATTTAACATCTGCTGGTAAAAATAGATTTTTTCAGATTAATGAATTGGAAGAGTTGAGGCTGGAAGCTTATGAAAATGCCAAGATTTATAAAGAAAAAATAAAAAATAGCATGACAACTTGATCCGACAAAAAAGCTTCAAAATTGGAGATCAGGTACTTCTGTACAATAGCCGACTCAAGCTATTTTCTGGAAAATTGAAATCCAGATGGACAGGTCCTTACATTGTTACAGATGTCACTCCATATGGAGCAATTGAAATTCAACAGATTAATGGAGGAGACAAGTTTAAAGTCAATGGCCACAGGCTAAAATTGTATTTTGGAGGACATTTTGAGCAGCAACCATCAGTAACCATGATAGATTGATGAGTTTCACAGTTACTACGTCGAGCTGACGACGTTAAACTCAGAACTAAGGTTTCTTACCCGTAGCCATTGAGGGTGAAGCAATGGAGCCTTATAAGTCCAACATAGATCTGACTAATTAAATGCTTAACCAATTGATTTGGTCAATATCCAAATTATTGTACAACCGGAACATCTCATGTAGGCCTCTACAAAAACAGTGTCACCTAGACAGGAGTAACTCCATGGTGATCGGTATGCCTAAGTTACTGGTTGGTTAACCATTCAATTGTGCAAATCTAATCTTGGCACAGGTAATTTTCTAGTTTATATTCAAACTAGGACCTTATGACTATTAAGGTGTTAAAATAATCAGTCTATTACACATAGAATATGTGTGGTCACAGTTTCTTTCAAGCTTTCTTCTGTGATCGTAATTTTGAAAGCCAAAAATATATTTTTTTAAAAATTATTAAGTAGTATTTTCTATTTTAATTATCCTAGTTTTAAAAAAAAATTCCTTTTACTCCCTTTCCACTCGTGTTGCAACGTGTTTTCATTCTGGAGAATGATATGTACAAGGGTGGGGGAGGATTATTCTGATTTATATAATTTAAATATAATATCTTCTTCTAAACTGTGATTTTTTGTAGGTATTTAATTAACAACATAAATTCTTTACATTATGCTCAATATTATTTCTTTTTATTTTTCACCATATGTTTTTCCATGAACGATTTTGATTTTGTGAAAACAATAGCAAGCATCTTCGACTCAGGAAATCATTGGGATTGAGAAAAGTTATGATCACAAAAGCAAGAAGAATCAATAAACTTGGCTAGAACTTGCTCTAAATATTTTTCGAGGCGAAATAATGGATGACACTGATTTTTGAAAAATGAACTTAGGCCTTCTTTGATTCCCAATTCTTGCCTCTTTATTTTTCATCCAAATATACATATTTTACCTCTTAGAACCTTTTTAGCCTTGATCCTAATTTTTTTAACACCGTATTTCTCTTTAAAAAAAAGAAGAGAAAAATATATATATTAGTCGTATATATGTATATATCTCTATATATACGCATAAAAATACACTTTCTTCCAGCAGTTAATGAGCACAGATTGATATCAACAAGAGGAAAAGTACCAAAAAAAAAGAAGAGAATATATGATTGTTAATGATATTGCAAAGGCAGGGAATGTAATAAGGAGGAGTGCTTAAAAAAAAAAGGGATGAAAATACTAAGAACCAAGAAATGTTTGCTCAAAGTTGGAAGGGAAAAAGTCACTATAAATATATCCTTACCCTACCAGCCTATAGCCTGACATTACTAGCCAAGAAAAGTCCTAAAAGATTTTAAAAATTAGTGTTGTATCTATATTAGTGGAGATAAACACGAAAAGAAAGCCTATGGACTCGGCTATGATACTTACTGAATAAGCGATCATAAATTTATCAATTCTAAAAAATTCAAGGGCGAAGAATGCAAGCTTTTGTTGATCAAGTCAGAATTCAGACATAAGGTAAAAATTTGGTGAATTTAGAAAGGATAATTGCATTGAACATAATGAGAGATATTTATTTTGAATAAATTTGATATACTACAAAAGGCATAAGTTTTGAAAAAAAAATCTTTTTCCTCGAGGACGAGCAAAAGTTCAAGTGTGGGGGAATTTGATGAATATAATTTATTCATGTATTTTCTTATATAAAAATATAAATATTTGATATAAAATCATGAATAAATATATTTAGTACTCCTATATTTTCTAACAAATCTTGCAGTGAAAAGAATACTTGGAAAGAGATAGATATCATGAATAAAGCAAATAACAAAGGAAGAAGAGTTTCATGTATGCAAGAATGTTGCTTGGCCACAATATTTGCTCCTCATTATACGTCTTGTCAATATGGAATTACACATTTAATAAAAGAATATTGGAATTAAAGCAAAGAAAGGGACAAGCGAGGACTTCACGTATCCATGTCACTTTGCAAGAAACTTGTTACACATCTTCATCCCTTGACATAACAACAATTGATGAAGAAATTCTCCATCTATAAATAGAGGACAATTCTCCAATAGTTGAACACCAAGGAATAGAATAGCTATTCTACTCTCTTAAAAGCTTTGGTCTTTACTTTCTTTCTCTTCTTGTAAGTTCCATATTTTCTAGAAGTATTGGCAATATTGTCAATAATATAAGTCTTTTCTTTTGTTCAAATACTCCATAATGGAGTAATTTCTTTTTGTTGGGATAGTTGATAAATCTTGATATATTTATAATACTTATCTCAGTTTTAATATATACTTGGCCTGAAATTTTCTATTTCACATTTTACACTGTGCGGGAATGTTGGTTTTATTATTCTTTACTATCACTTTTACATATTTTATCTCACGGTTATTATCATATTAATTTTGTAATTCTCACGGAGCAAAATTAATATGTGATAACTGATGAATAAAATAAGTAGAGTGAAAGTAAATTTTAGTAATCTACCATTTCAAGTCCGTAGTCTTGCTTCCCTCAGTTTTAATTCTCACGGAGGAATTGTTGTAGGCAAGATTATTGATTTTTAGTAAAAATATTCTCACGAAGTTTTCACTACTTTTTAGCACAATTCAGGCAAGGAAAATATTTCGGTTTAACTGTCACTTGTTATAACTCAATTAATTTGCATAACCTCACGGAGTGTTATTAATTGATTATTTTCTTGTGAGCAAAATATAATTGAATTAGAAATAAACAATTATTCTTTAGAGAAATATATGTCAAAATTGAGATTTTTGTTATAAATATTATCAAGTGAATTCAATGATTCCCAACTCTTTTTAAATTGAAAATCTTCCACAAGTTATTTTGTTTTAGTTAAAGTTATTTAAAAATTCAAAAACTCACTTTTCATCAATTTGATTCTCTCAAATAGTAGTTGGAATATTCAAAGTCTGTAGCATAGATTTCCCAATCTCTGTGGGACGATATCTTAAATTATACTATAATTTGACAAAGCACGAGCAGGAAAATCCTATACACTTTGGCCTCGTCATGTATTCTATAACAGATCTAGAATATCTAACAAGAATAATAATACAAAGTTATTAATTAAAATTCATACAAATACGCATACTTATATGAAAATAATGGCACACGAACAACTACACAAATAGATGTATCTTAACATAATTTTTCCTTTGTTAGAAAATTTGATTTCGTAAGTGACTAAAATAAAAAATAGATGAACAGAAATATGCAGAATTATATGTCCCGAGCCAACAAATTCCTTGTGCGCCCTTAAAGAATCTTATCCCTCACTGTTGCCCAAGGTTCAGGGCTAAATTCTTCCCAGAATAGAACAGAACGTTCAACTTAGCGGTAGCGACACTTCAAACCACTAAGTTTTCGGCGTACTCAAAATAATGGTGCAAATCACACGACTGACTTACTTTATTTTGAAAGTAATGATACAGAAAGAAAGAGCAGATAAATCAAAAAATTTCAGAGTGAAAAATTCTGAAGGAATGACTATCTATTTATAGCCAATGAAATTATGGATGAAAGGGTATGAAAGTGGCTAGTCACATGTAGGTGGCTATTCACGAAATGTAACCTTTCTGGTGGCTGTTTCTAGAATACGCGAGAATTTTCTGGAGCGGGAGTTTCGTTACGAAAACGGTCAAATAACATATTAATATAAAATAAATAATCTAATTTTCTTGGTCCAAAAAATTAAGTTAATCAATCATATCAATTGATAAAATCCAAATCAGCCGAAGCCGAGGCCGAGCTGAGCGAGCGACGACGACGGCGACGGCAACGGCGACGACGCGAGGCCCCTTTCTCTTAGCTCCTTTTAAGAGCTAAAGGAAGTGACCTTATATTTATACCCAGCAAAATAGTTATCTTTAACTGATGAGGGAAAAAGTGCAGAAGCCAAAGTTGCCTTTTCATCTTCTTCTCCCATTTCCCATTCACACTACCACACTTTAACCTTAATAATCCCCCACATGAATGGGGAATGATGGAAACATGCATGAAAAAAAACTTGTGTTGTTCGCAACTAAGGACTAATTGCATCGGGATAAGTAGGTTTCCCTTTGAACTTTCCGTAGTGAACATATATCGGATATACTCGGTCAATCGGTAGATTTGATATCTTTAAATCGTCGAGCTTTAGTGTATACCTAGACAACATATGTCACACAATTAATCCTTATCCATTTTTTGGTTCTCATTGTTGTGTTCGTTTCAGCCAAGAACTCCGCCTGATTTCATAAGTGTATAGAGAATTGGCCTTACAAAATCTTCCTTGAAGCGGCTTCCACTGCACACTTACATATGTGATTTCTAAATGTGTAATCGCGTAGATGTACACTGTTTGATAATCCTCGTATCAAACTTAGATAATCATTAAAAAGCTATGGTGCTTTATCCTTGGTACTGAACATTGTCTCATCATGAGAATGAACCAAAATAAATTTAGTTTGACAATGTTGAACCGTCACTCACAACTTTATTTGAGCTCCTTGAACCTAGATCTTGGGATCTCCAGTCTTCTAGTTGAGTTACCGCGATGAGTCACTTGTCCTCGGCCATAGTCTCATTCTCTTTGATGACCATTCAACTGCCTCTCTAGTTAGGCCTTTTGTAAGCGGATCCGACACATTTTCTTTTGACCTAACATAGTTAATTGTCAAAATGCCCCTAGAGATCAATAGTCTAACGGTTTTATGTCTTCGTCGTATATGATGATTTTTACCATTATACATGACATTCCTAGCCCTTTCTATAACCGATTGACTATCACAATGTATGCAGATTGGTGTCAATGGCTTTGGCCAGAATGGAATATCTTCCAAGAAATTTTGAAGCCATTCATCTTCCTCACCGCCTTTGTCTAAAGCTACAAATTCAGCTTCCATTGTGGAGCGGGCAATTAAGTGTTTGTTTGGACGGCTTCAAGACACCGCTCCTCTACCAATTGTGAAAATGTATCCACTTGTGGATTTAGACTCAGTTGAACCGATGATCCAATTTTCATCACAATATCCCTCAATAACTGCAGGATACTTAGTATAATGCAAAGCAAACTTTTGGGTATATTGCAAATATTCCAAAACTCGTTTCATTACCATCCATTGAGTTTAGTCTGGATTGTATGTGTATCGACTAAATTTACTTATAACACATGCTATATTTGGTCAAATGCAATTCATGATATACATTAAACATCCTAACACACGTGCATAATCCAGTTGAGACGTACTTCTACCTTTATTCTTCTTAAGAGCAAGATTTACGTCTATTAGGGCTTTTGAATCTTTGAAGTCCAATGAACTTGTCAAGTGCTGATTTGATGCAATGAGATTGAGACAGGGCCAGACCAGCCAGGAGTTTTATGTATCTTAATACTCAAGATTACATCAGCAACTCCTAAGTCTTTCATATCAAATTTGCTAGTCAACGTACGCTTTGTAGCATTTATGTTGGCAATGTCATTACTCATTATCAACATATCATCCACATATAGGCAAACAATGACTATTTGTTTTGGAGTGTTTTTAATGTAAACACATTATCACACTCATTAATCACAAAACCATTTGACAATATTGTATGGTCAAATTTTGCATGCCATTGCTTAGGTGCTTGTTTTAGTCCATAAAGAGACTTAACAAGTCTACAAATCTTCTTTTCTTTTCCAGGAACCATAAACCCTTCGGGTTGTTCCATATAGATTTCTTCCTCCAACTCTCCATTTCAGAAAGCTGTTTTAACATCCATATGATGGATTTCAAGACCATACACAACAGCTAAACCAATTAACACCCATATAGATGTAATCCTTAGTTACCGACGAGTATATGTCAAAATAGTCAAGACCTTCTTTTTATCTATACCCTTTGACAACTAGTCTTGTCTTATACTTGTCAATAGTGCCATCAGCTTTCATTTTCCTTTTGAAAATCCACTTAGAACCTAACGGTTTATTCCCACGAGGAAGATCAACCAACTCCCAAGTATGGTTGCTCAAAATAGTTTCTATCTCACTATTGACTGCCTCTTTCCAAAATGATGATTCTGAATAAGGCATGGCTTCTTTAAATATTCGAGGCTCATTTTCCAATAAGAACGTCACACAGTCATCTCCAAATGAAGCAGATGTCCATTGATGCTTGCTACGTCTTGGCTCTTCTTCATTTGATGTACCCTCTTTAGTTCCTTCCAGAGGTCGTTTGGATTTCTCACCAAATGATTCATGATCCTTTTTATATGGATATATATTTTCAAAGAATTCAGCAGTATCTGATTCCATTACCGTATTAACATGAATGTCAGAATTTTCTGATTTACAAACCAGAAAACGATATGCTCTACTATTTGTAGCATATCCTATCAAAGCACAATCAACTGTTTTCGGTCCTATCTTAACCCTTTGGGTTTAGGAATCTGCACTTTTGCTAAACACCCCTACACTTTGAAATAATTCAAGTTGGGTTCTTTCCTTTCCATTGTTAATATGGAATGGATAGTGTTTTGTTATGGGCACTCGATTGAGTATTCGATTATCTGTAAGTATAGCTTCCCCACACAAGTTCTGGGGTAAACCCGAACTTATCAACAAGACATTCATCATCTCATTTAAAGTTCTATTCTTTCTTTCGCAATCCTATTGGATTGAGGCAGGTACAGGGCAGTTGTTTGGTGAATAATACCATATTCCAAACATATTTCTTCAAAAGGAAATTCGTATTCACCACCCCTATCACTTCTTATCATTTTGATATTTTTGTTAAGTTGTGTTTCAACTTCATTTTTGTATTGCTTGAATGCGTTAATTGCCTCATCTTTACTACTAAGTAAATAAATATAGCAGTAACGAGTGCTATCGTCAATAAAGGTTATGAAATACTTCTTTCCACCGCGAGATGGTATTGACTTCATGTCACAAATATCCGTATGAATTAAGTCTAAGGGTCATAATTCATTTCAACTGATTTGTAAGGATGTTTGACATACTTAGACTCAACGTATATTTGACATTTTGATTTTTTACATTCAAATTTAGGCAATACTTCCAAATTGATCATTTTACGCAAGGTTTTAAAATTGACATGTTCCAACCGAGAATGCCATAAATTATTTGACTCAAGCAAATAACAAGAAGCTGAAATTTTATTCATATTGTCAACGACCATTATATTCAGCTTGAAAAGGTCCTCATTTAGATAATCTTTTCCTACAAACAGATCATTCTTAGTTAATACAACTTTATCAGAAATAAAAATGCATTTAAACCCGTTCTTGACGAGAAGTGCAGTAAAGACTAAGTTCTTCTAATTTCAGGATCATGAAGGACGTTGTTCAGAGTCACCACTTTGCCAGAAGTCATCTTAAGTAAGACTTTTCCATATCCTTCAATCTTGGCCGTTGCAGAATTTCCCATAAAAATCGTTTCATCCGTTCCAGAGGGAGCATAGGAGGCAAAAGCTTCTTTAACATTACAGACATGACGGGTGGCACCAGAATCGATCCACCATTCTTTTGGATTTCCAACCAAGTTTTATTCAGAAATCACGGCACATAGATCAATGTCTTGAACTCCTTGGGAAATTACGCTATCTTCAACCATGTTGGCTTGAACCTTTTCCTTTTTCTTATCCTTATCCTTGTCCTTCTTTGGGGCACGACAATCAGAGGACTTATATCCGGCCTTGCCACAATTGTAGCAGTTACCCTTGAACTTTTTCTTGTCAGGGTAATTCTTTATTCTAGAAGACCTCTTTCTCTTATTCTGCTTTGGAGTATACTCAACAGTATTTGCTCCCTCAATTGTTGAACTTCCACGGGCCTTCTTTTCAGCAGACTTGTTATCCTCTTCAATCCTTAAGCAGACAATCGAATCTTCAAGCGATATCTCCTTGCTCTTATGTTTCAAGTAACTCTTGAAGTCCTTCCAAATTGGAGTCAGCTTTTTAATGATTGCTGCTACTTGAAACGCTTCATTGATCATCAAACCTTCAATGTACAAGTTGTTAATAACAACACAATTAATACCTTTAATAAAAGTATTAATTCGAATTATACCTTCAGCAAGGAGATCATGAATGATCACTTGAAGTTCTTGGACTTGGGACACAACAGATATACCATCCACCATTTTGTAGTAAAAAAAACTTGGCAGCCACAAACTTCTTCAGCCGGGCATCTTCAGTTTTTTACTTCTTTTCAAGAGCATTCCACAACTCCTTGGACGCATCAATGTTACTATAAACATTGTACAAATTATCTTCCAATCCGCTAATAATATAATTCTTTCAAAGGAATTCAGAATGTTTCCATGCCTTAGTAACGAGGAAACGTTCATTGTAGGGGTGTGCAAAACCGAACCGGTACCGATAGCCGAACCGTTACCGCTACCGATAAGCATAACGGTATCCGTATAACGGTTATTGGTTCGGTAATGGTATTAATTTTCAATACCGATAAGATATCGGTACAGTAATGGTTTCTATATATCTTTACCATTACCGTACCGATAACCGATAAAGTTTTTTTAATAATTTTTAATAATTTTATTTTATTTATTATTAGTATATT
Source organism: Petunia x hybrida (assembly GCA_037355625.1). Taxonomy (NCBI): domain Eukaryota; kingdom Viridiplantae; phylum Streptophyta; class Magnoliopsida; order Solanales; family Solanaceae; genus Petunia; species Petunia x hybrida. The sequence goes on from JBBBVM010000845.1 coordinate 790,422, forward strand.
AAGTCATTTAAACTCTTAACTTACAACATTAACTTATAGGTTAAACTTCAATTATTATTATTATTTTTGGTGGTTATATGTCAATACTCATACACTTCAATTAATGAGTTCGGCCTATTTTATAATTAATTTTGCTTTCTCGGATCATTGATCAGACTTTCTTATCTTTTCTTTTTCTATTTTATTATTTTGTGTTATGTTAACATATTGTTAAGACTTGTTGATTGCACTTGTTTACTTAGTTTGTATGGATGGTTTGTCTATTACTTTAGTGGTTATTCATATTAATTAAAAAATATTACCTATTGACAATCATCCACCAAGAATTCACGCATTACTTTGGTGTACCGGTTACCGAACCGTTAACTACCGAACCGTTAAGAACCGATAACAGTTAACCGATAGCTTATTGGTACGGTATTAATTTTACATAATTACATACCGTTAACCAATATACCGTTACCGATAAGTTCAAACCCGAACCGTACCACCCCATGAACACCCCTAGTTCATTGTATAGAGTGTCATGAGGTAATACAGGAACGTCTTCTTTGATGAACTTTTGCAGACTCAAAGTAGTCAGGTAAAAGAACATCTTTTGTTGCCACCTCTTGAAATCAATCCCATAAAATTTCTCAGGTTTTTCTGCCGGTGCTGGCACCACAACTGGCCTATTGGAAGACGGCTTGAACCTGCCCCCACATTAGCAGCATTTGCTGCATTATTTGCAACATCATCTGTTGTCATTTTTGTCAAAATAAAATAAAAAGATTCAGTAAATACTGAAGTATTTAAATCTTCAAAAAACACAGTGAAAAGATTATTCTTCAAACTGATTTAAACAGTACAGTAAAGAGATTATTCTTCAAACTGATTTAAACAGCACAATGAAGAGATTATTCTTCAAACTGATTAGGAGTAGAAAAATCACACAGATTTTTAATCTCCAACTAACAGTAACGTTAGGAGTAGAAAACCACGAAGGTTTTTGTCTCCACAATCACTAAGAAAATCAGAACATAAATTATAAATAAGATTCTTTAAGCTTATTAGAAAATCTGATTTCGTAAGTGACTAAAACAAAAAATGGATGAATAGAAATATGCAGAATTATATGTCCCGAACCCACAAATTCCTTGTGCGTCCTTAAAGAATCTTATCCCCTCACTGTTGCCTAAGGTTCACGGATAAATTCTTCCCATGATAATACAGAACATTCAACTTGGCGGTAGCGGCACTTCAAACCACTAAGTTATTGGCGAACTCAAAATAATGGTGCAAATCACACCACTGGCTTACTTTATTTTGAAAGTAATGATGCAGAAAGAAAGAGGAGATAAATCAGAAAAATTTCAGAGTGAAAAATTCTGAAGGAATGGCTATCTATTTATAGCCAACGAAATTCTGGATGAAAGGGTGTGAAGGTGGCTAATCACATTGCAGGTGGCTATTCACAAAATACAGCCCTTCTGATGGCTGTTTCTAGAATACGCGAGAATTTTCTGGAGCGGGAATTTCGTTACGAAAACGGTCAAATAACATATTAATATAAAATAAATAATCTAATTTTGTTGATCCAAAAAATTAAGTCAATCAATCATATCAATTGACAAAGTCCAAATCAGCCGAAGCCGAGGCCGAGCTGAGCGAGCGACGACGATGGCGACGGCGCGAGGCCCCTTTCTCTTAGCTCCTTTTAAGAGCTAAAGGAAGTGACCTTATATTTTATACCCAACAAAATAGTTATCTTTAACCGATGAGGGACAAAGTACAAAAGCCAAAGTTGCCTTTTCATCTTCTTCCCCCATTTTTCATTCACACTACCACACTTCAACCCCAATAATCCCTCACATGAATAGGGAATGATGGAAACATGCATGAAAAAAAACTTGTGTGATTCGCGACTAAGGACTAATTGCATCGGGATAAGTAGGTTTCCCTTTGAACTTTCCGTAGTGAACATATATCGAATATACTCGATCAATCGGTAGATTTGATATTTTTGAACCGTCGAGCTTTAGTGAATACCTAGACAACATATGTCACACAATTAATCCTTATCTATTTTTTGGTTCTCATTGTTGTGTTCGTAAATATTCTTATTAACACAGAGGGAAGAACTTTAGGAGTCATCATAAATACTTCTATATGTATGTTTACCTTAAATATGATATGCATATATAAAAATGACGATCATATAAAGTTTTACCAAAGAAATTTGATTCTTTATTCTTTTTCCTATTCTGGAACCAATAAAGGAAACCCCACAAAGATTTCTTTCTCCCTTTATATTTTCCTAAGCCATACATGACAACAAATGCCCGTCATAGAAAATTGGTTTTGTTTACGGGACCACATAGCCCTAATTATTTTGGTCGGCTATCACTGTTGCAATTTTTTATAAGTCTCAAATAGTCGAATAGACCCAGCAACCAGTGATGCCAATAAACTAAAGAGAAAAACTAATGTCTCTTCCTCCACTTATCTAAGAACAAATAGGAAAAGTGGTGGTAGTTTACCCAAAAATTAAGACACCAATGGAATAAGATAAACATGAAGAAACTTGCATTAAATTGCCACAGTGCAAAAGAAGGCGTGGCTATCTATCAACTGAAATATCATATGGATATTGATACAAACTTTTAGAAAAAAGAACACCGCTGCTAAAACAATTATAAATATTTTCTTTAAAAAATTTAACCTGAAACTTGGATGAGAAGGAAATACAGAATACTACTTTGGGATGTCCTGGGACAACAAATGTCCTTCTTTGGAAAAAATAATATTTGCCTCGTAAAAAATTTATTCCCTTTCATTTTGTGATATCTTGAAAATTTTAAGAGGAGAATTAAATTAACTGAAACTATCAATTCCAGAAAGTAGTAAAAAATTCAAGGAAGGCAAACAAAATTTAAAAACAATCAGTGTTCGTTGCTATGCTTTAGGATTCCCAATGATGGACTAAAACAATATTAACATCTCACAACCATGTCGTTGCAATAGCTTAGAAACCAAAAGAGGTACTCTAGAGATGTTTGACTTTTCTTCCCAATTCCAACTTTATCAACTAAGATAAATTTTACAAAAAAACACTAGATTCGTAGACTGCAATACACAGATGCCAATTGGGATGTTAGCCAACCAACAATTCGCAGAAAAAACATCAAAGGCACTAAAATTCCACCACAGGTTTCTTCACCCGCGATCACAAAATCATTCCAGAACGTAAGTAAATAATTTTCAACAGGGCAAACTTCGCAACTAACATAAAACTTCACCCGGCAATGGTTTTAAAGAAAGAAGATTGTGACTAGGAAATAAGTAACAGGGGCTCTGATACCAATGAAGGATTACACACAATCCAAGAACATACAATTCACCCAGGATCTATTTGTATTTGTTTTACTAGTCGACAGTGTAATCACATGTTATAGAAACACGAACCACACTATATAGTTCACAGTCTAAGGTCGTACCTGTTACAGAAGTTTGTTCCGCACTTTTTGGAGAAGATTCTTCGTACGAATTCTCACACAAGTGACTTCTAGAATTGAGAGAGTAGAAAAATTTTAAATATTAATGTTTTGAAACTATACATAACCAAACATACACAAACATACAAAAAATATATACAAACATACAAAGATATACAAAAAATTACATATAAATAACTATCTATTCTAGACATACACAAGCATACAATAACATACACATATATACAAAAACATAAACATACAAAAGTGGAGATAGACATTTATATACAAAAAATACAAAGATATACGTATTTATATAAAATAAATACAAATATATATATATATACACACACACACACACATAAATACCAATATATACACATATAAAAAGGAAGAAAATAAAAAAGAAAAAAGAAAAAGAGGAGTAGATCGGAGCTGGAGGCTGGAAAAACAAGCAGATCGGTGCGTCACTGCAGCGCCGCTGCACTGCAGCAGCAGCAACATCGAGAACCGACGCTGCAATGACGAGATCCAACAACAGCAGCAATAAAAAACAACAACAGCAATCGACAATGGGGGGTCGCCGGCGGGAGAGGGGGGACGGCGGCAGGTAGGTGGATGGATGGAGAAGGGGGAGAAGGAGAGAGAGAGAGGAAGAAATTAGGGTTTTGTGGTTGGAAGAGTGGGAAATGAAAAAAAATGATATTTAGGGTAAATATTGAAAAGGGAAAATCACAATAAAAGAACAAAAAGTCCCCCATATATATATTTTTAGCCCATTCTTTTCAAAATTACCCTAAACAAAAATTTAACCACACCTCCTTACTTTTTATAGCCATACCCATTTCTAGGGTTTCTGGCTCTCCTTTCTTCTTCTTCTCTCTCACATCCAGCCGCCGCCTCCTCTTTTTTTCTCTACCATTCGACGCTGCTTCCATCTTTCTCTCTTTTTACTGTGCCACCGCCATCGCCTCTCCCTCCTCCTCCTTCCTCTCCTTGCTCCGCCGCCTCTGCCTCTTCTTTCTCTCTCTTCATCAGCCACTGCTTGGGCTTTCTCTCTCTACTTTTTCTTGTTTTCTTCTTCTTTTTTTTTTGGTAGATTTGATGTATACATGATGTATTCTCTGAATTTTTTAGCGTATACAGTATATACCCGCTGGTATACTGTGTATCTTGAAATACATTGAGTATATATTATGTATACTGTTGCTCCCAACGCACACGCAAGTATACGTGGTCGACAAGTAATAAAGTGATAAGTAGAGTATCGTTCCCACGAGGACTATTCAGACTGACTCCTAACAAACAATTTCTTAAGAACTATTCAGGGATCGTTTTCCAATGGTTGAGATTTTACTAACTAAATGCAATAATTAAGACAAGTAACTGAAATCAAGTATTTGAGAGCAGACTATAGTTGTTATCAATAAAGAAGAAACGGTCCAGGGTCAGAGTTACAAACAATCCAGTTGAGTTTTCCAGTTGATTCTACTTCTTGATTTACTAGATTGCTAACTAACAGGTTAATTGTACCCGTGAAAACCTTTCGATTCTTCACGGTCTATGCAGGCTACTCCAATCCCTATATGTCTATGGGTTGAATCACGTGCACGCATTAACGATCCTGTAATGAGTTAAACTAGGCAGGCAAGTATATGTCTATCCTACCCGCGAATTGGTTCCCCGATGCCCGGGTTCACAAACTAGTTCTATTCTTTCTTATTTGCGTTCATAAATTCCCTCTTTCGAGTTCAATCTAAGAACCGTAGATAGTGTTCAATTATACGGCCGTTATAATCAAACAATTAAGATCAAGAAAGAATAAACAATCCGTAATGGTAAATCAATAGGAAGAAATCAACTTTCAAACATCAACCTTCATGTATTCACTCTAACCCTAGAATGAACAAACTATAGAATTAAAGAGAAGAATAAGAGAAAGAGAGAAAGAACTTGTGTAGAAGACATCTAGGGCTCCTTCCCTCTCCTCCAAAACTTGCTCCCCAAGGTCTCGAACTCGTCTGAACTCCCTTGAAAAACTAAGTAAAAGAGTATTTATAGAGTTTACAAACACCTAGTAATAAGTTAGACCCAAGCCTAGACGAAATAGGACATAAAATCGCGCATAAGGGGCGCTATAGTGGGCGCCCCGCGCCCTCAAAAGCGTGCACAAGACCAGAGGACGTCACCAGGCTTCGTGCCTTTGGCCCGCGTCGCGTGCCCAGAAGCGCAGGCCACCGCGCGCTACAGCTGGCGCGGCGCGGCCTCCAAAGCGCCAGGCCAATTTGGCTCTTTTCCGCTCCAAAACTCGGCTTGTGTCTCGCCTATGTGTGCTCAGTCCAATCTTCAAACATCCTTCAACCAATTCATGCTAAATCAAGCTCCAAAACGCTCCAAATGAATCGCGCAACGACCTACACACGAACAACACAACATAAGCGCAAAACCACATTCACAAGCTATCAAACAAGTGCAAAACAAGCTCAAATGTGCGGAAATATTAAGGAAAAGTAGGCATAAAATGCCGAACATCACCACCCCACACTTGAACCTTTGCTCGCCCTCGAGCAAGTCACAACTAACTCCCCCACCTAGGTGAAACAGGTCTGCCTATGACTATGGTTGATACCGACCATTGAACCAACACGCACATGACTACCATGGATCCACAACATGCCAACAATTTAATCAAACTCAAAAACATGAGAACAACCACCCCAAAATAGCTCAAATGCACAAACTCAACTCAATGCAACCATGCTCCCACAAAATTACACCTATCTACTCAATCAAAAGCCATCAACTTTACCTACTTCATGCAACCCACGTGCCCTCACCAATATGAAAGAGAGTGCCCCCCAAAGATCACACACAAAAACAAATATCATGAATAGAACGGGGCAATAACAAATGAATTCTCTCACTCTCATGAAAGGCTCACATGTCACACACAACGTACCATAGGCTTGCCCGTAGTGTAGGACTCCACTAATGTAGGTTCACTCCAATCGGGATTAACTAGGACTTTAAAGGGTTATAATGTAGGCTAAGGGGCGGGTAGGATACATATGGGTAATAGTGACTACCTCCCTAAGCACTTTAATACACCACATTTAATTTAAGCACACAAATCTCATCAAGCCACCCCAATCAACACTTCCACACATACACCTTCTCAACAAGTAGCATTTTTTCTTTTTAAGCACACACTAGCAAGGATGGATATTCTTCTCTCTCTTTTTTTTCTTTCTTCACAAATTTTTTTCTTTTCAACTTTGCTATTTTTTCTTTTCTTTTTCAATCCTTTTTTTTCAATTTCATTAACTTCCAACCTTCCCAATGTTTTTCACTACTTCACAATTTTTCACAAGTATTCCCCTTCATTAGCTCCACTCAAAAACCTCCCAAAATCCAACCACAACTCCAAAGTAACAACACAATATCAACTAAAGTGCTTAAGGAGTCAAAGGCCAAAAGAGAACAATTTAGAACAAGTGGGTAGGCTTGGGGTGTGGGTGCCAACAAAAAGGTCAAAGAATTCACAACAATTTTTTTCAAGGTATATATGTAAGGGTAGGCTAACAAAAGAAGGCCTTGTATCATTTCCCGACTAGAACAAACCTAGGATTTCGCTTTGCACACACACGGGGCAAGTTCTAGACATTAATATGCAACATGGAGCAACAAAAATATGCCTCACAACACACATTGCACGCAATCCACACAAAAAGGTTCCATCAACAACTCTCAATCAAGCATCTAGAGTGCAACTTGTGGAAAATTAAGCACTAATGCACAAAGGTTCACAATCAAGTCAAGCAAGCGGACTCAAGCATCTCAAGGGGGTTGTTCCATTTTTTCCTCTAGGCATGCATCAAATTAAAACCAAGGACACCACAAATAGCACATGCAATCAAGTCCAAGTCCACCGGTATCAAACAAATCAAAGGCACCTAGCATTCCACCTAGTTCCTACGCCTAGGGTCATCTATACTAACTATCCTAATCCTAAAAATAAAAAAAACTACCCGGTTCAAAGGTCTCCCCGTGGAAAAGAACCGAGGCCATAAGAAAAACCACGGGGTGGATGACATGTACCACTAACTAAAACTAAACTAAAAGGAAAGGGAAAATCTTTTGGAATTTTTTTCATTGGTTTTCTAATTTTTTCCAATTTTTTTTTTTATATATATATTAAAGTAAGAAATAAATCAAAACAAAGTCAAGTGACAAAAGAAAAAAAAATCCTACGGTACATGCATCCTTAACCTCAAAAATAGATAAAGGGTAGTTCCCCCACCCCACACTTAAAACTAGCAATGTCCTCAGTGCTAAAAATAAGAAAGTGCAAGGTAAAGAAAACTTCCCTGAAGACTCTAGTCCTTGGTGCTAGCATCCTCCAAGCTTCCATATAGTATGAGGTACTCAGACTTCCCTCATCAGGTCATCAATATTAGGCAATGGTGAGGACACCCCACACTTAGACTCGCCATTACATGAACCTGCAATCCAAGGAATCACCCAAAGTAATATACAACAATAAAAATAATAGTAAAATAAATAAAAGTAAAACAAACAAATTGGGTTGCCTCCCAAGAAGCGCTTGATTTAACGTCGCGGCACGACGAGGACAACTTCATCACTTTTTCCTCCACCTTGAACTTATGAATTGAATCCCCAACTTTGCTTCAAGTTTACAACTATGGTATTGGGGTGGTGGTAAAAATACAAAAGGACCAAGTAACCATTGTCGCATTTTGCACTTCTTGGCCTTTAAATGAGGGATGTCGTTTTGTCTCCTCGGCATCACAAACTCTAAAATATAGGCACCTTGTTCCTCCTCCCTTGGTTTCTTCATAGGCTCGGGTGGCTCAATTTTCATGTCACCATCCAAACACAATGTTGAAAAATGATTGGAATGAGGTCCAATGCGCTTCAATTCTAAAGTTGCATTACTCTTGACACCCTCACTTGCACAAACACTAGAGTCCTCAAATATGATGTTTTCTATTTCTTCACTTGACTCTAATGTAATTTCCTCAACCTTGGCATCATCAACTGCTATTGGGTCGAATGATAGGACTTCCACTTTTTGCTCCTCAAATTGGCTTCTAAGCTCTTCTATCTCAAATCTACTAAGCACGACAACTGATAATTGAGCTTCAGACACCTCAACCATATCACTCAAATTCTCCTCCAAGTCGTGAATAGTCAAGCCAAATTCGTCGATCTCTTGCCCTAGCACAACCCTTTCTTCCCTAAATTGCCTCGTCATATTTGTAAGTTCACTCCTGAAATCCCCATAAGCTTCTAAGAGTTTGGCTTGCTCCATTAGCCAAGTTTCGCTAACAACCTGCACTTTATCGCTCCTGTCAAACTCACAAACATCATTAGAATCATCACAAAAATTATTGGGGGAAGGAGCATGACACTTAGGACAATCATTCCACCGACCACCACACAATTTACAAAAATTCCAATCAAAGGTGGTAGAAAATTCACATAACCAATCTCGGAGGGTTGAAAGAGTTGGACAATTTTCCCACAAGTGATGTCCTCCACAAAGTAGACACGAATCAACATTCAACCCACTTTCATTAAAAGATGCCATGTAAACTAGTAATACAATAATAAACTAAAAATAAAATAAAAAAATAAAAAAATTAAACCTGAATAGAAAATAATAAATTGTTCAAAAAGAAATCAGTCAAAAATTAGTCCCCGGCAACGGCGCCAAAAACTTGTTGCTCCCAACGCACACGCAAGTATACGTGGTCGACAAGTAATAAAGTGATAAGTAGAGTATCGTTCCCACGAGGACTATTCAGACTGACTCCTAACAAACAATTTCTTGAGAACTATTCAGGGATCGTTTTCCAATGGTTGAGATTTTACTAACTAAATGCAATAATTAAGACAAGTAACTGAAATCAAGTATTTGAGAGCAGACTATAGTTGTTATCAATAAAGAAGAAACGGTCCAGGGTCAGAGTTACAAACAATCCAGTTGAGTTTTCCAGTTGATTCTACTTCTTGATTTACTAGATTGCTAACTAACAGGTTAATTGTACCCGTGAAAACCTTTCGATTCTTCACGGTCTATGCAGGCTACTCCAATCCCTATATGTCTATGGGTTGAATCACGTGCACGCATTAACGATCCTGTAATGAGTTAAACTAGGCAGGCAAGTATATGTCTATCCTACCCGCGAATTGGTTCCCCGATGCCCGGGTTCACAAACTAGTTCTATTCTTTCTTATTTGCGTTCATAAATTCCCTCTTTCGAGTTCAATCTAAGAACCGTAGATAGTGTTCAATTATACGGCCGTTATAATCAAACAATTAAGATCAAGAAAGAATAAACAATCCGTAATGGTAAATCAATAGGAAGAAATCAACTTTCAAACATCAACCTTCATGTATTCACTCTAACCCTAGAATGAACAAACTATAGAATTAAAGAGAAGAATAAGAGAAAGAGAGAAAGAACTTGTGTAGAAGACATCTAGGGCTCCTTCCCTCTCCTCCAAAACTTGCTCCCCAAGGTCTCGAACTCGTCTGAACTCCCTTGAAAAACTAAGTAAAAGAGTATTTATAGAGTTTACAAACACCTAGTAATAAGTTAGACCCAAGCCTAGACGAAATAGGACATAAAATCGCGCATAAGGGGCGCTATAGTGGGCGCCCCGCGCCCTCAAAAGCGTGCACAAGACCAGAGGACGTCACCAGGCTTCGTGCCTTTGGCCCGCGTCGCGTGCCCAGAAGCGCAGGCCACCGCGCGCTACAGCTGGCGCGGCGCGGCCTCCAAAGCGCCAGGCCAATTTGGCTCTTTTCCGCTCCAAAACTCGGCTTGTGTCTCGCCTATGTGTGCTCAGTCCAATCTTCAAACATCCTTCAACCAATTCATGCTAAATCAAGCTCCAAAACGCTCCAAATGAATCGCGCAACGACCTACACACGAACAACACAACATAAGCGCAAAACCACATTCACAAGCTATCAAACAAGTGCAAAACAAGCTCAAATGTGCGGAAATATTAAGGAAAAGTAGGCATAAAATGCCGAACATCATATACATTAAATTTTATCATATATATGGTGTGAAATCAGAATGTATACTCTCTGTATCTTCAAATATATAGAGTATACATATAGTAAATATTTTGTATACATCGATTTTCATTTCAAAAAATGAAAAAATTACCATCTAAATATGTGTATACATATACAGGTATACCTTGGTATACAAAAAAATACATTTCCAAATGAGTGTATATATTTCTGATATAACACTTTTTCTGATCTATAAATACAAAACAAGAAAAAGAAAGAAAAAAAAAAAAAGAAATCCGTGAGTGAAAATGACGAAGAAGATGGAGGATGAGGAGAGAGAAGAGGTGAAGAAGAACAACAACAACAGTCGAGGAAGAAGGAGAAGAAAAGGGCGGCGGCGACGCAGATCAGATCTAGGGTTTTTTCTTGTGTTGCTATAAAAAGTAATGGCCATTAGAAAGTTAGGGGAGGGTGTTGCTCTTTTTTTAATTATCCCTATTGAAAACTATTGCTATGTTTTATAAATGATGTAAGAGTATCAGTATTTTTTGTAATTTAGTTATTAGGGCAGTCAACTGGTGTAAATTTTTCATTATAAAATTGCCATCTTGATCCAATTGGGATCCGAATCCCGGTAAAAATTTAAAGGGAGCTCTCTGTTCCCCCATTATATAGTGGAGTAGTAGTTTAAAATTAAGGTCGAAATTTCGCTCAGAGGTCAGTTTTGCCACCGGTCTTTGCTTTAAGATCATTGTTTTTTTATTGATTTTGCATGAGAGGCCACTTTTTGAAACTTCAATTCTTGTGGGCTGAACTTGTAAAAATTTCGTGTAGGGGCCTGTTTGGCATGCGCTAATTGATTTGTAGCCGTCAAAAATAAATTCGCTGAGAAATAGCCACCTCCGGACAAATCCCAGTATAAATACTGGCCCCAGTATTTTATACTGGGGCTTTGAACAAGTTTTGTTCAAGGCCCCAGCATTTTGTTATGAGACTTTGTATAAAGCTTCAGTCCCATAACAAAATGCTGGGGCTGTGAACAAAACTTGTTCAAAGCCCCAGCATTTTGTTATGGGACTGAAGCTTTATATATAAAGTCTCATAACAAAATAATGGGATTTATCCCTTTGATGTGACCTTTGTTATGGGATAAATCCCATTATTTTGTTATGGGATAGATTCACATAACAAAATAATGGGACCTTTGAACGTATTAGTTCAAGGTCCCATTATTTTGTTATGAGATTATTTTGTTATGGGACTTTGTATAAAGCTTCAGTATTTTGTTCAAAGCCCCAGTATTTTGTTATGGGACTAGTCTGGGGTGTTTTTCCAACGCTAATGGAGCTTAAGTGTGCGCGCAAATTTTTGGCTATTCTTCAATGAATTTTGAAATGATGGATAGTCCCCAACGAGCGCGTCCAAAAATGGCTACGGATCAAAATTACCCGCTGAACTCCATACACAAGGGTTGAAGTTCAACTTCGGCCCACAAGGGTTGAAGTTTACGCATCTATGCCTAAAGTTCAGCCATTGCGGGTTGAAATTGAACTTTATACATTAGGCATGAAGTTCAGCCCACAGGGGTTGAACTTCAACCCAATGTAATCACTAGAAGTGCTACTGATAATAATGATCCACGAATGCCACTAGACAGAATTTCTCAATATGAGAGAGAGTACGCATCCAGTCAGCGCATAGCGAATGAAAAAAGCGTTCATCCTGGATTCTCTTCCTCAAGAAAAATGGCTATCAATTGATCCCTATTCATTCGGTCAAAGTCTCCACTTTTCACCGAAGGCCCTAAATATTATATTAAAAGATTTAATAACAGGAGAGACTTCTCTCCGAGGGATGCTGCAAATTGAGGTGAACAGACTGGACCGAACCTCCCTACGTCAAGAGCTTTTGGCTCTTCACAAGAAAGCACCAGGTCGTAACACCGGAAGACTGCGCCGTTATTAGTTAATTGGATATTTTGATAGCAAAGGAGTTCTTTCGTCTCACAATCTGAATAATATTCATTACTTAAAGTGGTTTCTTTCGATCATTCATCGAAAAAGTCTGTCCTTTCATTACAGGCATCGGGGTGATCCGCTTCGGGACAACCTCGGCCACATGGGCACTGGTAGTGAATTGATCACGGTAATAAGTCCGGATCGAGGAAACAATAAAATATATTGACGTGGGGAGGAACGTATTTACTAGTTATATCATCCGCAATTGCTTGAATCTCGAGACGTTCTTCGAACCAATCATAAACTTTATTGAGATAGGCGTAACTACTTTTCAGCTTTGAGATGATTTTTGCCTACCAGTGACCGCCTCTATGAGGTCCTTTGGGCGGTGCTTTTCCTCCTGACTTCAATGCCTTTATTGAAGTGATGAGCTTTGAAGATATGATTTTGAAGTTTCAAAAAATAGCGTCTCATATAAAACCATTAAAAAAGATGGCCTCAAATCCAAAATCACTGGCAAAAGTGGCTATTTGTGCACCTTGCCCAATATTAAGGGATAAATAAAGTAACATAATTGGTCGAACCTTTAAAAAACCAGTTAGCGAACTTATGGCTTTAACTTGTTTTAGCTCAAGAAACACAAACACCTCTTCATGCTTCCCCTTTTGGCGTTTGGTTTTTTACCTTTCCAAATCCTTCCATAATTTGTTCGATGAATCCTATGCAAAATTTGCTTAGGAAGGGAATACCACCCCTATAAATTTTTCTTTCTTCTGTGGCATTGTGTACTCCAAATTCTTTTCTTTTTCCAAATCCCTTTTTGAAAACTGTTTTTCTTTAACCCGACGGTCTTTCAGAAATAGCCAGCGTCTTTGCCTCTCAAGAGCTAGAGGTAAGGTTTGCTACAACTCACCATCTGGGTTGTTGTTGTTGTTGTTGTTGTTGTTGTCCGTGGCATTGTGTACTAAAAAATTATTGATGGGAGGGCTAAGTAGTATGGATACAACAGATCGAATCTCTCAATTGCCAGAGCCAATTTTGGAGCACATCTTGTCTCTACTTCTTATTAAAGATGTTGCACGTATGAGTACATTGTCCAAGACTTTGAACAATGCATGGAGTACACACTCCTACCTAAATTATGGTGATAATTTTTTCCATAACTTAGAAGACATTAAAAGTCTTGTGAATGTTGTACATCGAACTCTAGCATATCGAAAAAAGCACAAGATTCCTGTACATAAGTTTTGGCTGATGTTACCATATTGGCCTAGCAGATCTAAGTGTGTGCCTAATTGGATTAAAATGCTTGTAGCTTGTAATATCCAAGAAGTGAATTTAAGACCTAACAGACCTTTTATTGAAGGAGAACAGCCATATAATACTTTGCCTGAGGTAATCTTTGAGGCCAAAGTACTGAAGGTGCTTAATTTGAGTGGATTTAAGATTGAATTACCCTCTAATGGTATAAAGTTTTCGTCTTTGCGAGAGTTGCACCTAAAAGATGTATTCTTGGATGAGAAATTTATTCAAGGTTTATGTAGAAGTTGTCACAATTTAGAGGTTTTGTATTTGCAGTCCTTTGATGGACTTACTAGTTTTCAAGTTGGTGAAAATTTATCTAAATTAAAGAAGGTTACACTGGAATTTTGCCCTTGTGAATTCCAGATGGTTGATATTGCAGCATATAATCTTGAAGAACTTAAGATATATTGCGCGGGTTTAGAGGTAGTTAAAATAACAGCTTGCAAAGCCCTCAAGAGTTTGTCCCTTAATGGTGTTGCTGTGACCGATAAATGGTTTGAGCAACTTTTTTCAAGCCTACAAAATCTTGAGAAGTTTAGCATATTCTGTTGTAAAACATTGAAGACAATGAAGATCTCAGGCTACAGGCTGAAACAGCTGACAGTATGTAATTGTCCTAATCTGGTTGATGCTCAAGTATATACTCCTAATTTAATAAGGTTCAATTATACTTGTTATTCATTGCCAACATTAAAGCTAAAAGCTTCGGCTTTACTAGAAGCCCATATCTTCTTTTACACATTAGAAATCCCTGGCAGTGATTGGTACTCCAAGCTCACTAATTTTCTAGGTAACTTTAATCATACCATAGCTATTGAATTATCAAGTGAGATTGACGAGGTATGTCCCATAATTCTTTAGATACATTGCTTGAAGAAGCTAATAGTTATGGATGTCTCATAAGTTCTTTTTTTTTCTTCCTGATACAGGTGATAGTAATTCCAAAAGACATGAGAATAAACTTGTTTCCTCCACTTCATTCTACCAATAATTTGCACGTAAAGATCCAAAAACGATTGACCTATTCATCTGTGGATGTCGTTGATAGTTTGCTTTGGATTTCTTCTCAACTAGACAGTGTGTCTTTTCGCGAGACTCTAGACTTAAAGACCCTGAAGGTAATTTTGTTTCTCTCTCAAAGCACTGACTTTGTAAAAGAACCAAATTTGCTAGTTGTTACTAAGGTTTTGTTGCTCCTTTGTGTGTTTTATTATGTAACGTCTTATGCAAGTCTTTTTTCCTTTTACATGCCTTTTGATTCTCTGTTCAGTCTCGTGATTTGTTAGTGACCAATCACTGAGGTTCTGAAATTCTTCTTAGCACCTTCAAAGTTGTTTATATATATTCTTTTTGCCCCAAAATATGTGGTCATATTGGCTTATTGACTGATGAATAATTATTAATTCATGCTTAGTCTGTGAACTTTCAAGACAAAATGTTTTCCATTGGATAAGTTGGAAGTTATATGCAGTTGATCAACTGCGATAAATATAGTGTAAAACGAGAAAATTAGCTGATAAGACAATGAAAGGAGGATAAAAATATTTCCACATAAACTGCAGTAAAAACTCTACAAAAAGAGATTGTTGATCTCAAGCACTGCTAAGCTAAAACCACTAGATTTTTAACCCTTTCTAATCTTTTTTCATGATTGTTTACTAATGACAGAGAGTTTTTATCTTTGTAATACTTATTGATTTTTCCCGTTTTACAGTTTATATACAACGATGCATCAAATGAAGATGAGAAGCCTTGTTGTACATCTCTCCCTTGGAAATGTTGGAGGCATAAGTTCAAGCAAGTCAAAATGCAAAATTTCTCATGTACGGAGCAACAGGAGTTGAGAGACTATTTTTCCAAGACTGCAGATATCTCCCAGATAATTGACGTTCCCCCAGAATGTTGTTGAGTCCAAGATTTTATTTGAATAAATGTACTTTAGATAGAAGCTTCCATGGGTTCCTCAGTGTGGTTCTGTAACTTCTGTCTAGTCGTATCTTTTTAAATGAGAAACGCTACCTCATAGCATGAATAGTTGTTTACTTCATTCAGCAGCTTGTCATTATTCGTCGAACTGACCTTTTCAAATCAGAAATGTATTCTACATACCTTTCTTTAGTTGCACTCAAAGCAAGCCAGTACTTGTTCTGCACTATTACTACCATTTTATAAATTTTCTTTTTAATGTAAGATGTACTCCTCCATGTTCTTGCATTACATCTATTTAATACTAGTCTCTACATAATCTACTTTCGTATCTGGAACAACAGCAGCAGATTTGGCCCTGAAAGTTCATTCGGCAAGTTTGAGTTCCTTTCAAAGTGAACTGTTTTGTTTGGCTAGTGGCGAGGAAAGCTTGTCTCACTCAGGAGAAGCTTCAGAGAAGCTCCAGTTTGCAGTGTGGAGTCACCTTGCAGCTGTGGCAATTGTTTCTATCCTTGGGAAACATCAAATGGGTCATGCCTAGAAACACTTTAGATCTCTTATGCTGTTGGGACAATGCTGGAGACAACACTCAAAACAAAAAGTGGTGGAAGGCCATTCCATCTTGCATATGGCGGACAGTTTGCAAAAAAGGAACTCCAGATGTTTTGAAAACAAAAGTAATAACTTCCAACTGTAGTTTCTCTATTTTTTGGTGTAAAGAAGCTTTAGTAGATGACTCAGAATCTTTACTTCAGTTCTTAGAAATTAGAATCGATGTAAGATGTAGCAAAGATAAGACCCTTTTTGTCTTGTAAATATGTCACCAGCTCAGTCTTTGTGCTGAATGAATAAACTTGTTACCTTTGAAAAAGAATTAATACTAGTCTCTATACTACAAAGCTTATTTGAGAAAAGTTCTACTGGAGTGAGTGATACATGAAGTTTCAGGAGAGGTCTTTTTTAGTTCCACCTTCTGATCAAATACAAATCCAGTACATCTGTTGACTTATCTGTAGAAGTGGTTCTACTAGTACCTTTTATCATATTTCTGTTCTGTCATATGAGCTGTTTTTTCAGGGGTGGTTTGGGTGGAGAATAAGTGGAACTTTGTCTGGAAACCCTTGCCTGAAGACACATTATGGGATTTTCTGTGAGGTAAGTGCCCAATAGTATCTATAAGCTTCTCCTTCTATCAGGTTACGTACCCAAGTGATGAGCTCTCACATCGGGCTGTTTATATTCTATCCAATTGATGAGCTGTTCATAGCAGCTGCGAAGGCTTTCACTAGTTTCTGTATAATATAGGAAATACAGAGGCAGGATACAGTTACTTTTACTGATATAGATTTAAATTTTCAGTGTTAGTTTCTTTAATAACCAAGAAATCAGACAGTGGTACTGCTCTAAACTCAATGGATAATGGGACCGTCTCTCTACCCTTCTTCACTTAAATACCAGGCTTATGCAGCCTGCAGCATAGTTCAAACCCGTGACATGCGCCTAACCCACACATCATGCGCTGTGATCTTAATAATAGACCAAAGCCCTGTTGGCAATGATATTTTTTATTAGTCACTTTTTTGAGTTAAAGTTATTAACATATGAAAACGAATCTGTTAAGAAACTTAACAAACAAAACATCCGAGTTAGCGAAATAGTATCAAGCCTCTGTATTTCCTATATTATGATATTCCTTTTCTTGTCCTATTTGCTATCATGAAATTTTGTTCTCTACACGGTTTCTCTGCTGATTTATGTTTGATGACTACCGAGCTTTCCTTGTAATAGGTGGTGTTACAGAATGTCCTTGTCCTTACAAATGTGTTTCAGAGATACCACATGCCTCATTGTTATACAGTTCTTAGCAGGATTTTTTTGGGTGAGAAGGACTTTCAAGTCTCTTAAATAAAAAAAGGGGACAAAGTCTTTAAGAATTGGGTGAGGGGACACTTTTAATATTAATGCTAATGACTAATATTTTAAAAGCCCCCACCTTCTCATCTTCCACCCCAGGCTTCCCACCCCATCGCCCCTCACCCCTCTGGCTATCCACCACATTTTAAAAGCCCCCACCTTCTCATCTTCCACCCCAGGCTTCCCACCCCCATCGCCCCTCACCCCTCTGGCTAACCACCACCCTCCACCACTTTCCACCGCCACCTTCTACCACCCACCACCACCTTCTACCACCCTCCACCACTTACCGCCACCTCCTATCACCCACCGCCACCTCCTACCACCCACCACCACCATCCCACCGCCCTCCACCACTCTAATAAAAGGATGTGTACAAATCAGTCAGCTGTACACATATATTATATGTGTACACATATTTATTATATAACACATCTTTTTCAGCCGTGAAAACATCTCCAAAATTGTATAAACATATGGAAAATATGTTTACACATTCGAAAAGATGTGTAAAACGATTGGAATTAAAAAAATATGAAAAAGAATGAAACGGGGACGAAGAAGAAGAAAAAGGAGAAAAACGAAGAAAAAATAAAATGAATACGAAGAAGGAAAGAAAATGGAGACGAAGAAGAAGAAAGAAAAATAACAAGGATAGTGATGAAATGAAATTTGAAAAGAAATCTAGAAGAAAAAAGGAGGAGGAAGAAGAAAAAAGAGGGAGAAAGAAGAAAGAGAGAGAAATAAAAATTTGAAATGATTTGAATAGGTGAGAGAGTAAAAGTAGGTGGGAAGGAGGGAAAACAAAATATTTGATTTTTTTGAATTTGGGGCGTTTTTGTAAATTTCATAAATTTTTCTCATACCCACAAGTTTTAAATGTTACAATTCGACCCTCATTTAAGTTAATTAAGTATTTGTCCCCTTTTCTTATTTAGAAACTTGGGAGGTCCCTTTACCTCTTTTCTCACTTCTTAGTGTAGCTGGGAAGATGTCTGTTAGTGTCGATGAGTCAATGGGTCCTGCCCCCACACAACAGGGTTCTCAAGTTGATCACTCATTTCCATTTCTTAGAGTCATTGAATGAGCCCTGTTCAAATGTCTTGGTTTGTTGATATGTAATAATAGTAATGCTTTGTATGAGATTAAAGGTATGCAATTGTTTCAGTCCATACAACCTACTACCTAGTACCGTCCTGTTGCTGGCTTGAGTGCCCAACCGCACCTGCTACGTGGGGTTGCCTTGGTACAATGTTTTGCCTGGCATTAGATAGCTTGAAACTTTCTCAATCCTGCTTTAAGGATCTATGGTATCCACGTATAAGTTGCGTGATTCCAAGCATCTGACAGCTATACTCATTTTGGACTTTGGTGCGTGTTATTATAGAAGAAACAGCACTAGTGCCATTGAAGGTCTTGATGGAGGCTTCTGTGAACAACGAGATGGTTTAGTGTGCACACATACACTATGAAATTCCTTCGTCTGTACTCGCATACTTCTCATTGTTCCACTTGAGTCTGTCTTCTATTTAAGTCATGAATCCATATATAATAAAATATGCTACGCATTGTTTGCTGTCTCTCATTGTGAGATATCTGTATGGACATCTCGTGTTCACTGAAGGGAGGGAGGGGGAGGGAAGTGGCAGAAGACGGCAGGGTTTAATCATCCAAAGATCCTATATTGATTAGTCCATGCCTGCATTTAATACTATCAATGCCCATCTGGGATTGGAGTCTAGCTCGAAAAGAAGAGCAATTTATAGCTTACCTACACGCAAAAGAGCAGAGCAATTCATAGCTAGTGCCTTGAACATTATCTGAACCGATATCTGCCATTTTTGCTATTTGCACTTGGCACCCGAAACATTTTCACCTTTTAATGCGAAAGAAGCTATCACTAAGGATTTCACATCATTCCTTTATCTTTCTCCACCACACTATGACGGGCTATTTAAAAGATGAATCAAATATAAGCGGGGATGTCAAGAGCACCGTGAAGAAGAAGTTATAGTGGGATTCTAGACATTAACAGCTTAAAGATGCGGAAGGAGAAAAGAGATCTGTTTTACACCCTCTTTTCTAATTCTTAACAAAAAACCAGTTGGTCATCAGGTTTGCCCCACTCTCTCTGTGTCTCTTGTTAATGTTGCAGGATCTTGTTGGTTTGATCATTCAATACTGCTGCTAGGCGATTGTATTTTAGACTTTATTACTGCTAAGTTTGCTCCAGCTGTATTCAATTTTCTTAGCGGATGTCTTTCTAGTTTTGTTTGTTTTACAGCTTGGGATATTACTACCATTTCCTGCTAGAGTAACTGCTCACTTCTGTCATCTTCAGTCATGGACAGAGGCGTTCTGCTGGTCTTTCACGTGTATATGCTTTGTGGAATACTGCATACCTGATTAATGTTGTAAGTAACCTTTATGCTTTAGCTTATAAAAGAAAAGAGTAATTGTGCCTGTCGAGAACGTGTTTCATTAATCTATCTTGTTGGAATGTGTTGGAATGGAATGGTGTTGGTGGACAAGTTGTCCCACACCTGTAGAATTGAATGGGCATGACACCCATATAAGCTTTGGACAAACCTCCCCCTTTGAGCTAGCTTTTGGGGTGGAATTAGGTCCAAGCTTATGTGGGCACCCGAGTGTGATGGGTGCCCGGGTGTTGAAATTTGTCTCTGTTCAGTTTTCTAGCTTTTTATACCTTTTAGGTCCCAGAAATGGTGAGCGTAATATCGCTGATGCACGAATTAAAAATCTCAGTAGTAGAGGACTTCATATGGTGATATACTTAGTTAATTTCTGTTCTTTTCACCTGTCAGTTATGACTTTTTTCCCCTGATGAAGTGTCTCTTAGTTACTTCTAAGAGTTATGACCTCCTTATACCTCGAAATGCAATCCCGTTGAACCTGTCCTTTCTCTTTTGTTTATCCCAAAATTAGTGTCCTTTTCTCTAAAAGAGAAACTGTAGTACTGCATATACTACTATCAGAATCTCAGTTACATAATCTACAACCTAAGAAAAGATCAATTAATTATTACCATTTCACTTTAACAGTGCGCATTTTTGACACTCATGTCTATACCCTGTGCAAGTCAAAATATATCTTTCAGAAATGATTGATGTTCAAAACTATTTGGGATTTATATTGATCCGCTGAGATGGCTGAATTGCATCTGTGATTCTTTTTCACAATAAGTTCTGATTTTTTCTATTGACAGATGAAGACCACACGCCGTGTAAACCCTCCACTGGGGGGTTTTAACAACTTTCTACTAGTACACATTCACTTAATCAAGATGGTTAATTAACAGAAAATTGGTTATGCTTTCTTACTGCTCTTTTTTATCATTAATGTCATACCGGATACGTTGTATTTGTCAATGGATATGTCCACTACAACACCCAGTCAAACAGAGCTTCCTTACCTTCAGTCATGGAACATGTAAGCATTCTGAAGTCTGTCCAATGTTGGCATCTGAAAATTATCCAATTTCGCTGTTGCGATCAAATAACGCCTTTGTTCTTGCAGGGATGAAAGTGAATGGTGGATATTTCCTTTCACACAGGTACTGTGTAGATGTATCCAATTGCAGCTCGTGAATTGGCACGTTGCTAATCTAGAGATTCAAATAGGTTGTACAGCAACGACTTTGAACTATTTTGGCAGTCAAAATACTCAACTGAGCAGAGATATTCTGCTAACACCCCATCTTATTTGTGCGTTCATTTTGATATTTCTACATCATCCACTTTTTTGCTTTCTTTATAAGGTCATTTAGATAGAGTGAATTGCCACAGATGTAGAAAGAAATTGGGTAGAAACCAGAGGAAAGTTAAAAGAGTAGATAAAGAAATATTGAGAGGCATTCATTGTGTAACACCCCCGCTTTTGGTTTTGCACCTGTTCTGGAATTGTAATGTAACCTAAAGGTGATGTTTGCTAATTCATATATTATTCAATAAGATGTGCTTTTCTTGGCGAATTTGTTTATTAGTATGTGGATTCATTTGGCCTTTTTTTCTCCCTGGTATTCTGTCGAGGATGCCCTTGCTTGTATCGTGTCAAAGTGGCTGTGGTTGAGTCTAGCAAGTAGAAAATTACATGTCAATAAATAAGAATAAAGTACTTTTTACGTTATTTCCCATTTGACTAGTAAAACTACTTATTCAATTCGATAAGATTTGGTTGACAAGTGTTAAATCAAAGTTATCCAGCCTCGCTCAGCAAGCACACAATCCGTAAAGTCCACATCGCTGGGTAAATTCAAACGCAGGATTGACCTACTTAAGAAAAATAAATGCAAGAATAACTTCCTCGCATCAGCCAGAAGAAAATCTCAAGTTTTCTGTTTAAGAATTTGAAGATTGCTTAAAAGTTAGTGTTGATCAAGAGAATATATTATCAGTAATATATAAAAGAAATTACACGAAAGTAGTTATCACTTTGGAAAGTAGAAACCACTTTTGAGTACTACTTTAGATAGAATTAGACAACAAAATTGAAGTAAAAAATGGTGCAAAGAAGTATTAAGTTGCCAATTTCCGATATGCAATATAAGAAAAAAGGCTGCAATTCGGTTGTTGCTTATTTCTATCGCCCCAGAAAACCCAACAATTTCCTGAGCCACAATTTTCCCAAGCATTCAACAGATTCTTCACATTAAGAGGCATAACGAAATACTGGCCGAAAATATGGAAAAACAGATTCCAAAGTTGTCTAGAAATTATGCAGTGCAAGAGAAAGGGGACTACTGCACTCCTCCTTGTTACAAAAGGCAACATATACCAAAATACAAGTACACCAACAACTTACTCACAAAACTAGTTCAATTAGAACATACCAAAACCAATCCAGAGCACCTCCTATACAAATTTTGATTGAGGGTTTGAAACCCTTACAGAGTCTCCGTTCTCATCTTCCGCCTCAAATGTGCCTTTAGAGAAGTCGATTCCAAAGTTTGTTCCCTTGAGTTGTATAGAGTAAAATTGGAAAACACAATCAGAGAAATAAAATGGAAAGAATACAATTAAGGCACCCGAAGAAAATACTTACTGTTTCAACCCTCCATCCTTGGGTGAAAACAAAACCCAAAGGCTCATAGCCCCTGCAGTCGAATACCATCAATGGTACATACTTTTCAGCTTCACTATCAGCCTTGGTCAAAGGACGGCCTTGGCCAGTGACCATTGTTACAGTCCCAGTCCTTGAGCATCCTTTACATTTTTGGACTAGATGAGTATTTCGCTTTGGGATACGAAAGCTCAAACAAACCCCTGTTTCTTTCTCTGTTATCTTTTGACAGTATCCGCATTTCAGCTGAACAACGAACACCATTATACCGAATCCAATAAGAAAGAAATCAGAAGTACCATTCAAGATAGAATTCAAACAGACACGCTACCATGACATCATATAATAACAACCTTACTAATAACTTGATACATGTCCATAATCAGTGAACTATCATTCAATATAGAATTAAAACAGCCAAGCTACCATGAATCACCTAATAAACAGCCTTACTACTAATACCTTGACCTCAAGATTGGCATTCAAAAAATTGAAAGTGGAGAGCAGAAGTATGGTTTGTATCTGTCAGACATATCCTGAAAGTGAACCCAGTGAGGTAGTACTTTACCTTTGAACTCTTTTCAGCTAGACTAACTCAAAGCAAATTACTAGTCAGACAAGAAGGAAAAGAGAAAAGGAGGCAAAGAAATCGAAAGAGAATATGAATTTGATCATTATTTTGACCTTCATCAACATGCACATAACTTAGTCAAAATGTTTGACCGGAAGAAGCAAGTTCTCCCTCTTAGCGACAACAGGTATACAATATCACTTATCACAATGAGTGAGGTCCTATCAAAAGGATATATGGGTCTTGAAACTTTAAAAGTAATCTACAAAGCTAAAACATATCCCATAAGAGTAGGTCAACAATGTAAAGAAAGAGTTTGGCCATAAGCCCAAAAAGTTGAATAACACCAGATTTAACAAGGCTGCTAAGGACTTCCATGCTCTAAGCCAGTACCCTCCCTTGGCTTTGAAGTAGCCTGTTGATGGACTGATAACCACATTAAGTTCCAAACTGGGAAGAATAATCCGATGAAGACCAAAAGCTTTCCAATAATGAATTTAATGCCACCAACTTACCACAATAATAAACCCTTTTCGCAAAGTTGGGAATTGCAGGCTTATGGGTCCTAAATTACTTCACATAAGAGTTCCAAATCTATTGTAAGCTCAGCCTCTAATGAGTGAACTGGAAATATTATCATATTATATCCTTCCCCACTGGAGACATTCCATTAAACACCTGATTGCACATCTCCAGTAGCAACATCTCCAATTGTTATCAACCATATTATAGATGCAAGCCATTTGTTTTCACATATACTTTTCTAAACTAACCATGGTTATTTTCCATGTATTCTCACTATATTGAATCATTTAACCATGCTAAGTTGGTAGGGGTTGATGTAAACACCCGGTGTAGGTCAGAGGCAGAGCCAGAGCCAGAGGTGGAGCCACAATTTTAAGCTTATAGGTTCAAGATTATAGTTCTTTTACGTTAAAAGGTTCTAAACTAAGATCAACATCATGAAATCAGAACTCCGGGAACTTAAATATATCAAGTAGTTATAGGCTGCGAACATCGCACCCATTGCTCCTTCCCAGGACCCTTCTCAGTCAATTCGGTGTAGTATCCAAATTTCAGCTGCAAATACCATCAGTATACCACAAATCCAGTGAAATTCAGAGATGTACACTAAGTAATAAAGAAAATCAACCTCCATTATAACAGCCAAGCTACCATTACATCACCTAATAACAACCTTACTAAACCTTGACACGTGTCCATAAGAAGTATAAACTTCTGGACTTCTTTGTAATTTAAATCTTGATTCAACTGTAAATAACAAAACTCAGAAAACTAATTCTAAAAACTTAAGACTAGTTCAAATGATTCATCTGTTCCTTGTACAGCTAATACTCCCAACTGTGACAGTGGAGTTCAACTTAACCTCCCTGACTACAAACCTTAAGAACACCACCATTCCCACCCCTTCTTCATTATAAATGTGTTGGCATGCAGCAGTGGGATGGTTTCCCAACAGAAATCCTTGTGAACAGAGAAGAACACATGGTCCATTGCACTTGCTATCAACTATGACATTGATCTTTTTGGCTCTTATTAACAAATTTCCAAGAAAATAACATAGATTAATGCCTCACCTAAGCCATGATATAATCTATGACTAGCAGCCAATTCTTCTATTCCAAGCATACCATGAAATCTGCAACATTTGCAGCGCATTGCTTGAGCCTTCACCTTATATCTCCAATCCTTGATTTTAATATTTTCCAGCCAGAATCTGAAGAATAAAATACTTGAAAGCAAATAGAATAGCTATTGTATCAACACTTAACTCTTTGGCCTGCATCTGATGTAGTTATCATCAATGCATCTATCATAAAGTCAGCACTGTTTCTACATCCCTTCCACACCTAGAAAACTTCATAAGAAGCACATGCGAAATCCAATATCTAGTGAACCATTCAACCACTTTAGAGATCCTCTGTTTTTGATCATGGTTATAAGCTCCATGACAATCATCAATAGCAACCTTACTAATACCTTGACACGTGTCCATAAGAAGAAGAAGTATAAACTACTGTACTTCTTTGTAATGTAAAACTAGACTCCAATGTAAACAATAGAACTCAGAAAACTAAATAAAAAAGCTTAAGACAACCCAAGGGTATGGCCTAGTGGGATGAGAACCATGAGGTCTCGAGTTCAACTCCTAGCGAAAACAGAAAAGCACTATGTCTTTCTAAGGGTAGAGTTACTTGCTATATGTTGGTGGAGATTGCAGGTATCCGGTGGAATTAGTCGAGGTGCGTGCAAGCTCGGCCTGATACCATCGTCATAAAAAAAGGAAAAAAAATTAAGACTCCTCTCATTCATATATAATATTCATCTGGACGTGAAAAGAGCAGTCCGGTGCAGGAAACATCCAGCAAAGACACAGGTTCCGATGCACGAAACATCCTGCAAACACGCAGGGTCCTGTGCACGAAACATCCCGCAAACACATAGGGTCCGGGGAAGGACGCAACCTATATCTCTGACTGAGTGACTGATTCCACGACTTGAATCGAAATTGACGTAAAAACAAAAAAAAAAAAATTAGTACATAAAAATCTCTTCATCAATCGCAAACACACAGGGTCCGGGGAAGGACGCAACCTATATCTCTGACTGAGTGACTGATTCCACGACTTGAATCGAAATTGACGTAAAAACACAAAAAAAAATTAGTACATAAAAATCTCTTCATCAATAAAGAGAAAACTTAAAATCATCAATTTTAACGTAAAAAAAAAGTACAAAAATATATTCAACTTTTCTAAACTTAAACAGACATACAAAATAAGAAGTGGCAAAATCGTGAAACCGAAACCGTAAACATACACAGAAATCTACTCAACATTTCGAAAATATCATAGACATGCACATGTACTAAGTTAAAAAAAAAGTACCTTGAATAGGTACAGGAATGAATCATCATTGCAACCTCCTTCAGGTTGTAGATTGGTGATATTCTTGAGCTCTGCAGTAACCATGAGCATATACTTCACCATGTTCGCTTTTTTTTCTCTCTCTCTATGAGCTCACACGTTTAGCACTGATTATGGGAACTAGGATCAAAAATTCATATAGAGCTTGGTTGTTACCGTGGAACTGTAGTGAAAGAAAGTAGTAGTTTGTACAATTTTACGCATTTAACTGTACGTCTACTTTAACTTTTTATGGAGTAAAAATTTACTGCTTTAGTATCTTACATCTAATTTACCATGGCATTTTACTGTACATAGTTAAATTATATAGTCCTCGTTTGGTTGGGCGCACAAAAAAATTAATATCTGCATTAAATCCCTCGCAATATAACGCAGCGTTTGGTTTGTTTTGTAACAAGATATAAAAATATGCACTAATAATACAACGTTTGGTTTGAGTTTACAAACCTGCACTAATTAATACCCGCATAAATTAATGAGTGAATCTATGTATTATTTTGTGCGGCAAGAAGAGGGAATAATAATGCGGGTATACCCTCACATCTCTTTACATTATTATTCAATAGTAAACAAACATCTATTGAATAAAAGATATTAAAACATAATTTAAATTATGAAACATAATAAATAATATGAGAATTTGTTATTTACCATTGCCTAATGTTAGGGCGTTTTTGTCTATAGATGTTCTTATTTACATATTTTTAATACATGTACTCCCTCTGTCCCAATTTATGTGTCACACTTTCCTTTTTGGTCTGTCCCAAAAAGAATGTCACATTTCCTTATTTGTCAACTATTTAATGTACTATCTCTATTTTACCCCTATTGGGCCCTACTTACTTTAAAAGCTATCAACAACTTTTTTATTACTCCAATCTTCTCTCTCTTACTTTTTCAAGGGTAAATTTGAACATTTACAAAGTCAACTTCTATTTCTTAAACTCCGTACCAAGTCAAACACCGCCACATAAATTGGGACGGAGATAGTATTATTTATTATACCTTCTACAATAATACGTACATTTTCATTATCTGTGTTATGGTTACGTACGCGACATTTTAATACCTAGAACACAAACATCAAATGAGGAGTGAGGATATGATCTTCTCGTTTTTCTTTCTAATGCATTGTTATGATCTGCAGCCTGGTGCTCGATTTTGGATCTGAGGTATAGGTTGAATCATGATAAAGAAGGCTCGATAGTTATGTAGTTTAATTTCTAAATAGTACCGAGATTAGCTAGTAATGCAGGGTTTTATTACTTTATACGAAACATTGTATAAATGAGTATACCCTAAATATTTTTGGGCATAGTAACTGAAAGTCTCCCCCAGGTCTCAGTGGCAATCCAACAATAGAACTAGAGGGTTGAACCAGCTTATAGCTACAGCGTACAAGTGTCCTATATATCTTCTCTACATATTCATGCAAATGACAAAAAAACAACATGCAAATGACACACACCATGTTCTTAATTGTTGCTAGTGAATATTGAATCTTTAATCTATCAGAATGCAATTAAAATCCCGAGCGATAGACTATATATGCCTTTTATTATTGCACCATAATTGGACTTTTTATATACTATAGATTTGCTTATATATATGATGAATAAATTGCTCTCCATGCGTTGGAGAATTCATGGTGGATGGTTGGGGCTCGCCTTATGTTTTCATTTGAGATTGATTTTTGGAGTTCTTCCGGGTATAGTAAATTGGAAAGTTGGAAAGACGAAATGCGCCTACAAACATGGGGAGGCAAGGATTCAACGCCTGCAACATTCGCATATATAGGATATTTGTCCTCTGAAAGTTCTTAGGCCTGATATTCAAGGAAAGAAGTGCCATTCTTTAGCAACTCCAATAAGGTAAATCATGGTTAAAATGGTGTCTTCCTCCTCGACATTTTTTGAACCTAAAGAAAGATAAGGTTCGTACTCTCTTCCTTCTCCATGCATAAAAAGTGCTTCTATCATATGGTTGTTGAAGCAAACAACTATATGTAGGAAATATTAAAGGTTGAGGTTGGTCAACTGTTAGAGTTCATCCAATTTTAGTTGAGTCGGGCTCCCACGTTCTAGTTATATTACTCCCTCTATTACAATTTATACCACGTTTATGATTTGGCACAAAAGTAGAAAGGAGGATTTTGGATTGTGATTTTAAACGTCTCATGAAATTTTAGTTATGAAGCACGTACGACATAAAAAGTATAATATGACGTTTAAAAGTCTAACTTCAAAAAATGCCATTTTCATTTAGCAAACTGCTTAATAAAGAAAGAGTATCACATCAAATGGCGAGGAGATTTTATATATTATTATTGAGATTTTAACCTATAAATAAGAGAAATTTGTTAGAGACGGGATAAATGCCCCCATCCCGGCTGTAGAATGAAAGCAGCCATACTTCTTAATTAGGAGGTAAAAAAAAAATTTGGATTCGAGTTTAATTTGATGGACAATGATGGTTACATCATAAGAAATGTCATCTACTGTACATATTTTAGATTTTATGACTGTATACTGTATATACACAGAACAATCGTGCAAGTTTAATGAAAAAGGAAAGAGAATAATCAAGTCCCATGCATGAATTTTCCAAGCAAGTTTTACGTAAAGTTATATTGACATGCTAATTTTAAAGAAACTAACCTAGAGTCTAGAGAAATGAGTTTCCAAATCAAAAGTATATATGGAGCAAGACTAGACCTCCTTCTCTAAAGCTTAATTCAGATGGAAGTGCTATGCGCATATCAAGAAATCACAACGAAAAACTTTGTGCTGCGATTCATTTTCTTTGGGAATTTACAGCAACAACTTCGCTGAAACATGGAAATCAAATATTGCGAAACTGCTATGACGCATATAATGTCATGCATTCTTAATTAAGTAGAATGGAAAAATGGAGTTTTCCGACATTTAGAACCTAAAAGGACAAAACAGTTATTGGTTCGGAATTCTTAAATATCATAAAATAATTCTTCAAAACAAAATAATTATAGTCCAAACACAAAATACGATAAGATCAAATCAGCCTCAAGTATTCTAAAAGAAACGAAGAAATTTATCTGGCCCAGCTCAATTTTCTTCATCAGCTGTTTTTAAAACTTTATGGTAAAATTAACTTAGCGCTAACTAACAACTACGTACATTAGCATTTCCATGCAGGGTACTTTTCTAAAAAAATCTAATTTACACGTTTCCTTATGCCATTTAATCATCATGATATTAATTAGATTATTTAAATAAAAAAAGGTCAAATTTACCCTTTTACTATTGAAAATTGTCTACATTTATCCTCCGTTATACTTTCGGTCAGAAGACACCCTACCGTTAACATAGTAAGCAAATCTACTACTAATTTTGAGGGTTGTCCACCCTGGCTTGACACATTAGGTGACATTTAGGTGAGTGGACGCCACGTGGCATGCCATCTCACCACCATCCAATCTTTACCTAGAAACCAGTTTATCCATATCCAAGAACAATTGGTTTCAAAGTTGGCACAAAATTACCCTTCACCAAATGACTAGAAATATTTGTTGCCAATCAAATTTAAATAACTTAAATAAATGGGATTCTAAACAAATCTATATATTACTATACAAGGAAAGAACGTTTAGGACAAAATGTAGAATATGTTAAATTCAAATTGAATGATAAGTGTCTTTTTAAAGATGAATATTACTTAAGATTTGAATTGAAAATAAATATTTTTGAAAAAAAACCTTTGGCCTATCTTAACTAATCTTTGTGCAGTTAAATTGGATAAATATTATCAACAAGGTTCATCTTTTGAATAGCAAAACAAAAGATAAACTAGCTATGTCATAATATATTTGAATTAAAGAAATATATAATGCAACGTAAATTTAAGAATGGTAAAACAGAAGCTACAATGTGGCGTATGGCTGAATATCTTGAATTAGAGTTAATCCAAATAATATCTTTAATATAATTAGTTATTTATAAATTTTAAATTTGAATTTGAACTTATCCGCATATAAGAGGTTTGGTAAAATGTATAAATTAAATTTGAAAGACAAGTCTATCTATTTGTAACATTAATTTTATATTTTAAATTTTAAAGATAAAGTTTTTATCTGACTCCTCTATTTACCTTATTTAATCTCCTCACCTCAATCATGAAGTGGAAGTTTGACATTCATAAAGCTCATTATTCTAAAACTATTTGAGTTCTGAATCTTATACTGCTTCTTTCATCTTTGTTTAATGTCATGCCTTTTTCTTTTGATTCTCTGGTACATGATTATATATTTATACAATTTGGTCTGTTATGATCTATGCACCTCCTAAGGACACTAGAAAGGGGGGTTGAATAGTGTCCACTGATTTTCGTTTCAAGAACTCGATTTTCCTGAGTCAAGAACCCTGTTCTTGACTCTACAGTTTTGCTAATTGAACACCACAACACACGCCAATCACAAACACAAGGAACACAAGAATATACGTGGAAAACTCCTTGCTCAAGGGAGAAAAACCACGACCCACACT
Organism: Petunia x hybrida; assembly: GCA_037355625.1. Classification (NCBI taxonomy): domain Eukaryota; kingdom Viridiplantae; phylum Streptophyta; class Magnoliopsida; order Solanales; family Solanaceae; genus Petunia; species Petunia x hybrida. Next base: position 821,170 of record JBBBVM010000845.1, read on the forward strand.
CTGGAATTTTAGAACTCAATCCACTAACACAAAGAGCACGTTTCTGATTACAAGACTCTGTAACCAAAGGGGTACACTCTAGACCCTAATCACTAAACAAAGCTAAGCTCTAGCTTTACAAAGTAATCTCTCAAAAGTTCACCTAATACACTGCTTCTAAGATAAGCTAATAGGTAAAGCACTGATCGCTCAAACTAAGACAACTTACAAAGCAAAGAACCTAGACAGAATATCTAGACTCAATCAACTCAAGTCCACCAGTTGTCTTCTTCAGTTATCTCACGTTTGAAAGTTGCTTGATCGCCTTTGTATGCTCTCAACTCTCTGTTTGTGAATCACTAATTTCGGCTGTATCATTACTTGTATTTATATGGGCTTTCCAACCCTAGTTGAGTCCCACAAGGAATTCTTGTAATTATGGTAAGACAAGATCCCTTGTAACTCTTTTCCTTGTTGAAGTCCAACTCCTATTCGTACTTCGAAGACACAGCCTGGGCACCGCCTCTTTTAGTCTGACTAGGATACATATTCATTCACGCGCCACTATTTCTAGTTCCGCAGGGATTTGCAACCCTCAGATCTTTTCGACCAGTCGTGCCCTTCAGTTCAAGGACTAAGTTCTTCTCCGAAACCACTGAGTCCTTTTTTTTTGTCATTCTTCAAAACCAATTCTCAACAAATTCTCCCTTTTTGATGAGGACAAACAAATATCACCAAGGAACCTAAACAGACAAAATTTGCAAAAAAAAAAAAAACAAGAAGAATAACAGATGAGTTAGGTCACAAACACCCCCAACATTTCCTTCTTCCCTCTTTTGGCATCATCGAAAAGATTCAAATACCTGCATGAACCAGTTAATATTATCCGATCTAGAGCACAAGGCAATAAGTCAGCTAAAATTTAAACACACAGAGATAAGGGTAAGGGCCCAACAAGAACCAAGTACCATAGAACAAAACAGACGTAAACAAGAGAAATTTAAAATCATCATCCAGGGTGTGACAGCAGCACAACCCCATTAAGAAGTACACACAACAGAAAATAAATTGTCTTAACCATCATTGCAATATCAAGGGAATCAGGAAGGGATAAGAGAGAATATGAGGAAGGACAGGGAGGTAGGAAAGGAGGACTCAGGGCTGTAGGTTGAAGTGTTTGATAAGTGCCTCAAAGTGCTTCGTATTTTTGGCCCTCTCCATCACCAGCTCGGCCTCATACTTGTGGCAATCTATCTTCAAACGATCAATTTCTTGATCCTTCAACTTCAGCTTTCTGTGTAGCTCAGCATTTTCTGTGTTTACCTCAAGAACATGGCTCTCCAGTTCCTGCACAACATTAATGGCCTCCTCAGGTCCATACTCCTCGCTTTCCTCAGACTGCTCCTTCTTAACCTGCATGGGTCTCTTGGAAGCTCTATTTTCTGTGAAGAAATCACAGCTTCTCAGCACATTATGCCCAAACATCTGATGAATAGTGGGCTTTTTCCCTGCTTCCAAAGGAATCCCGAAATGCTCTAGAACCTGCTGAAGGACGTAGGAATGCACTAATGAATGTGGCTTTTGGTCAGTGTCTGCAATCCTCTTGATATGTCTGATTATCAGCCCAGGCAAGTTGATTCTTACCCCTCGATCCAGCAAGTCCATATAGGTTAAGTCCAGAGCACTGGCTTCACTATTTCTCTCTCCCCTAGGCAATAGGAACCTGTGCACAAACTTGAAGAGCAACTGATGTGCTGGTTCCATCTCCTTCTTGTCTACTTTCCTCTCTTTTCTGAGCTTTGTTTTTCCGGAGAATTTTCTCACCACACTAAGAGGAGTCACTCCATCTGTCCTCTTGGGCCATTTTTACTTAATGTACCTGCAATAACCTTCAGCAGGCACGTCAAGAATCACCCCCAGCTCAGTTCTCCCAAACTCAATTTCAATTCCCTTCACTACTGTAAACACTCTCCTTGCTGTAACCCTACAGTTGGTATAGAATTCCCTGATCTCATTTGTGTACAACATCCTGTCTTTGTTATCAAACAAGCTTAACCACCCTTGGTCACCAATTATCCTGAGCAAAGGTTTCATATGATGTTCCTTCTCATCATGCAGAATGCTACCAGCAAGCACCTGGTGCTTGGCAAAGAAAGCTACCCGGTCAACCTCTTCCTCAGAGCCTCTTCTTCTTTTCCTATTCTCCACCTCACTGTCAATCTCAGAGTCACTCTGCTTCACATAACTGCCAGCCTCGTCAGTCTCTTCCTTTGCCTCACCACCTTTTTCCTCTTCCTCCTTCTTTTTCTTATCTTCTCTGCCTCTCACATTTGTAATTGTTCTTTCAATCTTTCCAACAGTCTCCAGCTGTTGTTTCAGAGTCGATCTAGTTCCAACTCTTCTAGCCACTGGCTCAGCAACAACCTTGTCATCACAGTCTTCACTGAATTCATCCACTAGTTTACTCCTTGAAACAGGCATTCCCCCTCTCACCAATCTTCTTCTTTTGTCAGGCTCTGCTATGTTCTTACTCAAAAACACTACTTCTTCTTCCTCTTCCTCACACACCAACGTTTATCCTCTTCACCAAACCTTCTTTTCACACTTTTTCTCTTTGTTCCTTCAGCTTTCTCTGTAACTTCCTCACTTTCAATTTTTTCTTTTGCAACTTCTTCATCCTTTTCACCTTCAGAGTCTGTCCACTTGAGTTTTGCATCATCAGCCTCTGTAGGATTTAGGCAAGAACCAGGTTCTTTGCTTACATCCTGTGAGGCCTCAGCAGATCTAGGTCCTCCACTAACTGGACCTTCAAGTACGGAAACCCCTTGACTCTTCTCAGCAAACACAGCACTAGAACTGGGTTCATCAACATGTTCTTTAAGGGATTCAACAGAATCATCTTCCCTCAGTTGTTCTGACACTTTTCCCACCACATCAACCTCCAAAACATTCTCAGCTACTACAGGCACATGCATACTAGCCTTAGGTTTTTCCTTAACATCCTGTCGTTTCTTCTCAACTACCTTCCCCCTATCAATTTTGTCACAAAGCCCTACTTCTCATACAATTTCATATAGTCCTTTTACTAAAGTTTCAGTACTCACTTTTCCAGGACTTTTTACACCTTCTAAATCGACAGAAATAGATAGGGTAGAGTCAGGTATTACCTCAACCGGTCTTTCAGAGGAAACTGGTCCTGTAGGCGTAGTCGACAAAGATCTGGCCATCATCTTCTTGACCAACTTCTTCTCTCATTTTTTCAGAATCTTTGACCTAGCCCTGACGATTCTTTCTGCAAGAGTTGAAGGAGGGGGTTTTGGAGTTGATTTCTTGAGGGTTTTGATGGGTGATGTTGATGAAGATTGTGCTTGAGACATGGCGAAGTTAGTTGGGGTTTTGAATTAGGATGACAGAGTTTCTTAGATCAATTTTAGGGAGAGAAAGTGAGTTGAGGGGAGAGAGGTTTGTTGAATATGTATGTTCTGTGTCGATCAATACGAAGGAAGGAGAAGGGGTTTTGGTGATGAGACGTTTTCCTGGGAAACCCAAAGTAATGATGACCGAAAAAGTGAAAAAGCAGCTTTTTAAAATTTTTGAGAACCGGAAAGGAGTTATGGATTTGACGGTTACTAGACTTGCCCAAATAAAGCATTTTCAAGTAGTGGGGTCCATTCAAAGTCTAATAGAAGTCTAACCCAAAAGGAATGTGTTCCTATAATTTAGGACATTTATAGGAACATGGAAAATTTTCCTTGACACACGTATAATTGACAATTTGATTTCAGTTATGACTCCTATCATGCAAGGCAATGTGACTGTAGCTGGACATGACTCCTCATGCTTTAGTTTGTTCCTTCTCAGTACATAGTAGGTTCTTCATGGGATCACATTATCCTCACCTGGTGCTCATAAGCTGAACAAGTATACTTAATAAAGTACAATATTAGACTGAACAATAATAACTAATGTTACACACAAATCATTGAACACTTAACTAACCAATCATTTAGGGACGAACTGCTGGGTCATCTGTGTATTTTGGTCATTCCTAACTCCAACCTGTTCCTCTCAAACTGCACTTTATTCAATGCTTTGGTAAATATGTCAGCAATTTGATCTTCAGTCCTGCAAGAATTCATAGTAATCAGACCCTTTTCTACATTGTCTCTAAGAAAATGGTGTCTAATATCAATATGCTTTGTTCTTTTGTGTTGGACTGGGTTCTTGGCAATATTCACTGCACTTGTATTATCACAGAAAATTGGCACTGCTCCACACTTGATTCCAAAGTCCTCCAACTGCTGTTTGATCCATAGCAATTGTGAGCAGCATGATGCAGCTGCTATATACTCAGCTTCCGCAGTAGACAAGGCTACTGAATTTTGCTTCTTTGTTGCCCAAGAAACTAAGCAAGGACCAAGAAAGTGTGCCATTCCTGAAGTGCTCTTCCTGTCCACCAAGTGACCTGCATAGTCTGCATCAGCAAAACCAATTAGTTCAAAGGTACCTCCCCTTGGGTACCATAGACATAGATCCTGAGTTCCTTTCAAGTATCTCAAGATCCTCTTCACAGCTGTCAAATATGACTCCTTAGGCTTGGACTGAAATCTAGCACACAGTCCCACACTGTATACAATATCAGGTCGACTAGCTGTGAGATAGAGAAGTGAACCTATGATTCCTCTATATTTTGTCTCATTGGTCGAAGGACCTAGTTCATCCATATCCAGCTTGGTTCCAGGAACAATGGGCGTAGTCATTTCTTTTGCTCCTTCCATGTCAAATTTCTTTAGAAGTTCCTTGACATATTTTTGCTGATGAATCATGGTCGCTTCAGGCATCTGCTTTATCTGCAATCCTAGGAAGAAATTTAGTTCACCCATCATGCTCATTTCAAATTCACTTCCCATCAGATCAGCAAACCCCTTGCATAGCTCCTAATCAGTGGCTCCAAAAATGATATCATCAACATATACTTGAACCACCAATAGATCCTTTCCTTTCTTCTTCAGGAATAATGTGTTATCAATCTTTCCTCTTGAAAAACCATTCTTCAGTAGGAATCCTGAAAGTTCAGCTCAGTCTTCAGTTTCAGATTAAGCTAGACTTCAGTTTATATTCAGATCATGTTTAGTACGTTCTCTAGATTTCCAGCTACATTGCTATGCTCCAGCTCATATTTACATATTTATATTCCAGCTTTACAGTTTCATTCAGCTATGATATATTATATGCTCATGCCTTACATACTTGGTACATATCGTATTAACGCCCTTTCTGGGGCGCTGTGTTTCATGCCGCGCAGGTACAGAGAGATCAGACCTTAAGCCACGTTAGTAGGCTATCTACCAGCTGTTGGAGTCACTCCGTATCGAGGGCGGAATCCTCCTACCCTCAATATGATGCAATGGAGCGGAATCCTCTTGCTCCGAGGGCGGAATCCTCCTACCCTCAATATGATGCAATGTGCATACGAATGCAACATGGTGCAATAATAACCCAGCACTAGCGCGGGACTCTCGTCGACAGCTGGAAAGTATATACCAACTCACGACCAAAGTACAATACTCAGATTCTCAATGCAATACCAATAAGATAACTGAGAACTGATAACTGGTACTGAGCTAAAACTGAACTGGTACATGTCTGGTGTTATGGGCTATATCCCCCCAAATCAGGTAGCTGAACATATGAACTAGTACATGTCTAGTGTTATGGGATGTATCCCCCAAAATCAGGTAGCTGAAAACCTGAACTAGCCTCATGTATAATCATACAGTGCATATTGTGGCTATATATGCGTATATAACAAACCTGGCGGGTGTTATGGGCTATGTCCCCCCCAGCCAGTAATATCTAGTCTCTCTGGTCAGAGTGTGTGAATGACCCCCGGTCACACTAGGTGTTTCAACTCCAGCCTGAACTAGAGGGGCTGTATCCCCCAGACGGGTAGTATCACACGCGACCGGACTGTGTGTCCAATGTCCAGCCTCTATGGGGGACTCCAAATCACACATAACATGATCATAATATAAGCATAAGCATGTATGAGGCATAACACATGTGGAAAAAATAGATATGGACTCAAAGGAATGATAATAAAACTCTAGATAGAATTATAGACACAACCTAGAACTCAGAATTTGTCCAACTCTTTGAATTTTTATAAAAATTTCGGCAGAGTTTCCCCTAAAACTGGAAGATCCGCAAAAACAGAGCCAGCACTATACTATACACGGGAATGGATACCCGGATAAACTGATAACATAAACATGTTAAACGGATAACAAGATGAGACAACTGGATGACATAATAAATCCGCAGATAGAATGTCTGGACAGCACCACTTTTCTGACGTTCAACCTAATTTTAAGAGCGTAGATCAAAGTTATAGACTTCATAGTCTTCATAAAAGTTTTAGATATATGTCTTAGGGTTCTAGGGAATCTTGAATCATCTCAATATCAATTTTGTACAAGGAGTTATGCTCAAACTACTAACAGCTGTCCGAAGATAAAAACAATTTTTCAGATTTTGTAACATTTTTTGCTACTGTTTTGGATATCTTTTACCGTAGTTCTTAGCACCACATTAAGCACATATATGGTCACATTTATTCCATACAAGTTACCCACAAAAATCATCAATTTTAGAACTAAGAAAAGCTTGAAAAGCTATAAGATACATGCATTGCCAAAAGAAAGGTTTAGCCTTACATACCTTTGATGCTTCTTGCTTCTAAACCTTGTTTCCCTTGAATTCAACACCTTCTAAAGCTTAAACAAGCTATAATACAGCATTTAGGTACTTTACTTAGCCATGAAGTAACTCTAAAACTCAAACTATAGACGAAATTGAAGGTAGCATAACGTTACCTTAATCGCGTAGAGCGTTTTGATGCAATCCGTCTTCAATTTCGAGTTACGATTGGCGTCCTTCCTTCAAAATTATAAAAGTGGCATAAACCTTCATGGGAGCACTGTTTATATCGTGTATGTTCTGGATATAACGAAAAAGAAGACATGTTTTCCTTTTATACTCGAAACATTTCAGTTCTAGCCCTCTTTTGCGCTTATGTCCCTTCTTCTGGCCTGATTTCTGATGCTCATATCTTTTTATCTATACGTTGTATGAACAAACTATCAAAAGTATTGGAAACTACACTCCAAGATCTTCAATTTGGTATATGATATTTCCCCAAAAGACTTCATGTAACACACGAAATTAATTGCTGAAAAAGCTTCGTTACAAGGCAAATCCTTAGTCGGTTTTTCCGCAACTTAAATCCGATTTTTCCCAAACTTTATATTCAACATATAAACATCATATATGGTCCTATTATGACTTTAAACTCACTTAAATCATTCTTAACAAGTTTTTAGAATGATATACGTCACTTTAGACATACGGGGTATAACAATCTTCCCCCGTTAGGAACATTCGTCCTCGAATGTTAAATGAAGTATGTAGAAGTATTAAACAAGGATCTGTTACATACCTGAAGTAGTGAAGAGATGTGAATATTTGGCTCTCATGTCATTTTCAGCTTCCCACGTTATTTTTTCTACATTATTGCTTCGCCATAGCACCTTAACTGAAGGAATGTCTTTCGTCCTTAGTCGATGAATCTGGCTATCTAAAATTGCAACTGGCACCTCTTCATAAGTCAACTGCTCTGAGATCTGAACATCATCTACTGGTACAACTCTAGAAGGATCTCCGACACATTTCCTGAGCTTAGAAACATGGAATACTGGATGTATCTCCTGAAGGTCTGCTGGAAGGTCTAACTCGTAGGCTACACGCCCAACTCGCCTGATAACCTTATATGGACCAATAAACCTAGGGCTAAGCTTCCCCTTCTTTCCAAATCTCATAACGCCTTTCATAGGTGATATTTTCAGGAATACCCAATCGCCAATCTAAAATTCTAAATCTCGATGCGGTTATCTGCGTAGGACTTCTGTCTACTCTGCGCTGCTAATAATCTTTTCCTGATCAACTTAACTTTATCAACTGCTTGTTGGATTAAATCTAGACCTATCAATTGAGACTCTCCAACCTCGAACCATCCTATAGGAGACCTGCATTTGCACCCATATAAAGTTTCATATGGTGCCATCTGTATGCTAGAATGATAGCTATTATTATATGCAAACTCTATCAACGGTAGATGATCACTCCAGCTGCCTCCAAAATCTAACACGTAAGCTCTAAGTATATCTTCTAATGTCTGAATGGTCTGCTCAGCCTGTCCGTCTATCTGTGGATGAAATGTTGTACTCAGATTCACCTGTGTCGCTAAACCTGTCTGGAATGATCGCCAGAAATTAGCTGTAAACTGTGCGCCCCTGTCTGAAATGATAGATACTGGAATACCATATAGGCGCACTATCTCTCTGATATAAAGTCTAGCATAATCCTCCATTGTATATGTAGTTCTAACAGGCTAGAAATGATCTGATTTCGTAAGCCTGTCAACTATAACCCAAATAGAGTCATACCTGCTCCGCGTACGGGGCAAGCCTGTAATGAAGTCCATATTCACTGCTTCCCATTTCCATGATGGACTCTCGATTTCCTGTAATAGGCCACTAGGTTTTTTTATGCTCGACTTAACCTGCTGGCAGTTAGGACATTGAGCCACAAATTTTGCTATGTCACGCTTCATTCCGCCCCAACAGTAAATTCGCTTAAGATCATGATACATCTTAGTCGAACCTGGATGAATAGTGTACCTGAAATAGTGTGCCTCAGTCATAATCTGTCCACGTAAATCTGCAACATCAGGAACACAAAGTCTATCTTTATACATGAGAACCCCGTCAGTAGTAACCCTATATGGTGACTCCGGTTTTCTTCTGGCTATTTGTCTGTATTCAACTAGAATTGGATCCTCATACTAACGCTGTTTTACTTTTGTCACTAGGCAAGTAGTGGCTGCGTTCTGAACTGTAACTCCTGCGTCCTCTGAATATATTAATCTAACTCCCATGCTAGCCAACTGGTGGAGTGCATAAGGTAACTCTCTCTTTTGTGGCTGAAAGTAAGATAAACTACACATGCACTTATGTCTAAGGGCATCAACTACAACATTCGTTTTACCTGGATGACAAAGAATTTCCATGTCGTAGTCCTTTAGCAACTCTAGCCATCACCTTTGTCGTAGGTTTAGCTCATTCTGATTAAATATGTACTTGAGGCTCTTGTGATCTGTATAAATATCAACATAAAAATGGTACAAATAATGTCTCCAAATGAGTAGGGTAGTTCTGCTCGTGCTTTTTTACTTGCCTGGAAGAATAGGCAATTACTCTTCCGTGCTGCATCAAAACACAACCAAGACCAATTCGAGAAGCATCACAGTAAATGACATAGCCCTCAGATCTCTCTGGAAGTGTAAGTACTGGAACTGTTATCAACCTGTTCTTTAGTTCTTGGAAGTTGTGCTCGCAAGAATCAGACCACTCAAATTTAGCTGTTTTATGTGTCAATTTGGTCAGTGGAGCTGCAATGGAGGAAAAACCCTCTACGAACCTTCTGTAATAACCTGTCAAACCCTAAAAACTACGTACTTCAGTTGGCGTCGTAGGTCTGGGCCAATTCTTCACAGCCTCGATCTTCTGGCCATCTACTTTAATTCCTTCTGCTTAAACTATATGGCCAAGAAATGCCACTGAATCTAACCAGAATTCACACTTTGAGAACTTAGCATATAATTGCTGGTCCCGAAGAGTACCCAATACTGTGCGTAGGTGCTCCGCATGCTCTGATTCAGACTTTGATAGATTAGAATATCATCAATCAATATAATCACAAATAAATCCAGATAAGGCCTGAATATGCTGTTCATCAGATCCATAAATACTGCAGGGGCATTAGTGAGTCCAAATGACATCACTAAAAACTCATAATTGCCATACCTAGTCCTGAATGCAGTCTTAGGTATATCAGATTCTCTGACTCTAACCTGATAGTAGCCTAATCGCAAATCTATCTTTGAGAAGCACTTGGCACCCTGGAGCTGGTCAAACAAGTCATCAATCCTGGGCAGAGGGTATTTATTCTTGATTCTGACTTTATTCAGCTATCTGTAATCTATGCATATGCGTAAAGAGCCGTCTTTCTTTTTCACAAACAATACCGGGGCTCTCCATGGGGAAATGCTGGGTTTGATGAGGCTTTTGTCTAACAAATCCTTCAGTTGCTCCTTAAGTTCTTTTAGTTCTGCAGGTGCCATCCTGAAGAACATGCCCCTGATAGCGTGCTGGTGCTGAGGAGGCTACTGCTGATCTAGCTGGCTGGGCTATACCACTACCACCCATAGTCGGGCAATCTCTCATGAAATGGTCTGCCTCGTGACAATCATAACAAGTATCAACTCCTAACTAACACGGTCCCAAGTGGTGTCTACCATAATCTGGACATCTGGAATATGTCTGATTGGCCTGTACAGAAGTACCCTGATGCTGAAATTCTGAAGTCTGTGATGCCTGACTAGCTCTAGACTAAGGAGGTCTATCAGATCATGGGCCACGGGATTGTGGAGGTATACTAGTTGGTGGCTGTCTAACACTCTGCTTCCTACTCGCTCCAGATGTCTCCCCAAATGAACCAGACAATAAGCCCCTCTTATGTAACCCTCTATCCCTGTCAGCTCTCTATTTCTCCTTCCTCTCCTCAAGTGATAAAGCAAATGTCTGAATGCGTGATATGTTCATACCAGGCTGCATAGCAACCGTCATACACTCGTTCACCAGGTGTGGACCTAGTCCCACTACATACCTGTGAATTCTATCCTCCATACTCACTACCACCGTAGGGGAAAACCTTGCTAAAGAATTAAAGCGATAATTATACTCTTCTACACTCAAACTTCCCTGTCTCAAGGTCAGGAACTGATCGGTACATTCTCTCTGTGTCTCTATAGGCATATACGGATGAAAGAAGGTATCCAAGAATTCCTACCAAGTCGCCGGAGTAGAATCTGGCCCTCTGGTAACTCCCACGTCTGATACCACCCTGCTGCTAGGTCATACAATCTAAATACAGCTAACTCTACTGACTCTATATCTGACACGTGCATGACCCTCAATACCCTGGCTATCCTACTAAAAAGTCCTGAGGGTCATCTCCTGTATGAGATCCAGTAAAGACTGGAGGCTCTAGTCAGATAAAATCCCTGATCCTGGATCCAGTATCTCCTTGGCATCTGCACTATGCTGTCTAGTTTGAGCAACTACAACACTGGTCAATAATCTGATGGCATCCCTCACTTCCTATCCCTGACTATCAGGCTGAGGAGCTGGAGGTATGGTAGCTGTAGTACCTCTAATATCACCCTGAACTGATGGGATCTGTGAGGCCTCAGATAGAGCCTCAGGTCTGAACTCCTCACTCTCATCCACCTCAGGTGGCACTCTACTAGTACACTGGCCGGCACTAGCCTTGTCCTTCTGGGCAGCTGTTAGTTTCTTCGGCAGCATCGCTTTGTTGAAAACACAATTGTTAGAGGGCTGAATTCTATAATCATGGCTCTATCGCATGATCTAGAGAAGAAAGAAAGACAACTGTCTTGAAGTGCCTTGTAGCCTCCCGTTCAAAAGTATGGCGCGCAACATACTCCTGAACAAGACTCTACTAGACGCGGCCTGTTGACACCCTAGGACTGAACTGCTCTGATACCACTTTTCTCAGGACCTAACCTAGGGTCGCGACGGATGACCAACACTAAGTGTCGATCATCACTAATCCTGCTGATAATCTACTAACCATGAATATAACTGATAAACGGAATAAGCATAAACCTAACCGATAAGAATTATGCAATGCAAAAAGCTGACAAGGCTAACATAAGCTGACATACATAACATACTGACAGAACCACACAGGGATATATCTACAGGCCTCTAAGAGTGCTGAACTGAATATACAAAGGACGAGACAAGGCCCCGCCATACCTGCTCGACGTATATAAATAGTAAATTCCGGGAGGAGACGGAGTGACTCCAACAGCTGGTAGATAGCCTATTAACGTGGCTTAAGGTCTGATCTCTCTGTACCTGCGCGGCATGAAACGCAGTGCCCCAGAAAGGGCGTAAGTACGATATGTACCAAGTATGTAAGGCATGAGCATATAATATATCATAGCTGAATGAAACTGTAAGGCTAGAATACAAATATGTAAATATGAGCTGGAGCATAGCAATGTAGCTGGAAATCTGAAGAACGTACTAAACATGATCTGAATATAAACTGAAGTCTAGCTGAATCCGAAATTGAAGACTGAGCTGAACTATACTGATAGATAACCATAATGTGACTGATAACTGGTAATTAGAAACTGGAACTGATAACTGTCAGCTGATCCTAACACTAAGAACTGGTGGCTGATAACTGATAACTGGTACTGAGCTAAAACTGAAATGTTATCTGAACTGGTACCTGTCTGGTGTTATGGGCTATATCCCCCCAAATCAGGTAACTGAACATCTAAACTAGTACCTGTCTGGTGTTATGGGTTGTATCCCCCCAAATCAGGTAACTAAAAACCTGAACTAGCCTCATGTATAATCATGCAGTGCATACTGTGGCTATATACGCGTATATAACAAACCTGGCGGGTGTTATGGGCTATGTCCCCCCGAGCCAGTAATATCTTGTCTCTCTGGTCAGAGTGTGTGAATGACACCCGGTCACACTAGGTGTTTCAACTCCCGCCTGAACCAGAGGGGTTGTATCCCCCAGACGAGTAGTATCACACGCGACCGGACTGTGTGTCAATTGTCCAGCCTCTATGGGGGACTCCAAATCACACATAACATGATCACAATATAAGCATAAGCATGTATGAGGCAGAACACATGTGAAAAAAAATAGATATGGACTCAAATGAATGATAATAAAACTCGGGATAGAATTATAGACACAACCTAGAACTCAGAATTTGTCCACTCTTTGAATTTTTATAAAAATTTCGGCAGAGTTTCCCCTATTGAGGGTAGGAGGATTCCGCCCTCGGAGCAGGAGGATTTCTGCTCCATCTATTTGGCACATGTGACACCATTGCATCATACTGCATTCGTCCCATTTCATTGCACCGCGTGCTGACTATTGTGTGACTATCGTGTTGTGTTTTATATATGCGGTATGTATACCGTATGTCAGTTTGCCTATATATTTCTGGCTCGTATCCTGGGTTGCACGTCGCGACAATATAAATACATGGATCGGATCGGGTTGCACGCTGCAACAGTATGAATATACGGATCGGGTTGCACGCCGCAACAGTATAAATATACGAATCGGGTTGTACGCCGCAACAGTATGAATATATGGATCGGGTTGCACGCCGCAACAGGATGTATTTCTGATTGTCGACATGTTCAAGATATCTATATGTTCTGTCTACCTTATGTCCCTGGCTATTTATGATTGCATACGTGTTTTCAGTTATTATTTGGCTTTGCCTGTTTATAGTTCAAATAAGATGGATTTAGTTTATCTGTTTTTCTTCTCCCTGGCTAGCTATCCTATTCCTTGAGGTGGCTAGTCTACCCCACTTATTGAGTCCTTTTGACTCACCCTTGTTTGTTGTTTGTTTCTTGTCTATCTATTTCGTTTCGGCAGGTTCGCTCCAGGATTGAGTTTGCCACGTTGTGAAGGAGCGAAGACGACTTCAGCTGTCAGGGTGAGCCAGCTTTTATTCCGGATGGCCACCAGTTCATTGTTTATTATTTCAGTTGCATTTTGCTCTCTTCAAGAGGTATCTATTTTCTTTTGTACTCTTAGATGTCTGGTCTGGATAGCCCTAAACCTAGTATGTTGGGTAGTCAGCTGTAATTTCTTTTGTACAGCTTAGAGGTATCAGTATGTCTGTGTTTTGGTTTTAAGCCTTATCCTTATTTACGAATTGTTATATTTATTTTTCTAATTTAATTTATAAGGGTTCGCCCGACGGGTCTATGGAAGGATGTCGGGTGCCCGCACGGCCTAACCGGATTCCGGGTCGTGTCAGTTGGTATCAGAGCCCGATTTAGAGTCTATCCAGACTATGACAGTGTCTAGTAGAGTCTCGCTGATGGGTACGTAGACGTCCGTACTTATCTACGAGAGGCTATGATGGTATTTAGGAAGCTTCACTTCCTTCTTTTCTGATCGTGCTTCGTTCTAGGATGCAAAAGTATTTTTCGTTAATCCCTTCGTGGTAATTATGAACTCTCGTGCGACAAATCAGCAAACGATTGGAGTTCCGGATGAGGTAGTCTAGCCTGGGGCTAACGCTGCTCAAGCCCCGAGGGTTGTCGTGCTGACGATCCAGTCGCGTAGGCCCCAGCTGTACGAGCTCACGATGGGCTTGCCTTATGGTTCCCTTGGCTCTCTACGATGCTTTGACGAGAATCATGGCGACGCAGATACCGTAAGAACCTATTATTCATTGGGCTGCCTAGCAGGTTGCTGCACATTCGATCTCAGGGAGCTCCTTTTCCGGTTCTTAATATTGCTGCAGTAAATTATATTCCGAAGGCAACATGTGTTGTGCCTCTAGTTATTCTGGCTGGTTAGCTAGCCCGAGTAATGGCTCGGTCCGAGTATCTAAAAGGTTGCATTATTTTACGTGGTTGAACCTTCCGATATTCTTAAGCAATGCATCAGATAAACCCCGTGATTCTTTTTAAAAATAAAATGACGTCATCATATCCTTCAGGCTGTTAGTTATCTCGAGCAGTACGCTGTGTATTATTCTTCTTCCCAGTTTTAAGGGTCCAGCCTTGAATTGGTGGGCCGCTCTCTTATTAGCTAACTTGATTCGGTTTTTTCTTCTAGATTCGTGGAAAAGTTCCTTTCGAGTAGCGAACGAGATGAAAAGTGTTACCAGTTCGAGTAGATTTGACAGGGTAGCCTGTCGGTTAGCCTGTTGGTTTCAGAATATAAGATTGAATTCTATAAAATGGCCGAATATGCATTTGAACTAGTTCATGAGTCTTTCGAGAGATTCAAAGATTTATTGATGACCTTTCTTCTTCCTTGAGATCCCAGATGGCTCGAGAGATTGAGGTCGGGATTTCATTTGATATTGTTGTTGATATTGCTCGAAGGTTCGAGGCATACCATAAGTTAGAGTGGGAAGAGTTAGAGTGGGAAAGTAAGAGATCCCACGGCCCTGGTGGGTAACCATGGTACCTCATTTGGAGGTAAAAGTTCTGATTATTTTTGGAAGTCACCTTCCAGGTTATCTCAGCTTGTAGAGCGTGATTCTCAGAGTGCGCGAGTAGTTCATCAAGATTAGACCCAGTTTTTCTCTTTATAGCTATCGACAATATGTCCAGCTTCCATTTTCAATGAAAAGCTGTTATCACTGTCATGAGTCTGGTTATCCTTTGAGGAGTTTTTCCTTACTCCAGCAAGTAGACAATCGTCCTTCTTTTTGCCCTCAGACACCTGCACAGTCGCAGGAATTTCATTTAAATGTTAATCAATCAGAGAAATGCCACCATCCAGTAGAGGTCGAGAGCGTGGTGGTAGTGGTTCTTCTAGAAGTAATTATCAGGGTAGTGGCTCAACTCAGCTGCAGAGGCAGTTCTATGAACTGCTAGTCTGGCAGGATGTTGAGGTATCTGATGTAGTACACCCATATATTTCTTCTTCTCTTAAATGTGAGTAAGATTTTATTCTTTCGATTGATCTGGAAAAGATGTGTCTTATCATGTTTCGATGGTTTCCTTGGATGTCGTTTCTTCTAAGAATCGGTTTGCGGTAGAGGGGCGAGCTTCTGGTATGATTTATTCCTGGCATTTGTGAGACCTTACTATTTTTTTCTAGTCTAAATATGAGAGATTTGGCAGTAAGTGTCGGTATTGTCTGCCTGGCATCTTGTTGTTCCACCTTCTGTTATTATGTCAAATCAGTTTACCTCTCTTCTCGGAATTTCGTGTTAGTAGGATAATGGGATCCTAATTCTTCACCATCAGCAAGTGTTATCGTTTCTTCCAGTGTAAAGTGATTAGTAAGTGATATTCGATCTACGTATCTCCTTTTGGTTCAAAACGCTAATAAAGTCATATTATCCCATGAGCTTATCTGGGTTATAAAAGGGTTTTCTGGTAAAGTGTCAGAGTTTTCTTCTTATTGGGAGTGATTCTTGGGCTACTTTGACGCGGAAGTAGTCTAGCTTTGGTAGTCAAGCAAATAAGAAGATGAACTTCCTGAAGCTCTAATTATTTCTATCCTCGATCTATTTCCATTTCTTCTTCGTCCGGCACTAGTAAGCTTGGGCGATTGGTAGCCGCTTGTGACGTTCCCTGTGTTGAGCCAGAGTACGTGTTATTGTGGCCGGGTAAGCATATTATTGTTTTGGAAGCATATTATTTTTTTGGTCCAGTTGTCTCATCTTGTTATCCGTTTAACATGTTTATGTTATCAGTTTATCTGGGTATCCATTCCCATATATAGTATAGTGCTGGTTCTGTTTTTGCGGATCATCCAGTTTCAGGGGAAACTCTGCCGAAATTTTTATATAGAAGTACCATCCATCGGGCGGTGGTGTTTACGGCAAAGGTATGGAGTTGTGAACTTGAGAGTTGCAGCTGTTTGGCAACTCGAAAGGGTAGTTTGGTAGTTTAGGTCTGCCTACGTTCAGCTTTTAGCTAAACCTTCTTTAGTCCAGCAGGTTGTGCGGGGATGATTATTCCTATTCAAATAGCTGCATGAGTTTGTGCTTTAAGTGGAGGAGTCTTCCTCCAAAATACCGAATCGTAATATTAAATCTCTAAGGCGTTGCTGAAGCGTAAGCTAATTCTTTGTTTCATCGACTTGTTCTATATTGAAAGGTATATCGAAGAGGTGATTATCGACTGAATCGTGTTAACCCATTCAAGGTTCATGTATCTTTGTTTCGAAAAAGTAAAAATCTCCTCTCGTGATCGAGGAAGGGTCAGTTTAGTCAAAATAAGTTGGGCAATGGTGTTATCATATTATCCAGATATATTTTGTTCCAAAAGTTCGATATGTGTGTTATAATTCTGATCCTGTAATCAAGAAATAATACCCGTGGAGTAGCTTATAAAGGTTGTGCAAGTTCTCTTGTTATCTGCGTAAATCTTGCTTTAGATTTAGGCTCGTTCGAGGACGAACGAGAATTTAAGTGGAGGAGAATGAAACGACCTCGGTCAGTCGTTTCGGAAGTTAGGACTCCGATTGGCGTGTCGATAATTTTAAAATATTCGTAATGTCCATTAAGACCTGTCTGTAAAATTTGAGCTAAATCAGACCTCGTTTGGTAGGCATCGGAAGAAGGTTTCAGTTTTTATTGGCGATAAATATTAAAAAGAGATTTTCGAGCTCGGTTTGCCGAATGAGCTCCGATTCGAAATTCAAAAGTGCCGTTAGGTTCGTATGATTATTTGTGATTTTTGTAAACTTTCGAAAGTAAAGTTCGATGTTGTTCGGCTAGTTTCCGCTAAAATGTCGAAAGTTAAATAATTTGACTTTTTCTATTTAAATTCGCATCTTGAGTTTCGGGAGTCCAATTTGAGATCCGCCTTCGCGAGTATGTTACATATATTTTGCATAACTGCTATGCAAAAGTTGGAATTATTTCGAATATCGTAGGGTACCGTTTTAATTTTTACCGTAACAACAAATCTTAAAAAAAAAAAGAAAAAAAAAGAGAAAAAGGACAAAAAGACAAAATATATGGGCGGTGGGTCCTTAGCATAATGCTAAGGACAAGCATAACGTAGAAAGAGGGGGAAGCTCAAAAAGGAATTAGAACAGAATCATCGAAACAGAGAAAATCAAACGATGCAGTGGAAAAAATGCCAGAAAATAAGAAAAGGGGGCCGGAGAAAAATAGTATTTTCACCCCAGAACATTCAGGTAATGATCTTAATATATTATTTGAGTTTATTACGTATGTTTGAATATATTTTTACGGTAAAAATAGGGATATTAGACATCGCCTTAATGGCGTAAATTAATAGTTTAAAGGGACAAATGGACCCCGATATTGAAATTGGTTATGTATTCGTACTCAGTGAGTTATGGGCAACATATAAATGTAATTTATTTGGGGTTTGGTTATGTGACCTTAAACCCTGTACATAGGCCTGGCCTGCGTATTGCGTATGCGAATAGGGTATCAGGTTCTTAACCAGATTGCCCTAAGATGTGAGGAATGAAGCCTTTAGCCTAATTTGATATATTTTTCTGCTTATTGAATACAGTGGGATCTTTTGGCAATAAATCCAAAAGGATAAAGCGGTTATTGGGTAGCAATGTTAACTTTGGAACGAGGTAAGTGTTTATATCCATTTCTTTGGAGGCACCTGGCCTCGTGGATTTTCTACCACGTGTTCCTTACGTGTGTAGCTGCCGATAGGCGTACTCATTACGCCTTAGCTTTGGATTTATATTCTATATTATATATTATGTCCTGTTATTGGTATTGCATTGAGAATCTGAGTATTGTACTTTGGTCGTGAGTTGGTATATACTTTCCAGCTGTCGACGAGAGTCCCGCGCTAGTGCTGGGTTATTATTGCACCATGTTGCATTCGTATGCACATTGCATCATATTGAGGGTAGGAGGATTCCGCCCTCGGAGCAAGAGGATTCCGCTCCATTGCATCATATTGAGGGTAGGAGGATTCCGCCCTCGGAGCAGGAGGATTCCGCTCCATTACATCATATTGAGGGTAGGAGGATTCCGCCCTCGGAGCAGGAGGATTCTGCTCCATTGCATCATATTGAGGGTAGGAGGATTCTGCCCCCGGAGCAGGAGGATTTCCGCTCCATCTATTTGGCACATGTGACACCATTGCATCATACTGCATTTGTCCCATTTCATTGCACCGCGTGCTGACTATTGTGTGACTATCGTGTTGTGTTTTATATATGCGGTATGTATACCGTATCTCAGTTTGCCTATATATTTCTGGCTCGTATCCCGGGTTGCACGTCGCGACAATATAAATACATGGATCGGATCGGGTTGCACGCCGCAACAGTATAAATATACGGATCGGGTTGCACGCCGCAACAGTATAAATATACGAATCAGGTTGCACGCCGCAACAGTATGAATATATGGATCGGGTTGCACGCCGCAACAGGATGTATTTCTGATTGTCGACATGTTCAAGATATCTATATGTTCTGTCTACCTTATGTCCCTGGCTATTTATGATTGCATACGTGTTTTCAGTTATTATTTGGCTTTGCCTGTTTATAGTTCAAATAAGATGGATTTAGTTTATCTGTTTTTCTTCTCCCTGGCTAGCTATCCTATTCCTTGAGGTGGCTAGTCTACCCCACTTATTGAGTCCTTTTGACTCACCCTTGTTTGTTGTTTGTTTCTTGTCTATCTATTTCGTTTCGGCAGGTTCGCTCCAGGATTGAGTTTGCCACGTTGTGAAGGAGCGAAGACGACTTCAGCTGTCAGGGTGAGCCAGCTTTTATTCCGGATGGCCACCAGTTCATTGTTTATTATTTCAGTTGCATTTTGCTCTCTTCAAGAGGTATCTATTTTCTTTTGTACTCTTAGATGTCTGGTCTGGATAGCCCTAAACCTAGTATGTTGGGTAGTCAGCTGTAATTTCTTTTGTACAGCTTAGAGGTATCAGTATGTCTGTGTTTTGGTTTTAAGCCTTGTCCTTATTTACGAATTGTTATATTTATTTTTCTAATTTAATTTATAAGGGTTCGCCCGACGGGTCTATGGAAGAATGTCGGGTGCCCGCACGGCCTAACCGGATTCCGGGTCGTGTCATCTCTATGATCAGTTGTACTAGTAGATGGATATACTAAGGTAGACTGACCTCGTGGAAGTACTAGTAGTGCTAGTTGCACAAATGTTTCCAAGAGTAGGTAGATTATTACAAGTCATAGTAGAGATGTTTTTAACAAAAATTACACCATCACGGTCTTCTACTATAATTATAGGAAGTAGAGTTCTTTTACTACTTAAACCAAATTCTTCACCTATTTAGCGCATTCAAAAGTATTTAAAGGCTCCGATATTTCCATTAGTCATTGAAAAACGAAACACATCCAACTCCAAGTGCTCCTAGTGGACTAATTTGGCTAGCAAGTAGTGAAGTCCTAGTGAACTAATTTTGGCTAGTAAGAAGTAAAGTACTAGTGCTGAAAAAAAAATTAAGTACTAGTGAGTAACTTAAGAAGATATCTGTATTTCCATTCAATAGATGTTTGTCTTCTCATAAAGGGCATTCTTGCTCTTTAAACTACCATGAAAATGGATAACAATGAAAGAGCAAAAAGAACAAATGCTATTCAATGTGAGCTGTAACTCACCACATGGGGGAAAAAGTAAATAAATTTCAAAAAAATTGAACTTTTCTCTCCAAATTTACCTTGTGCAAGTACAAATCGGACATTCCTGTGAGTTCTTCAACAAGAACTCAAACTAAATGCTACACTCTGATCTGATGACATTTTCAAGTCTTGAGAAAAAATGTGCACTGCTCTTGTGAACGGGCGCTGTGCTTGTTAATTTCCACATGCCAGGATAAGCTAACATCAAATCCCTCTATTAGCACATACATTGCTAGGAAATGGACAAACGAAAACACTAAAGTATAATATAGTATCATGGTTATATTACGGTCCTGAGCAAAATTTACCAAGATCAAATTCAATTTCATTAATTAATGCACTCCAATTAGAAATAGATTAAACCACTTTTTGGCTTCAATTCTTACCAGCCCTAATCATTTGGGAAATAACTTCATAAACCATGACAAGACCAGGTAAAAGATTGATTATGCAGCTAAACAACCAGAACTAAACAATCATATAAAATTATTCTACACAGCCTCAACAAAATATATAACTTAAAATAAACACAGGCATTTTACTAAGCATAGCGATTCTTAAACAGATATCAACACCCAAATTTAGACCGAGTGCACACCAATTACTTCACAAACACGTACGCCGATTTCACACATAGCACGTAGATATCAAAACGTTACTAGATCCAAAACAAACACAACCATCAACACGCAAAATCAATTCATATAGCAGAAAATAGCAAACAGAAAAGTGAGAGCTTGATGCAGGCCAAATTGAGTCAAGACACCAACTATCAAGAGCCATGCTTGAAGGACGCAAAGGACGGGAGGTCAAGAGCTTCAGAAAAGAGTTGAAGACGTGTAGCTACTGCTACAGGGAAGGCGGACCTCCCAGGTTTGGATGCCCCGCCTCCACTGAATCACCCTTGATGGGATTTTTAGTGAATTTTATGAACTAATTCCTATTTTGACCCTACGTGGTCTTTATTGTTTTAACCCAACTTGTGGGCTTTTTAGACCTTTCACAACATGTAAAGGGAGATTATAAAAGCCTCCCTTAGGTATTTATTTCATTTAGTTAGAATTTGACATTGAAGAATAGAACATAGAAGTAGCTTGGCCTCTCGTGTTTGAAGCTTGAAGCTTCATTTATCTCTTGACTTGAAATCATGTGGATTTCATCCTAGTATGAAATTCTTGTAGGGTTCGAGTTTCACTTCCCCCTTTGGATAATCAATTCATGATATTAATCATTTTATCCATTCTTTCTTCTATTTCTGTTCTTCCTAGTCTCGACTTTCTTGTTATCATATTTTACTTGCTTCCGCGTTTATTTTATTTGCTTCTACTAGTTTACCCTACATCAGTTTGGTATCAGAGCACGGATAGATTTTGTTTCTATAAACCCTCGATCGTGCTATCTTATCTTGGTGTTTGTCGTTTTAGAGTTCTTGTTGTTTTTGATAAAGAAAATGAAACAAAAATTGAAAAAGATGAAAACTACAAAAAAATTCATAGGTTGGTTTGGATTTGATTTCCCAAGTATTAAAAGTTATTGGGGATCGTTTTATATCATTTACTCGTTGATTTGGTACCCTTGTTGCGTGATTGGGAGTTGTGAATCAAACTTTTTGAAAACCCTTGAAATTTGTTCAAACTTGAATCGAAGGTTTTGTGTTGTTTGTTTGGGGTTGAAAACCATTGGGGATTATTTTGAGTAGTTGAATACATCTTTTGGTACCATTGGGTTTGAAAAACAAGTGAAATCGATTGAAAAATTTGGTGAAAAACGGATCAAAATCCGTTGTTGAGAAGCTGCTGGTGCAGCTCTGGGAGGGGCGCCTATGTTTCAGGCCGGACCTCCTCCACTGGACAGGCTTACTGGTCAATTTGGACTAGTCTGGTGGGAGCGCCCAGGATTGAGGGAGGAGCGCCTCCACTGTTTCAGCTTTGGGGTAGTTTTGTTTCCTAGGCTTTCGCTTGTTCTTTGCCTCCGGGCTTTTTGGTTAGTGTTTCTTGGGTAATTGTCCTACTCCATTTACCCTAACTCTTAAGCGTATTTGGCTAAGTCTGTGGGAATTGAAAACTTGATTCCAAGAAGACTCGTAGAAAATTATTTGGCTTCAAGTGCTTACTTAAATAGCCGTCCATCCATAGAGTCCCATTAACTCCATTCCGAACCAATACTTAGACATACTAGTTATGATCACCGTAGTTTCTAAAGAGATTAAGGCCTTGCCCTTGAGTGTTCATTATATTAAGTGATACACGTGAGGGAGTAAATTTGTGAGGTTCTTTCTCTTATTGTTGCAACTATGTCGGATGATTGTGGAGGTTATGACTCGTATGGGGATGATGCGAATTGCTATGATGATAGTGGAGATATGGTTCCTATGATGATGAAGATGGGCTTTGCTATGATGATTCGGGAAACCATGGCTCCTATGGAGATGAAGCGGGTCACTATGATGATCATGAGGCTAATGAAGACTATGAGGCTTATGGTGATGAATGTGAAGACTCTTATGCTTCTAGCCAAGAAGTCGAAGATAGTGACGCTTCAAGGTATAATATTCCTACTTACTCTTCTTGTGATGAATTTGAAAATGTTGATAGTGGCATAGAGAGAATTGATGATGAGGTTGATTATAAAAATGTATCGTTTGCATCTTCTCTTGGTAT
Source organism: Petunia x hybrida (assembly GCA_037355625.1). NCBI lineage: Eukaryota > Viridiplantae > Streptophyta > Magnoliopsida > Solanales > Solanaceae > Petunia > Petunia x hybrida. The sequence continues at coordinate 844,143 of JBBBVM010000845.1, forward strand.
TTCTACAAATACACAAGGGAGTAGTAGAGGTCCTTCCATTAGTTTAGGAGGAGGTGGTGGTTGTTCAATGGGTAAGAGGAAGCTTGCCTATCCTACTTGTGCTAAACAACTTAATGCTTCTAATTCCCATGTGAAGGGTGAGTTGAGAAATGGTGTTGAGAAGTGCTACAAAAGACTTGTATTATTCTATCAATGTCGTGAGGGGTATAGGTAGTTGTAGTAGGAGTGGTGCTATTGGCTATGGAACCAAGGCTAGGGGAGAGAGTTTCTACCATACTCCTACCCCTAGGAGAAATTCTTATGGATTCCATGGTGAGACTCCTTCCTCGACTTTCAACAACATCTCAAATGTTGGAAGAGTGACGGGAAGTGGAAGCTATACTAGTGGTGTTGCCACTAGAAGAGGGATAAGAAAGACCCAAGTTGATAGTGATGCTACTATTGAGCATTCAAGTTCTTACTTGGAAGCAGCACTGGACAAGCCAAAAGGCATGGCAAGCCACTCATAAAGACCAAAGTTAGTCTTAAAGGCCGTCTTCCACTCATCACCCGGTTTCATCCGAATTTGGTGGTATCCACTCCTCAAATCATTTTAGAGAACACACAAGATCCACATAACTCATCAAGGACATCATCTAACCCAGGGATAGGATGACGATACTTTACCGTGATCTTTTTGATGGCTCTACAATCCACACACATGCGCCAAGTCCCATCTTTCTTTGGCACTAGGATGACTGGGACCGCACATGGGCTCAAGCTTTCTTGCACAAGTCCTCTCCCAAGCAACTTCTCCACTTGTTTTTGGAGTTCTTTGGTAGCCTCCGGGTTTCTTCTATAAGCGGCCTTGTTGGGCAATCGGAAGCCCGAAATAAGGTCAATTTGATGCTCAATGCCTCTTTGTGGTTGCAATCCACTAGGCAACTCCTCGGGGAAGATGTCCTCATAACCTCGCAAAAGAGAAGATATAGAACTAGGCAAAGAAGGGGTTAGTTCATTAGTAATCAAAACATGGTCCTTGTGTAGGAGGAGTGCTCCTTCCTCCACATCTTTCAAGCACTCCTTCCTAGACAAGAACAAGTTCACTCCCTCTTTTGTTTCCTCACTCTTTTGTGTGACAACTCCTACTCTCCTATCTTCCACAATTACCTCTTTCTTTTCTTTCTCTCTTTTCAACTTCAACTCCCTCATCTTCCTATAACCCTTACTTACTTGCGCCAGGGTCAATGGGTTGAGAACAAACTTCCGACCCTCCACCTCCAAGACATACTTGTTAGTCTTTCCATCATGCCTTGCTAAGCGGTCATATTGCAAAGGCCTACCAATTAAAATATGACAAGCTTGCATGGGAATCACATCAAATAGAAGCTCATCATGGTAGTCCCCAATCTTGAATTTAATCAAAGCTTGCTTGGTCACATTTAGCTCACCACACTCATTCGACCATTGTAGCTTGTAAGATTGTGGACGCTTTCTAGTGGGTAATTTGAGTTGCTCAATCAAAGTGGTGCTCACAACATTGACACAACTACCACTATCAATAATTAGAGATCAAGTAGTCCCTTGAACCTTATAATATGCATGGAACAAATTCTGCCTTTGACTCGACTCCTTCTTCACTTGCACCCCCATTATTCTTCTCACCACAAGAGTAGCATATACATCATCTAATTGCTCACCTACCAACGACCCCTCATCAAAATCATCATCACATGGTATACCCCTATCTATCTCCTCATCATCACTACCATCCATTTCATAGCCCCCATCACCCAAAGCAATAATAGTTCTCCTATTTGGACAATATCTCATCATGTGGCCTCGGCCATTACACTTATAGCATTGAATGTTAGACAAGCTTTAAAGTTTAGCTTTGTTACCTCCCACCTTGGGCTCCTCTTTGGGCTTGGCTTTGTCAAAGTTGCCTTTGAACTCTCGCTTGGGCTCCTTTGCTTTGTCCCATGGGGTATAGGCTTTCACATTATCTTTCCCTTTGTACCAAGTGGAAGGGATGTTTTTGGTCTTGTAGGACTTGTCCAATTTGATCCCTTTCTCTACCTTGAGAGCCGCTTGGAATGTATCATACAAACTTTCATATCGGTGCAAGTCCATGGGAGAAGAGATCTTCCTATTCAAACCTCCACAAAACTTTGGTATGAGGGACCGATCACCATCTTGAACGTTGGCCCTTGTCCTAGTCTTCTCAAATTCATCAAAATACTCCGTCACGCCCTTGGTTCCTTGCCTCAAATTGTAAAACTTTTTGATCAATTCATCCTCATAGTTTGGAGGTACGAACTGAGCCTCCATCATGGTTTTCAAGGTCGCCCATCCCCCATTGGCAATGAGCCCTTGTGTTTCCCTTTGCCTTCGTTTGGACTCCCACCAAGTAGAAGCATAATTCTCAAATTGGGTGATGGCATACTTCACCTTTGTAGCCTCTTGGACGTTGTTGGTTTGAAAGATTCTCTCCATCTTGACCACCCACTCCAAATACTCCTCCGGGTCACTCTCTCCTTGGAAGGTAGGTAGGTTGATCTTGATAGTGTTCAACCCCCTATCATCATCATGATGTCTCCGATGACCACCATAACCCCCGTAGTCATAGTAGTCCCCATCACGCTCCACTCTCCCTTGGTAACCTCCCCCAAATCGACCACCTCAACCCCAAGCTCCCCCTTGTCGTGCATCCCCCGGATAGTGAAATGGGTCATTATCATAGTTCTCATGCTCATGAAAAGTCTCATCTTCATGTGGTCTTGCAATTTCATCCCTTGGTTGTTCATTTCTTGGGAGATCATGAATGGGATCCCTTGCTTGTGGAGTGACATTTGGAGAATAGGTATCTTGGACCACCATGTGAGAGTAGCGGTCATTAGCCCGAGAGATTTGGCTAGGTCCATCACCCCACACCCCCCACGGTTGGAGGTGTGTCAACCACTTGCTTACCCATTTCCCGAAGCTTATCTTTCCGAGATAGCTCATCAACCGTCTCCTTCATTCCCTCGAACTTATCTTGTATTGAGTTAATACTTGCCAACAAGGCTTGCATCATGGTTTTAAATTCTATGTGCACCTCAACTTCCTTTTGAGCCATCGTACCTACAAACAATTAAACAAACAAGGTTAGTAGAAAGAGTCCTCACCGAGTCGCTCCCTAAGTGTTTACACTCAAATTGATGCCACTCAATTCACTCGTGTTGGCTTTTACTCGCTCTATGACTCTCACCACACTTGCCTTTTTCCACTCTTGGCTATTGCAAGTTTGTTCTTCGCACACTAAATCCGACTTGATAATCAAACTCAAACTAATTCGGGATGGAAAGGAATTGTTGTGACAAGAAACAGACAATTGAAACTAACGGACGGAATTTAGGAAAATTTAAAGAAAGGGAAGAAGAAAGTCACGAATCGAATTGGCACAAATCGGATTCGGAATTGGATGAAATTTTGTTTGTGATCTAGAAAGTCACTGTACTTGATGCTGAAATTGGGTTCCAGTTAATTGGAAACTGTTACGGGGCTGTTGCGAGCATTCTGTCTAAGAAACTATTTTTCTGAAATTTGTTGTTCAGTGCGATCGCGTGGGTAACGTCGCGACCGCGAAGGCTATCCTGGTAGTTCTAGCGCGATTGCGTAGGACTGTCGCGATCGCGTAGGCTTTTTAATTCTTGGCCTGCGCGATAGCGCTGGATGGGGCGCGATCGCGTAAGATTTTGGGCTTGAAGCAGAACCCGATTTTCAAACCCTCTTTTCCACTTGAATCTTCACAAACCACCGTAGTTTTGCTCCAAATTTGAGATTTGTACTCCTTATTGGTCCGTGAACAAACCCCAGTAGTTGAATCTTCAATATCAACAACCAAGTTCAAAAATCCCAATTTCTTGATGAAGAACCTTAATTTTTCAATCTTCAATTCAGCACCCAAATTATTGTTGTTTGTTCAATTACTTTTTGGAATAGCTTCTAGACACCAATATCTTCGGTTGGTAACAAAAATTTCACCCAAAAGAAACCTAAACCTAAGACTCATTTATTTTGGATTTTTGGATTTTTTTTTTTTGTGATTTGAGGAACAAATTTGGGTTAGTGATTGTAAAAACAAACACTAATCCAACTCTGATACCAAATGATATGAAAATTAAAGACACAAAACAAAAATAACAAGATTGAAAGCAAAGACCCAATTGATTTAGAAAAGGATTAAGGAAGTAGATTAGGGAAGGATAGCCTAACTACCCCCTTAATTGTCTAAACAAGAGAACCTATACTAATTGATCCTTAATTAGTCAAGCCTAATTGCAAATCAAGGAAATTAGAGTGCTTAAGCAAACAAGCTTAGCTAAAATCCTCACTAGGTTTAATGTCATAAAAAATCTAAGTAAACTAATGACAATAATATATTATAGTATGGCACAAGTTGCCTTAATTGCCCCTTAACAATGGGCCTTAAAAGTCATTAGCTGAAAATGGGCTTCTAGTTCTCGTCTCTGCGCGTTCGTGCAAGAACGGGCGCTATCGCGCTGAGCAATAAATCATAGCCTCGCGATCATGGCTATGGTCTCGCAATCGCGCAGGCGAAGGTCTTCAACCAGCCTCTTGCGCGATCACGTCTGTGGACGCGCGATCGCGCTGTTCTGCCTTCTTTTCTTCCGCGATCGCGTCTGGCGGCTCGCGATCGCGTTGGTCTTCTTTTTGGCCTTTCGCGATCGCGTCTGTGCACTCGCGATCGCGATGAACAACTTCAGTTTCTGAGGCAAAATGTAGGCAGAACTGCCTTGAAGCTTCCAGCACTTGCCCCGAAGCTTCCAGCACTTGCCCCAGCAGCTCAAACTTTGCAAACATGGACTGCAACTGGTGCAACTTCCGTGCTTGTCTCCTTGTAAATAGTTTGACTGGGCATCGGGTTGCATCACGTTGCGTTGTGCGACGCAACAGTGGCGATATTCAGAGAACATGAAATTTTAAAATCCTGCAGAAATTTGGGCAGTGCGGTGCTGTAGGCTTAAAATCCTGACTTGAGTGGGTCTATGGGGACGGTATAAAAGCCCTAAAACACGTTCCAAAACAGAACATTTGACCTATTCCACATCCAAAAGAGGCTAGGAAGAGAGGAGATCAAGATTCAAGGCTCTACTTCATCCATCTTTCTGTCTTATTGTGATTTTTACATGCTTATAGTTATTTCTTGTCTTAGAATATGACTATGAGTGGCTAAATTACCCATTCTAGGGTTGATTGACCCACTCTACATACTAGTGTGATGATAATTATTGTGTTATTATTGAACTTTGTTAATTCTTCCTATCTATGTTGTTTACGAATTGTTTGCTATTAATTGGTAGGATCCCCAATTAATTGTGCCATTTATTCTTGTGATTACTAGGAATAGATTCATGAGTTAGGGTTAAACACATAGCATTATTTCAACCTAAAATAAAGGCATTGCTTAGGTTGTCAAAACAGTGAATTAGGAATATTGATCCTTACTATGAACCATAAGTGTAGTTCTCCCTGTCTTCATTAGTTAATTGGAATGGATAATTAATGAAAGTTATGATTACTTAACGGAAGTGGGTAGTTGTAAACTTGGAGCACTTGTTCAATAAGAAGAGTTAGAAGAAATTGATATCACAATACTTTAGCACTAGTTAGGAGTTGGGGAAATCAATCCTAGATTTCACATCTCTTGAATCAAGTCTATCTTTCTACACTTGTTATTTACTTTCTTGTTTTGTAGTTTTAGTATAAAATCAAACCATTGATATAAACTTGAAGTTGGTTGAGTAGATAATTTAGCTAGATTAACTGATAGGAGTCATGTTCTCTATGGGATTCGACCTCGAAACTTTAAGTACTGAGCTATATTTGCCGCGACCGCTTAATCCCTTTTGTAGGGCGTAGTTGGGCGTGATCATGTAGCAAGGGGCTGGGATCTGAACTTCGTCACCTTAGCTTTTCTATATAAATTTTCTCTCTTTTAGTTCTCTTGTTACAACCATTTTAGTTTTTTTTTTATTGATGTGTAAGTCTGATTTCTTTTGTCATTAGTTTTGAATATTTATTTCTTAAGCACATTAATCTTAGCTACATATGTTGGAACTTGGAAATTTGAAGAACACACGACAGCTACTTTCAAACCCAGTAAAACTCCTTATCATATCAAGTGTACATAATATATGTCTTTCTTGAGCCCTTGTATGATTTGTTTTCTTGTTTCCTTCGTCTTTGCTCATTGACTCGAAAAAATTCATATTTCATTTCAGGTCATACTATTGATGAGCAAAAACTTTGACATGTGGCCGATTTCATTATGCCTCAGGAATTGAAGATTCTTGTATGTCGCTTGTTATAGTTTATAGTCGATAATATTTGATTAGACATATGATGATACTAGTTATTAGATTTAAATAATTTATTTTTTTGATTATGTTTGGATTGTAGACATTTTTAAAATATTAATTTATAAGAATTCTATTTGCTATAAGCTAATTTAATATTTGTCATACGACATGCTTGTACATTTGAATTTTAAATAAAATAATTTATAATTTTGTAACAGATTAACTATTGATTTTTTTTGTAGCTAAAACAAACTTAGATTGTTGCGACGGATTTGTGATAAATTCTGTAGTGGACTAATAATAACGACAAAATGAATGGTCAATTTAGCGACAATTTTGATGAAAATAGCGACAAAAAATTGGTCGCTATTTTGGCTACATATATGATCTATCGCTAGTCCGTTGCAAATTTAGCGACGGATTAAGTTTTTATGTCGTTAAGGGGTTAGCAACAAGCATATCTGAGACGGACGCCAATACGTCGCTAATATGTCGCTAAATAGGTTTAGCAACGGAATTATATTATTTAGCGATGGAATTCATCCGTCGTTAAACTCAATATATTGAGTTTTTGCTCCAAAATTTATCGTATATTTGATGGATTGTATGGCGAATCTATATTTCCTAAAAGTCTTAGTAATGGCCAATTAAAATTACCTAACTCATATTTTATGTCATTTGTGATGAACCTACTTTTTGTGTGGTTCTTCTTCTCTATAGTTTTACAACTAGAAAAAATTGAGTACAAACATTAGATCAAACATTTACCGCAAAATATTGCTAACAAGCAAGCAAAGTATCCTTTAAAAGATGCAAAGTATCGCTGAATTGCCTCTACAAGGTGCTCCACTAAAACTATACAAGTAGCAGCCAAGTCAAACCAAAAGGTACGAATCAAAAGGTTATCATATATCTGTATAAGTGCATTGAAGAAATTCGTTGTGGATAAGTTAAAGCCTTTTTGATCTGTTTGAAAAAAAGCTAAAATATTTGATTATATGTTTCTCTCTATATATTTTCTATGCATGGTATCGATTTATAGATTTCATACTATTCAGGATAGGATTGTGCAAAAGAATCAACTAATCTTCTTTTGCAACCTAACTTTAAATAAAATGTCGCCATAACACAATTACGATTGATTAGGGAAAAATAGGTACATAAAATTTCCAATGTAAAAATGTAGAAGGATAAGACTTACTATTTGATTTTGAAATGAGAAATTATTATTCCTATTACCTTTTAGTACCCTACAAATAGAATAATTTTAGTACATATATGTCCTTGATTTTATTTCTCACCTTCATTAATTGATAATGTCTATAGTTAATATGCAGATTCAGAAATAAGAAGTTGCAGCCAAATTGCAACTCAAGGCACGACAAGTGGAAGTTTGCTTTCTGAATAGAAGAGTGAGTTAAGGTAAATCTCATGTAATATGCATAATGTGATAGTTTTAACACTATCAACATGATTTAACCCGTTAATACAGCTTATTCTTCGGAGATTTATGTTATTAATTAGGAATCAAAGACATTTTAGTTTGATGATATAAGAAATTGTTATTGTCATCAAACTTGTAGATTAAACTCAAAATGTCATTTACAGCTACATGTTGATATTTTTATTTATAACATTCTGGTTTGTTCTTCCTTCATATTTTGTCTTTGTAATGAAAGAATAAACTGAAGCAAACAAGAACTACCTTGTGAGTTCTTGAAAATATGTCAGCAAGTATCTGAATGATGAAAATAGTAGATTAATGAAAGAGTTGCAAGAGCTAAGATCGAGATTGATTAATGGAACACCTTTTCATCTTCCACTTCCTAAGGGTAGAATAGTTGTATTGTGCCATGCAGCTTACCAGAAAGTTTCAAGAGGTGGCTACAATTATTGATGGAAATAAAGCAAAATGGTGTAATTTGCCAAGAAGAAATTCAGACACTATTTTTTGTCAAAGAAAACAACATATAGTGCCTTATTTACAACAAAGTCTATTATTTAAAAAATTAAGAAAAGTGTATCATTCTTGAGCTTTTGACTTGGTCTACTTTCCTATTCTATTTGCATTGATTGGTCACAGGTAATATAGCTGGAGAAAAAGTATTTATCTAAGAATGAGATTGACTCCATTTGATTCAAATTCAAATTTAAAGATACATGTTTTTCGACTGAAATTAAAAGTTAGTGATTTTTTATTTGTAAGATAATAATTTGAATGTTTTTAAATTGAGAACTAAAAAAAACAAAATTCTTGAATGGAAAACTAAAATAATAAAATTTGAATTGAAGGTTATTTATGTGTGTATAAACGGAAAAAACTTAGGCAACAAAAATCAATTCTTTTTGAAAAAAATATTTGGGCTCATTTGCAAAAATATGACACTGGAAGCAATGATTTGTCTTTTTGTCCGCGCTAATAGATGGTTTGCAAAAATATCCCCGTTAAGATTTAATGAAAAAATTCGGAGCCAAGACTTGCCGTTATATTTTTTCGCTTTTCAACACTTATCCCTTCAAGTATTGGCAATAGGCAATACTTGCCGCACTTGGCCGTAAGTTTTGGCAAAAAGGCAAGACTTGCCATTGACCCTTGCCCGATTTGCCAACACATAAATGACAAGTATTGGCAATAGGTAACACTTGCCGCACTTCGTCGTAAGTCTTGGCAATTACCAAGACTTGCCCCTTCCAGTTTTCCCTGCATTCTCGCCATAGAACTTGAAGTATTGACAAAACAACACTTGCCCTTAAAGTATAGCCAATTGCCAAGACTTACAAAATTTTTACCTTGAAGTCTTGGCTCCGGACTAAATAAGGGCATTTTGCTAAAATATTCCTTAGCGCGGGCAATTTTGTAAAACCATTCCTTATGGAGGGCATGCGGTGAAATTTTTTGAAATATTTGTGTTAAAATGAAATATTAATTTTTCAATTGAAAAAGTAACCCCATGACCCGACCCGAAATCCGGCTAGGCCGTGCGGGCACCCGACATCCTCCCCTAGACCCGTCGGGCGAACCCTTAACAACTGAATTAGGAAAATGAATATAAATCCAATTTATAAATAAGAATAAGACTTAGAAAAAGCACAGACATACTGATATCTCTAAGTTGTACAAAAGAAATTACAGCTAACTACCCAACATACTAGGTTTAGAGCTATCCAAACTAGACATCTAAGAGTAGGAAAGAAGACAGATACCTCCTGAAGGGAGCAAAATACGACTGAAATAATAAACATAAATATGGTGGCCATCCGGAATAAAAGCTGGCTCACCCTGACAGCTGAAGTTGTCTTCGCTCCTTCACAACGTGGCGAACTCAATCCTGGAGCGAACCTGCCGAAACGAAATAGATAGATGAGAAACAAACAACAAACAAGGGTGAGTCAAAAGGACTCAATAAGTGGGGCAGACTAGCCACCTCAAAGAATAGGATAGCTAGCCAGGGAGAAGAAACAGATAAACCAAATTCTTCTTATTTAAATTATAAAAAGGCAGAGCCAAATAATAACCGGAAATACGTATGAAACCATAAACTCAACCAGGAATACGAGAAAGAAACATATCAACAAATAAACAATGCACGTATAAGTAGAACACCACAAGTCTACACAATGGTATGGAATGAAATGAGATGAAATAAAATATGATGCAAAGGGTCACATGTGCCAAATGAATGGAGCGGAATCCTCCTGCTCCTAGGGCGGAATCATCCTGCCCTCAGTATGATGCAATGGAGCGGAATCCTCCTGCTCCTAGGGCGGAATCCTCCTACCCTCAATATGATGCGATGGAGCGGAATCCTCCTGCTCCTAAGGCGGAATCCTCCTACCCTCAATATAATGCGATGGAGCGGAATCCTCCTGCTCCTAGGGCGGAATCCTCCTACCCTCTATATGATGTAATGGAGCGGAATCCTCCTGCTCCGAGGGCGGAATCCTCCTACCCTCGATATGATGCAATGGAGCGGAATCCTCCTGCTCCTAGGGCAGAATCCTCCTACCCTCAATATAATGCAATGGAGCGGAATCCTCCTGCTCCTAGGGCGGAATACTCCTACCCTCGATTTGATGCAATGGAGCGGAATCCTCCTGCTCCTAGTAAATGATATGCAATGTAATGCATATGAATGCAATATGATGTAATAATAAACATTCACTGGCGCGGGACTCTCATCGACAGTCGGAAAGTAGATGCCAACTCACAGCCAGAGTACAATGCTCAGATCCTCAATGCAATGCCAACAACTGGGATAACACATAATATACAATATAAATCCAAAGCTAAGGCGTAATGAGTACGCCTATCGGCAGCTACACATGTAAGGAACACGTGGTAGAAAATCCATGAGGCCAGGTGCCTCCAAAGAAATGGATATAAACACTTACCTCGTTCCAAAATTAACACTGCTACCCAACAGCCACTTTATTCTTTTGGATTCATTGCCAAATGATCCCACTGTGTTCAATAAGCAGAAAAATATATCACGTAAGGCTAAAGTCTTCATTTCTCACATCTTAGAACAATCCAGGTAGGAACCTGATACCCTATTTGCATACGCAATACGTAGGCCAGGCCTATGTACAAGGTTTAAGGTCACATAACCAAACCCTAAATAAATTACATTTATATGTTGCCCATAACTCACTGAGTACGAATATATAATTAATTCCATTATCGGGATCCAATTGACTTTTTAAACTTTTAATTGAACTTATTAAAACGATGTCTAATATTCAAAATTTTACCATTAAAATATATTCAAACACACGTAATAAAATCAAATAATATATTAAGATCATTACCTGAATGTTTCAGGGTAAAATTTCTATTTTTCTCCAGCTCTTTTCTCATTTTTTGGTATTTTTTCGTTGCTGCCTTCTCTCTTTTTCGTTTCTGCTTCCTTTCTCTTTGCTCGCTGTTGCTAAGGGATAATCCCTAATCCCCGAACGCCTTTCTAATTGTCCTTACTTTCTTTTCCTTTTTCTATTTTCTCTTTTCTTTTCATTTTATTTTCTTTTTATTTTATATTTTTTTTTCTTAATCGAAAATTAAAAAGGTACCCTATGATACTCGAAATAATTCAAACTTTTACATACAAGTTATACAAAATTTATGTTACATACTCGCTAAGGCAGATCTCCAATCGAACTCCCGAAACTCAATATGCAAATTAAATGGAAAAAAGTCAAATTATATAACTTTCGGCATTTTAGCGGAAACTAGCCGAACAACCTCGAAATTTACTTTCGAAAGTTCACGTATGTTACAAATAATCATACGAACCTAACGGCGCTTTCGAATTTTGAATCGGAGCTCATTCGCCAAAATTGAGCTCGAAAACCTCTTTTTAATATTTATCGACAATAAAAACTGAAACCTTCTTCCGATGACTACCAAACGAGATCTGATTTAGCTCAAATTTTACAGATAAGTCCCAATGGACCTTACGAAGATTTTAAAATTATCGACACGCTAATCGGAGTCCTAACTTTCGAAACGACTGACCGAGGTCGTTTCATTCTCCTCCACTTAGACTCTCGTTCGTCCTTGAACGAGCCCAAGTTTAAAGAAAAAGTTACACAGATATCAAAAGAACTTGAACGACCTTCATAACATATTTTACGGACATTATCTCATGATTACATGATCAGAATTATAACATGAGCACCGAACTCTTTGAATAAAACATATCTTGATAATATGATAACACCATTTGCCAGCTTATTTTGACTAAACTGACCCTTCCTCGATCACGAGAGGAGAGTTTTCATTTTTCCAAACAACGATATACGAAACTCTGGATGGATTAACATGATTCAGCCGATAATCACCTCTTCGATATACCTTTTGATATAGAATAGGTCGATGGAACTAAGAATTAGCTCACGCTTGATGCAATAGGGGAGCTTTCAGAATACCTTATCACTACACACTATAGAAGATTTGATGCAAGCTATATTATTTTTTACGAACGCACTATGCAACATCTCCGTTGATGTTAGTGTTGTTCCGCAAGCTCCTTTTGGGAATGTAGTTACTCATATTCTAATGTATGTCAAAGGTTCATCTGAACAGGGTCTATCATATAAGGGTAAGGATCATGCAAATACTACTGAATAGTATGATGCAGACCAGGAATGATCTTCAGACTGAACATCTACTTCAGGGTATTGTCTTTGAACTGGAAATATTATGACTTGAAAAAGTGAAAATAAAAGAGACATGTAGTTGGATCATGAGCTGAGGTAGAATACCAGCAACAAAGTTGATTACATGTGCACTTATAATACTAAAGTAACTTCTCAAAGAGTTGAGGTGTGAAGGAGATATGCCAATGATGGATGGACGATAAGCTGCACTAGACCTTTTACTTAAATTGTCATGAAGTAAAACAGCGTCAGTATGAGGATCCAGTTCTAGTTGATACAGACAGATAGCCAGAAAAAAAAACCGGAGTCACCATACAGGGTTACTACTGACGGTGTTCTCATGTATAAAGATAGACTTTGTGTTCCTGATGTTGCAGATTTGCGTGGACAGATTATGATAGAGACACATTATTCCAAATACACTGTTCATCCAGATTCGACTAAGATGTACCATGATCTTAAGCAGATTTATTGGTGGGATGGAATGAAGTGTGACATAGCAGAATTTGTGGCTCAGTGTACTAATTGCCAGCAAGTTAAAGTCGTGTCATCATTCTAGACTTTATACTTTCAGTAGATAAGTACGTATATATGATCAGGTTGCCAGCTTATCTCTATCACTAATAGATTATTAGTGGGTTTAGCAATGATCGACACTCATTGTAGGTTTCTGTCGTGGCCCTAGGTTGGGTCGTGACAATAGTGGTATCAACGCCTTAGAGATTTAGTATTACCATTCAGTATTTGGAGGAAGACTCCTCCGCTTAAAGCACAAACTTATGCAGCTATTTGAATAGGAATAACTATCCCCGCACAGTCTGGTAGACTAAAGAGGATATAGCTAAAAGCTAAACGTAGGCAGACCTAAACTACCAACTACTCTTTCGAGATTTCCAAACAGCTGCAACCCTCGAGTTCACAACTCCATACCTTTGCCATAAGCACCACCGCCTAATGGATCAAATCAGAGGTCAAATGATGCCTCTCATTACCCTTAGTAGCCTTGAAAAACAACAATGTGCTTACCCGGCTACCATGACACGCACTCTGTTTCAACATAGGGAACATCACAAGAGACTACTGACCGCCTAAGCTCACTAGTGTCGAACAAAGAAGAGATGGAAACGGACTGAGGATAGAAATAATTAGAGCTTTAGGAAGCTCATCTTCTTATTTATTTGGCTACCAGAGCTAGACTACTTACGAGTCAGGCTAATCGAAGAATCACAATTAAAGAAATAGATATTAAATGAGCTTTATGGAACAAAATCTATGACAATTTAACCTTCATATAAAAAGGAAACTCCGACAATTTACCAGAAAACCCTTTTATACTGAGACAAACTTGCAGAATAACATGACTCTACTAGCGTCTCGAACCAACAGGAGACACATAGATCGAGTATTACTTATTAACCACTTTACACCGGAAGAAACCATGACACTCCTGATGTTTGGCATTTTATGCCTATAATTCCTTAATATTTCCTCACGTTTGGATACTTTATTCGCACGTTTGCTAGTTAATGAATGTAATTTTGCACTAATTTTGTGTCGTATGATTGTAGGTTGTTATGAAGTGCAATTGGAGCTTTAAAGAGCATGATTGATCAAGAAAAGATTGGATTTTGATTGAGGATTGGATCGAGCACACGAAGGCATGACACGACGCGAGCTGCGGAGCAAGGCAAGGCAAAATAAGCCTGGCGCTTTGAGTGGCGCGGGGCGCCCCCAAAAGCGCCCGGATTTCGACGCCCACTGCCTTTGTGCGCGCGTTCGGGGGCGCGGAGCGCTAGCTACAGCGCCCCTGGAGCGTTTTTGGACTTCCTATTTCATCTAGGCTTAGGTGTAACTTATTACTAGGCCTTTGTAAACCCTATAAATACTCTTTTACTTCGTTTTTGATAGGAGTTCATACTTTGGAGCAATTTGAGAGCACCATACTTCATTGAACAAGGGTTTATTCCTAATCTTTCATCTATTACATCATTTACATCATTATTTCATCAATTCATTGCCTTGTGATTATGAATATGCGTGGCTAATTCTTACGTTCTAGGGTTAGAGTATTACATGAAAGTTGATTGTTTGAAGATTGATTCCCATTAATTGAATCCCATAACGGGTTGCTTATTCTTTCTTGATTTCACTTGCTTAATTATTAGAGCTCGATAATTATGCATTATCTATGGATTTTAGATTGAACTCGAAAGAGGAAATTTAATTACGTAATAAGAAAGAATAGAACTAGTTTATGAACCCGGGCATCGGGGAACCAATTTGTGAGTAGGATAGACATATACTTGCTCGCCTAGTTTAACTCATTACAGAATTCGTTAATGCGTGCACGTGATTCAATTACTGTTCTTTAGTTAATAATCCTCACTATTGAAAAAAGATCCCTGAATAGTTGTTAAAAAATTGTTTGTTAGGAGTCCTGTCTGAATAGTCCTCGTGGGAACGATACTCTACTTATCACTTTATTACTTGTCGACCACGTATACTTGCGTGTGCGTTGGGAGCAACAAGTTTTTGGCGCCGTTGCCGGGGACTAAATAATTGACTGTTTTCTTTATGAACGATTTATTATTCTCTATTCAGGTTTAATTTTTGTTTAGTTTAGTATTGTGTTACTTGTCTTATCATAGCATCTTTTAATGAAAATTGGTCGAGTGGTTGTAAGTCTAATTTTGATGATCTTTGTCTGCTTTGCGGAGGAACCCACTTGTGGGAGAACTGTCCAACTCTTTCAACCCTACGAGACTGGTTATGTGAATTTTCTACCACCTTTAATTGGAATTTTTGTAAATTATGTGGTGGTCAGTGGAATGATTGTCCTAAGTGTCATACTCCTTCCTCTATCAATGTGTGTGATGTTTTTAACGATGTTTGTGAGTTTGACAGGAATGAAGAAGTGCAGGTTGTGAGCCAAAATTTTCTAACGGAGCAAGCCAACCTTTTAGAAGCATATGGGGATTTTAGAAGTGAACTTACAAGTATGATGAGGCAATTTAGGGAAGAAAGAGTGGAGCTCACACAAGAAATTGATCAATTTGGTTTAGCTATTCATGATCTAGAGGCAAATTTGAGTGATATAATTGAGGTGTCTGAAGCCTAATTATCAGTTGTCGTAGATAGTAGATTTGAGATAGAAGAGCTTAGAAGCCAATTCGAGGAGCAAAAAGTGGAATTCCTACCATTCGACCCAATATTAGTTGATGATGCCAAGGTTGAGGAAATCACATTAGAGTCAAGTGAGAAAATAGAAAAACATCATATTTGAGGACTCTAGTGTTTGTGCAAGTGAGGGTGTCAAAAGTAATGCAATTTTAGAATTGAAGCGTATTGGACCTCATTCCAATCATTTTTCAACATTGTGTTTGGATGGTGACATGAAAATTGAGTCACCCGAGCCTATGAAGAAACCAAAGGAGGAGGAACAAGGTGCCTATATTTTAAAGTTTGTGATGTTGAGGAGACAAAACGACATCCCTCATTTAAAGGCCAAGAAGTGCAAAATGCGACAATGGCTATTTGGTCCTTTTGTATTTTTGCCACCACCCCAATACCATAGTTGTAAACTTGAGGCAAAGTTGGGGATTCTATTCATATGTTCAAGGTGGAGGAAAAAGTGATGAAGTTTTCTTCGTCGTGCCGCGACGTTAAATCAAGCGCTTCTTGGGAGGCAACCCAATTTGCTTGCTTTACTTTTATTTATTTTTATTTTTATTTTTATAGTTGTATATTACTTTGGGTGATTCTTTGGATTGCAGGTTCATGTAATGTCAAGTTTAAGTGTGGGGTGTCCTCACCCCTGCCTAATATTGATGACCAGTTGGGGGAAGTCTGAGTACCTCATACTATACGGAAGCTTGGAGGATGCTAGCACCAAGGACTAGAGCCTTCAGGAAAGTTTCCTTTACCTTTGCACTTTTTATTTTGAGCACTGAGGACATTGCTTAGTTTTAAGTGTGGGGTGGGGAACTCTCCCTTATTTTTGAGGTTAGGGATGCATGTACCGTTAGGATTTTTCCTTTGTCACTTGACTTTATTTTTATTTGTTTCTTGCTTTAATATATGAAAAAAAAATTAGAAAACCAATGAAAAATTCCAAAAAGATTTTTCCTTTAGTTTTTATTAGTGGTACATGTCATCCACCCCGTGGTTTTTCTTATGGCCTCGGTTCTTTTCCACGGGGAGACCTTTGAACCGGGTAGTTTTTTATTTTTAGGACTAGAATAGTTAGTATAAGTGACTCTAGACGAAAAAAATAGGTAGAATGCTAGGTGCTTTTGATTTGTTTGATACCGGTGGACTTGAACTTGTTGCATGTGCTATTTGTAGTGTCCTTGGGTTTTAAATTGTGATGCATGCCTAGAAAAAAATGGAACGACCCCCTTGAGATGCTTGAGTCCACTTGCTTGACTTTATTGTGAACCTTTGTGCATTAGTGCTTAATTTTCCACAAGTTGCACTCTAAATGCTTGATTGAGAGTTGTTGATGGAGCCTTTTTGTGTGGATCGTGTGCAATGTGTGTTGTGAGGCATATTCTTATTATACTCCATGTTTGCATATTGGTGTCTAGAACTTGCCCCGTGTGTGTGCAAAGCGAAATCCTAGGTTTGCTCTAGTCGGGAAATGATACAGGCCTTCTTTTGATTTGCCTACCCTTACATATACACCTTGGACTTGATTGTTGTGATTTCTTTGACCTTTTTGTTGGCACCCACACCCCGAGCCTACCCACTTATTCTAAATTGTTCTCTTTTGGCCCTGTACTCCTTAAGCACTTTAATTGATAATGTTGTTTTATTGTGGAGTTGTGGTTGAAATGTTGGGAGGTTTTTTAGTGGAACCAATGAGGGAAATATGTAATGAATTGTGTAGTAGTTGTTTATGAGCATTGGCAAGGTTGGAAAGTAATGAATAGAAAAAGAAAACAAATGAAAAAAAAAGAGCAAGGTTGAAAAGAGAAAAATATTGGAAAAAGAAATAAAGAGAGAAGAATATCCATCCTTGCTAGTGTGTGCTTAAAAGAAAAAATTGCTACGTGTTGAAAAAGGTGTGTGTGAAAGTTGTTGATTGGGTGGCTTTGATGAGATATGTGCTTGAATTAATTGTGATGTATTAAAGTGCTTAGGGAGGTAGTCACTATTACCCATATGTATCCTACCAGCCCCTTAGCCTACATTACAACCTTTTTAAAGTCCTAGTTAATCCCGATTGGAGTGAGCTTACATTAGTGGAGTCCTACACTACGGGCAAGCCTATGGTACATCGTGTGTGACATGTGAGATTTTCATGAGAGTGAGTGAATTCTTTCTATGCTATTGTCCCCATTCTATTCTTGATATTCATGGTTGTGTGTGATATTTGGGGGACACTCTCTTGCTTCATTTTGGTGAGGGCACATGGTTTGCATGAAATAGGTAAAGTCGTGGCTTCTTGGTTGAGTAGATAGGTGTGATTTTGTGGGAGCATGATTGCAATGAGTTGAGTTTGTGCATTTGAGCTATCTCGGGGTGGTTGTTCTTGTGTTTTGAGTTTGATAAATTGTTGGCATGTTTGTTGGACCCATAGTAGTTATGTGTGCATTTGTTCAATGATCGGTATCAACCATAGTCATAGGCAGACCTGTTCTACTTAGGTTGGGAAGTTAGTTGTGACTTGCTCGAGGGCGAGCAAAGGTTCAAGTGTGGGGTGGTGATGTTTGGCATTTTATGCCTATAATTCCTTATTATTTCCTCACGTTTGGATACTTTATTCGCACGTTTGTTAGTTAATGAATGTGATTTTGCACTAATTTTGTGTCGTATGATTGTAGGTTGTTATGAAGAAAGAGCATGATTGAGCAAGAAAAGATTGGATTTTGATTGAGAATTGGATCGAGCACACGAAGGCATGACACGACGCGAGCTGCGGAGCAAGGCAAGGCAAAATAAGCCTGGCGCTTTGAGTGGCGCGGGGCGCCCCCAAAAGCGCCCAGCCTTCTGGCGCTTTGAGTGGCGCGGGGCGCCCCCAAAAGCGCCCGGATTTCGACGCCCACTGCCTTTGTGCGCGCGTTCGGGGGCGCGGGGCGCCAGCTACAGCGCCCCTGGAGCGTTTTTGGACTTCCTATTTCGTCTAGGCTTAGGTGTAACTTATTACTAGGCCTTTGTAAACCCTATAAATACTCTTTTACTTCGTTTTTGATAGGAGTTCATACTTTGGAGCAATTTGAGAGCACCATACTTCATTGAACAAGGGTTTATTCCTAATCTTTCATCTATTACATCATTTACATCATTATTTCATCAATTCATTGCCTTGTGATTATGAATATGCATGGCTAATTCTTACGTTCTAGGGTTAGAGTATTACATGAAAGTTGATTGTTTGAAGATTGATTCCCATTAATTGAATCCCATAACGGGTTGCTTATTCTTTCTTGATTTCACTTGCTTAATTATTAGAGCTCGATAATTATGCATTATCTATGGTTTTTAGATTGAACTCGAAAGAGGGAATTTAATTACGTAATAAGAAAGAATAGAACTAATTTGTGAACCCGGGCATCGGGGAGCCAATTTGTGAGTAGGATAGACATATACTTGCTCGCCTAGTTTAACTCATTACAGAATTCGTTAATGCGTGCACGTGATTCAACCCATAGACATATAGGGATTGAAGTAGCCTGCATAGACTGGGAAGAACTGAAAGTTTTCACAGTTACATTTACTCTGTCAGTTAGTACCCAGGATTTAAGAAGTGGAATCAATTGGAAAACTCAACTGGATTGTTCGTAACTCTGACCCTGGACCGTCCTCTTAATATTGTTAACAACCAAAGTTTGCACCATTGTTTGAATTCACTTCTACCATTTTAATTACTGTTCTTTAGTTAATACAACCCTCAATATTGGAAAAAGATCCCTGAATAGTTGTTAAAAAATTATTTGTTAGGAGTCCAGTCTGAATAATCCTCGTGGGAACGATACTCTACTTATCACTTTATTACTTGTCGACCACGTATACTTGCGTGTGCGTTAGGAGCAACAACTCCCTTATGGTGATGAATTAGAATCCCATAATCCAACCAACACAGAATTTCGAGAAGAGGTAAACTAATTTGACATAATAATAGAAGGTGGCAAGACAAGATGCCAGGCAGACAATAGCGACACTCACTGTCAAATCTCTCATATTTAGACCAGATAAATTAGTAGGGTCTCACAAATGCCAGGAATAAATCATACCAGAAGCTCACCCCTCTACCACAACCGATTCTTAATTGAAACAACATCCAATGAAACCATGGTATGATAAACGAAGTCAAGACCGATCGGAAGAATCAAATCTTACTCACATATAATGGAAGAAGAAATACATGGGTGTACTACATCGGATACCTCAGCATCCTGCCAGACTGGCAGTTCATATAACTGCCTCTGCAGCTAAGCTGAGCCACTACCCTGATAATCACCTTCTGAAGAACCACTGCCACCACGCTCTCGACCTCTACTGGATGGTGGAATTTCTCTGGCTAGTTAAGATCTAAATGAAATCCCCTGCGACTGTGCAGGTGCCTAATGACGGGAGAAAGGACGACTGCCTATTTATCAGAGTAAGGGAAAGCTCCTCAAAGGATAACCAAACTCACGACAATAATAACACTTTTTCACTGAAAGTGGTAGCTGGACAGATTGTTGAAAGCTACCATGAGAAAGCTGAGTCTAATCTTGATAAACTACTCACGCACTCTGAGAATCACGCTCTACAAGCTGAGATAACTTGGCAAGTAACCTCCCAAAATAATCAGAACTCTTACCTCCAAAGGAGGTATTGTGCACACCAGGGCCGTGGGATCTCTTGCTGTTCCGCTCTAACTCTTCCCACTCTAAATTATGGTATGCCTAATACCTCTGAGCAATATCAACAACGACATCAAATAAAGTCCTATCCTCAATTTCTCGAGCCATCTGGGATCTCAAGGAAGGAGAAAGGTCACTAATAAATCTTTGAACATTCTTGGAGGGTTCATGGACTAGCTATAGAGCAGATCCAGTCATCCTGGAAAAAAATTCAATCTCATATTCTGAAACCGACAAACTACTTTGTCTAATATACTCAAAATGGCGACACTTTTCATCTCGCTCTCTACGCGAAAGAAACTTTTCCATGAATGGTCCACCAATTCAATGCTGGACCCTGAAACCGGAAAGCAGAATTATCAACACAGTGTCGCTCGATATAATAAAGAGCCTGAAGGTTACGCTGACATCATTTTATTTTTAAAAAAATCACGAGGTTTATCTGATGCATTGCTTAAGAATATCAAAAGGTTCAACCGCGTAAATTAATGCAACCTCTTTTGGCACTCGGACCGAACTGTTACCTAGCCAGCCGGAACAATTGGTTGCGTAACACATGCTGCCTCTGGAACATAATTTACTGGGGCAATATTAAGAACTGGAATAGGAGCTCCCTGAGACCGAACGTCTGCATCTGCGGCAACCTGATAAGCTGCCTAGTGAATAATAGGTTCTTGCAGTATCTGCATCGCCAAGATTCTCGTAAAAGCATCGCAGAGAGCTAAGGGAACCACAAGGCCATACTCCCACTGCCCACCGCGAGCTGGCACAGCTGGGACCTCCGTAACTAGATCGTCAGCACGATCAAACACTCTCAGGGAGTCGTCAGTGCTAGCCCCAGGCTAGACTGCTTCGTCTTGAACTCATACCATTTGCTGATTTGTCGCACGAAGGTTAACAATTACCACGAAGGAATTAACGAATATACTTTTGAATCCTAGACCGACGTACGATCAGAAATGAAGGAAATGAAACTTCCTAAATGCCATCATAGCCTCTCGTAGATAAGTACGGACATCTACGTACTCATGAGCGAGACTCTACTAGACACTGTCTCAGTCTGGACAGACTCTAAACCGGGCTCTGATGCCAACTGACACAACCCAAAATCCAGCTAGGCCGTGCGGGCACCCGACATCCTCCCCTAGACCCGTCGGGCGAACCCTTAACAACTGAATTAGGAAAATGAATATAAATCTAATTTATAAATAAGAATAAGACTTAGAAAAAGCACAGACATACTGATACCTCTAAGCTGTACAAAATAAATTACAGCTAACTACCCAATATACTAGGTTTAGAGCTATCCAAACTAGACATCTAAGAGTAGGAAAGAAGACAGATACCTCCTGAAGGGAGCAAAATACGACTGAAATAATAAACATAAATATGGTGGCTATCCGGAATAAAAGCTGGCTCACCCTGACAGCTGAAGTTGTTTTCGCTCCTTCACAACGTGGCGAACTCAATCCTGGAGCGAACCTGCCGAAACGAAATAGATAGATAAGAAACAAACAACCAAAAGGGTGAGTCAAAAGGGCTCAATAAGTGGGACAGACTAGCCACCTCCAAGAATAGGATAGCTAGCCAGGGAGAAGAAACAGAAAACCAAATTCCTCATATTTAAATTTTAAAAAGGCAGAGCCAGATAATAATCGAAAACACGTATGAAACCATAAACTCAACCAGGAATACGAGCAAGAAACATATCAACAAATAAACAATGCACGTATAGGCAGGACAGTAGTTATGTACCACAAGTCTACACAATGGTATGGAATGAAATGAAATGAAATGAAATATGATGCAAAGGGTCACATGTGCCAAATGAATGGAGCGGAATCCTCCTGCTCCTAGGGCGGAATCCTATGATGCAATGGAGCGGAATCCTCCTACCCTCAATATGATGCAATGGAGCAGAATCCTCCAGCTCCTAGGGTGGAATCTTCCTACCCTCAATATAATGCGATGGAGCGGAATCCTCCTGCTCCTAGGGCGGAATCCTCCTACCCTCAATATGATGCAATGGAGCGGAATCCTCCTGCTCCTAGGACAGAATCCTTCTACCCTCGATATGATGCAATGGACTGGAATCCTCCTACTCCTAGGGCGGAACCTCCTGCTCCTAGGGCGGAATCCTCCTACCCTCGATATAATGCAATGGAGCGGAATCCTCCTGCTCCTAGGGTGGAATCCTCCTACCCTCGATATGATGCAATGGAGCGGAATCCTCCTGCTCCTAGTAAATGATATGCAATGTAATGCATATGAATGCAATATGATGTAATAATAACCATTCACTGGTGCGGGACTCTCATCGACAGTCGGGAAGTAGATGCCAACTCACAGCCAGAGTACAATGCTCAGATCCTCAATGCAATACCAACAACTGGGGATAACACATAATATACAATATAAATCCAAAGCTACGGCGTAATGAGTATGCCTATCGGCAGCTACACACGTAAGCAACACGTGGTGGAAAATCCATGAGGCCTGGTGCCTCCAAAGAAATGGATATAAACACTTACCTCGTTCCAAAGTTAACACTGCTACCCAACAACCACATTATTCCTTTGGATTCATTGCCAAACGATCCCACTGTGATCAATAAGCAGAAAAATATATCAGATAAGGCTAAAGTCTTCATTCCTCACATCTTAGAACAATCCAGGTAGGAACCTGATACCCTATTAGCATACGCAATACGTAGGCCAGGCCTATGTACAGGGTTTAAGGTCACACAACCAAACCCTAAATAAATTACATTTATATGTTGCCCATAACTCACTGAGTACGGATATATAATTAATTCCATTATCGGGGTCCAATTGACCCTTTAAACTATTAATTGAACTTATTAAAACGATGTCTAATATTCAAAGTTTGACCGTTAAAATATATTCAAACACACGTAATAAAATCAAATAATATAATAAGATCATTACCTGAGTATTTCAGGGTAAAAATTATATTTTTCTCTGGTTTTTTTCTCATTTTCTGGCATTTTTCGTTGCTGCCTTCTCTCTTTTTCGTTTCTACTTCCTTTCTGTTTGCTCACTGTTGCTAAGGGATAATCCCTAATCCCCGACCGCCTTTCTAATTGTCCTTACTTTCTTTTCCTTTTTCTATTTTCCCTTTTCTTTTCATTTTATTTTCTTTTAATTTTATATTTTCTTTTCTTGATCGAAAATTAAAACGGTACCCTATGATACTCGAAATAATTCCAACTTTTGCATACAAGTTATAAAAAATTTATGTAACATACTCACTAAGGAAGATCTCAAATCGGACTCACGAAACTCAATATGCAAATTAAATGGAAAAAAGTCAAATTATATAACTTTCGGCATTTTAGCGGAAACTAGCCGAACAACCTGAAAATTTACTTTCGAAAGTTCACATATGTCACAAATAATCATACGAACCTAACGACACTTTCGAATTTTGAATCGGAGCTCATTCGCCAAAAATGAGCTCGAAAAACTCTTTTTAATATTTATCAACAATAAAAATTGAAACCTTCTTCCGATGCCTACCAAACGAGGTCTGATTTAGCTCAAATTTTACAGATAAGTCCCAATAGACTTTACGAAGATTTTAAAATTATCGACACGCTAATCGGAGTCCTAACTTCCGAAACGACTGACCGAGATCGTTTCACCCCATCGTAAAATAAAGTAAACCACAACTACATTTATCGTTTGATTTTGAGTATAAAA
This sequence comes from Petunia x hybrida, assembly GCA_037355625.1. NCBI lineage: Eukaryota > Viridiplantae > Streptophyta > Magnoliopsida > Solanales > Solanaceae > Petunia > Petunia x hybrida. The sequence goes on from JBBBVM010000845.1 coordinate 868,215, forward strand.
GGCAAAAACAATATTTCTCTATTTTCACTAAGCACTAACGATAAAGTATAAATATCGAGGGGAGGGCTGTATGGTTTGCTAATTGGATTGGTACCATTAAAATTCAGGGCAAATTACCCCCAATGACATTTTAGGTAATTTTTTTCAAAAACATAGTAAAATTTTACCACTTTAACAAATATAGCAATATTTTTACAATGCTACCAAATATAGCACACTTTGAAAAACCCTAGGTTCCTTCTCTCCAACTCTCACACTCACTATATTTGCGTCAGTTGCCCCTCCCCCCTGCCCCGTCGCCCCGCCTTGCGTCCCCTTCCACCATCGTCGCCGGCGTCCCCTCCCCATGACCTGTCGTCGCCGACGACAGTTGCTGATGGTGTTCTAATTTTGCCAGCTTCTCTCCTGTGTTTTGTCTGCTGCTCTGTTTTTTGACTGCTGCACTGTCGCCTGAGTTCTGGTGGCGTCAGATCTGCTACAGCAAAGCAGATCCAGTGTTTTTTGGTGAGGATCTGGCGGCGCCACTGCTTTGGTCCCTTTTTCTTTTTTCTTTTTTAAATTTTTCGGTGGGACACGTTGTGGTGTATGTTTTATATTTGTGGATTGTATGACATATGTATTCCCATTGGATGCTCGGTGTATGTATTGTATACACATTGAATATACACTTGTCATATAATAAATATACAACATGTGCTTTGGGTTATCGATTTGTGTGTGTGTCCAGTGAATGAACACACATACACTGTGCATACAGTAACCATACAGAGAATATACAAACATACAATAACCGTATGTGTGTGTATCTACTGTATTTTCACTGTATGCACGATGTATCATTATCCATACACTGTACATACAATGAAAATACACGCAGATCCAAAAAAATAAAAAATAAAAAAATTCGGCGGCTGTCGGATGCGATGGCAGTGATGGGGGTGGTAGGAGGAAGATTTAGGGTTTTTAGTACCCCTTTTTATATTTTTGCTATATTTTGAAAAAAATATTGCTATATTTTGTAAATGAGAAAATATTGACATTTTTGTATAAAGAAGATTGTTAGCTTTTATACTTTTATAAATTGCCCTAAATTTACGAGAAAGATTGGTGTTTTGCTATTTGGGTTTCTAACCCAAGATTTTTTTTTTTGAAACTATAATGGTTTTGATATTTAATATTTTGTATTGGATTAACTAATAAAGGATACATGGTTTGCTTTCAAGTACAATTTTTATGTGTATTGATTTCATACAATTCTTGCATCATCCCGTGAAAATAAGGAGAAAATATTTTGCAAAAAATGCATGAAATATACCTATAAAGCGTAAAATAAAGGTCGCATGAGGATTTATTTGTACTTTGAAATAATTAAAAGAAATAAATAAGTTAAATATTGCATTAATACTATACATTATTGTTCACAAACTTGAGCGGCGGAAAATTTCCAAGCAGTTCTGATAAAGTGTAAAAATAATTTAGAAGTAGATTAAGAGAAAAATAGATGAAAAGAAAAGAGAGAAAATGCGGGCTGCTTGTCTTGCCTCGAGCCCATAAGAGAAGTACCGCTCTGGACTAGGACGGTGTTGTTCTGCTTAAATCAAGAGATCATAAGAAAAAGTAATAAAAATGATTAGTAGAAGAATACTGCAATTCTTTTACTAATGAAGTAGTGGTATAACTGTTAGTATGATAAAGTTTGTTAATAAATAGAGCAAATGTAATTGAATAGAGGCTGTGGTAGCCTAGCTGCGCCATGTAATGCCATTGGTAGTTAATAAAATTGACTTAATTAACAAAAGTAAATAAATGAGCAAATTATATAATGATAAGTTAAAACTTTTTACAACTTTAAAAATAAATTATAGATAAGAGAAATTGAGCAATTGAATACTTGGTAGGTAGGCGAATATTTGAGTTTTAAAATTTAATCTTGATTACATTATGTAACTACTAATTTTATATATAAAATTGCTACGATGAGCTGGTTTTCATATTGACCGCGCATCGCGCGGGTGCTATACTAGTGTTCAGTAAAACTTTATTTAATACGTAGTACACGAAATTTTTTTTCCATGCATCTCATATTCCATGTCAAAGTTGTATGAGGGTATATTTTATACCAAGAAAATAAGTGGGACTCACTCTTTTTTTTTTTTTTGGTCAAATGAATTTTTTTTGTATTCAATTAAAATTGATTTGTACAACAACCTGCTCTTTAGACTTTAGAACAGGATCTCAAACTCAAGACATTCTAACACTCTAATACTATAGGATAGAATCAACTATTACTAAAGTAATAAGCCAAAGAACATTAAAAAACAAACTAGCAACTAGCTAACATGAAAGAAATCCAGCTTCTCTAGTACATACTAGAAGACCTGCCCATGCTACGCACGGGTGCCGGATATCATCTTGCCTAATGTTATTTTTTGTGTTGTGTGCGTAGTTACAAAACTACGCAAAGTCGAAAATAAACTTTTTGTACAATCACAAAATACCAAAACCCAAAATGGAAGTAATATCAAACTAATAAAGTACAAACAACAATAATGCATCATATTGCTTCACATTGTGTACATTCATCATTTGTGGAACAAAGTTGTTAATTACATGGTAGATTCATCATATCTACGATAAGTGCAGATCATCCAATAAATTTTCGTCGTTATAGGCCTCCCTTTTGTAGTACCGTTTGACAAAAGTACAAGCACAGTACACATGACAACTCCTAAAATTTCAGGTTCTCCTAGAGAAAAGTATGTGGAAAACAAGTTAAACCATTATAAGGACTAACTTGGCTTCAAATAAGGGGGAGAGTGTATTTACTAAAGACAGTACAGTATTTTAACAAATAGTAAAAATAGAAAAAAGAAGACGATAAAGGCATTCCAAACAAAAACCCGAGGTGCTAGAGCTATAACGACTTTAAGGTATGGGGTTACTGTCAAGAAGAAGATACAAAAGAAAGTTATGTAGTTTTTTTCAGAGTCAACTTTCATCTACATATATCTACTTGACTTGTTACTCATGTTCTTAAATAAGTGAAAAGCACGTGAACATCGTGGGCTGATGATCCTTGAAACCTCTATCCAAGTTTTTAAGAACAGAGCACAAGCTGTAGCTTGGTATGGATGTTTTACCATATTAACCATGTTGCACTTACGAAGAGCAAGATTAAGTCATTGTTCCTTAGTCTCTCTTGAGCTCTAAGCAATGAAATGCCTATGTCTTAGGACATTTTTGTTCCAAATAGTTTATTATGTTGTTAGAGTAACAATTATAATAAAGGTAAACAACAAAGGCACATGAAAAACTTTTGCACTAATTCTATTCCCCAGGATGTGGCGTAATGATCATAGTCATATCCTAAATATTTCTAATTTGCGTAGCTATGAAGGGAGAATTACTATGTCTATTTGTGTTAAAAAATGAGTGTAGAGCAAGTTACCCACTTGTAAAACTCCACCATTATGTAAAGTTTGTGTTATAAGAATGTGAGCATGGAGAAAAGACCATGGTTGTATGGTTGTAGTTCTGCAAACACCAAAGAAAAGGAGAAACAATGCAGTTAAGGCCAAAACCAATCTACAACCATACAAAAGGGCAAGCTAAATGAATTTAGGATAACAGCAATTGGTCTTGTCTTGTATGCTTATGTTTGTTAATAAGATATTTCTTGGTACATCCTGGATTTTCCAAAGGATTCATAGGATAATAAAGAAATGTGAAAAACTCAGCTTAAGCTATGTGATTATTATTTCAACCACAGTACCCCAAATTATATCTCCCTATTTTATTTTCTCTATTCTAATAATGGGGAATTTCTGGTCTTAAAATTCAAAGAGTATCAAACTTCAAAGAAAAGTGTTGAAAATAACAAACAATGAGTTACACCTATTCATGCTATCGAGTTATATGTCGCACCAGTCATTTTTAAATGAAGTAGAAGAATTATGCAAGGAATTGTCACCATCAATAATATTATTAAAGCTCAAGTATGAGTGGTTAAGGCATGGAAAAGCAATTTATGAATGCTCATTTCGAATTAAATAAATTTTACAGGAGTCTACAACTTCAACATGGGTAATTCCGACAAATTCATGCTAACTCTTACCTCACAGAAGAAGAACATGATGGGGTGGCAGAACATGTGGGTGCAGGAAAACAGATCAAAAGCCGGCTATTGTAAGGAGCTGCCTATCCCTGGGACCCTGCAAACAACTATTGATATATAGAATATATGTTACTAATTTCATGTGATGGAATCAATTACGATATTCTAGTAGATACTCCGAGCAAGCAAAACTTTCTTAATCTAACAACTGTTTGTGAAATGAGTACTAATGTTGATTCAATTGTCTTGGAGTGGAAGAATTAAAAAAAAAGAACTTGCAATTTTGATCACCTTTATTCCACAAGTTAAAAGCAAAAAGTTAGCTGCAAAATGCACCTGCTTTACCTACATATATTAGGGGAGGAGATCCCGTCCAGTGAACTTTTGAGCAGTAATGTTCAATACCATTACAAACTTGCCATGTGTCCAGTTAATTATTCTAGGACTCAGATTTATGCAACTAAAAATGGTAATACAAATTTAAATAAAAAAAAAATATAAGAAACTTGTAAAGCTGACAGCACCGGTTTGCAACATAACGTGGCCTCTAATTATTATCTTGAGATGTTTGTGTTTGAATATACAAAAAAAGTTTACTACAAATGTAAATAATTTTATATTGAAAAACAAACTTTAATGTAAACCTGATCATGAGAAAAAAGTAGAATACTAAATTTTATGGTGCATGAGAAAAAAAAAAAAGCTAAAATAAAAAAGATTTTTGAGCAAATAATAGAAATGAATTAATATGAAAAGTTAAGGTGAAAACATATATCAGACACGTTATCGGTTTTAACATTTTCTTCTTAGTTTTTTATTAAAATTTTTGTTACCATTTTTATTTGCATGAATCTCAACTATGAAATAATGAGCTGGGCACGTGGCAAGATTCAGCAATTGTATTGAATATTATTGGATAAAAGTTTACTGGAGGGGATCTCTTCCCATATATTAGTCTAAAGAACAGACTGAGTTAGGCACGGGAAAAGTTAATGTAAAAACGTAAAAATGCAATTATAGAAACAATAAAAAAGGCAAGTTTGCTGGGAACCTTGTTTCATTTTCACTGGAGACGACTCCAGTTTTTGTTTCATCTTCAACGATTCACCAACAATTGTATATTATGTTTCTTCAATGGAGGAAGAAGGATGATCTTTCTTTCTTTTACTGTCGTCACCATTGGAAACAGAGGTTGGTATCGGAAGAGTAGGTAGAGCTTCTTCTGTCTCTACACACGAGTGAAGGAACAATTTTCCATAGATGATTTTTTTTGCTTGGATGTTGAACAGTCGATGAGTAAGCCGACCTTGAACAGCTTGCATTGCCAAGGACTAATTTTGGAAAGAATATATATTAACCATTTTTTTAAGTAAAATTAGAAGTATATAAATTGTTGAACTATTATAATGGGTGGGTGTGAGTTTTTTTGTAGTTACAATTTGTATCTTAATTGAGACAATCTCATAAACCTCCTCTGCGATCGGGGATAATATCTTTTCCACTTCTTTATCTGCGATCATCCCAAATAAATTTCAACTTATCCTGTAGAAAGGGGATCTTATCGCCATAAATTATTGCCTTTGCTTGTTCTTACTGTACGTAGTTAGTACATGAAAGTGGAACGTACTTGTGTATGTAAGCTATCGAGACAACAAAGGTACATGTAATGAAAGACAATGGAATAATAATTTGGTAAGAAAAAGAAGTACTTGTTCATCTTCAAAGATTATGTTTACGTATGTGATTTTTTTTGTTTACTCATTCATGGTCCATATTTATCAACAACTTGCACCTTGGAAGTCCATGACATTATTTGAGGAGTAATTGCATGCACACCAGGTCTCTGCGCCGTTTTTAGTTGAACTGAAAAATAACTAAAAAAAAATAAGCTTAACATCGCTACACTAAATTTTCTTACTAAATCATTGAGTTATAAGTTCTTTTATAATAGTGAGTTGTTTTACACCAAGAAACAATGGAAGCTCAGAAAGACTGAAGACTTAATACAGTAAAAAGCAAATGCAGTATACTACTCATACAACTAAGAACATACAAAGCAACACATCGATGTCATTTTAGTATGAAAATAAGAAAAGGAAAAAAAAGGAGAGCAGAAGAATTCATCAATTTTGTACACATACACAACTTCTGTTGACAAATTGGATATGGAGAACCCCACAATCTACCTTCTTCAACTTAAATAACAAGGAATCCAAAGAGTTGGTAACTTATTTTCAAAAAGTAATTTTTTTTAAACACCTAGATTACAACCAACAAAACTCCTAACTTACAGAATTGCACACTTTTTCTTAAATAATGGATAGTACATTCTACATTGCATGATAAATGAGGAACATAAAAACAACAAAGAATATTTTTTTTTTTTATAAGAACAAAGAATGGTTTGTTCTTTCAAGCATACAAAGAAAGAACGAAGAAACTAAACAAAAACAACAGAGGAAGAAGAAAAAAACGCACCTGAGAAAGCCGAAAGCAACAACTCACAGAGAAATCGAAATAAAGAGAAGGAATTAAGTAATCAAAATAAGGAGTAGGGTTTTTCATTTACCAATGGGTATGTACATAAAAGCCAGGTTAGCTGTTTTCCAATAACTTTACACGTGTTCCAGAGTGCTGAATAAATCTGTTAGGTGTCCAACTCTCCATTATCGTTTTATAGAGAGCTTGGAGTGAAAGCATGGAAGAAATGGGTAACGACAAAAGTTAGTGGAGCAGAGGAACACATGTTCACCTTTAAAGGATTAAAAAGTGTTACAATTCAGCCAAAAAGGAAGTGATGTTTACCTTAATACCCTTCGTCGTACCAAAGACTCGCATTTCTAATATATAGAAATACTTACATCGCCACTGATACTGTCCTGCTATGTGTAGCTGCATGACTATTTCCTTCACTTGCACTTGACTTGTCCTGCTTTGCTGCTGAAACCTTCAAGTATTTCTTTCTATCCACACATGATATACTGCAGCTGCAAAGATGAATCCCAATGTATTCTTTTTTGCATTGTAACTGTTAACTGTTTTTGCCAACCAGTTTACTTCATCAACCCAGCTAGAGAATTGTTTGTTCCATCTATGGGAGGAGAGTCATCCAGATACTTTTAAAGTAATAGCATTCATAGAATAGGTAATTGTGATCTTCATCTAGGCCTGATGTGGATAACACACATTCCATTTGCACCTATATACACCATCTAACCAGCCTGTCTACTGTGTTGAGCATGTTCTGTAATGCAAGCCACAAAATGGACCGATGCTTTGGGATCAGCCCTCTTTCTATCACCAGTGTTTTCCAGTGCACTTTAGGATACTGAGGAAGCATTGCAAGGTACTGCTTTTTTATGCTAAATGAGCCTTGTGGGTGAACCACAACCACATTCTAGTTTCTTGCTTCCCGAATTTTCATTACTAACCAGCAAGCCTAGTTTGGTGTTTCTATTGTGTGCAAGCTCCTCTTTTTTATGTATATATTATGAATCCACTCGACCTAGAGTTTGGCTTTTTTCTCCTCTAGTGCCCATAGCAGCTTGCAGATGGCAGCTTTATTCCTGGCATAGAAGTCTAGGACAATCAGCCCACTTGTTGCCTTTAGTTGACAGATCTTATCCAAAGCCACTAGAGCTTTTCTGGTGAGCTCATTGGTACCATGCCATAGGAAGTTTCTGCAGACTCCAATCACCATGTGAAGCACTTTCTTGGGGAGTACAAACACCTGAGCCCAGTAGGTTTGAATCAAACAATACACTCTTGATTAGCTGCACTAGTCCATAGTATGAAAGAAATTTACTTGTCCAGCACTTCACCCTAGCTATCATCTTATCCACTAGTGTCATACATTGACTTATTGTTAGCTTTCTAGATAACAGGGGACTCCCAAGTACTTGAAGGGTAATGTACCTTCTGTAAATTGCATTTCAGTTAAAATCTGGTGCCTGAATTCCCTTGAGACCCCATATATAGTGAACTTCTCTCCATGTTAGCTTTAAGACTTGACACACTAGAAAAGTGTTTAAAGCAGGTCATTATTAGCTGTATTGAGACTCTGACAGCTCTGCAGTATAGGAGAAAATTATCAGCAAAGCATATATGAACCAACCCAAGCTTTGTACACTTAGGATGGTAATTAAAGTATAGATTTGCTTGCAGTTTAGCTAGGGATTAAGATATTTCATCACTAGGACAAACAGGTATGGTGACATAGGGTCACCCGGTCTTAGTCCTTTTTTTCTGGGAATCTAGGGGTCAGTCCACTATTTATGAGCAAGGAATAGCTCACTGTGGTGACACATACCATTATGAGTTGAACAAACCTAGCTAGAAAGCTATGTTCTAGAAGCAGCATCTCTAAGAATCCCCACTCCACTGAGTCATATGCCTTTCTAATGTCTACTTTGATCATGCACCTTGGAGATACATTCTTTTGAGAGTAGCCCTTGATTAATTCATGAGCTAAGATAACATTGTCAAGAATGTTTCTCCCCTTGATGAAGGCAGATTGAGATGGGCTGACTAGAGAGTCAACCACCAGCTTGAGCTTAGCAGTTAATAGCTTAGCTATTATATTGTATATTGTAGAGTAGCAGGAAATAGGTCTGAACTCCTTCACATAGGTAGGATTCTACACTTTTGGTACCAGAGTTATAGTGGTACAATTTACCTCATTCAGCAATTGGCCAGTGTCAAAGAATTGTAGAACTGTTTCTGTTACCTCATCAACTATTATAGGCCAGCAGGTTTTGAAGAATTCAGTCGGGTAACCATCAACCCTGGTACCTTGTCTGCTGGTAGTGCTTGCACTGTTTGATCACATCATCCTTTGTCACAGGTGCCATAATAAGTTGTTTTTAAGCAGAGTTAAGCATGGGCCAGTTCTGATTGTGCCTGTGTTCAGGCATGGTAGTATAGGTTTTGATTCCCCCAACAGCTGCTGGAAGAAGCTCTTGAATTCATTCTGAATCTGCACAGGATCTATTGAACTCATTATAAAAGCTTTTGTCTTGCTTTTAGATAGGCATGGAAGTATTTGGTATTGAGGTCTCCATATCTGATCCATACAACTCTTGAATTTTGCCTAAGAATCTATTCCTGTATGAGGTCCCACTTTTCTAGTTCCACTCTTATGGTCTATTCAGCAGCTATTAACTATGGATTGAGCAAGTCTTCATTGAGGTTGGCTTGAGTGTCTGCTAACTGCTCTTTCAGCCTCTTGAGGGTACACTCAACTGATGAGAATTTTCTTTACATACCTTTTGTGTACTCCTCCAGTAACTTTAGCTTTTACCATACTTTATGCATAGTATGGAATTGTATGGATTGATTTCATACATTTATGACAGTTTCCTTGTATTCCTCTTGCTGCAGTAATACTGACAACCACCTAAAAGATTTCTTGCCTGTTGCTCTAACAGTTTTTGTATCTATCATTATTGATAAAGTGGTCTGAGCATCCAGGTAGCATATAGATTGCTTGAAGGCTAGTATGAGTCTGGAACCAGCTAGCATTTCCAAGTGCCCAGTCAATTGTACTATATATTCTCTCTTCTGCTTCTCTTTTGTTGCACCAGGAGTAGTAACAACCTATTCTAGTCAATACACACATCCCCATATCTTCTATACACTGCTGAAAGTCTCTCACTTCTACTGGATGAATAGGGTTTCCATTTAGTCTATCTTCAGCTGTCAAAATAGTGTTGAAGTCGCCTATGACCAGCCAAGGACCAGTGATAGCACTCTGTTAGTCTGAGTTATGCCTATATGGTCATTCCATCTGCAACTGTGTGAAGGCCATAAACAAAGGTGATATGACTCTCAAATGTTGAATTCTTATCTGAGACATAGCAAAGCATTGCTTGCTCTGAAGCATCCACTAGAGTAACCACCACATTGGCATACTTCCACATAATCCAAATCCTACCCTTGGGAGCATGACTGTAGTTAGTAAGATATTTCCGCTCTACACCCAACTTTATTTGTATTTTCTGAGCTTTATGCTGTTTTATTTTTGTTTCAAAACATCCCAGTAAGTCCACTTTATTCTCTTAAGAAAAATCTTTAACTCTCTTTGTTTGAAGGCTTTATTAACCCTCTAATATTCCATGTGGTGACGATCATGGAGGTTGAGATTTCTTGGGGTCTAACCTTTTGTTTGCTGTCTTCTTTCCCTCCATCTGATTATAGGTCTGATTGTGCATAAGGTCAGGAGGTTCTTGATTATCTTGTATCTGCAATGGTGCAAATTGGTTCCTGGAGGCTAACACCTCTTAAACTTGTTACATTTTCCGGACCTTGTCTTTTCTTTGATATATCATTTTCTGCTTTCCTTTGATTAGAGCATTATTGTTTGCACCAGTATCAGGTTTTGCAGCCATCACTTCTGCATCTTCAACTATGAGGTCATCTTCTATTGGTGCTACTGTTACCTTCTTCTTCCTCCTTCTGTTTGATTTTCTAAGTGCAGGTTGTGTATTATCAGGGCACTCTTGGGGCTTGCAGCCAGCTTCTACATGTCCAAAATAGTTACATCTTTGGTAGAATTGGGGCTTCCACTCATAGAGTACTATTTGTTCCATTGCAGTTCCATCTAGCCTTTCAATTATCAAATGTTCTGGCATGGGCTGTGTGATGTCCATCTCCACAAGTATCCTAGCATAGTATACCCTTTCTCTCTGACCAGTAAGCTTATCAGTGTAAACTGGTTGTCCCAGGAAACTAGCTATTCTTCCCAAATTTCCCTTGGACTAGTATTGTAATGGCAACCCTGGTAAAGTTATCCATAAAGGAATTATAGTTATAGGTTCATCTTTAAGCTTAAAATCAGGCACCCATTCCTTCAAGACCATGGGGTGACCATTAAAGGTATATGGTCCCTCTTGCAGAATCTGATTCTTATCCTCCATTGATTCAAAGCAAAATATAAAATATCTCTCATCATGCAAGAATACTGTGGGGATAGTGACTGAATTGCACACTCCATAAACGAATTTGAGCATATCCTTAAAGCTACGGTTACCTCTTATAACATACCCAATTAGGGCATTTTTCCACTTCTGACACTGTTCTTCTAGCTCAATTGGATTCAATCTAAGTATTTTCAGACCATTTTTAAGCACTGGAAGGAATAAATTCAGCTGCATACCTTGTTGCATAGTTCTATTTCCCCGAATTGTTTCTTCTGCCATCGTTGGGTTTCCATTTTGGGATCCAGCTGTGTATGTTAGTTTCCTAGCTGCTACAGCGATCCTAGCTTCAATTGTTGGCATCTGTTTCACTTCTGTGGGCTCAATGGTCGAAGCTTGGAGCACTGTTGGTGCACTTCCCATCCCTGGGATACATTGTAGTAGCTGGACTGGCCGAAGTTGTTATGAAATTCCATTTTTCGGTGTCACTATACGTTATATTGGTTCATTTGTTCATGTGTTTGCGATTGTCGGGGCATCGTTTTCCGATGGGTGGCGTATGTTAGCTAACCTTGCTAATCATGCGCCCCCAGACTTAAACGTGCGCTCTCATGGGACCCACTCTTCTAAATTACCTACATTTTAATATTCCTTCCTTGTTAGCCCCACTACTGTTTTGTTGTCTTCTTCTTCAATCCGTACAACCCCACCCCCCAAAACCTCATCTATTCATCTCTTTTACTGCATTTTACTTGCAAATTTTTTTTCTCCTAAATCTTTTGTTTATGTAAGCAAATTTTTTATTGGGTTAGTCCATGGTAATTTTGTTTTTTTAATCATGTTGTTCTTTAGTGTTGAAATTTTCTTTTTTTGAGAATCTGAAATTGGAACTCTGTGATTTTTCATTATTTCATAAAATTATTTTTCATTGGTCTTCATGTACATATAGCCAAAGTAATCTAGTATTTTGATTAGTGATGTTCTTTTTCCATCCGTAAATGAAATGATTGTAGTTTTATCCCAAGAACATAAGTAGAACTTTTTTTGTAGCCTCATATTAATAACTTCGAAAAATACTCGAAATCTACTTAGTTTGTGGTAGAGGATTATTGAGTTCTGGAAATCTAATTACCCATAGTTTCGTTACTCTTTAATATCTCCATAATAATTTGGAGAGGCAATATCATTTTTAAGATAAGAGAAGAATAGAGGAGTGAACAATGATAAAGGACAAAAAGAGTAAAACGAAGTTGTTGGTTTAGAAGGGATTTAGGGGGTGGGTTGGAAGAATATGATGAAGAAACACGAGAAGATCTTACTAAAAGATTCCTAAAAACCTGACTTAACTAAATGACATCCTTTTTTTTTGAACTTATTTTTTGGGGGGGAATAGTTAAATGAGGTTTAGTGGGGATCGAGGGGTTGATTAGAACTAGAAAAACTTATGGGTAAAAGTGCATATTATAGAAAAGTATATAAACATAACCAAAATCAGGTTATTTTATCGGGTCAAAAATAAAAAAATGAGTCTTGGACAATTTTTAACCAAATTTTCCTTCCCTCTCTTCCAATTTAAAAAGCATTTCATCTTTTCTTTCATTTATTTTACTTCCATTACCGTTCAACTTTCAAAATCTTGCATAACTTTCGCCCGTTTTTGAAGATATAAGTAGCAGTTGAAGCAATTTCAAGAAATCCTAATTTATTCAAGTGAGAAACCCTATTATCATTATAGTTTTTTTTTTGTTCTTCTTTGTTAGTTTTAGAGCTTATGAAGAAACGTCAATGGTGTTTTTCGAAGAATTTACGCTTTTTCTTTTAGATGAAATGAGTTTATTTAGACATTGATTTGACTGATTGTGTGTGTAGATAAAGTAATGGCGAGACTGAAGTTACTCACTACAGCTCCTCCAAGAGCTAGAAATAGCTTAAGAATGAAATTAAAAGTACAATAGGTGAAAAAGAAGCAAGCTGAACAAGATGACAATGAAATCGTTATAGTTCCTGAAACTGATGTTGCTGAGATTGATAAACATTCAACAGAAGGTGACAATCGACCTTCAAGTGGGGAGAGAAGATAAAACTGATGTTGCTGAGATTGATAAATATTTAGCAGAAGGTGACAATCGATCTCCACATGGTGGAGGAGATGAAACTGAAGTTACTGAACTTGATTAACATCCAGAAGCAGAGGAGAATCAATCCACAAGTGGTGGAGGTCCTGAGAGTGTTAAAAATGTAGGAGTAGATGAGAATCAGTCTACAAATGGTAAAGTGGTTGAAAGTGAGGTTCCTGAAAGCGATAAAAATCCAGCTGGAGATAACAATAACTCTGCAAAAGATATTGTCGTTTTAGAGGCCCGAGTCGAACCCCAAACTGAAGATATTTTTGCTGATATCAAACATTTCAAGCGGGTGAACTCTCTGAACCAGGGAAACGTAAGGAAAATAGAGATGAAGGTGGTGATGATGATGGAAATAGTGAGTTTACTCGTGAGGAAGGAAATGAAGATGAATCAGGAGAAGATGAAAGTGAAGAAGAAGAAGAAGAAGAAGAAGAAGGTGAAGAAGAAGAAGAAGAAGAAGAAGAAGAAGAAGAAGAAGAAGAAGAAGAAGAAGACGAAGAATAAGAAGAAGGTGATGAAAAACTGAAGAAGAAGGTGAAGAAGAAGAAGAAGAAGAAGAAGAAGAAGAAGAAGAAGAAGAAGAAGAAAGGGATGAAGAAATTGATCAAGAAAGGGATGGAGCCAAGGAGACTGAATGTGAATCGGACCGTTTATCAGTGGCCCGATGCATCAAGAAAATCAACGTTCGAAGGTATTGGCTTAAAACTTGGGTTGATGAAATTCCTTCTTTTCCTTCGAAGATATCTGTTCGATCTAGCATAAAAAAGTTTTATGAATTCAACAAGTTGTTGAAAAGGTTGAAACTAGAAAAGAAATTTAAGGAGTTTGCGTTTGGGCAGTTCCTTGGGATGTCCCAATTTTGGAGTTTCAATGAACAGATGGTCCACTCCCTACTTCTGCGTAGAATAAAGGATAGAAAGAGCGATAAAGAAAAGAAAAAGGTTATGAGGAAAGGTAAGGAATTTTATGAAGAACTAACTTATAATTACTCCGGTGATGGAATAGCTAAAGCGAAATCGTCGAGGTTTTTGTGGTTGTTGAAAACTGGTAGATTTGACAAGGAGGATCAATTGAAGTTGTGTCTTTGTGGTTTCTCCACTCGATATTGATGGCAAAGGATACTTCAAAGTCAGTTGAGAAGGAATGGATTTGTATGCTTGATGATCTGGAGCTCTTCTCCAAGTATCTATGGGGCAAGTTGTGCTTCGAGCTGACGATTGAATATTTGAAGCCCAAGCTTGAAATGACAAAGTATTATAAAAGCTTCAGTGAAAAAGGAAAAAGCACATGGATATGCTCTTTTTGGCTTCCCCTGGGCATTTTTGGTAAGTCTACAATAAACCAATTGGTTAGTTGATTGTTAAGTTTTTATTTTTTTCATATTCCGATTTAATTTTTCATCTTAGGCCAGGGTCAATGAAGCATTTCCTGTCATTGGAAGGAGAGCTGCACTGACAGATCAGTCTCTTATGTCGTGCCCTCAGATGCTCAAATGGTACAGAAAAGGGTGCCTAAATCTTTCGATTCATTCATGGAAAGAGAAGATAAAATAAAGGTAACGTTGCACTATTTTCATGTCATTAAATATCTTTTAAATTTGTAACAAAAAGTATTAATTTGCTCGACGTCTATCCAGATCGTGCGCCCTTACTTATTCCCTACTGATCACGAGGTGAGCTCGGGGTGGGAGGATTTATATCTGCCTGATGTAGATGAAGTTAAGGATGAGTCGGTGGATGCCCTTAGGGCTGAATTGGAAGGGGCCACAGCCATCAAGAAGTTTGTTCTGAATTTTGCTGATGAAAATAATATGGACGTAGATGGAGAAGAAGATGCAAGAGGTGATGTAGACATTGGTGGAACTTGTATAGGAATTGTTGGTGAAGGTGCAGGTCCTTCAAGTGGTGGTGTCAGATCTGCAGGTACTTCTTTGGGTGATGTGCTCGCTAAGCTGGAAGTAGTGGAGGCCAAATTAGCTAATGTTGATAAGCTGGTAGCGGAACAACGGAAGAGGTTAGTATGCAAGTGCATGTACCGTCCATCTGCGTGGTTGATGAGGCACAAGAAAGGAAAGCAATGGATTGTGGTACCAATGCAAATACCACTTCAATTATGAGAAAAGAAGTGTAGATTTGATGAAGTGGATGCTGCAGTTGATGCCACCAATGACAATCCAAATGTAGTTGATGCCACCAATTCCACTGTTGGAGAGAAAGCCACTGTGAATAATAGTGAAGTGCTGATGGAAAATGGTAAGGATGCTGATGAAGAGTTTTATAAAGTGGAGGATCCATCCCATGTTGTATTGGAAGATAACTTGAATGGAGGGGTTAGAGAAGATGCTGAAGACCCCAACTATAAAATTGCTGGTGTCTTGAAGAGTTTGAGCAAAGAATTTATTGATAATGATGAGGAAAAATTTGATTGTCACTGGTTTGAGTTTTGATGAACAATAGTTAACACTTATATTTTTTAAGTCATGTCCGTTATTTTTACTGTTATTTGAATATTAAAGGGTTGACAATCACATTGTGCTGATGTGTTTGATATTTCGTTTAGCAGCCATTATTGTTGACAATCTATTGTGGTAATGTGTTACATGTTTCGTTTATCAACCATTATTTCTCTATTCAATTTGCTAGTGTTTAAAATACAAGCAATCGTCGTGGATCCCTAAATAATTTAAAAATTCTGGTGAACCAGTCAAGTTGATTGTTCACTGCTATAGGTCTATCATCAAACAGACCTACCTGTTGGCTATAGTTGATATTTTATGCACCTTCCACTGTATAGTTAGATTTATACTATATGAGTTGGACACTATTCGAGCATAGGCCAAATGTGCGTAGACTGACGACAAGACAATATTTTAAACAAATATAACAAAAAAGACGTTGACTAATAGGCGTGAAAGTTAGCCAGTAAACAAAGTAGATTGTGCGGTAGATAATAGAAGCATGTGTCAGAGTCTAATTGGTGCAACTTAAGTGGTCGCTCTCACTAGGGTTGCAACTCTTCATGACCATCTCTATATAAACCTCTCAAATATGTTTGTCTTTCCAATTCAATTTCTAATTCTAAACATCTGCATTCAAACTATTAATTAGTCTACCAAAATGACCGGACCATCCAACTCACGTGAAATCGTGAAAATAATATCGTTTTTGCAAAGCGAGGTTGGTTATCTTTGGCAGCGAATGAAGAGGAATAATGATACCATATGGGGAGACACCTATGACATATTAAATCAATTCAAAGCGATCAACCATAGACTTGATGCACTTGGTGTATCACCAAATCGTGAGGCAAACATCATAGAGGAAGACGCATCCCCACTAAATGCCGCAAATGTCATGGACGGCGCTAATCCACCAAACTAGTTGTCTGTGTTATCTTAGAAAGTAATGTTGTTTATTTTTATGTTTAACCTTTACTACTGAAACATTTTATTGTTAATCTTAGTTTCAATTGTGTTTTTTGATTCTCCACCAGTGCAGGTCTATAAAATCTGAAATCTCCATGTTTCAAGTTTGATTTTATTGTTCCACCTGTGACTTTGATTATCTACCACGAATGGTTTATTATATAAATTTAACAAACAGAGCAAAAGTGTGCATAGTTCACAGTGATCAATCAAACAAACAAGACAATTAAATTGCTATCACATTAACAAAATTAACTAGACACACCATTTACAGACTAAGCAAAATAATGCTCCGATAAGAAGCCTATGCACCAGCTTCTTAAATCTATCCCTCTGTATCTCAACCTCTTTCAACTGCACTTGGATTCGTTCTTTCTCTATTTGAACTTCTCTGAGTTGGATTTTGAGGAAATCCATTTGTTCCTCAGCCTCGAGAAGCAGCAATCTAAGAAGCTTCACTTGTTCTTCATATTCATGGATCTTTTGAGCGAAATCAAACATCACCGCTCCTTGTGCCCTGGAGACTAATTGGGACAGAACTTCTCTTGTTTCTTGAGCAAGCGGACCATCATGCCATCTAAAGTAATCACATCTACCATTGTCCTAAGCAGGCCAGAAATTAGCATCATTGGTCAAGTATTTATTGTAAATTCTACTAGACGTAAATAATTACCTACATTCGGCGTACTACAACCCCAAAATCTGTGACCAGGATTTGTCTGGGTCTTTGATATTTTCAGCTTCCCGTTTTGACCGCAATGATATATATCGGGTTCCACCAAAGAAGATGATGCAGATTGCGTGGTCTGGGACATTTGTGTTTTCTTATCGTAGTCAATGATAGACAGATGAGAGAGAAATATAATTTAGTCGACGGTTTATATATAAAGATAATTTATTACCGTTTCAAACAAAAGTTAAAAAGTTATCGTTGAAAAAATAATAATAAAAAATAAAAAGACAAAAAAAATTGGAAGATGCTAATCAACATCTGTTTGGTCTATCGTAGAGTTACTGCACAGCTGTACTTTGAAATGATGTTGTTCAGGATATTATCATGCACACGTTTGGTATTTAGGGTTTGGGATTTGTGGTTTAGGATTTAGGGTTCACACGCTTGGGGTTTAGGGTTCGGGCTCTAGGGTATTTGTACATGACTTTTGCTTATTGGGTATATTATCGACAACCGCAAATATACTATTTTTTATTATCAACTTTAACGCAGTGGATGATAAACTCATATGTTTTTCTTAAAATAATATAAAAAACCTATATTAAAAACTATTAAGGGGTAATTTATTAGTCTAAGAACTAGGAAACCGCTCATATGTCAATGTTGTTGCATAATGTACCTTCATAATGGTCAACAACATTGGTAAGGACTGACATTAGATGACATTTATGTTATAATGAATACTAGTGTTTAGGTTCTCAGAAAGCAAGACCTCTTTGTCTAAGCATGGAAGAAAATCATGATGTGAGAAGCAAGCAATGCTTTGAAATAGTTATATGGATTAACACATCCTAACACTTTAATGATGATATGTGATATGTTGGTATCTTATGCTTAATTGCTACTCATTCTGATTAGTTTTTATCCTTTTTAATGATGTTATTTGAATGAATTTTATGTTAATCTTCATGTTTCAGGTTTTTAAGAGAATTGACATACAAAGCCGAAGAAAATGTATAAAAGAGAAAATACAAGTGTGCTTTGGCTACAAAAGTGAAAAACATGAAGACAAGGCAGCAATGGAAGTGGCGCCTCACCGAATCTAAGGCTCAAAAGGCCAACCATCCACCAAAGGAAGGGAAAGTTCACAGCAGTCAGCAACTCAAAAGGCAGCCCGCCGATTCGAGTGCTAAACACATCTGGCGGCCCCGCAGAATGAGAGGCGATACCACCGATGCTCACAAAAAGATGTTGAAAACTGCGAAGCTGAGGAGTTGGCAGCAATCAAAAGGGCGCCCCGTATAACCTGCACCGCAAAAGAAAAGGCAAGCTTAGCAAAACATGAAAGCTGCGAGCCAGCAACCAATTGGGCTGCTCGCCGAACAAGAGGCGGCCTGGCGTAAAAGCAAGGAAAATGGCTATTTTATGAATAATAGCATAGTTTTGAACCCATGCCTATAAATAGGATGTTATGTCTTCGAGAAAACAGACCTTTTTCAGCTTAGAATATTACTTTAAGGCTTTTTGAATATTCTTAGAGTACAAAGAGAGTTTCTACTTGAATCTTTGTAAGGATTTTATTCTTCAATCTAAAGGCCAACCATCCACCAAAGGAAGGGAAAGTTCACAGCAGTCAGCAACTCAAAAGGCAGCCCGCCGATCAGAGTGCTAAACACATCAGGAGGCCCCACAGAATGAGAGGTGATACCGCCGATGCTCACAGAACGATGTTGAAAACTGCAAAGCTGAGGAGTTGGCCGCAATCACAAGGGTGCCCCGCCTAACCTGCACCGCAAAAGAAAAGGCAAGCTTAGCAAAACATGAAAGTTGCGAGCCAACAACCAATTGGGCTGCTCGCCGAACAAGAGGCGGCCTGACTTAAAAGCAAGGAAAATGGAAATTTGTAAATAATAGCATAGTTTGAAACCCATGCCTATAAATAGGCTGTTATGCCTCCGAGAAAACAGACCTTTTTCAGCTTAGAATATTACTTTAAGGCTTTCTGAATATTGTTGGAGTACAAAGAGGGTTTCTACTTTAATCTTTGTAACGATTTTATTCTTCAATCTAAATTCTTATATGATTCTTGCCATTTCATCTTATAATATGTGTGTGTTAGACCCTAGTATGAGTAGCTAAACTCATACTAGGGGCTTATTCATGAAAACATGATTATCTTAGCTTAAATCTTGTACTTAATCTTATAAAATTAATGGGTTAACGTAAATCTAGCTCTCTATCGCACTTTCTAAACTAGGGTTTAAGGCACGGCCGTACTTGAACCTAACCCTATTTTGCTTTTATCACCCGAAAGGTGTTGAAGGTGTAGGTTAAATGAGACTAGTGAGAATTTGGGTTATATTGTTTGCGACCTACCCCATCTAAAGGGGTCGACCTAAAAAGGTCAACCACTCGGGTCTTTGGACTAGGGTTTCTTGCGCTTCATTATTGACTCGATAGGGCTTGATGAGGTAAAATCCCCCCTATCCCGAGAGGATTTTGAGGAATACATTAGAAGTCTGATCATTAGTATTACCCAAGAGATTTGTAAGATTAATGCAAGTATTTAGTTTAGAGAACCTTGTTGGAATGGATAAACCTCTAGCTCATTCTCATTGTTTACACTCATCGTCCTTATTTAGCTTGCTTTACATTAATTGCTAGTCGTAGTTATAGTTAAAACACTCTTACCCTTATTTATTAGGAATACGAACAATGCTTAGGACCCGTTATTATTCAACCTAAGTCAAATAGATTACTTCGCTAAGCTCCTTGTGGAATCGACCCCCCCTCTCGTCGGGTACTATTACTTTTGACGACCGCCCCATCATCCTTAGAGGTAAGTGGATTGGGCGTGGATCAATAGGTAGCATTGGATTACGTTCATTATTTAACGTACATAAATGATAAGGTGATGATATAAAAAACCTTCAAATAACCTTCAATTTAATCCTTATTCATTATAATCGACCATAAATCTTTATGAAGAAGATTGTCAATCATGTACAATCCAGATGAATTGACGGGGACACGTGGTCATTCATAATTTATTTATTTTAATTCATCTCATTGTTGGATATTATAATTATTTCATTACATAAAAATGTCTGTCAAATTAATTTAAGTTTAGCAATGGTGAGTGTCAACAATATAAGGTTGATTATCAACCGCTATAATTCCACATTGATGACGGCCTTCAATTTAATCCTTATTCATTGTAATTGATGATAAACCTTGATAAATAAGATTGTCAACCATGTACAATCCAAATGAACTGACGGGGACACGTGGTCATTCATAATTTATTTATTTTAATTCACCTCATTGTTGGATATTATAATTATTTTATTACAAAAAAATTTGTCCGTCAAAATTAATTCAAGTTTAGGAGTGGTGAGTGTCAACCATATATGGTTGATTATCAACCACTGGTTAATTCCACATTGATGACGACCTCTAATTTAATTCTTATTCATTGTAAACGATGATAAACCTTTATACAGACGATTGTCAACTATCTACAATCCAGATGATTGTTAACCAATCGTTAATTACACATTGATTTAGATTTCCATTTTACAGTTAATTACACATTTTCCTTGTCTTTATGTTAGTTGCTTATTAACTTCAACTGGTTTATAATCTAGTTCATCATATCTACGTTAGAAATCTATCTCCTGTCGTGTCTTAATGTTTAGTTGTTTATACACCTAAACTGGTCTATTACTAATTTGAGTCAGAAATTTCTCACATGGTTCGTCTAATCGTCTCTATGTTCTCGTCTCTATGTTCTTGGCTCTATGTTTAGTTGTTTATCAACATAGATCCGGTATATTATTTTTACAGATCAAGTCATCTTATCCGATGAAACAAACGCAGAAATAGTAGAGAATTTAAGGCAAAAACACCAAATTAACTAGCCGCTAGACCAAAAAGATCCCCCATTCCATTAATATTTTTTAAATATTTACAAAAAAGAGCTTTCTTTAATCAGAAAGCTCTTTAAACTAGAGCAAAATAAAAATAAAAAATAGAAATACATAAACTAAAAACATAAAATTTAAAGGGAATTAGGGGAGGTGATGTAGTCGTCGGTGTTTAAGCCGACACAGCGGAACATTGCATGCAGAATGCGTGCAATGCGCCAGATGTTCATCTCCTGGCATGCGGTCCTCCTGCATCTGTCGGATAAGAGTGTCCAGGGCTTGGCGGATGAGAAGGCATCTTGGCTTGGTGGGGAAGGGAAGGCCATTTCTTTGCAGAAAGAACTTCAGAAAACTTGAGATTGTAGTTAGAAGTGTGTGATAAAATGAACAAATAATTGTCCAATTTATAGATGAAGAAGGTGAAGGGATAGGGGGTAGGGGGTAAACAGTCATGATTATTAACTATTCCCAATGAGACTTTTCGTTTCCTCCATTGAATCCGACGCAATGTTCGAAACTTGGGCAATGCACCCATTTATCAGTGACCTATTATCTACCACACAATCTACTAAGCTTACTCATTAAGTTTCATATCTATTCATATACGGCATTAAAGCTATCATTGTTTTGAAATCTAGTTCTATCTTTAGTCTATGCACTTTTGGTATATGATCGAATAGCTAACTTGGACGAAAGATATTCAATATAGTAAAGATACAGCTTATATATTATTGACTATGTATAGTAGTTTATACACTATCTTCGAGAAAATGATATAAATTATCCTTTATCTTTGAGAGTTGATCTAAAATTGTCCTTTAAATATTTCATGATCAGTTTTGATCCTTTAACTTTGTAAAAACTTGTCACTTTTAGTCTCTATCCAAAACTAACTAATGGAGGCACCTCATTTTAACGGAACCCTCTTGTCCAAACATTAAAACAAACCTGTTTTCCTCTCCCATTTCCCAAACTCACTCGGTGAAAAAACTCTTGATTAACTCAATCTACCTAGTTCTGACAATTGTGGAACTACTAATTTCTATCATTTTCTCGTTCAAAGGCTAAAAATGATATTTTGTTGTATGACATAGTGGTGGAGAAAGAACAAGAAGATAATGAATGCTTTCTTTCTCTCTATATTTTCTTTTCCCTTAAATTTTTCAGAAAATTTCATGGATATATTGTTGAGTGAATGTATTGAATTGATTATCACGTGAAAATCTAAAACTCGGTAAAAGTATGATAGTAAGTAACTTTTTTCGTAGCAAATAGCAAACGTGAATGTGGAGTTCACCTTCTATGAGTTTAATCTGGAAATTTACGTGTATGAATTATTTGAAAGTTTTATTTTCTTTTTTCAATCTAAAAATACATTTTAAGGATTGGAACTTTCATTTGAAGGATTTTGTGTTTTGAATTCTTCAGCTGATTATGAAGATATGGAGTTGTATGATTATGTCCCTTTGAGGTCTATAATTTGTATTGCTTCTAGAATATCATTGGGGTTTCCTCTAAATTGGTTAACTTATGGTAGCGAACTCGATTCAACTCACCATTGACGAAGTATATAGACACAGATAAAAGAAATCTCCTTCCAAAAATTGATTTTTTGTCAGGACAAAATCAAATGAGGTAAGGCATGTATAATTCAACTTTATGGGAAGTTTTGGTTCAGTCAAGTTTAATTTTGCGTTTTTTGGATGATAGGTTTCTTGTTTATTCTTGTAACACATTGTTTCCAGATATTGATTGCATTATAAGAACTTGTTTGGGACGACTCTTCTTACGAGCATCCATTTCCAATTTGGTTCCTAGAGGAATATGGTTGTCAGAACTACCAATCCAGATTTTAAGTTTGTTTTAACCTTTGGACGTGAGGGTCCATAAAAATAGAGCTAACTTCGTTAGTTAGTTTTGGACAGAGACTAAAGTTGACACATTTTTGCAAACTTAAAGGATTAAAACTGCTCCATGATATATTTAAAGGACAATTTTGGATCAACCCGAAAAAATAAAGGACAAATTTGCCAACTACAGAGATCAATAAAGCTAGTTAAAGTTTATTGCCAACCAAATTATGATCGATTATAAACTATGCATACTTCGCCAAAAAATATCAATTGCTAGCCCATCAACAGTCTATTATCAACATATCTAAGTATATTAAACAATAAGACAGAGTGAACATAGGTAAATAGGAAGTGAACATACACAATTAGTCAATTGACAAGTAGTATATAACAAATGTTCAGAAATAAATTATTACATTTAATAAATAGAAATAAATCATTGTTGGTTTTGAGCAAGAGGGCAAGTTGTTTTCTTGTGACCGGGTCGTTTGTATTTTGAACATTTATTTTTTTTCTTCTTGGACGAGTATAATTCTTCCCCCATCGATGGAATGCGCTTAATTCTTTTCCTGCCCATTTTGAGCTGAATATAAGGTGGCTTTATGGTTGTCCGCATATAATCAGAAGGCGGAATCCATTCTTCTTCCAGAGAAATGGGACGAGTATTATGTCCATATGCAAACAGGTACGTCTCCCTCCTATAATACCAAGAAATGTACTGGTAAAGAACACTACCATATTCATCCCCAAAGGCCAGATGAATCGCCGTCGTCGCATGAATGCACGAAATCATGTCCAAGTCAAATTGCCTACATGTACAGATTTTTCTAACCAGACTTACAGTTTTCTTGGTTTTTTAGTCCTGAGGCTCATTTTCTCCCATAACAAAAAAATCACCGTTGTCAAGATTATATGCCACTAGACAGCTAGAATCTTCCATAAGGTGGCTGAGCATCTTCTCAATTCGAGGGACTAAGTTGTTGCTCACCTTGTTGACATGCGCACGATGCTTCATGAAAATTTGATGGAACCTCTCATTAATAAAATTAAACAGTGCGACCATCGGGAATTTCCTTTCGTCCAGGGACATTGGGTTTACAGATTCTGAAATATTTGTGGCAATAATGTCGTACCTGTAACCTGGGAAATATGCCTACTCCATTTTTCTACTCCAACTTCATTCTCAAGATAGTCAGCAGCCGCTGCATTTTTTTCACGAAGCTCTTTTATTTCTTTATCAAAAATCTCGTCGTTGTACGCTTTAGCTGCAGTATAATAATTATCCATGAAATCACCCCTAAATCTTTTGCGAATGTTATCAGCGAGGTGCCTCATGCAACATCCATGATGCACTTGAGAGTAAACCCGTGAAATTCCGTTAGCTATGCTACTAGCGCGATCAGAGATGATGTATAGCTCCGGACTGTCCGGTACCACCCCCTGCAGGTTCCGAAAGAAGAACGTCCAAGAAGCGTCCCACTCCATATCAACCACACGAAACGCCAATGGAAAAATATGGTTCTCCATGTCCAACTGCACCGCAACCAACATTACACCTTCGTAAGGCCCCGACAAATGAGTGCCATCCACATATATTACCGTTCTCAAATATTGATATCCTCTAATCTAAGCAGCAAATGAGACGAAAAAATAACGAAAAGACGTGTCATCATTCACAACCAGTGTAACATGACTTTCGGGATTCTCTCTTTCAATTGCTAATCGGTATGCATCTAAAGCAGCGTACCTGTGCTCCGTCGTCCCCCTCACCATGGCCCTTGCAATTTTCCTTGCCTTTCAAGTCTTCCAATAACTAACGTATGTTTTCAGATCATGAAGAACAATCACGTTGATATCTTTGGTCGATGGACCCTTGTTTCCAATAAACCTATTTTTAACAAGACGAGCGAGGACCTTTGCCGAAGCTTGAGGATGGTGGCTTGTAGCATTCTCTGCCCCACATGTGTGATCACCACCGTACTTGGTGATCTTAAATCTCTCACAAGTTTTGTACTTCGTAGCGCGTACCATCCGCTTGCAGTTCGTCGATGCACATGCCACAGTTTAAGGTTAGGGAAATAAGGACAGACCTTAAAGCTGCTTTTGAGTTGAACAGTAGTTAGGGAAAGTGCAAGAGGGCTAAAAAAATGGTGTTAGAACAACTAGAAGGGAGTTTTATAGATGGGTACAAGAAAATTGAGGCTTATGCTAATGAACTAAGGGAATCCAACCCAGACAGTGATATTGTAGTTAATTTGTCTAAGGATGCACTTGCTGAAGGAAACAGAAAATTCCTTAGAATGTACATTTGTTTCCATGCACTAAAGATGGGTTTTAAGGAAGCTTTGAGATCATTTATAGGTTTAGATGAGACTTTTCTTAAGGGTAAGGTGAAGGGACAAATATTAGTTGCTATTGGTCAAGACTGCTTGAACAGTTTCTACCTATTAGTTTGGAAAGTTGTGGACAAAGAAACCAAGAGGACCTGAGAGTGGTTCTAGCAGAATTCATTGGAGCTACAAAATCGAGAAGGAATTACCTTCATTTCTGACATACAGAAGGTAACCCTTAATTTAATTTTAGAATATTACTTATACTTTTAACTGTTTATTATGTTCTATTGACTGTTATTCTTTATGTTTTCATTTGTAGGGTTTACAAGTTGCAATTCGCAATGTTCTTCCTGAAGCACATCATAGGTTTTGTGTGAGGCATATAGAGGTAAACTGGTGTAAGAGATGGAAGTCAAGTAAACTATTGAAAAAGCTTCTGTGGTGGAGTGTATGGAGCATCTATGAGGAAGACTTCCATGATCAGTTGAAGTTGTTGAAACAGGCTGGTGAAGTTGTTGCATCTGATTTGATGAATTATCCTCCAAAAAGTTGGTGCAGATCATATTTTGACACTGTGTGCAAGAGTCAATCTGTTGACAACAACTTCAAAGAGTCATTACAATACCTTAATACTTGAAGCAAGGTACAAGCCCATTATTCAGATGTTAGAAGATATTAGGATCAAAGTGACGAACCTGTTAAGAGAGAAAGAAAAATCAGCCATGAAATGGCCAACTGACATCAGTCCTAAAAGAAAGAAACTGTATGATGAGTACTTGAAGATTGGCCAAGCTTGTAAGGTTGAAAGTAATGGAGACAATGGATATGAGGTGTCTGAAGGAGATGACAGGCACACTGTCAATTTGAAGACCAAGGAGTGCACTTGCAGGACATGGAATCTTACTATCCCTATCCACATGCAATTAAAGCACTTTTGCACAAGAAGATAAACCCTTTGACTCAAATGCATTGGGTTTATACAAAGGAAGCATTCTTGTTAACTTACAAACATATGTTGCAAATTGTCAGGGGTGAGAAATTTTGGAAGTCACCCTGAACAAGTAATGAAGCCACCAAGACTTGTGAATCAAGCTGGAAGACCTAGGGTCAAGAGAGTTAGAGAGAAGGATGAGGCAATACATAGGCAAGCAGGGTGGGCAGTTACAAGAAAAGGTAGAGTTATGACATGTAGTAACTGCGGAGAACCAAATCACAATGCTAGGGGTTGTGAGAAGGTAAAATCTTACTTGTAATAATTTGTTTTAGTTTTTATTGGTTAAGTTACTAATGTTACAATTTTCTCTATGTTACATCCAAGTAACATAAACAAGGGACAAGGAAGCAACTCAAGGAAGAGAGGTTTAGTAGATAAAGAAGAGAGGCAGCCTCAAACTGAGGAAGAGATTAACTTATCAGCCCCACAGTGGACTCAAAACAGTCAAGAAATCCAAGAAAGTTCCTATGTGTTCATGCCTAGTCCTGGCTTTCAATTTCAGGCTACTCCAGATGGGTACCAATCTGATGAACATGACGAAGGCCCTGAGCTAAGGCCAAAGGTGATTTCTAAAAGAAAAACTAGACTTCGGAAGAGGCAAAAACAACAAATGCCAACTGGAAGAAGGCAAATAGGCTTCAGAGGTGACCATAGTAGTGTAAATGACCTAACCAACCTTCCAGTGGCACCAAGAAACTTAACTTGGAATGGGACAGCTGCTATTAGCACAAACAGTTGGAGGTGCAAGCTAAAAAAGAGTTGCAGAAGTTAAAGCCAAGAAGGGGACAATATGAGTTTGAGCAATGCTTGGGAATTTCAAGAAAGACTTCTTTTTTTGTTTTCTGTTTGGTGATGTTATTAGTGCACTAACACAGCACTATTGAAAATCTTTTATTTCTATTTAGGTGATGCAAAATGGTAGGGCTGTCACATTATTACTTGGGTTGTATAAGTTTTTGGGGTTATAGTGTGACAGTCATTTATCTATTTACATGTAATGAACTATTTAAAGTATGCTGAAATTTAAGTTTATGTATGGATGTTTTAAGTATTTGTTTTGCTATGCAGTTTGCACTAAGTTTAGGTGTGGATGTTTTAAGTATTGGTTTTTAGTATTGGTTATGCTATGTAGTTTGCACTAAGTTTAGGTGTGGATGTTTTAAGTATTGGTTTTTAGTATTGGTTTTGGTTTTGGTATGCAATTTGGACTGTTTTAATGTTTGGTTTGGACAGCAATTTGCAACCCTATTGTGCTCCAAATGAGTTCAATTTTCACAGTTTAATGACTACTATTGGACTGCACATTGAACATGTTTGATGTTGCTTGGTTTGGACCGCAATATGCAGTCCTATTGTGCTACAAATGACTTCATATTGCACTTATTTTATGACCATCTTTGGGAATTCAACTGCATTCAAATTAAAAAAGGAAATGAATATTCAGGCAACTTGAAATAAAAAAAAAGAAGGAAGTTCATTGTACTACTAAAACATGAAGATCCAACCGAATTACTAATACAATAACAAAATAAGGAAGTTCATTCTAACTTAACACTTCCTCTAACTAGAAATAGGATACAACTAGTTCATCAATAGTGTAGAAACATATCCAAGAACAAGGCAACATGAAATCAAGATGAAAATTTTCATCTTCATCACAATCTCTTCAAGTTTTCTTGATTTGTGCATTTCCTTCTTGTTTATTTCCTGCATGACATCCACTTTTTCCTTTAAGTTGTCTCTTTCAATCTTAACCGCATCCAACGACTTATTCACAGTTTCCAATTGAAGCTTCAAATTGCTTATTACAAACATTGCTCTATATGAAAATTCTTCATCAAGCCACTCCGAATAACCACAAGAATTTGTCTATCAAATGAATTACATTAATTTAATAAAATTAAATTACATTAGTTTAGCAGATTAAGTAAACATTATAAGTAAACTCAATTTATAAGTAAATATTAAATAAAATTATATGTTAAAATAACTCACTTACTTTAGGTTTAGCACATTTATAAAAATCTCCTTCTCGGGTTAAATCATTTATGTGACGTGAAGAGGCTTGCATTTTCACCGCAATGGCACTTTCTCTTGGATGAAATACTTATTTCAGACATTATAAAATAAAAAATTTAGGGATTGGAACAGTAAAACATGTTGGAGAAGAAATGTAAGAACCCTAATCTTTAATAAAAGAGTTTTGATAGTTGGGGAGGGTTTTAAGCAAGGTATTATGGGTCGGGTCGCGGGTTAAAAGGGTGGGTCGGGTTGTAAATTGGGTGAAATTAAAAAAAGGGGGGGGGGGTTTGATTAAATTTTGGCTTTTAATAGTGCCACGTATGTCTCCCCTTAGAGTCTGAGGGGTATATACTGTTGCACTTGGTGCACCTACGTAAGACACTAGAGGGGGGTGAATAGTGTCCTTACCCAATTTTTAAATCCTAAAGCTTGTCGTTAACTTTTATCGCCTAACTTACAAAGAACCAGGTTCCTTGCAAATTTCACCTATCTCTGAAACTTAAACACAATGCGGAAACGTAAATAATACAGAGATTTTTACGTGGAAAAATCCTTGCTCAAGGGATAAGAAACCACGACCCAAACTCTTGGGATTTCAACTCTTCCACTAAAGGAAAACCCGAGCAAGTTTTAGACTACAACGTAATGCAATCAAGGAACTAGACCTCCCTAGTACCTAGAACCTTCCAAGCCACACGTTAGCTTGTAAGGTTGACTCTACTTCACCAAAGAGTAACCTCTATTATATGCTTCTAAACAAGCTGATAAATTACAACTCGATAGTCTGTAACAAAAACTAAAACAACAGACTTAACTATGAAACTGCTCCTTCGTAAGGTTCTGCTGCTCAGCCTTTGTTCTTGCACACAATGCCTCTCTGTTTGTTCTTGATTTGCTCTATTGAGATGTCTTGAGTGCGTGAATCAATTCTTGCCAAATTAACTTGTATATATAGGAGTTTGACTTAGCCGGATCCAACTAAGTTTAGTACTCCTTTTCTACTTTGGAATCCGTTTCAAATAAGGTTTACCCATATTTCCTTATTTAAAAGCTAAGTTAATTTGCCTTTGTTCCCTATCCTTTTCTACTTAGGAACCGCGTCTATATCAGCACTGTCACAAGCTTCTTCTTTTCCCGGTAGGATTGGAACTTTGACTCCAGCTGTTCTTTTTCTCTTCTTCAACTCTGACTAGATTATCACGTTGAATAGCTCGGACTTCTCAGCTCAACTGTGAACCTTTTCATAGTCCACTTAGCACCAGGTCCTTTGTCATCTTCAAAACTCATTCTTCAACAAATTCCCCTTTTTGATGATGACAAACAATGTTGTCTCACCGAGGGTATATAAGTACAAGAACCTGTAAAAATTTCAAACACTAACCAAGAACCAGGGTAATACAGTTAGGCAAAAATAGGTCACAAACATACAATGAACTAAACAACATCTAACTTCCCCCTTTTGGCATCATCGAAAAGTTCCACATTTGTATGAACCTGCTTAACTTAAATTAAGTTTAGTTGACTCTAGTGCCATAGGCAGCTAGCCAACCTTTAAACATCAGGAACCTGTTTCAGACAATAAATACTGGCAAGGTAGGATATTTATATCAACATAAGTGCCAAACCGGCTTAAAACATCCAAAACATCATTCAAATATTACAAACCAAAATATAATAATTGTCTTAAAACCAGGCCATATTAAGAACCAAAGAGGGGACTTGGGAAAGGAACTGGTTCCGAATTGGGGAATATCAGGGATGTTAAAGTGAGCAAGCAACAAAGCAAGGCAACGCGAGTTTCCTTCACGTTCACGCTCCAGCTCCGCATCCAGCCTAGTGTTTTCTGCATTCATCCAGGCCAGCTCATCATTTTGCCTTTCAAGCTGCCTCCTGAACCCTTCAATCCTTCTGTCCACTCGAGCGTTTCTCCTTTCCTCAGCATCCTCCTCCATATGCTCTGGTTCATCAGCAGGTTCACCATCCAACACATAGTCACAGGATTTCAGAATGTTCCTCCCAAATACGTCATTGTGACCCAACTCAGTCCACTTCCCAACAGGCACCCCAAAGAAATCAAATACCTTACTCAGAAGAAACCCATAGACTAATGCATGTTTACCCAACCCCATGTCAACTACCCTACCAATGTGCTTAATCATCACTTCAGGCAGATTAATACAAACCTCACGATCTAGCAGGTCCATATAGGTCATATCCAAAAAGTTGGCCTCACTGCGCCTCTCTGACCTCTGCAACAGGTTCTTCAGCACAAATTCAAATAGCAACTGGTAGAATGGTTGCATTGCCTTCTTCTTAACTTGCATTGCCCTTGCTAGCCTAGGTCTCCCTGCAAACTTTTGGGTCACCTCCAAAGCAGACACACATCTCCTCTAGCCGGCCACGAGTTCCTCATGTACTCACTGTATCTCTGAGAAGGAACACCCAAAATCTCACCAAGCTCCACACAATCAAACTGGATCACCAGCCCCTTCACTATGGTTGTTACAATTCCCTCACTTACTGTGCAATTTGAGTAAAACTCTCGAACCTCTTGCTCTTTCAGCTGTCTAGTTCGATCACTGAACAGGTTCAACCAACCCTGAGCATTCAGCTTAGCACCAAGCTGAGTCAACCTTTCCAGCTCTAGGTCAGTGACAATTTTACCTTTTACCAATGGCAGACCTCTAAAGTAAGCCACTCTCCTTTTCTTGTCTTCCTTGTCATCTCCAGTCACCAACTTTCTCTTTGAACCTCTCCTACGAACTTCAGGTTCCTCCGCAATCCTTCCCTGCTGCTCTTTAATAGAACTCGAGTAGCAGGTCTCCTAGCATGACTCACTGTCTTCCTACTGCTTTCTCCCATACCCTCTGCATCACCAGAACTTCTAATTTTAGAACTACCCACAAATTCTCCTCCCTTTACCAACCTTCGTTTCTTCACAATTTTTCCCTGTTCCTGAATCACAGGCCTTTTACCCAATCTCCTCTATTCCTCCACCACCACAACATCGGTCTCACTGGAGGAACCTTCACTAGCTTGAGGAATGGGATTAGCCTCAAGAAACACAGCATTCAAAGGTTCAGTAAAGCCTACACCCTCTACATTCTCTTCCACATAATCATCAATTTCCCTTAGATCTGCATCATCACCTGCCACAGAACCAGAAAATGAACCAGGTTCTCTCTAAGGTTCCTTGGTAGGTTCAGCAGATTTTTCATCTCCCTTATCACTAATGGCCTTCTCCACTACAGGAACTGTCACAGGAACAGGTTCCTCAACAGTCTTTTCAGTTTCTTTGTCAACTAAGCCATCCCCTGTATCAACAACCTTTTCTTTTTCAAGATTTTCTCCAACCACCCTCTCCTTTACACTAACTTCAGCCACTACATGCTCTCCTAAATCTACAGGCTCAGAAGGTAAACTAGCTTCTATAATAACAGTACCAGTAGGAGAACTAGGGTTTACCTTTTCAGTTTCTTGACGACTTTCTTGAACAGTTTCGACGACCCCTTCATTCGTACCAGCAACTGAAACACTTCCCCCTTAACTTCTTCTGCCTCAATTTCGCGAACTTCCTCGCCATGGCTACGGAGCGACTCGCAGCTAGTTGCTTTGCCTTTTGATTTAGTTTAGAAATTTTAAGTTTAGGAGAGGAAGGTTGTGAGTCAATTTTAGAACTGGTTGATATTGTAACAGAGTGTTGTGATTTTCTTAGAGAGAGATTGAGAGAAATCGTCTAGAGAGAATTTTAGTCTTTAGCACCGATAGAAACAATGAATCTCTAATGGAATAGAGAAGCTTATACGGCGTATCGGGAAGGGGAACGGGTGATGGGATGTGAAAAAGCTGTTATAACATTATTACGTCTAAGAGCTGACGCCAGCATGTTCAACGAATTTTGAATTTTAAACTCCTACCACTAATCCGGCGCCAAGTAAGGTTAATTGGTAATAGATTTGGCCACGTAAGACAAGTATTATACTCAGTAAGTAAAATAGAATGTGTACCTAAATGTCCATGCACCAGTTTCTTCAATGATATCCTTTATTCAAAATTTTGCCAGCATCTCAGTCATGAAAACAGGTTCCAAACAGGTCAGCAAGCAAAACAATTAAGTTTCAATTATAGAATCAACTAAACAAAGTTAAGCTAGGTAAAACAAGGAAACTTCTCTAGCCAATAATTGAGAGAACCAGGTGCTGGCTCATTCAGTGTATCTTGGTCATCCCTAACTCAAGCCTGTTCTTTTCAAACTGTACCCTGTTCAATGCTTTAGTGAAGATATCAGCAATTTGATCCTCAGTCCTGCAAAAGTTCATAGTAAGTAGGCCTTTTTCAACGTTGTCCCTTAAAAAGTGATGCCTAATATCAATATGCTTTGTTCTCTTGTGCTGGACCGGGTTCTTGGCTATATTGACTGCACTGGTATTGTCACAAAAGATTGGAACTGGTCCACACTTGATTCCAAAGTCCTCCAACTGCTGCTTGATCCATAATAACTGTGAATAACACAAAGCATCTGCTACATATTCAGCCTCAGATGTGATAATGCCACTGAATTTTGCTTCTTCATAGCCCACGAAACTAAACAAGGACCTAAAAAGTGTGCCGTCCCAGATGTACTTTTCCTATCAACCAAGTGACCAGCATAGTCAGCATCAGCGTATCCAACTAGATCAAAACTACCACCTTTTGGGTACCATAATCCAAGATCCTGAGTTCCTTTCAAATATCTCAAGATTCTCTCGACTACAGTTAAGTGTGACTCCTTTGGTTTTGACTGGAACCTTGCACACAACCCCACACTATAAACAATGTCTGGACGAGTTACAGTTAAATACAGTAAAGAACCAATCATCCCTTTGTACTTAGTTTCATCAATTAAAGCACC
This sequence comes from Petunia x hybrida, assembly GCA_037355625.1. Taxonomy (NCBI): domain Eukaryota; kingdom Viridiplantae; phylum Streptophyta; class Magnoliopsida; order Solanales; family Solanaceae; genus Petunia; species Petunia x hybrida. The sequence goes on from JBBBVM010000845.1 coordinate 901,485, forward strand.
AGTTTCATCCAGATCTATCTTCGTTCCAGGAGCAATGGGTGTGCTCATATCCTTAGCAGACTTCATATCATACTTCCTTAAAAGCTCTTTGATGTAATTCTGCTGATAGATCATTGTGCCTTCCTGATTTTGCTTGATTTGTAAGCCTAAAAAAAATTCAGCTCACCCATCATACTCATCTCAGATTCACTTCCCATCAGGTCGGCAAACTCCTTGCAAAGGTTCTCATTAGTAGCTCCAAAAATGATATCGTCTACATATACTTGAACAATTAGCAGGTCCTTAGCTTTCTTCCTTAAGAACAAAGTATTGTCTATTTTACCTCTTGTTAAACTATTCTTCGATAAGAACCCAGACAACCTTTCATACCAAGCCTTAGGAGCCTGGTTCAATCCATACAGTGCCTTGTCCTATTTGTAGACACGATCAGGAAACTCTGTACTCTCAAAGCCCGGTGGTTGAACCACGTACACCTCTTCATTCAGATAACCATTAAGGAATGCACTCTTCACGTCCATCTGGTACAGCTTAAACTCCATATAAGCTGCAAAGGCAATTAACATTCTAATGGTTTTCATTCTAGCAACAGTTGTAAATGTTTCATCATAATCGATTCCTTCTTCTTGACTATAACCTTGAACCACTAATCTTGCCTTGTTCCTTGTTACTATGCCATGTTCATCCAGCTTGTTTCTAAAGACCCATTTAGTACCAATGATGGACCTGTCCGCTGGTCGAGGGACCAGGTGCCATACCTTACTTCGTTCAAACTGATGAAGTTCCTCTTGCATAGCAATCACCCAATCTGGATCTTCCAGTGCTTCACGTACATTCTTAGGTTCTATTGAGGACAGAAATGCAAAGAATGCGCAGAAGTTCTTTAAAGCTCTTCCAGTCACAATTTCAGTATTCAAATCAGATATGAGGTTCTCCAGTGGGTGAGAACTTTGATACTTCCTAGGTTTAGGTTGAATCTGCTGAGTAGTGTTTCCAGGAGGAGCTGAGTCATCTAAGTTCTCTTCGTCTTGCTCTTCAGTTCACCCTGTCTGATTGTCTTCTAGTTCCCCCTGAGTCTGATCCTTATCACCATGATTATTTTTATCCACATTCGGATTCTCAGGGTCTTCAGCAGGTTCATCTCTCGCAAGGCCAATCTCCTGATCATCATCTTCTTGTCTGTTTGTAACGGTTTCAGATTCATCAAATACCACATGCACACTTTCTTCTACAATCATGGTCTTCTTGTTGAACACTATATAAGCTTTACTTTGTGAAGAATATCCCAAAAAGATGGCTTCATCACTTATAGAATCAAACTTCCCTAAAGGTTCTTTCCCATTGTTATGCACGAAACACTTGCACCCATAAGCTCTGAGATGTGCAATATTAGGTTTCCTGCCTCTAATCAACACATAGGGAGTTTCTCTAATAACGGACGAATAGAACAACGATTCAATAAGTAGCAAGCGGTATTGACTGCTTCAGCCCAAAAACTCTTTGATAGACCGCTTGACAATAACATAGTTCTAGCCATGTCCTCTAAGGATCTGTTCTTTCTTTCAACAACACCATTCTGCTAACTTAGCATTCTCAAACTCCGTTCCATGGTCGGACCTTATACTTACCAGTTGAAGCCCCAGTTTCTTTTGATTGACTCTAACCCAATCCTCAAACATATCATATGCTTCATCTTTAGATCTGAGGAACAGGGTCCATGTGTACCTGGAGTAGTCATCAACAATTACCATTACGAACCTCTTCCCTCCTCTGCTCCTTACCCTCATTGTTCCACACAAGTCCATATGAACCAGATCAAGTGGTTTAGAAGTACTAACCACTTTCTTTCACTTGAATGAAGATCTTACATGCTTTCCCCTCACACACGCATCACAAATCTTGATGTCATTGAACCTCTTGCTTGGCATTCCACGAACCAGGTCCTTTGATACCAACTTATTCAACTGAGTCAAGCTTGCGTGTCCTAATCTTTTGTGCCACAACTGACTATCATTCTCCAGCACATTCAGACAAGTCAAATTATTTTCAGAAAGAGAACCTAATGTAGCCTTGTATACATTATTAGCCCGTTTCCCTTCCATTATCACTTCACCAGTCTGCAGGTTCTTTACAGTGCAACCTACAGATGTGAAACTCACTAGGTTTCCTCTATCACATAGTTGAGAGATACTTAGAAGATTGTGCCTCAATCTATCCACACAGAGTACATTGTCAATAGCATGATTGAGAGATCTCCCAACCTTTCCAATACCAACAATTTCACCGCTCTTGCCTCCTCCAAAAGCCACACTACCCCCTTGAAATGCTGCGAGTAAGAGAAAGTTTCTTCTATCTCCTGTTATGTGCCTGGAACACCCACTATCAAGAATCCAGCTTGGGTTGTTCCATCTCACTCCAGCCTGCAAAAGAAAATCAAGGGTTAGTAACAGGAACCCAGACAAGCTTGGGTCCCTTTTTGTTATAGAATGGATGAATCAAATCTTTTCTAGCCCAATAAGGTAAAACTAATTTTTTATTCTTTTGCACTGCTCCTTTTGCAACACTGCATTCATTCTTGATATGACCAGTCTTACCACACAAGAAGCAGAGTTTGTTTCTAGGAAGTCCTACATATTTACTATTAGGGTTCCAAGCAGGTAAAGGTTTCCTGTTTCCTATGTCATAGTCCAGTTTTACCTCTGTTATGATTTTCATGCAACCAATTAAAAGCTTCAGAAAACTTGTTCCATTTAGTGAGTCTGGTGAGCTCAGAGTTAGCTTTTTCAACCTTTTCCTAAAGAACCCGGTTCTTCTCAGTTTCCTGATGTAGAACCTGGTTTTTCTTTTTAAGCTCAACTTCAAGGTTGATTTGAGCCTCACTAACTCCTTGCTTATCAGACACTTCTTTCAGTTGTTGATTTTCAAGTTCGAGTGCAGAAACTTTTTTTTGCTCACAAAGCACCTGTTCTTTTAATTGACGACCTTCAGATTCAAGGGCTGAGACTTTCTGTTTTAGTTCCAAAACTTGAGCTTCACTAGCACTTAATTCCTTTTTAAGATCAGATTTAGCTTTTTCCAAGTTTTTATTTTTCATTGAAAAGTCAGACACAACTGAAATTAGTTGGTCCTTTTCAAAAAGTACAAGTTCCTTCTCATACCTCAAATTTTCAATGCCTTCAATTAAAGTCAGGGCAAGCAAATTCAATTCCCTAGGGGAGCAGTTATGAAGTCTAGTTTTCAGTTCATCGAGACTTACATCAGGTGGATCATCAGACGAAGGTTCATCATCAAGAGCCATGAGTGCCAATGGAGAGTCATCTTCTGGTTCTTCTTCTTCATCATCACTTTCTCTTTCAGAAGGTCCCCATGTTGCATAGAATGCCTCTTTCTTTTTTCTCCTTAATGCTCTGAAGTTGGGAGGACGTTTGGTCTTCTTAGGTTCATTCTCCTTGGTAGCCCCACACCTTTTCCACTCAATATCCCACAATGGGCAATTCTTTATGGCATGATCCTTCTTGTTACACTTGAAGCACCCTGAGTAGTCAGGACTGTCAACTATGTTGTTCTTGGCAGGAGTGGCTCTGGTTCTTCTTTTTTCAAGACTTAAGGACTTTCGAACTACATTGACCAAAGCCATCTCATGCTCAAAAACTTCATACTTAGAACCTCCAGTTGCCTCTAGAGCTAGGTTCTTCTCCCACTTGGGTTCCACCTTGATTCTTGACTGTTTCATTAGCTCATGGGTTTTCAGACTACCAACGAGTTCATCTAATTCAATCTTATCAAGTTACTTTGACTTAATGATATTTGTAACCTTTGACTCCCATGAATTAGGTAGAATCCTGATAATCTTTTCTACTAGATCTTCATTGGTCAGAATCATTCCCAGTGACTTCATCTCGTTTGTTATGATTGTGAACCTGGTCATCATGTCCTGGATAGACTCAGATTCTCCCATAGCGAATAACTCGAACTTTGTCTTCAGCATCTAGATCCTTGACTTCTTTATACGTGAGGTTCCTTCATGGGCAATTTGTAAAGTATCCCAAATTTTTTTGGTAGTCTTGTATGAAGAAACTCTATTGTATTCATCAGGGCCTAGTCCACATATGATGAGCCTCTTAGCTTTTGCATTATTCTCAACCATCTTAAAATCAGCATCGGTATATTCAGATATCTCCTTGGGAACAGTTTGCTCATTAAGTAGCTGTCCAACAGTTCTGCTTGGAATAAGAGGTCCATCCTTAGTAATGATCCATAGCTGAAAGTCTTCAGCTTGAATGAAATCTTCCATCCTGCCTTTCCATCATCCATAGTATTGGTTGTTGAATTGAAGAGGCATGTTGACAGATTGTCCTTCGGTGATAATCGGTGGTGCACTCATTGTTCAGTTCCTTCTCAAGATGTTAATCTTTATACAAGAGAACCGGCTCTGATACCACTTGTTGCACTTGGTGTACCTATGTAAGACACTAGAGGTGGGGATGAATAGTGTCCTTACCCAATTTTTAAATCCTAAAACTTGCCGTTAACTTTTATCGCCTAACTTACAAAGAACCAGGTTCCTTGCAAGTTTCACCTATCTCTGAAACTTAAATACAATGCAGAAACGTAAATAACACAAAGATTTTTATGTGGAAAAATCTTTGCTCAAGGGATAAAAAACCACGACCCAAGCTCTTGGGATTTCAACTCTTCCACTAAAGGAAAACCCGAGCAAGTTTTAGATTACAACGTAATGCAATCAAGGAACTAGACCTCCCTAGTACCTAGAACCTTCCAAGCCACACGTTAGCTTGTAAGGTTGACTCTACTTCACCAAAGAGTAACCTCTACTATATGCTTCTAAATAAGTTGATAGATTACAGCTCGATAGCCTGTAACAAAAACTAAAACAACAGACTTAACTATGAAACTGCTCATTCGTAAGGTTCTTCTGCTCAGCGTTTGTTCTTGCACACAATGCCTCTCACAAGAATTGTCTAAGCCAACTGGTTCCAACTACTTGGTTGGAGAGCGATACAGGGTTCCAAAATTCAAACAGCCAAGCAGCACAGAGAAATGGATAAAGTTGTTTGAAAACATAACGGAGGGTTCAATCCAGTGGATGTTCACTTGGTTTCCTTCATCAGACTTCATCATTAGTTCTGAAAAAGGCATCCTTTGTGATACTTATGGGATTGAAAGGTCTCCAACCCTATCAACCATTGAGGGTGATGAGGCAAGCGGGAAAGAAGCAAGCAAATAGTACCATTAATACCAGACACGAAGGACTATCAGTTTGATTACACTAGAAATGTTGTTCCAAAAGTTAAGAGCATTAGAAAATCCTGGGTAGGAAGACAAGTTATGGGAGAAGAATCACTAGCATTAGACAGATATAACGCTGAATGCGAACCAAACTACAAAAGCTGGTTACGCTCTAGCATAAAAGGAAATGTGGAAGTAGGGCCGAGCCGAGGAAATGACATAAGAGATTGTGAGGCGGAAGCTCAAATTCGATACCGAGAATTCATGCTGATAGCTGTTAAGATGGACAAAGAAAACAAAGAAGAGATTGAAGTATGGAGAAAACGTACATTAGAGCTAGAGGAAAAGACAGAGGCATTAGAGACAAAACTTGAACAATGGAACTCGGAGTGTGTAGAGGTAGATATTTTACACTTAGTGGCGGCTAAGGAATACTTAACCAAAGCTATGGAAGAAGTCAAGGAGATTACACGAGAAGCAAAGAGAGCCAGGCTAGAGTAGGAGCGTGCTGCCTAGTCAAAGTATCATTTTCATTTTCTTTTGTATTTTTATTTTCCGAAAAAAAAAGTCATCATGTACTGAATTTCAAAATGGATTTGGGAAATTTATGAGAATAATTGGCAACAAAATGCGTATTTATTTTCTTTGCATCATAACAAACTTAGGAAGGCTATACGTCCTTAGAACGTAATAGTCCATTAGTAAGCCCACGTCAAAATGTCGAAAGGGTTCTTAACCCGAAAATGACAAAATTGCATCTCTGCATGGATTTGAAGAAACGTTTGCACAAGATAGTGATCGTCTACTTAAACATGATCAAAACTATAAGAATGTTTTGGTCTTTACCTTTTCTTGTTTTGTTTTCAGACTATGGCTGCAAGAGGTACACTTCACTTCGAGATTGTTTCCCGACCTCCTCAATTGATCAGACTCTGGTGGGAAGATCTGGCTGTTATTAGCAAGGTTTACGTTCAAAAGGTGTTGGGGGAGCTGGTGGCTCTCAAGGCTTACACTGCCATGCCTGGTTTAATCGAGGCCGCTACACATTTCTGGAACTACAAAAGGGCGGTGTTTCATTTCAATGGCTTTGAGTTGGAACCAATGTTGGAGGAATTTGGAGGACTAGCAGGGTTAGAGCCTGGACCCGAGACTATAATTTATCCCCGAGACGTGGACCCTCAGGAGTTCATTGAACTGTTGGGAGCTCCTTATGATCCATTTGTCGAGGGAGTTCATGATGGAAAGGTCATGTTGGAGTACTTGCATTCTAGATTTGGAGATCCAACGCTTAGGCATGAGTGGACTGGGGCGTGGGAAATTCAAGATTGGAAGTGGACGGAATCAAATGCTTTCATCATTGCTTTTTGGGAAGCATGGTTTTCCCCGAGAAAGGAGGAAAGATCGACATAAGGTTGGGAAGAGTGGTAGAGGGATTACGCAAGGGTGCTCACAAGCATCAAGTAAGCTTGGTTCCGATGATTCTGGGGGAAGTTTATTGGGCTCTAACCAAATGTAGAATAGGAAGAGACCTTTTCGAAGGGTGCAGTCTGCTGCTGCAATTATGGTTGATAGAGCATTTACACAGTGTCCCCGTCAGCCCGGTGGCACCAAAACCATCATGAAAATGAGGGATCCGCTCACATAGCGGCATGGGAGGACCCTGTAAATATGCAAGGATGGTACACCATGTTGGAAAAGTTGTAAGAAGTACAATGGGTAATTGAAAACTGTGTTGGCTTCATTGTCTCCATACAAGGTCAAGACATCACTTTCTTGACATTGATTGGATTCCGAGGAACTCATCACTATGTCCCTCAAAGAATCCTTCGACAAGTGGGAATGCCACAGCAAACTCCGCAGTTGACTGAAGGAAGAAGCTTCAACATTGACCTAAAGGATATTGAGCATCCGATGGTTGGTACTATATTGACGATGTGGGATAAAAGGCTTACTATACAATTTTGTCGTGGCCGAGACAGTAGAGTGAACCTCGTGGCTACTCTATCTTATCCTCAATGGCTCAGTGAAGATAGGGAGAGGTTCTGATCAAAGACTACGCTGAAAAGGAAAACCAAGGCTCCAAGTGTCATTGAAAATTACAAGAGCTGCGACACGAGTTCGACCAAAGCAAGAAAGAATTAAGGGTAACACAAGAGAGGGAGATGAGGAGACAATACAAGGAAAAGATTAAAGGGGGTGAACTCAAGTACTGGACATGCAAGGTCATGGCTGCAAGGCAAGCTGCTGGGAATCTACAAGATTTGCTCAAGGGATGGGGGGAGTATTTTAAGGCGGTGCCACTAGAAGAAAATGAAGCAAAGGGAATAGAAATCTGCGAATTCTTCATGAAAGCTCTGGGTGATATGCAAGCTGGGAAAGATCTTATGGAGATGTTCGCCGCTCCTCCACCTATGAGCATGGTTCACAAGCCTAAGGAAGAAGCCAAAGAGAAGAAGGAGAAAGAAGATGTTGGAACTGATGCTTGATCTGAAGCCTCTTTGCTTAGCACGTAGTCTGGTCGTCTTGAGTCGAGTCGTCTTGTCCTTTTGTCGTCGTTTCATTTTAATCAAGTCGTTGTCTCAAATTAGTGGTTGTAATAAAGCTAAGCAAATCAAATAAAATTTTGTTATTTTTGGATTTTTAGGCTTGTGTTGATTATGTTTATGCAAACGAAATGATGTGATTGGTGCAAACGTTACTTCGAATCTTCGATAGGCCTACCTATGGCACAAAAAGAGGTCCTTTGCATACTAGGATGCGATTTCATTAAAACTAACGTATACTCACATTCATTTCTTTGTTTCTGATGTGTTGGAATCTCCAAGTCCCTGAAAGTTTGGTTTGTGCATTCTGGCCGCGCTGCGATACCGGTTGAGATCCAGAGGATCAATCCCAACACCTCCCCTTTTGCCTATAAGAACAAGGACGAGACGTAATATCATGGCTGAGTTTGACAAAGTTGGAAATGGAACTCCTGAAAAGCAAGGTGTAGTCGCCTATGAATACTATGCTAAGTTGGAACAGAGATTGTTCGAGTTGGAGAATAGGATCCCTCTTGCCCGTGCTGATGAGATCATTGAACCAAACAAAACCACCCGCCCTCACGGCAAAGATCCACTATACCCTGAAAAAGACATTCCTTACCCTACCTATACCGCACCACCAAAATCACCACAAAACAACTTATCCTCCTTTACTGTTGAAACAAAAACCATTGCATCACCCACCAAAGATCATGACATGTACGCATGGACCAAGGAAGACCCAGACAAAATGTAGGAGCAAATCCAATGGTTGGTAGAGAAGTTCAAGCAGTTCCAAGGCACCAAAGGAGCCCGAGGGTTAGCTTACGAGGATCTCTGCATGTACCCTGACTTGAAGCTTCCCGAAGGCTATAAAACACCCAAGTTCAATATGTTCGACGGTAGTTGTGATCCGATGGCTTATTTGAGATCTTATTGTGACAAGTTGGTTGGGGTTGGACATGATGAAAAGATCCACATGCAATTGTTCAACCGCAGTCTGACTGGAGATGTGCTAGTATGGTACTCAAAGCAACAAATAAAGAAGTGGACGAGTTGGGAAACAATGGCTGGGGACTTCGTTGACAGTTTTGGGCACGCCACTGATGTCATGCCCGATCGTTTCTATTTAGAGAAACTGAAGAAGAAGCCCACCGAGACCTTTAGAGAATTCGCAACTAGGTGGAGAGCCGAAGCCGCTAAAGTCCAACCTCCTATGGAAGACGCCAAGATAGTGGCAACCTTCATCCGCATACAAGAAGACGTCTACTTTGACAAGATGTTGAATCTGCAAGACAAGAAGTTTGGAGACTTGATCAACATTGGAGATATGGTTGAAGATGGATTGAAAGCTAGTAGGATCGTTAGCTTGGCTGCACTACAAGCCACCAACAAAGCCTTACAAGCTGGAAGCACTACTACCTCAAGAAAGAAGAAGGACAATGTCTCCTTCGTGGCTGCATCGCTCGATCACTCTCCCACCCACAACCACTACTACCAAACACCTCCTCCATCATACCCATACATTCCACCCACATCCACCTACCCAGTCTACAATACTCAGCCCATGTTTCAAAACCCACCACTACAAAGACCACCATATCCGCAAAGCCCCAACTATCGAAACACCAATGCCTATTCACCAAGGCCTCACGCCAACAACAACCCAAGACCCAAAAGAAACTATACCCCATTGGCCGAATCCCGCACTCAGTTGTTCGAGAGACTCAAAGCAACCGGCCATATACAACCCGTACCATTCAAAATACCTGATAGGATGACACCCTACTTTGACCAAACCAAAACCTGTGCCTACCACTCTAGAGAACCTGTTCATTATACCGAAAAGTGCTACGCCCTGAGGGATAAGATACAAGACTTGATCGATCAAAAGTGATACATTTGAAAACTCCAAATATGCACAACAATCCCCTGCCTAACCACAAAGACAATAGGGTGAATCTGATTGAGTTATATGAAGAATACAACCTGGAGGGAACCATTGTTAAAGCAAAGGGAGATACACCAGCGCTTGCCTTAGTTGCTCAAGCCGCTACAGTACCAGAGCCCATCGAGGTAGAAGTGGCTTCAAAATTCTATGTTGACGTAGTTCCCCCATACAGTAACAAGGCGGTACCATGGGACTAGGAAATAGAGAAGAAGAAAAAATAAACAATTGAGACTGTTGCTGGAGCAGTGCCTTCTACATCGCCCCAAACAGTGAAGTTCGAGTGGGACCACAAAGAGGTGATAGTGTTCGAAGAAAGGAACAACTCCATTTACAATGAACAAACCATACCAGCAATCGAAGGGAATGTGCACTATGGGCAGACCTCCTATACTACAGAGCTCGTGGGAGCAGTGCAAGGTACTCGAGGAGGACGTCGCAAAAACTACAATCCGAGTTAGAATCCCACCGACACAATCCAAGGAGGTTACACTGCACATTTTGCTCCTAAGTTGGTCAACACACCGCCTAGGATTGAAGAAAGGAAGAGAAGATTTTATAGCACCTACTGGGATGGCCGAGGAAAAGGCTATGAAGGGAGAAACTTAGTCTGGGAACCAGTCATATCTGATTGGGGTGTGCCCTCACATGAATTTCGTGAGACCTTACCGGCTAAGACAGAGAAGCGACCAATGTACTCACCAAATGCTCGTCCCAATTGTAAGCACATCTCTGAAGAAACAAAGGGGAAGCAAGTGTGGCTACCTAAAGCACCCGAACCTATGGAGGTGGTGATTGAAGATCCATATGTGCTCCCACAACCCACAAAATGGCCTGGAGGCTGGGTTATAGGCATCATGATAAAGCAAGGCTATAAACCTGGTAAAGGTTTGGGTAAAACCTTGGATGGGATGATTGAGCCAATTCAAATTGTGATGAGGCCCGACAATGAGAAGGCTGGCATAGGGTACATTGTGACTTATGAGAAGAGTATGGAAGAAGCATCACTGGACTTCAAATTCTACAAAAAAAGCACCAAGACTCTCCTACATATTTTCGTCTCGTCTGGATACTTGGATGGCCGAAAGGGGGAGGTATCTGCAGCGCAAGGAGTTGAGCCAAAGATAGCTGATGTTGAAGAGGACCTGCTGGCGGGAGTGCAAAATCTGTTAATATCTGATGAAGACTGTTGTGTGATCCTGGAAGAACATGTTGAACCTCCTAGATTAATAAAAGCTGGAGATGAAGCTACATTGAACAATTGGATCAGCAATCGGACCCGAGCTTACCGTGGACCTTGGTAGAGCTAGGGGATAAAGTTTATTTCATGTTTTCTAAAATAAAACCCGACTTTGAGTCGTAAAATTTGCATTTTTTTTTTTTGCTTCATATGTCTCCCTACAAACTTTGTTTTGCAAGGATTCATAAATAAAATATCGCACTATTTCCTTTAACTCCTGTTTAATCTTTTAATTTTGCAATATTTTATTTTTCAGCATTCAAATTAATAATTCCATTGAGTCCACAATAGCAACGTGTAATGGAACAATGGAGCTTGAGGAAACTGGGTTTGATTATGATGATTTTGATGAAACCACACAAGAGAAAATTGAAAGATTCGAAAATAAGCCTAAGCCAAACCTAGAGGAAACTGAGGTGATAAATCTAGGAGATGAAGAAACTGTGAAAGAGACAAGGATCAGTGTGCATCTCACCGCCGAAGATAAAAAGCGATATACTGAGTTTCTTAAAGAATATGAGGACATATTCGCCTGGTCGTATGATGACATGACTGGTATAAGAACGGATGTGGTAGCTCACAAATTACCCATCAATCCGGGTTTTCCACCGGTCAAATAAAAAGCTCGAACTTTCAAGTCGTCAGTTTTGTTAAAGAATGCGGAAGAGGTAACGAAACAGCTCAACGCAGGAACTTTGAAAACAGTCGAATACCCAACTTGGTTAGCTAACATTGTCCCAGTGCCGAAGAAAGATGGGAAACTCCGAGTTTATGTGGATTACAGGGATCTGAATAGAGAGAGCCCGAAAGATAATTTTCATTTGCCAAATATACGCATCCTGATTGATAATTGCGCAAAACATGAGCTACAATCTTTCGTGGATTGTTTCGCCGGTTATCTTCAAGTGCTCATGGATGAGGAGGATGCTAAGAAGACAGCTTTCACCACATCTTAGGGAACTTATTGCTAAGAGGTTGTGCCGTTTGGTTTGAAGAATGCTGGAGCAACTTACATGAGGGCAATGACAACTATGTTCCATGACTTGATGCACAAAGAGATTGAAGTCTACGTGGATGATGTGATCATCAAATCGAAGAAGAGTTCAGAGCACCTTGACAACTTGCGCAAGTTTTTCAACCACTTGCGAAAGTATAATTTGAAGCTAAATCCAGCAAAGTGTGCTTTCGGTGTCCTAGCAGGGAAGCTTCGAGGTTTCATCGTCAGTAGAAGGGGTATCGAGCTGGATCCATCCAAGATCAAAGCCATCAAAGAATTGTCGCCGCCAAAAAGCAAGAAAGAGGTCATGAGCTTCCTGGGAAGGCTCAACTACATCAGCCGGTTCATAGCACAATCCACTTTCATCTACGAGCCAAACATTAAACTACTGAAGAAAGACGCAGCGATCGAGTGGACGGAGGATTGTCAAAAATCATTTGGTCGGATAAAGAAGTACTTGTCTTGCCCGCCTGTGCTGGTTCCACCCGAGCCTGGGCGACCTTTGATCTTGTACCAGTCTGTGGTAGATTTGGCATTTGGTTGTGTATTGGGGCAACATGATTCAACTGGAAGAAAGGAGCAAGCAATATACTATCTAAGCAAGAAGTTTACTCCTTATGAGGCCAAGTACACATTACTGGAATGCACATGTTGTGCGCTGACTTGGATAGCACAAAAGTTGAGGCACTACTTGACATCCTACTCAACATTGCTGATATCAAGAATGGACCCTCTCAAGTATATCTTCCAAAAACTAATGCCTATTGGAAAGTTGGCTAAATGGCAAATGCTGCTCATTGAATTCGACATCACTTTTGTCACTCAAAAAGCGGTAAAAGCTCAGGCCATGGCTGATTATATGCCCGAGAATCCAGTGGGAGATGACTATGAGCCACTGCACATTTATTTCCCTGACGAAGAAGTCATGTTCGTAGAAGAAGATATCACCGAAGAGTATGGTGGTTGGAGACTATTCTTTGATGGAGCAGTGAATTTCAAAGGAGTTGGCATTGGAGCGGTGTTAGTTTCACAGACTGGATAACATTATCCTGTCACAGCCAAGCTAAGGTTTCCTTGCACCAACAACATGTCCGAATATGAGGCTTGCATTTTGGGTCTTAGGATAGCGGTAGACATGAACATACAAGAGCTGCTAGCGATTGGAGATTCTGACTTGCTGATTCACCAAGTCCGAGGAGAATAGACGGTGAAGAACTCCAAGATATTGTCGTACCTCGAGTGTATAAAAGAGCTAAAGCAAAGGTTCACCAAGATAGAGTTCCGGCACGTACCCAGACTTCAAAATGAGTTCGCGGATGCTTTGGCTACCATATCTTCCATGATCAAACATCCCGACAAGAACTACATTGACTCAATACCCGTGACAGTGAGGAAGCAACCGGCATATTGTTATCATGTAGAAGAAGAATCAGACGGACAACCTTGGTTCTACAACATCAAAGGGTTTCTCAAAGACGGTATTTACCCAAAGGATGCAACAAGTCTTCAAAAGAAGACGCTGAGGAGGTTAGCAAATGGTTTCTTTTTGAACAGATAAGTTTTGTACAAAAGAACACCTGATCTGGGATTGCTGAGATGTGTGGACGCCAAAGAAGTTGCTAGGCTATTGGAAGAAGTGAACTCTGGGACGTGCGGCTCATATATGAACGGTTTCATGCTTGCAAAGAAGATTTTGAGGGCCGGCTATTTCTGGATGACAATGGAACATGATTGCAGATGGCAGCAAAGAAATGTCACCAATGCCAAGTCCACGGAGATATGATTCGAGTGCCTCCTAATGAATTGAATATCATGGGGATCACCTTGGCCCTTCGCTGCCTGGGGAATGGACGTCATAGGACCAATCGAGCCAGCCGCTTCCAATGGACATCGTTTCATATTGCTAGCTATTGATTATTTTACCAAATGAGTAGAAGCTGCATCTTACAAATCAGTGATAAAGAAAGTGGTATCAAATTTTGTCCGCAACAAAATGATCTGTTGATTTGGCATCCCTGAATCCATCATCACTGACAATGGGTCCAATCTCAACAGTGACCTAATGAAAACAACCTGTGAGGTTTTCAAGATCAAGCACCACAATTCCACCGCATACAGACCCCAAATTAATGGTACGGTCGAGGCAGCCAACAAGAACATCAAGAGGATAATGCGCAAAAAGACAGACAATTCAAATCAATTGCACGAGAACCTACCATATGCTATGTTAGGGTATCGCACCACAATGAGAACATCAACGGGGGCTACTCCTTACTTGCTGGTGTATGGCACCGAGGCAGTAATACCAGCGGAAGTCGAGATACCATCTTTAAGAATCATCAAAGAGACACAGTTGAAAGACGCCGAATGGATCAAAGGAAGAATGGAGCAATTGGCCCTCATCGATGGCAAGAGACTAAATGCAGTGTGTCATGGGCAATTATATCAGAGGAGGATGGCCAAGGCATTTAACAAGAAAGTTCGAGAGAGATCCTTCGAACCTGGACAATTAGTACTGAAGAAGATATCTCCCAATCAAGAAGAGGCAAAGGGCAAGTTTGCACCAAATTGGCAAGGGCCATACATATTTCACCGAGTTCTGAATGGCGGAGCACTGATACTGGCAGAAATGGATGGAGAAGTTTGGCCGAAACCAATCAACTCAGACGCTGTCAAAAGATACTATGTATAAGAGCTTGTACTAGTTAATGGTTTCGTTATTCTGCAATACATCATGTAATCTGAACTACGTTACGACCTGATTCCCCAAGTGGGATACGCAGGCAACCTACCCAAGGTTCGGTCGCATAACTATAAAATTTTATTTTCCCATTAAGCAAACACTGGGGCAGAATTTTTTAGGAACTCTAAAAAATTCCTAGAGGACAAATATAGTTGACACTAGGGCAGAAAGTTTTGAGACCCTCTCAAAAATTTCAAACACAAACTGGGGAAGAATTTTGAGGTCGCCCTCAAAATTCATTTTATGGAGTTTAGAACAGCATGAAGAGCGACAACTATGGCTTTATACAACGTGACTCTTGACTCAATGGGATAAAATATTTCATTTCATTTCTTTCTCATAAAAGTTTTTCAAAATATTTGCATTATTTACTACTTTATACATATCCCTATCAGCTCGGCCAAGGTCCCGACACTCACGGGTCGCGAGCACAAAGCGAGCCAAGAATGCACAAACCAAACTACCCCCGCACAACTCACCGATCTTTCTTTGGATGAAGGCACAAAAGATACACAACTCGGCAACACATGACAGCCACTTTTCGGCAAAGGTTATCCAATTCCTCTCATTGCATTTAAATTTGCTGAGGGTACACATCCCGAAGCGTCGATCGAGGGTACACAGCCCGATATCGATTTTTCATTTAAATTTGCTGAGGGTACACGGCCCGAAGCGTCGATTGAGGGTACACAGCCCGATATCGATTTGTCATTTAAATTTGCTGAGGGTACACAGCCCGAAGCGTCAATTGATGGTACACAGTCCGATATCGATTTGTCATTTAAATTTGTTGAGGGTACACGGCCCGAAGCGTCGATTGAGGGTACACAGCCCGATATCGATTTGTCATTTAAATTTGCTGAGGGTGCACTGTCCGAAGCATCGATTGAGGGTACACAGCCCGATATCGATTTGTCATTTAAATTTGCTGAGGGTACACAGCCCGAAGTGTCGATTGAGGATACATAGCCCGATATTGATTTGTCGTTTAAATTTGCTGAGGGTACACAGCCCGAAGCGTCGATTTAGGGTACACATCCTGATATCGATTTGTCATTTAAATTTGTTGAGGGTACACAGCCCGAAGCATCGATTGAGGGTACACAGCCTGATATCAATTTGTCATTTAAATTTGCTGAGGATACACAGCCCGAAGCATCGATTGAGGGTATACAGCGCAATATCGATTTGTCATTTAAATTTGCTGAGAGTACACAGCCCGAGGCATCGATTGAGGGTACACAGCCCGATATCGATTTGTTATTTAAATTTGTTGAGGGTACACATCCCGAAGCGTCGACTGAGGGTACACAGCCCGATGTCGATTATATCATTTTAATTTCTTGCGGAGGGTACACAGGCCAATGCGTCGACTAAGGATACACAGCCTGAGGTCGAATCTAACACTTGGCACAGCAAAGGACACACAGTCAAGCATAGCAGACACACCTATGTACGGTAAAGAATCCTGGAAAGACAATCAGGCCCAATAGGAAGGTACGTGCTACATTCGCTTATACACATATTATTCTGCAGACTCACCTTATTGCAGGATATACACTCAGACAATGCGAACATTACGACGTAACATCTCGACAATTCTCGTAAGTCATAGGCACTCCTTTAGAGTCGTGACAAAATTAGTCGTTCTGTCAATGTCTTTGCCTGAAAACTCTTTCATCATCCCCGGGCAAAGAGAGGCAGCTGTTGACACCTAATTTTGTCCCTCATGTTTCGGTGGCCATTATTCAGACAAATTGCATTGATAACCACATAATTACCCTACACTCACTCCTATACTGAGTCACTATCTCATGCACGTACACCAATTTGGCTATTTTAGAAGTATTTGCACGAACGATCGTATTTTTTACTAAGCTTGCATATCTTGTCAATATTTTTCACAATTATTTTTGTTTTAAGGAAGACACCTAAATTATTTTAAAACCTAATATAATATATTTTCTTAATTATTTAGCCTTGGTAATTATTTTTCTTAATTTTATAATTTTTTCATAAATATTTTATACAGTTTATACGCATTTATACTTAGATTATACATTTTTATACACTATTTATATGCTATATATACATACATACATATATATATACACACACACACACACAGAGTACACATCACACTCATACACGTCAGCTCCAATTCTACACCTCACCGCCAATGTGGCCTCATCTCAGCCATCCACGTGTACAATCCAACGGCTGAGATCCAAGTTTCCATTTTTAACTACACACGCACCCCCAAACCCTATTTCCCTTATTCATTTCTCTCCTCCCCAGCCACCGCGACTGTCTCTCCCTCTCTCTCTACATCTCTGCCGTCTACGGCGATTTTCGGTCAATTCAGCTGGTGAAAATGGAAACAAATTACATATTTATGAACCTCGTTTTCTTCGATACAAAACCCTATGCTAGTTCCCCAATTAGTGGATTGAGAATTTGACTCTTTGGGGAATTTGACACTGTCGCCGGAGAAGAAATACCGGCGAGGATTTGGGTGAGACCTGAGCTCTACAATCTAATGGAAGAAAAACCCTCGTTCATGCGCAATCAGAGATGGGTCGCGACTGACCCGACTATAACTAAAACGGGTAACCCATTTCCCCTATTTGTCTTCTTTAATCTACGCGATGCCTATGTGTTAACATGCTTATTCGACTAATTGCTGCGTGTTAAGTTAATTAGGTTGAAAAGTTCGTATGATTATTAACCTTTGGTTAGTTCACTAATTCATTACTGTGAATCTTTGCATGACTGAGTATCCTAGGTCATTTCTGTTAGTCTTAAAAGAGTTAATATTAGTTTATGACTTGATTATCCATGTTTCACAGTGTATCTATTTCTTTGTTCTATCAAGACACATTGTTTCTCGCGATTATATGTGTAAAACTGAAAGGATGATTTGATGAACATGATTTGAGCATGATTAGGTTCAATTTGGTTTTCTGATTAATATTTGAATGGAAGTCGTTTCAATGACTGACATAGTAACCATAGAGTCCTGTTTAAATCCTGCTAAACTGTCGTTTGATTTCTTTTTGAACCTAAATTAGTTTGAGACACCCTTTTACACTAATTTTGAACCTGATTATGTTATTATCTAAAGATTGAAGGGCATAGTGGTTCAGATTCATGTATGTGGTGATGTACCTAGCATGTTCTTATGCCTGAGTGCTTGATTTTCATGATTACATTGAATGAGTAGCTTGTCCAGCATGATTAGTAGAATCTGATTTGGTTAAGAAGAGATTTTGATAGATGTTTGAAAGAGTAATGGTTTATTTGATTGATCTGAGATTCAATAGGGAATGTTAATTGATTCTGAGCTCAAAATAGGCTTAATTAACTTATTTTGAACCCAGACTTTTATAAAGTTAAAGAGAGGGAATCCAAATTTGTTTTATGATTGGTTTTACTTCAACTTTGGGGCTGATTGGCTTATTTTTGGAAAATACACCTAAGTATGTCCCCTTGATTCTTGGAAAATATTTCCCTGCCTTTTTAGGTGACTACCCTCTTTAATTCTAACCCCATCCCTCATTCCTATATAAGGTCGACTGATTTCTCTTCTCCAACACAGTGAGTAATACAGAAAAGACAACAACACATAAACATCATCCTCTGTTTTTTTCCTCTTTTGATTACTTCTTAGAACTGGAAAATTCATGCTTCTGATTCTGTGTTCACAAGATGCATTGCTCCAGTGTTATTCTTTACTTCTTACACTCCCTGGCAAGGTATAATTTATCAATGTATCCCTTTATCCTCTATGCACTTGACCTGCCTGTGTGTCCACTCTTCATATATGATCATTGTCTATATGTGTGACTTGTTTGGAGGCTCTATACCCTCCCCTGCTAACCCCTTTCTTGAAGTCTGTGAGGATGGCCTTAGGGGCTATACCAAGTCTCAAATTGCAGGTTTTAAATGCCTTATAAAGGCTTTCCCCATTCTAGATAATCTAGGCTTCAACAGGTCCTACTTGGGGCATACACAGGGCATTATCTAGCCACTACTTTTCCTCTATTCTTTCCCCTTAGAAACAGTCCCTGTTTGTGTATATTTGTTAGGACCCCTGTTTGTAACTGTTTAATACAGGGAACACAACTACTAGGCTGTGTATTGGCTATTCAGGAGCCTCCTCTTAACTCTTCTCTTTTATGTGCTGCATCACTCAAAATCATGATGATCTGTATGGCATTTTTCTGGGTAAAAGACTAAACCTGCATTGATTTCTTTTAAAAAAAAAGGGTCTGCATATTTTGGATAGAGTTTCTGAATGGTAACATTGCTCTGTTAACTACCCTACACAGGTCTTATATTTAAAATACTTGAAGCATGTCTTTCAACATGAAATCTGGCATTTTATTTAAACAGAGGGCTTAATTGTGCTATGACTGCTGAAAACTGGACTGTTTCTGTAAAATTTAAGATTGGCCCTCTTTGCATAAATGGTACAGGCCCAAAAACTTTTTTTAAACGTGGCCTCTATGTGTCAAAACTATTTTTATTACTTAAAAAGCTCCTATACAGTAATCTAATAGTGTATATGGGTGTATAAGTGACTTGGGGTCGACTATACGAGTATATAAATATTTTCTAATGCATAAAATTATTAATTACTCATGTATTTGCATGCCTATACCTATATCTATGTGCGACAGCCCTTTGTTTGCATTTATGTGCTTCTGTGAAACTCGCTTTTGAAAACAGCCCACTTACTTATATTCTTTTAAAAACATACCCCTAAACAAAAATAGCCATTAAGGTTAGGGCTCGACAATCAATGACGAGTCACACCGACCCTAAATAGCTAATATTTTGTTTTAAAAACAGTATCCATTTGGTTTAGACCAAAATCTGAAAATATTTACAAAAGTGTCTATTTTTGGAAAACTGCTTATCTGTGTAAAATTGGTTAAAAGGCTGAAATTACATAAATAAGCTGGATTGTTACACCTTTTGCATATTTAACCTTATTTGCGATGAGGCATTTATATTAGAGGCCTTGAAACGCGATTAGGCATAAAATGTAGGTCGTATGTGTAAAACTTAAAGCCCATTTTATATATATATATATATATATATATATATTAACTTTCATAGATAGATTTAACTTCATAGATTGATTACGAAATTGAACCTTCAAGTTAGTATTGCATATGATAGTGTTTATAACTTTGCAAAGACATCCCAAAATATAGACTCGGACGGGAACCACCTTTCGTGGGACTTGGGGAAGTGCCTAACACCTTCTTTCCCGAGTCATTCGGACTTCTTACCCGTTGAATCTCTTAAACCAGACTAGTATAATAATTAACTCGACCTTAGACGCTTAGGTGGCCTAATACACCTTAGAAAACTATATTAGGTGGCGACTCCAACTCTTGAACTCAAACGAGTAACCCAGTCAAATTTGAAACCCGACTCGCTCCGAGTTGAGTTCAAAATAGGATGCGACATTGCGTTGTAATCTAAAACTTGCTCAGTTTCCTTGAGTGGAAAAGTTTAAATCCCAAGAGTGTTGGGTCGTGGTTTTAGATCCCTTGAGCAAAGATTTTTCCACGCAAAAATCTTTGTGTCTTTTACGTTTCTGCATTGTGTTAAGTTTCAGAGATAGGTAAAACTTGCAAGGAATCTGGTTCTTCATGAATTAGGCGTATAAAGTACAAGCAAGTTTTAGGATTTTGAAAATAGGGTAAGGATACTATTCACCCTTCCCCTCCCCCCCCCCCCCCCCCCCTTCTAGTGTCTTACAAATGTGCACTAGGTGCAACAAGTGGTATCAGAGCAGGTTCTCTCACATAAAGATTAACATCTTGAGAAGGATCTGAACAATAACTGCACCACTGATTATCAATTAAGGACATTCTATCAACAAGCCTCTGCAGTTCAACGGTCAACACTATAAATTCTGGAAATTTAGAATGGAAACCTTCCTGCAGGTAAAGAATTATCAATTATGGAAAATTACGACAAATGGTCCTATTGTTCCGACAAAACTTGACGAGTCAGGGATTAAAATCCACAAGCCTTTGGAAGAACTGAATCAAGCAGATTTTCATGAACTTCTGGTGAATGCTGAAGCCATTAAAATACTCCACTGTGGTTTGGGTTTTAACGTGTATAAGAAGATACCAAGATGTTAAACAGCAAAGGAAATATGCGATACTTTAGACAACATCTACGGTGGAGAACCAGAAAAGAACAGTGAAGCTTTTGTCAAAGAGTGGGCAGCATCTGATAGCGACATTGATTCAGGAGAAGAAGAAGAAGAAGAAGAAGAAGAAGAAGAAGAAGAAGAAGAAGAAGAAGAAGAAGAAGAATCAGATGATGACTCTCCTTTTGCACTGATGGCTTTGGATGAAGAACCACCCACTGATGACCTGCCTGAGGTAAGTCTCGATGACTTGAAATTGAAACTTTCTACTTGTTCCTTAAGAGAATTGAACATGCTTGCACTTACTTTAATTGAAGGAATTGAAAGTCTAAGATCTGAGAAGGAACATTTGCTTTCTGAGAATGATCATCTGATCTCAGTTGTGTCTGATTATAAAATTAAGAATAAAAACTTGGATGAAGCTAAAACAGAATTGGAAATTGAATCTGCTTCAACTAATGGGCAAGTTTTTCAACTTAAATAGAAAGTCTTAGCTCTTGAACTTAAAAACCTGAAATTAAAGGAACATGTGCTTGAGGAGCAAAATAAAGCTTCAATGTTTGAACTTGATAATCCTAAACTGAAAAAAAACCCTTGGTAAGCAAGTAGTTGGTGATACTCAAATCAACCTAGAATCTGAGCTTAAAAAGAAAGACAAGGTTCTGCATCAAGGTTGATAAGGCCAACTAGGAACTTACTAGGCTTACTAAATGGAACAAGTCTTCAAAAGATTTGAAATGGTTGCATGAAAATCATAATAGAGGTAAGAATGGCTTAGGACATAGGGAACCTTTACCAGCCTGGAATCCCAATAGTAAGTATGTAGGACTCCCTTGCAATAAACTTTGCTTCTTTTGTGGAAAGACTGGGCATTATAGAAAAGAGTGTAATATTGCATCAATGGCTGTTAAAAGGAACCTTAAGTCAGTTTTACCTTATTGGGCTAGAAAAGATTTGATTCATCCATTCTATCACAAAAAGGGACCCAAAGCTTGTCTGGGTTCTTGTTACTGACCCCTGATTCTATTTTGTAGGCTGGAGTAAGAAGGAACAACCCAATCTGAATTCTTGATAGTGGGAGTTCTAGGAACATGACAGGAGATAGAAGAAACTTTCTCTCACTCACAGCGTTTCAAGGGGGTAGTGTGGCTTTTGGAGGAGGTAAAAGTGGAGAATTTATTGGTATTGGAAAGGTTGGGAGGTCCCTACATCATGTAATTTAAAATATGCTATGTGTTGATGAATTGAGGCACAATCTTCTAAGCATCTCCCAACTTTATGATAAAGGAAATCAAGTTAGTTTCACGTCTGTATGATGGACTGTGAAGAACCTGCAGACTGGTGAAGTGGTACTGGAAGGGAAACGAGCAAAAAATGTGTACAAAGCTATATTAGGTTCTTCTAGAAAATAATTTGAATTGTCTGAATGCACTTGAAAATGATGCACAAGTGTGGCACAAGAGACTAGGACTCGCAAGCTTGACTCAGCTGAATAAATTGGTGTCAAAAGACTTGGTTCGTGGATTGCCCAGCAAAAGGTTCGAGAACATCAAGATATGTGATGCTTGTGTGAGGGGGAAACATGTAAAATCTTCATGCAAGTCAAAGAAGGTGGTTAGTACTTCTAAACCCCTTGAGCTTGTTCACATGGATTTGTGTGGACCTATAAGAGTTAGGAGCAGAGGAGGTAAGAGGTTTGTAATGGTGATTGTTGATGACTACTCCAGATAAACGTGGACCTTGTTTCTTAGATCTAATGATGAAGCTTATGACATGTTCGAAGACTAGGAAAAGGTTGTTCAGAAGAAACTAGGATTTCAACTTGTGTGTATCAGGTCTGACCATGGAACTAAGTTCGAGAATTCTAAGTTTACTGAGTACTGCAATAAACATGGTGCGGACCATAACTTCTCTGCACAAGGACCCCTCAAAAAATGAAGTAGTTGAAAGAAAGAACAGGTCCTTGGAGGATATGGCTAGAACAATATTGTTATCAAGCGGTTTGGCTAAAACCTTTTTGGCTGAAGCAGTTAACACCGTATGTTACTTATTGAATCGATGTTCTATCCGTCCTTTGTTAGATAAAACTCCTTATGAGCTTATAAGAGGTAGAAAACCCAATATTGCACATCTGAGAGCGTTTGGATGCAAGTGTTTTGTGCATAATAATGGGAAGGAACCTTTGGGGAAGTTTGATGCTAGAAGTGTCGAGGTCATCTTCTTGGGATATTCTTCACAAAGCAAAGCTTGCAAGGAGTTCAACAAAAGAAACTTGACTATAGAAGAGAGTGTGCATGTGGTATTTGATGAATCTGGAACGATTGCAAAGAGAGTAGAAGGTGATGATTAGGAAATTGGGTTAGCTAGAGATGAACCTGCCGAAGACCCTGTGAGATTTGAAGAAGACATATATTGATCAAAGTGAAGATAAGGATCAGACTTAGGGGGAACAGAAGAACCAGAAAATAAAATACTAATGCATATAATCCCTCTAATACTACTACTCAGCAGATTAAACTCAAACAATGGAAACAATAAAGTTCTCACCTATTGGAGAATCTTATATCTAATTTGAATAATGGGATTGTGACTAGAAGAGCCTTGAAGAACTTATGTGCATTCTATGTATTTCTGTCGGGCGTAGAACCTAAGAATGTGCGAGAAGCAATTGAGGATCTAGATTGGGTGATTGCTATATAGGAGGAACTTCATCAGTTTAAATGAAGTAAGGTGTGGCACCTGGTTCCTCGACCTTTGGACAGGTCCATCAGTGGAACTAAATGGGTATTTAGGAACAAGTTGGATGAACATGGTGTAGTTACAAGGAACAAGGCAAGACTGGTGGTTCAAGGTTACAGTCAAGAAGAAGGGATATATCATGATGAAACCTTTGCACATATTGCTAGAATATAAGCCATTAGGATGTTGATAGCTTTTACAGCTTACATGGAATTCAGGTTGTATCAGATGGATGTGAAAAATGCGTTCCTTAATGGTTATTTGAATGAAGAGGTGTATGTGATTCAACCACCTGGTTTTGAAAGTTCAGAGTTTCCTGATTATGTCTACAAACTTGACAAGGCACTTTATGAGTTGAAACATGCTCCTAGGGCGTGTTATGAAAGGTTGTCTAGGTTCTTACTGAAGAATGAGTTTACAAGAGGAAAAATAGACAACACTTTGTTTCTAAGGAAGAAAGCCAAGGACCTGCAGATTGTGCAAGTGTATGTAGATGATATCATCTTTGAGCTACTAATGAGAACCTTTACAAAGAGTTTGCCAACCTGATGGGAAGTGAGTTTGAGATGAGTATGATGGGTGAGCTGAATTTCTTCTTAGGCTTACAAATCAAGCAAACTCAAGAAGGCACAATGATCCATCAGCAAAAGTATATCAAGGAACTTTTGAAGAAGTTTGATATGAAAACTGCTAAGGAGATGAGCACACCTATAGCACCTGGAACTAAGTTGGATCTGGATAAACCTGGTGCTTCAATTGATGAAACAAAGTACAGAGGAATGATTGGTTCTTTGCTGTACTTGACTGCAAGTCGTCCAGATATTGTTTATATTGTTGGTTTGTATGCAATATTCCAGTTAAAACCAAAGGAGTCACACTTAGTAGCAGTCAAGAGGATTCTAAAATATTTGAAAGGAACTCAAGATCTGTGCTTATGGTACCCAAGAGGTGGAAGTTTTTATCTAGTGGGTTTTGCTGATGCTGACTATGCTAGTCACTTGGTTGATAGGAAAAGTACATCTGGGATGGCACACTTTCTAGGTCCTTGTCTTGTCTCATGCGCTACAGAGAAGCAAAATTTAGTGGCATTATCTACAGCTGAAGCTGAATATGTAGCAGCTGCTTTGTGTTGTTCACATCTCTTATGGATTAAGCAGCAGTTAGAGGACTTTGAAACTAAGTGTGGACCAGTTCCAATCTATTGTGACAATACCAGTGCAGTTAATATAGCCAAGAACCCAGTCCAACATAAGAGAACAAAGCACGTTGACATTAGGCATCACTTCTTAAGGGATAATATTGAGAAAGGCCTAATCAATATGAATTTTTGCAGGACTAAGGATCAAATTGCTGACATCTTCACTAAGGCTTTGAACAGGGTACAATTTGAGAAGAATAGGCTTGAGTTAGGGATGACCAAGATATATTGATCGAGGCAACACCTTGTTCTCCCAATGATTGGCTAGAAAAGTTTCTTTGTTTAACCTAGCTTAACTTTGTTTAGTTGACTCTACTTTTAAACGTAATTGTTTTGCTTGCTAACCTGTTTTCATGGCTTAGATACTGGCAAACTGTTTTTTGAGTAGAGGATATATGCTAAAGAACCTGGTGCATGGACGTTTAGGTACGCATCCAATATTACTTACTGATTGTAAAAATCGGTCTTACGTGGCCAATTAGTTTCCAAGTTAACATTTGTGACGCCTTATTATTGGGTGATTTTAAATTTCGAATCCACTAAAACCAGCTGGCGTCAGCTCCCACACGTAATAATGGTAAAGCACATCTTTTTCGCGTCCCATCGTCCAGTTCTCCTTCCCGATACAAACTTTACACCTTCGTTATTCTCCTAAGTCATCTAAAAGGTTTTTTTCAGTTGATACACATTGTTTCTATCACTTGTCAAAACAAGCTAAGCTTATCTCTCTCTAAAAACTCTCATCTTCTCTTTCAAGAAACCTTCTCAAACTTTCTCACCATGTCAACTACTTCCAAAAATATTGAAAACCCTACCTCTCCAAAATTCAAGATATCCAAACTTAATCAAAAGGCAAAGTAAATGGTGGCGAGTAGATCAGTTGCAATGGCAAAAAAGTTTGCGATGTTAAGGCAAAGGAAGGTATCTGAAGAAGACACACGCAAGGGGGAAACAATGACAATTGCATTGGTAGAACAAAGGGTTGAGGAGAGTCAAGAGAAAATCCAAGAAACTGAAAAGGTAAACCCTAGTTCTTCTGTCGTTTCTGTTACTGTAGTTAGTTCTGTGAATTCTGAGCCTATAGGAAATTTATAAGGGGATCCTGTTGTTGAATTGTCTAAAAAGGATAAGGAAATAGTAGTGGTAGATGAGAAAGAAAAGTCTGATCATGCAGTAGAGATTGTAGTTGAAAAGGCGATTGAGGAACCTATTCCCTCGAAAGTTCCTCTGGCCAATATGCCTGTAGAAATTGAAGGAGAAAAGGAGAAGTCTGTTGGACCTTCCATGGAACCTGAGAAAGAATCTTATTTACTCTCTAGTTCTAAGGATGGTAAAAATTTAGATTTAAAAGAGATTGATGCCTATGATGATGATAAGGAAGAGGGAGTAGGTTACACTGAGCCTCTAATTGCGGTATTTGCGTGAAGATGAGGAGGCAAACCCTACTCTTCATGAGATTGAGAGTTCGACTGAAACTGATGTACTGGCTGAGTGTAAGTCTAAGAGAAGGATTGAGAAAAGATCAGAAGATGATGTGCTAGTAAAATCTATGAAAAAAAAGAAGACTTGTGAAGGGGGAAAGCATGTAGGTAGCTCTAGAATTGGTAGTTCTGGGCATGGTGATGATGAGGGGGCGAGTTTAGCAAGAAAACTGGTTCTATGGGAAGAAGACCTGCTACTAGGGGCTCTATCAAGGGACAACATAGTAGGGTTGTTGGTGAGCCTGAGGTACACGGAAAAACGAGGTTGAAATTAATAGCTGAAAATGAAAAGGAAGAAGAATAGAAAAGAATTGAATGCTTTCGAAGGTTACCCCTAATGAAGGGTAAAATTCTCACTGATTTAGAACTGGAAGGTATGGTTCAGCTTGGCGACAAGTTGAGTGCTCAGAGTTGGTTGAACCTATTCATGGATAATGCAAGAAGATTGTATGAACAGGAGGTTCGAGAATTTTACATAAATTATACTGTGAGTGGGGGGATTGTTACTACTATTGTGAAAGGTTAGTAATTCAATTTACTAGTGAAGAGTTAGGTTTGATTCTAAGTATTCTATTTCAAGGCTATAATGAGTATTTGAGAAACTCATGGCCTGCAAGAGGTGATGGTGTGTCTGCATTGGAGGTTACAAGAAAATTTGCAGGGAAACCTAGACTTAGAAGGGCAACGCAGGTGAAAAAGAAGGCCATGGAACCCTTTTACCAGTTGCTTTTTGAGTTCGTGCTGAAGAACCTACTGCAGAGGTCGGAAAGCCGCAGTGAGGCAAATTTCCTTGACATGACCTATATGGACCTGCTAGATAGAGAGGTTCGTATCAATCTGCCTGAGTTGATGATCAAGCACATTGTTTGAGTGGCTGACATAGGGTTGGAAAAGCATACCTTAGTTTATGGGTTTCTGTTGGGTTTTGATTTGGAAACTCATTTCTCTAGACTCTAGGTTAGTTTCTTTAAAATTAGCATGTCAATATATGATGCGGGGCATACTACCTCAAGGACCGTTCACTAGAAGTCAAGCCAAGTTGATTCAAGATACTCATCTCCACTTGACTTGGAAGGATATGGAAAAAGGCCCCAAGAGCGACTTGAAGATCATGCTTTGGAGTGCCATGGATGGAGGACCCTCTAGGACACTTGGAGAGGCTCAAGAGACACAAAATGAGACACCCCAAGAGGCTTCAGGAAGAGGCGGAGCGCCTCCCAGATGAGGCGGAGCGCCTCCCAAAATCCAGAGAGCTGAACCTCAGAAGGCGGAGCACCTCACAGAAGAGGCGGAGCGCCTCCCAAAATCCAGAGAGCTGAACTTTAGAAGACGCCCGCCTCCCCCAGCTAGGCGGCCGCCTCCCCCTGTGTCAACATTGCGGGATTTTTTACTACATTTTGCATGAACTTCCAACTATAGCCCTGCGTGACCTTATTAGTTTTAACCCACTTTGGGGGTACTTTAGACCTTTTATTATGACTAAGTGAAGCCTATAAATACTTCACTTAGCCTCATCAAACCTTAGCTTACCTTTGAATCTTATGAATGAAGAATAGAGTTTAATCTCTTGTTATGAAGAAACCTCTTGTTTGGCTTGAAATTCACTAGCGGATCCTAGTTGAGTCTCGAACCGACACCCGATCAGTCTACTTGCGAGTCCCGGGTGCGACTCGAGGGTGGTTGCATAGTGTAGGTCCTTCTAGATGCCGATACGAGGGTATCTCGGGACAAGTTCCCCGGGGTTACTTCGTAGGGAGTTCGAGAAGTGTCTCGCTCTCCTATCTTTCTTTTTGTCTTGTCGTTTGGATTCTTATGATCTTGGTATCAGAGCAAGGCTCGAGTTTTGTTTCTACAAACCCCCAACCCTTGATTCTTCGTGCCTAGGTTAGTTTCTAGCGTTAGGTTCTTGTTTGTTGTTGAAGAAAAGAAGAAAAACACAAAATGAAAAAATTGAAAACACCAAAAACTTGGTCTGTCTTGATCGTTTGATTGATTCGTGTTGTGATTGACATTGCGGTTTGTTCCTTGTTGGAAACCCGTTCTTTTGGTACCCTAAACACATGATTTGGAGTTGTATTCCATGATTTGAAAATTTGAAACCCTTTGAAAATTTGAAAATTTTGAAACCCTAGTTTTGAAGATGATGAACATGGTGGATTGTTTGTTTTTGATTGGAGTTTAATAAAAGTTGTTGGGGTTTGTTCTTTGTGATTGAAACAACATTGGTGTACCTTTGAATTGCTAAAACAACGCGTGATTTGTTGGATTTTTGGGTGTTAAGATCGGAAAACACGAAGTGAAACTGTGCTGAAAGTTGCAGGAGGCGGAGCGCCTAAATTAAATCTGAGGCAGACCGCCTAAAGTCTGAGACCTCTCTGGACTTTTGTGAGGCAGAGCGCCTCCCCCAAGAGGCGGAGCGCCTCCACTGTACATTGCTCTAGGCGGCCGCCTACTCTGCTGAGGCGGGGCGCCTAGTCCTGAAGGTGTTTGTTTCGGGTAGTTCTTCGTAGAACCTCTTGTTTCTTTGATTGCATTGCATCTAGCTACTTCTTGAGTAATCTTACCTAATTGAATTGTGCTAGCCCTTCTAAGCTATTAGGAGACTCAAGCCTAGACCGGAGAGTAGAATTCAAAGAAGACTAGTAGCATCATTTGGCTCAAGTCCGCACTTAAAGAGCTTATCGTTCCAATAGAGTCCTATCAACTCCACTCACCCCGGAGTGCATTTGGCTTTTGAGTTGAGTGATTAAGTTGAGGTTTGCTATTCAACTTAGTGAAGCTTTGGATTCAAGCTAGAGTGAAAAATCCACCACCACTAAACGAGTGATCTGAGTGAAACACTTGTGAGGGAGTGAGTGAGGTTGTTTTGCTAACGTTTGCTTCTTGTGTAGGTACAATGTCCACCGAAGGAGAAGATTTTGCTAAGAGTGCCCTTGCTACTATCCTTGCCAAATTGGATAGTATGAACTTGAGAATTGAAAGCCTTGAAAGGGTGACATCAAGTGCCCTAGTTGAGCAAGGGACTTCCAATGTCCATCCGGAGAAAGGGACCCCGAGTGTCCATGTTGAGAAAGGGGCCTCGAGTGCCCAAGTTGAAGCGTGTGAGGGCACAAGTAGTCCGACCTTTACCCCGGAACAAGTTGCCGAGTTGCTCAATTGCCAACAACGGTTAAGGGAGAATCGTAGATCGAATTGACCAATTGTTGGGCAATCCCCAACGAGTGACTATTCCTAACCTTATGGGCAATCCCCAAAGGAATGTCTCCACTTCCCGGACCAATCCGGAATGTTCAACCTCTTGAGCAAGTTGCACAAGCTCAAGAAGAGGAGGAGGATGATTATGGTGATGGTGGGTATGATGCTCATTATCAATTTAGGGGACGGAATGTGGATAGGGGTAGAGGCCGAGGTCGAGGGCCACCCATGGGGTACTATGGAGGGAATGCTAGGAGGGATCTTGGTAGTTATGGGGATCACTTTGGAGGCCAACCGGAGCCTTTCCAAGGAGGTCGTGAGAACAACAACAATCTTAATAGTGTGAAGCTCACTATTCCTTCTTTCAAAGGAAGTAGTGACCCGGTGGAGTACATTGATGGAAGTTGTCTATGGAGCGTATATTTGACACCAATGATATGTCCGAAGTGAAGAAGGCCCAATATGCAATATCTTCCTTCGAATCCTTTGCTTCTACTTGGTGGGAGTCGGTGAAGAGGAATAGAAGGAGGACGGGAATAGGCTATTAATCATACTTGGGAAGAGTTGATCCGTGTAATGGATGAGAAGTACTTGACTAACCAATACCGAGTGGAACAACAAAAGCGTCTCTATGAGTTGAAGCAAGGTTACAAATCGGTTGGGGAGTACTTCAATGAATTTGAGCAAGTCCAGATGAACTTAGACTTGGATGAGGAAGATAATGAGACGGCCATGATCCGTTTTAAAGGAGGCTTGAACCGAGACATAGCTTCACTATTGAAGTTTCACAAGTACAATGACCACTACAAGCTATGTGAAGATGCGGTTGAGGCCGAGAAGTGGCTCAAAGAGGAGAAATCCCTTCGCTACAAGAGTAGTAGTACTACTCCCTTGAGCAAGCCAAAGGAGTGGAAGACTCCTACAACGAGTGCCAAATTCCTAAATGCAAGTGGTGCAAATGCTAGCAAGGATGTGAAGAAGCCTTATGAGAAGTCTACACAACATGTGGGAGGTAACTCTAAAACTCACTTGAGCAATCCTATCTCTACTTCTACTCAATGCTTTAAGTGTAAGGGTTATGGACATATCTCCAAAGATTGCCCCACCCGGAAAACTATGGTTCTTGTGGGTGACTTGGTGTATGAACAAGATAGTGAGCTCGAGAAAGAAGAGGGAGTAGAGGGTGATGAGGAGGTTGATGATGGGGAGGTTGCAATGGAGGATGATAATGATGCCCATGCCTTCCTTGTTGTGAGGAGGAGTTTAGGAGCCATGTTTGTGGAGGATAGTGAGACTTTGCAAAGGGAGAACCTCTTCCATTCCAAATGCCGAGTCATGGGTCTCCTTTGTTCTATGATTATTGACTCGGGGAGTTGTGCCAATGTCATTAGCCACACACTAGTTTCTCAATTGAAGATACCCACCTTGAGACACCCAAATCCCTACCGTTTGCAATGGCTTAGTGAGTGTGGTGAATTGAAGGTGGTCAAGCAATGCATGATCAAGTTTAAGATAGGGAACTATGTGGATGAACACATGTTTGACTGTTGTGCCTATGCAAGCATGCCACCTTCTCTTTGGAAGGCCTTGGCAATTCGATTGACATGTGGTTCACTGATGGCTATGCTAACACCTACACGGTTAAGCATGAGGGAAAGAAGTTTGTGCTTAAACCCTTAACTCCCAAGCAAGTGAGTGATGACTACAAGCGGATGAGGCAGTTAAGAGAGGCGGCCAAGGCTAAGTCGGTTGTTGAGACTAGCCCTTTGTCCGAGAGCTTGGTGGCAATCCCACCATCTTCTACCGGTAGCATATGTGCCATGATGCAACCTGGCGAGATCTTGAGAGGAAATGATGGCAACAAACTACTCATATTCCTAGTGCACAAAGGTATGGTTCTTACATCCGAATTTGATTATTCTTCTAACCCTTTGTCTAGTGCTTTTTGAAAATGTCTTGAAGGACTTTGGGGATATGTTCGCAGATGAGATGCCCGATGGCTTACCTCCCTTGAGGGGTATTGAACATCAAATCGACTTTGTCCTGGGATCTCAAATCCCAAACAAGCCGCATATAGAAGCAATCCTGAGGACACAAGGGAGCTGCAAAAACAAGTAGATGATTTACTTTCCAAAGGCTTGGTGAGGGAGAGCTTGAGTTCTTGTGCCGTGCCCGTGATTCTTGTCCCAAAGAGGACGACACTTGGAGAATGTGCGTGGATTGCCGAGCCGTGAACAAGATAACGGTAAAGTACCGTCATCCCATTCCACGACTTGATGATATGTTGGATGAATTGAGTGGGTCATGTGTCTTTTCCAAAATAGACCTTAGGTCTGGTTACCATCAAATCCGGATGAAACCCGGGGACGAATGGAAAACCTCATTCAAGACCAAATTTGGTCTCTATGAATGGTTGGTAATGCCCTTTGGGCTTTCCAACGCACCTAGCACTTTTATGAGGCTCATGAACCATGTTTTGAATCCGTTTATTAATAAATTTGTGGTTGTCTATTTCGATGATATCTTGATATATAGTTAGTCGATAGATGATCATATTGGCCACCTTAGGCAAGTCCTTGAAGTATTGAGAGCCGAAAAGCTCTATGCTAACTTTAAAAAGTGTGCCTTTGGTATTGAGAAGGTTGTTTTCCTTGAGTTTGTTGTGAGTGCCCAAGGAGTGGAGGTGGATGAGTCTAAGGTTGAGGCCATACGTGATTGGCCAACTCCTACTACCGTGACTCAAGTGAGGAGCTTTCATGGTCTTGCTAGCTTTTATAGACGATTTGTGAAAGACTTTAGCTCCATTGCCGCTCTACTCACCGAATTGGTGAAGAAGGACAAACCTTTTGTTTGGGGAGAGCCTCAAGAGAAGGCCTTCTAAGAATTGAAAAGTAGGTTGAGTACCACCCCTCTATTGCAATTGCCCGACTTCGAAAGGCATTTGAGGTTGAATGTGATGCCTCGGGGGTGGGAATTGGTGGTGTTGTAATGCAAGATGGAAACCCATAGCCTACTTTAGTGAGAAATTGAAGGGTGCATCCTTGAACTACTCTACGTATGACAAGGAGATGTACGCCTTAGTGAGAGCTCTTGCTCATTGGCAACACTATCTTTGGCCTAGAGAATTTGTGATTAAGAGTGATCATGAGTCACTCAAACATCTTAGGGGCCAAGAGAAGTTGAACAAGCGTCATGCCAAGTGGGTAGAGTTTATTGAGTCTTTTCCCTATGTTATCCAATACAAGAAAGGGAAAGACAATGTTGTGGCGGATGCTCTTTCTAGGAAGTTTGCTCTTGCCACCACTCTTGCCTCCAAGCTCATGGGATTCGAGAGCATTAAGTTGATATATGCTTAAGAGCCTAAGCTAAAGAGCATTCATGAAGCTCTTGAGAAAGGAGAAAGAGTTGAGAAGTACCAATGGGTTGATGGCTATATCTTTAAGAATGGTAGAGTGTGTGTTCCGAGTCCTCTTGGAGGGAATTGCTTATTCGTGAAACTCATTGTGGGGGCTTGATGGGACACTTTGGGAGAAACAAGACCTTGGCCATTCTCATGGAACAATTCCATTGGCCAAAGATGGGGGTACAAGTTGAAAAGCTTTGCAAAAATTGCCTTGAGTGCAAGCATGCTACGTCTAAGGCTAACCCCCATGGTTTGTATACTCCCCTCCCCGTACCTACTAGCCCGTGGATGGATATCTCAATGGACTTTGTTATGGGTTTTCCACGGTCTAGGGGGGGACATGATAGCATTTATGTTGTCGTGGATAGGTTTTCCAAAATGGCTCACTTCATTCCATATAAAAAGTGTGATGATGCGCAACATGTTGCTTCTTTGTTCATTGATAATGTGTTGAAGTTGCATGGTGTGCCTCAAACTATTATGAGTGATAGGGACACCAAGTTCCTTTGCAATTTTTGGAGGAGCTTGTGGGGTGCTCTTAGCACCAAGCTTTTGTTTTCTACGTCCCACCACCCTCAAACGGATGGGCAAAACGAGGTGGTGAACCGAACTTTGGGAGCTCTTCTTAGAGCTATGACCCGAGGTAAGGCCAGGGACATGGGTTGATAAGTTGCCTCTTATGGAGTTTGCATATAACTGTACTTTGCATAGTTTGATTGGTATGACTCCGTTTGAGTGTGTGTATGGCTTTAATCCTTTGATTCCACTTGATCTAACCCCATTGCCCAAAGATTTTATTGTGAGTTTTGAAGGTAAAAGCCGAGCCAAGGCTATGGTTGAGCTTCATGCTAAAGCTAAGAAGAACTTGGAGGAAGCCTATGCAAAGGTTGCTTCCAAGAAGAACAAGGGAAGGAAGAAGCTTGAGCTCAAAAAGGGAGATTGGGTATGGGGTGCACTTCCGCAAAGAAAGGTTCCCAAACCTTAGGAAAGGAAAGTTGGCACCCCGTGGAGATGGTACCTGTTCCAAGTGCTTTCCAAGATCAACAACAACGCCTATGTGATTGATCTACCCGGTAAGTACAATGTGTCTAACACTTTTAATGTGACTGACTTGTACTCTTTGTGATGTAGGGGATGGTGATGCCGGAGAGAGGAGGCCATGGTTTTGAGGACAAAACCTTCCCAAGAAGGGGAGGATGATGCGGGCATACTACCTCAAGACCGTTAACTAAAAGTCAAGCCAAGTTGATTCAAGATACTCATCTCCACTTGACTTGGAAGGATATGGAAGAAGGCTCCGAGAGCGACTTGAAGATCATGCTTTGGAGTGCCATGGATGGAGGACCCTCTAGGACACTTGGAGAGCTCAAGAGACACAAAATGAGACACCCCAAGAGGCTTCAGGAAGAGGCGGAGCGCCTCCCAGATGAGGCGGAGCGCCTCCCAAAATCCAGAGAGCTGAACCTCAGAAGGCGGAGTACCTCCCAGAAGAGGCGGAGCGCCTCCCAAAATCCAGAGAGCTGAACTTCAGAAGGCGCCCGCCTCCCCAGCTAGGCGGCCGCCTCCCCCTGTGTACAGCATGCGGGTTTTTTACTACTTTTTGTGTGAACTTCCAACTATAGCCCTGCGTGGCCTTATTTGTTTTAACCTCACTTTGGGGGTACTTTAGACCTTTTATTATGACTAAGTGAAGCCTATAAATACTTCACTTAGACTCATCAAACCTTAGCTTACCTTTGAATCTTATGAATGAAGAATAGAGTTTAACTCTTGTTATGAAGAAACCCTCTTATTTGGCTTGAAATTCACTAGCGGATCCTAGTTGAGTCTCGAACCGAAACCCGATCATTCTACTTGCGAGTCCCGGGTGCGACTCGAGGGTGGTTGCATAGTGTAGGTCCTTCTAGACGCCGATACGAGGGTATCTCGGGACAAGTTCCCCGGGGTTACTTCGTAGGGAGTTCGAGAAGTGTCTCGCTCTCCGATCTTTCTTTTTGTCTTGTCGTTTTGATCCTTATCAATATAACTTTACGTAAAACTTGCTTGGAAAATTCATGCATGGGACTTGATTATTCTCTTTCCTTTTTCATTAAACTTGCACGATTGTTCTGTGTATATACAGTATACAGTCATAAAATCTAAAATATGTACAGTAGATGACATTTCTTATGATGTAACCATCATTGTCCATCAAATTAAACTCGAATCCAAATTTTTTTTTTTACCTCCTAATTAAGAAGTATGGCTGCTTTCATTCTACAGCCGGGATGGGGGCATTTATCCCGTCTCTAACAAATTTCTCTTATTTATAGGTTAAAATCTCAATAATAATATATAAAATCTCCTCGCCATTTGATGTGATACTCTTTCTTTATTAAGCAGTTTGCTAAATGAAAATGGCATTTTTGAAGTTAGACTTTTAAACGTCATATTATACTTTTTATGTCGTACGTGCTTCATAACTAAAATTTCATGAGACGTTTAAAATCACAATCCAAAATCCTCCTTTCTACTTTTTGTGCCAAATCATAAACGTGGTATAAATTGTAATAGAGGGAGTAATATAACTAGAACGTGGGAGCCCGACTCAACTAAAATTGGATGAACTCTAACAGTTGACCAACCTCAACCTTTAATATTTCCTACATATAGTTGTTTGCTTCAACAACCATATGATAGAAGCACTTTTTATGCATGGAGAAGGAAGAGAGTACGAACCTTATCTTTCTTTAGGTTCAAAAAATGTCGAGGAGGAAGACACCATTTTAACCATGATTTACCTTATTGGAGTTGCTAAAGAATGGCACTTCTTTCCTTGAATATCAGGCCTAAGAACTTTCAGAGGACAAATATCCTATATATGCGAATGTTGCAGGCGTTGAATCCTTGCCTCCCCATGTTTGTAGGCGCATTTCGTCTTTCCAACTTTCCAATTTACTATACCCGGAAGAACTCCAAAAATCAATCTCAAATGAAAACATAAGGCGAGCCCCAACCATCCACCATGAATTCTCCAACGCATGGAGAGCAATTTATTCATCATATATATAAGCAAATCTATAGTATATAAAAAGTCCAATTATGGTGCAATAATAAAAGGCATATATAGTCTATCGCTCGGGATTTTAATTGCATTCTGATAGATTAAAGATTCAATATTCACTAGCAACAATTAAGAACATGGTGTGTGTCATTTGCATGTTGTTTTTTTGTCATTTGCATGAATATGTAGAGAAGATATATAGGACACTTGTACGCTGTAGCTATAAGCTGGTTCAACCCTCTAGTTCTATTGTTGGATTGCCACTGAGACCTGGGGGAGACTTTCAGTTACTATGCCCAAAAATATTTAGGGTATACTCATTTATACAATGTTTCGTATAAAGTAATAAAACCCTGCATTACTAGCTAATCTCGGTACTATTTAGAAATTAAACTACATAACTATCGAGCCTTCTTTATCATGATTCAACCTATACCTCAGATCCAAAATCGAGCACCAGGCTGCAGATCATAACAATGCATTAGAAAGAAAAACGAGAAGATCATATCCTCACTCCTCATTTGATGTTTGTGTTCTAGGTATTAAAATGTCGCGTACGTAACCATAACACAGATAATGAAAATGTACGTATTATTGTAGAAGGTATAATAAATAATACTATCTCCGTCCCAATTTATGTGGCGGTGTTTGACTTGGTACGGAGTTTAAGAAATAGAAGTTGACTTTGTAAATGTTCAAATTTACCCTTGAAAAAGTAAGAGAGAGAAGATTGGAGTAATAAAAAAGTTGTTGATAGCTTTTAAAGTAAGTAGGGCCCAATAGGGGTAAAATAGAGATAGTACATTAAATAGTTGACAAATAAGGAAATGTGACATTCTTTTTGGGACAGACCAAAAGGAAAGTGTGACACATAAATTGGGACAGAGGGAGTACATGTATTAAAAATATGTAAATAAGAACATCTATAGACAAAAACGCCCTAACATTAGGCAATGGTAAATAACAAATTCTCATATTATTTATTATGTTTCATAATTTAAATTATGTTTTAATATCTTTTATTCAATAGATGTTTGTTTACTATTGAATAATAATGTAAAGAGATGTGAGGGTATACCCGCATTATTATTCCCTCTTCTTGCCGCACAAAATAATACATAGATTCACTCATTAATTTATGCGGGTATTAATTAGTGCAGGTTTGTAAACTCAAACCAAACGTTGTATTATTAGTGCATATTTTTATATCTTGTTACAAAACAAACCAAACGCTGCGTTATATTGCGAGGGATTTAATGCAGATATTAATTTTTTTGTGCGCCCAACCAAACGAGGACTATATAATTTAACTATGTACAGTAAAATGCCATGGTAAATTAGATGTAAGATACTAAAGCAGTAAATTTTTACTCCATAAAAAGTTAAAGTAGACGTACAGTTAAATGCGTAAAATTGTACAAACTACTACTTTCTTTCACTACAGTTCCACGGTAACAACCAAGCTCTATATGAATTTTTGATCCTAGTTCCCATAATCAGTGCTAAACGTGTGAGCTCATAGAGAGAGAGAAAAAAAAGCGAACATGGTGAAGTATATGCTCATGGTTACTGCAGAGCTCAAGAATATCACCAATCTACAACCTGAAGGAGGTTGCAATGATGATTCATTCCTGTACCTATTCAAGGTACTTTTTTTTAACTTAGTACATGTGCATGTCTATGATATTTTCGAAATGTTGAGTAGATTTCTGTGTATGTTTACGGTTTCGGTTTCACGATTTTGCCACTTCTTATTTTGTATGTCTGTTTAAGTTTAGAAAAGTTGAATATATTTTTGTACTTTTTTTTTACGTTAAAATTGATGATTTTGAGTTTTCTCTTTATTGATGAAGAGATTTTTATGTACTAATTTTTTTTTTTGTGTTTTTACGTCAATTTCGATTCAAGTCGTGGAATCAGTCACTCAGTCAGAGATATAGGTTGCGTCCTTCCCCGGACCCTGTGTGTTTGCGATTGATGCAGAGATTTTTATGTACTAATTTTTTTTTTTGTGTTTTTACGTCAATTTCGATTCAAGTCGTGGAATCTGTCACTCAGTCAGAGATATAGGTTGCGTCCTTCCCCGGACCCTATGTGTTTGCGGGATGTTTCGTGCACCGGACCCTGCGTGTTTGCAGGATGTTTCGTGCATCGGAACCTGTGTCTTTGCTAGATGTTTCCTGCACCGGACTGCTCTTTTCACGTCCAGATGAATATTATATATGAATGAGAGGAGTCTTAATTTTTTTTCCTTTTTTTTATGATGATGGTGTCAGGCCGAGCTTGCACGCACCTCGACTAATTCCACCGGATACCTGCAACCTCCACCAACATATAGCAAGTAACTCTACCCTTAGAAAGACATAGTGCTTTTCTATTTTTGCTGAGAGTTGAACCCGAGACCTCATGGTTCTCATCCCACTAGGCCATACCCTGGGGTTGTCTTAAGCTTTTTGATTTAGTTTTCTGAGTTCTATTGTTTACATTTGAGTCTAGTTTTACACTACAAAGAAGTACAGTAGTTTATACTTCTTCTTATGGACACGTGTCAAGGTATTAGTAAGGTTGCTATTGATGATTGTCATGGAGCTTAAAACCATGATCAAAAGCAGAGGATCTCTAAAGTGGTTGAATGGTTCACTAGATATTGGATTTCGCATGTGCTTCTTATGAAGTTTTCTAGGTGTGGAAGGGATGTAGAAACAGTGCTGACTTTATGATAGATGCATTGATGATAACTACATCAGATGCAGGCCAAAGAGTTAAGTGTTGATACAATAGCTATTCTATTTGCTTTCAAGTATTTTATTCTTCAGATTCTGGCTGGAAAATATTAAAACCAAGGAGTGTAGATATAAGGTGAAGGCTCAAGCAATGCGCTGCAAATGTTGCAGATTTCATGGTATGCTTGGAATAGAAGAATTGGCTGCTAGTCATAGATTATATCATGGCTTAGGTTAATCTATGTTATTTCCTTGGAAATTTGTTAATAAGAGCCAAAAAGATCAATGTCATAGTTGATAGCAAGTGCAATGGACCATGTGTTCTTCTCTGTTCACAAGGATTTCTGTTGGGAAACCATCCCACTTGTGCATGCCAACACATTTATAATGAAGAAGGGGTGGGAATGGTGGTGTTCTTAAGGTTTGTAGTCAGGGAGGTTAAGTTGAACTCCACTGTCACAGTTGGGAGTATTAGCTGTACAGGGAACAGATGAATCATTTGAACTAGAGTCTTAAGTTTTTAGAATTAGTTTTCTGAGTTTTGTTATTTACAGTTGAATCAAGATTTAAATTACAAAGAAGTCCAGAAGTTTATACTTCTTATGGACACGTGTCAAGGTTTAGTAAGGTTGTTATTAGGTGATGTAATGGTAGCTTGGCTGTTATAATGGTGGTTGATTTTCTTTATTACTTAGTGTACATCTCTGAATTTCACTGGATTTGTGGTATACTGATGGTATTTGCAGCTGAAATGTGGATACTGCACTGAATTGACTGAGAAAGAAACAGCGGTTTCCTTGGATTTCCGCATCCCCAAGCGAAACACTCATCTTGTTCAGAGATGCAAGGGATGCTCAAGGACTGGAACAGTTACAATGATTGCTGGCCAAGGCTCTCCTTTGACATTGGCTCATAGTAAAGCTGGAAAGTATGCACCATTGATGGTCTTCGATTGCAGAGGATACGAGCCTATGGATTTTGTTTTTGGCCGAGGATGGAAGGCACAATCCGTAAGCATTTTCGTTGGTGCCTTAGTTACTTGTAACAATATGAATGTTTTACTTTGTTTTCTGATTGTGTTTCTCAATTTACTCTTATACAGCTCAAAGGAACAACATTCGGCATCGACTTCTATCAAGGCGCATTTGAGGCCCGAGATGAGAATGGGAAAAGAGTCAGGGTTTCCAACCCTCTTGCAAAGTTTGTATAGGAAGTGTATTCTCTTTGGAATGGTTTCGGTCCTATCATCCTAGGCACTGCTTTGATCTAATTGGATTGGCTTAGTTTTAAGTTGCTGGTGTTCTTGTTTTTGGTATATGTCCACTGAAGAATTTGGTGAATGCTTTGATATAATTGTGGGTTTTACTAGGTAGTTTCACTAGTCAAATGGTACACATAAATAAAGTAAAAAGCATGCAGTGGCCTTCTTATTCATTGTTATCGAAGTATTTGACATATATTCTTTTACTTGCTAGACTTGCCACGGCTATTATGCACGATACAAGCAACAACATCCTTTGCACAGTACAAGGGAGAAAAAAAGGCCAAATCAATCCGCCTAATAAACGACAAAACTCATCAAGAAAAACACATCGTATTGAATAATATATAAACTACTAGTAATAAGCTTCACCCGAAGATTACATTAGAATTCCAGAAGAGTATCTCTTGATATTTACAGTTAAGAAACACAAACTGCACAACCAAAAGTGGGGGATGTTGCACAATGAATGCCTCTCTCTCAACATTTCTCTATCTAACTCTTTTTAACTTTCCTTTGTTTCCTACCCAATCTCTTTCTACATCTGTGGCAATTCACTCTTATCTAAATGACTTTATTTAAATTAAAAAAAAAGAAGTCATCAATGTGATGTAGAAAAATCAAAATGAACGCAGAACAAGATAGGGTGTTAGTGGAATATCTCTGCTCAGCTGAGTCTTACGACTGCCAAAATAGTTCAAAGTCAATGCTGTACAACAACCTATTTGAATCTCTAGATAGGCAACGTGCCAATTTACGAGCTGCAGTTGGATACATTTACACAGTACCAGTGCGAAATGAATATCCACCATTCACTTTCATCCCTGCAAGAACGAAAGCATAACCAAATTTCTGTTATTTAACCATCTTGATGAAGTGAACGTGTACTAGTACAAAGTTGTTAGAGTGAAGGGGTTTAGACAGCCTATGGTCTTCATCTGTCCATAGGAAAAATAAGAACTTACGGTGAAAACGAATCACAGATGCAATTCAGCCATCTCAGTGGATCAATATAAACCCCAAAAAGTTTTGACACATTAATCAATTCTGAAAGATATATTTGGCTTGCACAGGGTATAGACACGAGTGTCAAAAGCGTGCACTGTTAAAGCGAATGGTATTAATTAATTGATCTTTTTCTTAGGTTGTAGATATGTAGCTGAGATTCTGGTAGTAGTATATGCGGTACTACATATTCTCTTTTAGAGAAGAGGACCCTATTTTTGGGATAAACAACAGGGAAAGGATAGGTTCAACGGGATAGCGTTTTGAGGTATAAGGAGGTCAAACTCTTAGGAGTAACTAAGAGACACTTCATCAAGGAACTGACAGATGAAAAGAACAGAAATTATCTAAGTATATCACCATACGAAGTCCTCCACTAATGAGATTTTTATGTCAAGCATCAGCAATATTAGGCTCACCATTTCTGGGCCCTAAAAGGTATAAAAAGCTGGAAAACTGAACAGATAGATTAATGAAACACGTTTGCGACAGGCACAATTACTCTTTCCTTTTATAAGCTAAAGCATAAAGGTTACTTACAACATTAATCAGGTATGCAGTGTTCCACA
The DNA here is from genome assembly GCA_037355625.1 of Petunia x hybrida. NCBI lineage: Eukaryota > Viridiplantae > Streptophyta > Magnoliopsida > Solanales > Solanaceae > Petunia > Petunia x hybrida. The sequence goes on from JBBBVM010000845.1 coordinate 942,977, forward strand.
AAGCATATACACATGCAAGACCAGCGGAACGACTCTGTCCATGATTGAAGATGACGGAAGAGAGAATTTATTCTAGTAGGAAATGGTAGTAATATCCCAAGCTGTAAAACAAACAAAACCAGAAAGACATGCGCTAAGAAATTGAATACAGCTGGAGCAAAGTTAGCAGCAATAAAGTCTAAAGTACAATCGCCTAGCAGCAGTATTGAATGATCAAACCAACAAGATCCTGCAACATTAACAAGAGACACAGAGAGAGTGGGGAAAACCTGATGACCAACAGGTTTTTGTTAAGAATTGGAAAAGAGAGGATGTAAAAAAGATCTCTTTTCTCCTTCAGCATCTTTAAGCTGTTAATGTCTAGAATCCCGCCATAACTTCTGCTTCACGGTGCTCTTGACATCCCCGCTTATATTTGATTCATCTTTTAGATAGCCTGCAATAGCGTGGGGGAGAAAGATAAAGGAATCATGTGAAATCCTTATTGATAACTTCCCGCGCATTAAAAGGTGAAAATGTTTCGGGTGCCAAGTGTGAATAGAAAAATGGCAGAGATCGGTTCAGATAATGTTCAAGGCACTAGCTATGAATCGCTCTGCTCTTTTGCGTGCAGGTAAGCTATGAATTGCTCTTCTTTTCGAGCTAGACTCCAATCCCAGAGGGGCATCGATAGTATTAAATGCAGGCATGGACTAATCATATAGGATCTTTGGATGAGTAAACCCTGCCGTCTTCTGCCACTTCCCTCGTCCTCCCCCTCCCCCTCCCTCCCTTCAGTGAACACGAGATTGAGAAAAGTTTCACGCCATCTAACTGCAAGGTGAAACATTGTACCTAGGCAACCCCGCGTAGAGGTGCGGTTGGGCATTCAGACCAGCCACAGGACGGTACTAGTAGGTTGTATGGACTATGAACTTAAAACAATTGCATACCATTAACTTTTCACGTACAAAGTAATTAAAGCATTGAAAAAACCCTACTTCTCCCTCTAAACTCTTTTTGTTTGTAGTGGATAACTAACCTGACTCATCAGACTGGTAATAATGTTGTCATTATAAAGTGAGAACGGAGCCATATAACTTTCACCGCCACCAAATAGCAGAGAAATTGGAAATCTCTGGTGAAGACTAGGTGGAGCAAGGGAGATCACTTTGCTTCTCATAACTACCATGAAAGAAGTCTAAATATGCGACCATTAGATCAGTGTTGCTACTACCTACAGTCATGAAGACCTATACATAAGGTAAGGCTGAGAAGTCATTCTTGAACCATACGCTTTAGTAAACTTTGCTTTTGGGACTCCAAACATAAAACCAAATAAAAATAGCGAAAAAATATACGTACATATTAATTTGCAACTGAAAAGAATATCATCACGAGTTCACGACTAATAAGAAAATAGTTAATTCAACATCTGACTTATCCAGGCATCGTTAAACGTATGCCAACCTTTAGAGGAGTCGAGCAAGGTTGAAAGACAAAAATTAGATGGAAGTCATTTGAATTTAGGACCAAATCAACAGTGTAAAGCTTAAGAGGCAGTTGATGAAGTTATACACACGGAGACCGGTATGAAGTCAAAATACACTAAAAGTTAAAGCCACAATGAAATTATACACACAGATACCAGTACGAAGTCGAAATACACTAAAAGTTAAAGGCACACACATCAGTATGGCTATACTAATAGATGCCGTTTGTCCTGCTTAACACAATATATTTATCAACTTAGAAACTCTGATAAACTGAAGATGCATTAGTTAAAACTGAACAGAGTATGTATGCCTCTTTATAGATGAGCAAATAAAGTTTTTGTTAGAAAAACTCCCTGAGACTGTCACCTTCATAAAACAGGCGTCTACAGAGCCAGAAACTGGAGTCTGAACAGTAAATAGCACAGAGAACCCAAATTTCACCCATTCTAATTTCTAAATATGCTGAACAAATTAAAAGATATGATATTTGACGAAAGTCCAGTACAATCTAACCTTCAGCTGCTCATAACAAGCATGTGATCAACAAAGGTGGAGCTAGGATTTGAAGCTTATGGGTTTAGGATTCTAGTCCTTTTAAATTACGGGGTTCTAATTAAAAATTTGTACAAAGTAAATAAATTTCTTAAAACAAATACAAGGCCTGGAGCAAAGCTACTGGGTTTGACTGAACCCGCATCCTACACTTTATCTCCGCCATTGGTGATCAGCAAGAACATAAAAAAGCATTATCATATTTTGATCTAACAAATTCACAAAGATGTTGTAATTTCATTTTACAGTGCCATCGCTTCCATGACCATGCAAGAGGATGTGCAAGGATACAAAGAATGCTATGCATTGCCACCATTCTTATTCAGCAATGGTATTGATCTCATGCACAAAGGTGTTGAAGGCACCTTCATATCTGGCAGTTAAATACAGAACTACTTTAATAGCTATTTCCTAGTGTGTAGTAAATCTTTTGAAGTAGAAGCACAGAAAAAAACAGACCCATATATGGAAGGCAGAAGGAGATGTATCCCTCCTGCCTTTTCCTTCTAAGTTAACGCAAGACTAAACTTGATAAGAGAATAGAAGTAAGACATCAATAAAACATGAGTAACAACCAAAGAAGATACCCAAACTATGAGTAAACTGCAAAGGTAACAGATAATAAAAAGATTAATCAACTTATATGACTTCTGCTATTTGCTGGGAAGGTGTATGAGAGTGCCAAGGTTCACTGAATGTATCTGGACCCATAAAGTACAACATACGGACATGGCTTTGGGACTTCCTCGAACCTGTTTGGTTCCAAAACCTGAATGACAGACAATATCAAAATTCCATTTCTACCAGTGCTAGGGAAAATGTCTATAATCTCATGCAGTGCATTACTATTATTGCATATCAACAAACCAAGACATTTGAACATACCTCATTCAATGACTCCCAGAAATGGGAATGAGTGATCAATTTGAGAACCCTGTTGTATGTGATGGCAGGACCCATTGACTCATCGACACCAACAAACATCTTCCCAGCTACACTAAGAAATGTATAACAATGAGGCATGTGGTATCTCTCTGAAACACATTTGTAAGGACAAGGACATTCTGTGACACCACCTATTACAAGTAAAGCTCCTCATAGTTAGTTTACAATAAATCAACAGAGAAACCGTGTAGAGAACAAGAAATGGAATATCATAATATAGGAAGTACAGAGGTTTGATACTATTTTGCTAACTCTGATGTTTTGTTTTTTACATAGTTCCTTAACAGATTTGTTTCATATGTTATTAACTTAATTGATAATAATAATAATAATAATAATAATAATAATAATAATAATAATAATAATAATAATAATAATAATAATAATAATAATAATAATAATATCATTGCCCTCAGGACTTTGGTCTATTTGTAAGAGAACAACACATGTGTGGTTGGATGCATGTCACGGATTTGAACTATGCGCAGGCTGCATAAGCCTGGTATTTGAGTGAAGAAGGGTAGAGAGACGGTCCCATTATCCATTGAGTTTAGAGCAGTACCATTGTCTGATTTCTCGGTAATCAAAGAAACTAACATTGAAAATTTAAATCTGTATCAGTGAAAGTAACTGTATCCTGCCTTTATATTTCCTATATTATACAGAAACTGCTGAAAGCCTTTGCAGCTTCTCTGAACAACTCATCAATTGGATAAAACATAAGCAGCTCGATGTGGGAGCTCATCACTTGGGTACATAACCTGATAGAAGGAGAAGCTTTTAGATACTATTGGGAACTTACCTCACAGAAAATCCCAATAAAGTCTCTTCGGGCAAGGCTTTCCGGACAAAGTTCCACTTCCACCGGTACCACCCTGTTCTCCACCCAATCCACCCCTGAATAAACAGCTCATATGACAGAAATATGATAAAAGGTAACTAGTAGAACCACTTCTACAGATAAGTCAACAGATGTACTGGATTAGTGTTTGATCAGAAGGTCCATTAAAAAGACCTCTCCTGAAACTTCATGTATCACTCACCTCCAGTAGAACCTTTTCTTAAATAAGCTTTGTAGTACTATTGATACAAGATAAATATGCAGTGCACGTTCATAGAGACTAGTACTTAATTCTTTTTCGAAGGTAACAAGTTTATTCATTCAGCACAAAGACTGAGCTGGTGACATATTTACAATACAAAAAGGGTCTCATCCTTGCTACGTCTTACACTGATTCTAATTTCTAAGAACTGAAGTAAAGATTCTGAGTCATGTAAAGATTCTGAGTCAGATACAAAAGCTTCTTTACACGACAAATAGAGAGAAACTACAGTTGACGTTAATTTTCTGGAAGTTTTCACTTTTGTCTTCAAAACATCTGGAATTCCTTCCTTTCCAAACTGTCCACATATGCAAGGTGGAAGGGCCTTCCACCACTTTTTGTTCTGAATGTCGTCTCCAGCATTTTTTCAACACCATAAGAGATCTAAGGTGTTTCTAGGCATGACCCATTTGATGTTTCCCAAGGATAGAAACAATTGCCACAACTGTGAGGTGACTCTACACTGCAAAAAAAAACGATAGCTATTGTCTTCCTCATCAGTCTGGCAAAGAAAATACCTGGAGCTCAACTGAATCCCTCTTCTCTGAAGCTTCTCCTGAGTGAGGCAAGCTTTCCTTGCCACTAGCCAAACAAAACAGTTCATTGTGAAAGGAACTCGAACTTGCCAAATGAATTTTCAGGGCCAAATCTGCTGCTGTTGTCCAGATATAGAAAGAGATTATGTGGAGACCAGTACTTTATTAACTAGATACTATGCAAGAACAGGGAGGAGTACCACTTACATTTAAAAAAAAAAAAACATAAAATGGTAGTAACAGTGCAGAATAAATACTGGCTTGCTTTGAGTGCAACTAAAGAAAGGTATGTAAAATACATTTTCTGATTTGAAAAGGTCAGTTCGACGAAAAATAATAAAAGCTGACAAGCTGCCGAATGAATTAAACAACTATTCACGCTATGAGGTAGAGTTTCTCGTTTAAAAAGATATGACTAGACAGAACCACACTGAAGAACCCATGGAAGCTTCTATCTAAAGTACATTTATTCAAATAAATTCTTGGACTCAACAACATTGTGGGGGCACGTCAATTATCTGAGAGATATCTGCATTCTTGGAAAAATAGTCTCTCAACTCCTGTTGCTCCATGCATGAAAAGTTTTGCATTTTAACTTGCTTAAACTTATGCTTCCAGCATTTCCAAGGTAGAGATGTACAACAAGGCTTCTCATCTTTATATGATGCATCTTCATATATAAACTGTAAAATCAGTAAAATCAGTAAGTATTACAAAGATAAAAGCTTTCATTCATTAGTAAACAATCATGAGAAAAGGAATAGAAAGGATTAAAAATCTATTGTTTTAGCTAAACAGTGTTTGAGATCAATAATCTATTTTTGTAGAGTTTTTGCTGCAGTAGATGTGGACAATCTTTTGTTCCTGCTTTCCTTGTCTTATCAGTTAATTCAAAGTTGACCAACTGCATGTAACCTCCAATTAATCCAATGGGAAACATTATCTCTTAAAAGTTCACATGCTAAGCACGAATTAATAAAAACTAATTGGTTACTAAGCCAATATTTCCACATATTTTGGGGCTATATATATACATACTTTAGAGGTGGTAAGAAAAATTTCACTCATTGATCGGTCACCAAACAAATCACGAGGCTGCACAAAGAATCATAAGGCATGTAGAAAGAAAAAAGACTTGCAGAAGACGTTACATGACAAAAAACACAAAGAAGAAACAAAACATTAGTAACAACTAGCAAATTTGGTTCTCTTACAAAGTCAGTGCCTTTGAGGGATAAACAAATTACCTTCAGGGTCTTTAACTCTAGAGTCTCGCAAAAAGACACAGTGTCTAGTTGAGGAGAAATCCAAAGCAAACTATCAACAACATCCACAACTGAATAGGTCAATAGTTTTTCGATCTTTACGTGCAAATTATTAGTAGAATGAAGTGGAGGAAGCAAGTTTACTCTCATGTCTTTTGGAATTACTATCACCTGTATCAGAAAAAAAAAAAGGACTTATGAGAAATCCATAACTACAAGCTTCTTCAAGCAATGTATCTAAAGAATTAGTGGGACATACCTCGTCAATCTCACTTGATAATTCAATAGCTATGGAATGATTTAAGTTACCAAGAAAATTAGTGAGCTTGGAGTACCAACCACTGTCAGGGGCTGATAAAAGGTCAAGGGAGACATTGGCTTCTAATGAAGCTGAAGCTTTTAGCTTCAATGTTGGCAATGAATAACAATCATAATTGAACCAAATTAAATTAGGAGTATATACTTGAGCATCAACCAGATTAGGACAATTACATACTATCAGCTGTTTCAGCCTGTAGCCTGTGATCTTCAATGTCTTCAATGTTTTACAACGGAATAAGCTAAAGTTCTCAAGATTTTGTAGGCTGGAAAAAAGTTGCTCAAACCATTTATCGGTCACAGCAACACCATTAAGGGACAAACTCTTGAGGGCTTTGCAAGCTGTTATTTTAACTACCTCTAAACCCGCGCAATATATCTTAAGTTCTTCAAGATTATATGCTGCAATATCAACCATCTGGAATTCACAAGGGCAAAATTCCAGCGTAACCTTCTTTAATTTAGATAAATTTTCACCAACTTGAAAACTTGTAAGTCCATCAAAGGACTGCAAATACAAAACCTCTAAATTGTGACAACTTCTACATAAACCTTGAATAAATTTCTCATCCAAGAATACATCTTTTAGGTGCAACTCTCGCAAAGATGAAAACTTTATACCATTAGAGGGTAATTCAATCTTAAATCCACTCAAATTAAGCACCTTTAGTACTTTGGCATCAAATATTACCTCAGGCAAATCATTATATGGCTGTTCCCCTACAATAAAAGGTCTGCTTACTCTTAAATTCAATTCTTGGATATTACAAGCTACAAGTATTTTAATCCAATGCGGTACACATTTAGATCTGCTACGCCAATATGGTAACCTCAGCCAAAACTTATGTACAGAAATTTTGTGCTTTTTTCGATATGCTAGAGTTCGATGTACAACATTCACAAGACTTTTAATGTCTTCTAAATTATGGAAAAAACTATCACCAAAATTTAGGTAGGAGTGTGTACTCCATGCATTGTTCAAAGTCTTGGACAATGTACTCATACGTGCAACATCTTTAACACGAAGTAGAGACAAGATGTGCTCCAAAATTGGCTCTGGCAATTGAGAGATTCGATCTGTTGTATCCATACTACTTACCCAGTCCATCAATAATTTTTCAGTGCACAATGCCACGGACAACAACGACAACAACTCAGTCTGGAGAGGGTGAGGTGCAAGTCTTACGAGTGAAGTAGAAAGGCTGTTTCGGATAGACGCTCGTCTAAACAAAAACAGTTTTCAAAACGGATACACAATGCCACAGAAGAAAGGAAAATTTATAGGGGTGGCATTCCCTTTCTAAACCAATTCTGCATAGGATTCATCGACCAAATTATGGAAGGATTTGGAGAAGGTAAAACACCAAACGCCAAAGGAGAATCATGAAGGGGTTTGTGTTACTGTACATGTTTTTTAAGCCAAAACGAGTTAAAGCCATAAGTGACTTTTTTAACTTTTATATTTTAGGTTTGACCAATTAAGTTGGTATTTTGGCAAAATGGCCTGTTTGGGTTAGCTTAAAAAAGTAGCTTTTAAAAGTGGGGAATTTACACTCGATGCCCACAAAAATAAATTATTTATATATTTGTACCCGCAAAAAAATAAGTTTACATGGAATACTCATGCACCTCATTTTATTTGCAAAAATGCCCATCTGGCCAGTTTTATTTACACTATGTGCCCACCCGCCCAATTTTGTATACCTTTTTAGTATACCAAATTAAGTATACTTCTTTTATGGATAACAAGTATACCATGGGAGTATACTGTATACTAGATAGGTATACAGAAGGACTTGAGAGTATAGTGTAACAAATATACCACGGGAGTATACTGTATACTAGATAGGTATACAGAAGGACTTGAGAGTATAGTGTAACAAGTATACCAAGTATACTGTATACTAGATAGGTATACAGAAGGATGGGTATACAGTGTAAATAAGTTTGTGGGTAAAAATGTAATGGGTATGGAGATGATGGTTTGATGGGCATTTTTGTAAATCCCCTTTAAAAGTAGCTTTTAAGCTAAAGTGCTTAAAGAAATCTTTAAGTGCTTGAGCTTATTTTATTAAATAAGCAGTTACGTGTTAATTTTATGAAGGTCTTTATATCCCTTAAACCACTTCAAACTGGCATTACCACCCTCTTTTGAGCTTATGAGACATAGAGAGTGTGTATTACTCTCATTAAGAGAGTGACATGAGCAAAAAAATAAAAAGATAAAACTCTTTTTGTTGCCAGATTTTTTCTTATTTTGTAATTTTTTTCCGTTTTATTTTACTTTTTTCCTTATTCTTTTTCTTTTTCCTTATCTTTTATTTCTTATCTTCTTCCTGGTTGTTAATTCACAGTCTCCTCCACAAGCCCACCATCACCACCTCCATCTCCACTGCAACGCTTCCCTCATTTTTTTAACAAATTGAGAATCACACCACCATTTTATTCCTTCCACTTCAAACCCCAAGAAAAGCTGATGCCACCATTTTTAATACAAAAGCCAAAGAAATGATAATTGAAAAAGTATAGCAGCAGCATCACTCTCATCACAACCATAGCCTCTCTATATTTCCAAGTATTCTGGTACAGTAATTATCTATCAATTTAGCTCCCGTTTGGACATGATTTGGGATTTGGGATTTGGAACTTGGGAAATTGAAATTTTGTTTGGACATGCATTTTATTTGGAACAAAATTTGAAGTTTGTGAGGGGATTTCCCAAAAAATCTCAAAAATTGAATCCCAAAAAATTTCCCCGAAAACACCCCCCAAAAACTATAAACAACTCACTGAGTGGGAGTATCTTATGCAAAAATCTTATATTTGAACAGAGTGACATTTTTTTGGATTATTTAAATAGAAATAGTATGTTATTGAATTGAATATATTTCAAAATTACGATAGCAATATGAGCCACGGGATAGTTTGGGCTTATGTGAATTTATTGAATAAGTTTTATGCTTGAACATCGGCTATGGAATGATAGAATCTGATATGGTGAAGGGAGTTCAGGGAAAGGGAGGAGGAGGGAGTTCATTTTCATTTTTTGTTTTCAAATAATAACTTTTATTGTCTTTTTTTTAGTTTGACACGTGTCATTCAAATATTGGTACGTGAAAACCACTTCCATTCTTAAAGTCGGGACTGACCAAGAAAGGATATAATAATACCGATCCAAAGTTGTTTCAGAGGGTATTAGAACCCCGCAAAGTTCAAGTGTCGAGTCAAAAAAAAGGTTATAGTTTAGGGTGGACTTTAAATATTTTGCCTTAGTATTTTATTATCCTTTAAATTATTATATAAACCCCAAAATACCCCTCCCTCATTAAAATCCTAACGCATGTCTTTTCCTTTCTTCACTTTTCTTCCTTCCTGACTTGTTTGTCCATACAAATTTCTTTCACATTTTTTCAAACTTTTTTTAGAAAACATGTCTGTCCATGAAATCTTGTGATTTTTCAATTTTTTTTTGAAAAATAGTTTTTGAAAAACCGAAAGGTTGTTTATTGAAAAAAAAAACAAAAAATGGTTTAGGGTACTTTTTCAAGTTTTTTCAAAAGGAGTTTTTTCTCTTCTCGGAAAACTCTACCTTTATTTCAAGTGAAATATATATCCAAATACAACTTCAACTTCCAAATACCATTTTTCAACTTAACTTCAAAAACTCCTTTTCAAATATTTTTTGGAATCTATGGCCAAACAGATAAGTAACAATAAAAACATATATGTACGAAATGTTTACACTAAATCATACCAACTAACTATGATAAATTGACTTAATTAGTGAGAATACATACTAATTAACCATAATTAAAAGATAAAAGTATATTTATAAATAAATAATATTTATTTGTTGATTAGATGTAAACACCCGAATAAACTTTTACTCATATTTAACCCTATAAATTGTACATTCTGGTGGTGAAAGCCTCTGATAAAGAAACTTGTGGGTCGTCAACATTGTTCCTCTTTTTATACACATCCCTCATCCATTTAAGTACTTTAGCCAAATTATGGTATGTTACACCCTTCATCATAGAGTATGTGATTTATTTTGACTTAGACACGTATTTTAAGAAAGATATGAATACTTTTAAAATTTATAGTTTAAATCAGATCATAGAATTTTGTGTGGTTGTGAATTACTTCATAAAGTAAAATTGAAATTAAATATAAAAAGTGTCCATTCTTTCTGGACGGACTAGAAAATGAGATATAATCACATAAATTGGACGGAGAAAGTACTCCCTCCGTCCCAAATTAGTTGTCGCTTTTAGCTTTTTCACGTCCATTAAGAAAATTATTAAATATTGTGTATATTTTACTATGTTACCCCTATTTAATGTTTGACTATTAGTTTTTTTTTTGAGAATTTTTGTAATTATTAAGGGTATAGTTGGAAAGAACTAATATATTTTGTCTTGAAATCCTAAAGCGTCAACTAATTTGGGACAAATGAATCTTGCTAAAGCGTCAACTAATTTGGGACGGAGGGAGTATATGTTATTTAAAATATATGATTAATATTCATTGAAAATTATTTTAGCAAAATAATTTATAACTTAAAATGAATTGAGACACGGACAATTTGTGTTTGAATTAATTTACAAATTAGAAATTTGCAATAATAAGCTCATTCTTAGTTTTAATAAGCTCGCCAGTCTCTTGCTCGACTCAGTTAGCTCTATACATATAATTTATAATATAACTTCCATTTATTAATTAAACTCAATTCTTAAATAAATGAGAAATCAAGTATAGTATATTGTATTAATGTAATAGTTAATAATTTATAAATTTGTATTTCTTTTGTGCAAATTAGTCAATTATATTCTCTCTATTTTACCTATTCAACTGTTGTTATGCTATTTGATCACGTCCAAAACTCGTCCTCGAAATGATAAGCAGTCGCTGTAAAAAATACCCGATTTAATAAGTCGAGGGTCGAATCCCACAGGGATCAAACTGTAGTTCGCAACTCAAGTTTTACCAAATTTATGTTCAAACAACTTCAAGAGAAAATAGAAATGATTTTTAATGTGAAAACTAGAAATAAATAGTGAGAATTAAAAACACGTAATAAATTCCGAAAAAGATTTCAAGATTAAAAAGCCTAGGACATGACTTCCTCAATTATCGGAGTGATGTACCGAATACTACGCATTCAATCTCACTTGACTATCCCTAATGATCATGAGCTCATAGTCTATCGCTAGTATTTTCCAATAACAAGCAATAAGTATCCTGAGTTACTTTTTCAAGTTAACAAAATATGATAAGATGGACTACCCACATGACTATGTTAAAGATTCGTTGTTCCCAAACTCACCTCACTCTTATTCCCTAAACAATTTCTTATTTGGGTTAAAGTATCGTTATTCAACTAACCCTAACTCGAAACTCTCTTCCAAGAGTTACAAGAATAAATGTCACATTTATTTGTGAACCCTACAATCAAAAGCAATCAAAACATAGTTGAATAATCAGGAATAACTATGTCAAACTCGATTAAGCTAATGCAATACTCAATACATCATCTAATAATGGTTCCGTCAAACTCTAAAAGGAGTGACTTAACTACTCATTTTCACGAGATTCATGACATAAGCAACCATAATTAGTAAAGTACAAGAAAAAAGATTGAAAAAGTTAAGCAAACTCGTTAGATCTTTGTTCTCCACTGCCCTAGCTTTCTTCTTGTTCTTTCTAGGTTGAGAACTACTCTAAAAATTGACTTTCAGACCTCACGTTATTTAGCAAAATGATCGAATTGCCCCGCTTTACAAAATTGCAGAATTTTGCCATTTGTGTTATATCTGCGCGAAGCACAACTACAGCACAAGATTCCTGGAACTTCTCTGAACTCTTGTGGGACGCACAAGACTCTTCAGGACCTCCCAGACTTGTTTTTCTCACCTTTATGCAATGGCTGTGCGATGGGGAGTTAGCTCACTGCCTCGGAATTATTTTTCTTCATCAAAGTATCATCTAAAGGCTGTGCTACGGTCATGCGACGCACAACACCCTTAGAATTCTCCAGATTTTTCCTTTTGGCTCCATTTTTGCTCAAATTAACTTCTTTTCCTATACATCAAAATACAACTAATTAGCTCAATTCATCATGTTTTTAATATAAAACATCACTAGAATACACTAAAGTATGGGTAAAACACATCCAATTATGTATAAATTTGGCTCATTATCACCACCCCACACTTGATCTTTTGCTCGTCCTCTAGCAAAACCTGGACTTAGCTAGGAATGACGGCACCACCTATGACCATGGCTCATATGAAAACTTAGAACAGTATATATGCACTTTTCACACTCTGCTTCACAAATATATTAATGCCAAGAATACTTTAAACAATTAAATTTCCTCGCGTAACTTCCTAACATCAAGAACCGACTCATCAGCACCAACGCCCATACTCACTCAACTATTCTAACTGAGGAGCCTAATAACTTCTCCAATCCCTCATAAACTATCTTCCCTCACAACAAGAAACTGTCCCATTCACACACAGAGTTTCGAGTAACATTAGGACTTAACAAATGCAAGATTGACTCACTCTCAGAAAGAAGCCATGTACCACACTAGACGTACCATAGGCTTGCCCGTGGTGTAACTCGACTAATGTAAGCTCGCTCGGTCTAAGATCAAGTAGGACTTTGATAGGTTGTAATGTAGGCTGCAAGGCAGGTAGGATACATTTAGTTTATAGTGACTAACCTCCATTGAGCAATTTAATACATCACATTTAAATCACTTTCTTTTACATACAGCTCTTCCTCATCTCCCAATGTTTTATTCAATCAAGTCAAGCTTCCCTTTTTTTAAGCTTTCAAGAGTCACCACTAGTAATGGACTATATTTTATTCTTCTTTTTTTTTCCTCACTTAGTCATCATTTTTTTCCTTTTTCTTTGTTTTTTTCTTTTTCAGTCCATACCACTAGTTTCTCCCAAGTAACACACCTTTTTTTTTTCATCTCATTACTGCTCTAATTACAGTTGTCACAGCTCATACGAACCACAAATTCTCAAAACATGTGACATGGTTCAAACATGATCAATTCAAAACAAAGAGGTTCGACTTGTAATATGGTTATCAACGAAAAGGTTTCAGGCTCAAAGGGGCTAACTAGGGTCAACTTTCATTGGGAAGGCAAGAAATTCATAGGCTAACAAAGAAACGCCTATATCACTTCCTAAATCGAGCAAGACTCATCATTTCACTTTGCACACACTCGAAGTAAGTTCTAGACATTATAATGTAAGCACAAAGCAACAACAAATCTCACACACTCATGGCACACGGTTTACATATGACGGTTTAACTCTAGCTCTCAAATTAAAGTAAGTGAGCAATCATTCAAGTATATCACATAAGAGAGTCAAAACCTGAATCTAGGCATCACGCAATGGTACTCAACAGTTATCAAGGCATAACATTACAAGTTATGAAGAGTGTATGTAGTTCACATAGTCTGGTCTAAGTGTTCATATAAAACATGCCACAAATAGAAGATCACATGAGTTATTCCTCCTACTATCCTAATTCTAAAAAAAAAATTATCCTACACTCTGTTCAAACTACATCCCATGAAAAAGAACCGAGGCACAAAGAAAAACTAAAAGGGATTATTAACTCAAATTGGAAGACTCTCACCGACACTTAAAATCATGCATTGTCCTCGATGCATTAACATCAAAACAAGGGTGGCAGAGAAACTCTCTGGGGCTCTAAACCCGAAGAAAATCCTTGCGAGCTTCTTTAGGGCACTGGGTGCTCAGACTTCCCCCAATCGGGACTTCATCTTCAGACATAAGGGGTTGCAAGCACCCACACTTAGAATCCAAACTATTTGAATCCTGCAAAACGAAAAGCTCACCAAATAACATCTTTCAAAAATAAAAAAAATCTAAAAAAAAAATAAAAAATAAGCAAGAAATTGGGTTGCCTCCCAATCAACGCCTGATTTAACATCACGGCAAGGCGAAACTGATATAAACACTTTTTTCTCCACTTCGAGCTTATGAACTGGACCCCCAATTTTAGCTCAAGTTTTTTATTATGCTCCTGAGGTGGCGGTAAGTATCTAAGTAGGCCAAGCAAAAAAATATGTCATATTATACTTCTTGACCTTAGATCGAGGAATGTCGTCTTACCTAGACGGCATTATAAATTTAGAATGTATGCATCATGCACCTCTTCCTTAGACTTTTTTATTGGTTCGGAAGGATAGACGATTTCCATGTCTTCATCCAAACACAATGCTGAGAAGTGTCTAAAATGAGGTACAATATGCTCAAACTCCAATTGAATATTGACATCCTCTTTTTGGCACAAATCAGAGTCAACTGAAATTCCATCTTGATCATTTGTATCTGACTCCAGTTTCACTTCTTTAACATGAACATCATCAAAATTCATTTGGCCAGGTGGTTGGCATTCATCTCTTAACTCCACTATTGGGACTTCCATTGTTTCCTCCATCATAATTGCTCCTTGATCACTATCCATAACGGTCTGCTGAGCATTAAAAACCCCAAGCAATTGATTCAATTGCACTTCAAGGTTTCAGATATTCATTTCAAGTCTCTATATCTGGAGTTGCTGCTTATTATCATTCTCCAACAAGAACTTGAACATATCTTCAATCTTCTGCATGTCAGCCTTGTGTTTCCTATCAGCATCTTCCACTTTATTGCACCTATTAACATCATAAGGGAAAACAGAACCATCATAATAGGGGCTCAGGGAAGGGTAAGATAAATAAACACAACCAATAAAATGACCACCATGACAACCACACATATGCATCTATTCAACAAATAAGGTTGACAATACTGTCATAGATGATTTCCTCCACAACTAAAACAATAAGGTGCACGATATGAATAACTATTACCTATCCTCACATAATTTTTAGATGCCATGTATGTAACTTCTTTTTTAAAAATTTTTTTTTTTCTATAAACAAAGTAAATATGTACAAGACCTACAAATTATCTAAACTAAAATCTAACAATTTTTACAGCTACAAACTAAACTAATGTTCCCCGGCAACAATGCCAAAAGTTTATCATGCCCAAAACTCATCCTCGAAATGATAAGCGGTTGGTGCAAAAATATTCGATTTAACAAGTTCGGGGTTGAATCCCACAGGGAGCAAGCTGTAATTAGTAACTTAACTTTTACTAAGTTTACGTTCAAATAACTTCAAGAGCAAATTGAAATGATTTTTGATGTGAAAACTAGAAATAAATAGTGAAAACTAAAAACACGTACTGTAATAAATACTGGAGAAGTTTTCAAGATTAAAAGGCATAGGACATGACTTCCCTAATTATCGGAGTGATGTACCGAATACTACACATTCAATCTCAGTTAACTATCCCTAATGATCATGAGCTCCTACTTTATCGCTAACATTTTCCAATAACAAGAAATAACTATCCTGAGTTACTTTTCCAAGTTAACAAAAGATGATAAGATGCGCTGCCCACGTGACCACGATAAGGGTTCATTGTTCCCGAACTCACCCCGCTCTTCTTCCCTAAATAATTTCTTATTTGGGTTAAAGTATCGTTATGTAACTAACCCTAACTCGAAACACTCTTATAAGAGTTACAAGAATAAATGGCATATTTAATTGTGAACTCTACAATCAAAAGTAATCAAAACGTAGTTAAATAATTAGGAATAACTATGTCAAGCTCGATTAAGATAATGCAATGCTCAATACATCATCCAATTATGATTCTATCAAACCCTAGAAGGGGAGACTTAGCTACTCATTTTCACAAGATTCATGACATAAGCAACCATGATTAGTAAAGTACAAGAAAAAGACTGAAAAAGTTAAGCAAACTCGTTAGATCCTTATTCTCCACTGCCCTAGCCTTCTTCTTGTTCTTTCTAGGTTGAGAACTACTCTAAAAATTGACTTTTAGGCCTTTATATCACGTTCTTGAGCGAAATGAACGAACTGCCCCGCTTAACAAAACTGCATAATTTTTGCCTTTGTGCTATATCTGTGCGAAGCATAGGCATAGCACAGGATTTTTGGAACTTCTCTGAAATCTTGTGCAACGCACAGGACCCTTCAGGACCCCCATACTTGTTTTTCTCACCTTTGTGCGATGGCTATGCGATGGGGAGTTAGTTCACTGCCTCACAAACATTTTTCTTCATCAAATTTTCATCTAAAGGCTGTGCTATGGTCATGCGACGCACAACGTACAACACCCTTAGAATTCTCCAGATTTTGCCTTTTGGCTCCATTTTTGCTCAAATTAACTTCCTTTGGCCCCATTAGCCTCTTAACATCAAAATACAACTAATTAGCTCAATTCATCATATTTTAACATAAAACATCATTAGAATACACCAAAGTATGGGTAAAACACATCCAATTATGTATAAATTTGGCCTATTATTACTATTTATTTTATTTAACAAGTTTTAGCTTTATTTCTGTATTGTATTATCAATTCACATCATCATTCTATATATTTTCAAATTTATATGTTAATGTAAACCATTATTGATATAAGTATGCAGATATAAATATAGAAGAGTCAATTAGGGCTTGGTTTGAACATGATTAAACTAGCAAAGCTCGGTTGAGCAAGAAAAGTTTTTTCATTTCAAAATCAAGGATCACGACCCACTGAGGTATTTTCTTGGAATAGAGTTTGCAAGAAATGTAGAAGGAATACTTATGCATCAGAGAAAGTATCGCTTGGAGTTAGTTTCAGATGCAGGACTTGCAGGTGCAAAGCCAGCTGCATTCCCCATTGAAGCAGGGCAAAAGCTGACCACTATGGAATTTGACAAATATGTAGGTATTAAAGGGGATCCAACTCTAAAGGATCTAAGCACCTATTAGAGACTTGTTGGGAGACTGTTATACTTAACAATTACAAGACCAGACATCTCATATGTTGTGCAAAGTCTCAGCCAGTTTATGCATGCACCTAAACGTTCACACTTGGATGCTGCGATGAGGGTGGTAAGATATTTTAAACAGGCACTTGGAATGGGAATTATTATGTCATCTAACACCAATGGAATACTAAGTGCCAATTGTGATGCTGACTAGCCTTCATGTCCTAACAGTAGGAGGTCTATAACAGGGTATTTGGTAAAGTATGGAGATTCATCTATCTCTTGGAAGTCAAAGAAGCAAGAAACTGTATCCAGAAGTTTAGCTGAGGCAGAGTATAGAAGCTTGGCTTCCACAGTTGCTGAGGTCATTTGGCTCATTGGGTTGTTTAGGGAGTTGGGAGCTGATGTGTGTCTTCTAGTTCCTCTATACTGTGACAGTAAATCAACAAGATTCAAAGATAAATTGAGGAGGCTAAGAAAATTAAAGCATTGAAAATGACAGCTTAAACAAATGGCAATGACTGTTGAGATAAGTTGCATGGCGGACTAAAAATATAACTCGGCTTGTCCAGAAATATAGAATAGAAATGAATCTTAGTTTTTCTGTAGTTTATGTGGTGGATGCATGTGGTGCTTTTAGTCAGAGATGATTGACTGATTCAACCATACAAACTGAACGACTGCTAACTCAAAGACAAAGTGGTGTTTTACGGAACATTTTTTTTGTATGTTTAACGAACATTATAGAATTAGCTTGATCCCGAAGTTACAACCACAATTCCAATAATACATATTATTGTACTTACTTAATATATGTGTCATACTATGAAGTAATGACGTCACCGTCTTCAGACCACCATTAGTAGCTGCTATAGCAGCATTTCTCGATCCACTAACATTTCCGACAATAGCATGGATGTGATCTCTATCTCTAGGAAAAAACAATTCATTGAGAAGATTACTTTAGGAGCACGAACAGTACAGAAACTATAGAGTATTTACTACTACAAACACAGATGAACTTGAGAACGTACCATAGCAATTCAACAAATTGTAACATTACATCAAAGCACAAGAAAACCACATCAAGTGGAATAGATCAGGAGCAAAAAGAGTTTTTTTTTTTCCGAAATTGAAATGTCTATTTGAAAAGTGCATGTTGCATCATCTTTCTATTTCTCTGATGGAAAAGAGAAATAAATGGGAAGATTGCTGCAACTATTTCACACGCAAACAACTGTATTGGATAAAAACCATCGTCGCTTAAAAGAGTGACACGTGTCTGCCACGTGGCACGGGCAGAGGTTTCCCCGGACAGACATCTCACGGACAGATGACTGGCTAGACGGTTACCACGAGCAGGCCCAGGGCAGTTATACGACGCCTCCCCGAATCGATACGATTTGAATGAACAGTTACCTGTTCATACGCAACCGCTCAATGAATGGTCACGAAGGCAACGGTTACCCAGCGGTTACATACCCAACGGTTGCCTAGCAAAATCTATATATAGCGTTTGTTTTCGAATCATTGGGATATACATTCTCTTCTCTATCTACAATATCAATAAAATACTCTCTTTACTCTCGCTCAGTATTGTTCATCATTTACATTACTGCATATTTCGTTTTCAAGTCTTCAAGCGTAATTAATATCAAGGGATCCTCACCGAGATCAAGCGATCCAATACGGTTCCTTCTATCTATTTAATTCGCGCTTTAATCTTATTTATCTTCGATTATTTTGTATTGCTCTCATATTATCATTAATTATCATTGCATATCCATCGAGAATCGTGCATATATTCATAATCTTATAATTAATGCAATCCTGTATTCAAATCGGCTAAACTCTTAATCTAAACTATTGATCGTGACTCCGCAAATATAAATTTAATTGTTAATTGGCCTAAAATCGGATCTAGATTAAACAATTTGGCGATCACAGTGGTAGCCGGTCAATAGTCTCTATAGGTTAATAGTTTATCTTTTTCCTGCATTATATTCTTTTCTGTCGATCTTTTTGTTTGTAACTAACATGGCAGAAAGCAATTCCCAACGAACTATGGTGGGCGGAAGTCAAGTACGTACTCCTCCATCAAGTCCTAATTACTCTCCAGATTACTCGTCCGATGGGCAAGAACGCTCTTCCCAAGGACCAAGTAGGCAACGGAACAGGCGTGAACACTCTCAAAGCAGAACCCCACCTAGAAGACGACACCATAGAAGTCTCTCCCCTGATCAAAGGAATCTCCAGGAAATAATCTTTGAGTTTATGCAACAACAAGCGGAGGTCAACGGGGGAATAAACGAGGCGATCAGTTCTCTCCGAGGGCAAATCCCATCGGTTGCGGGGACTGATCCTGCAGCCCAAGGTCGAGATGTTCCTTCTTCACACACTTCAAGGCAGGATGGAGAACAAAATGCGGCCAACAACGGAGGAACCATGGATCCAGCAACTCAAGCAAATCAAAATCAAAACGGAGGATCTGTGGTATCCACTGAAATGAGCGTCGTCGTGGAGGCACTCACCAAGCAATTCAAAGAGAGCCAAGAAGCGCTTCAAAAGTCTCTCCACGAGAGAATTGATCAAATACCAGGCGCTCCACCCACACTGAAGAAAATTGACGTTCAACGCTACTCACAAAGGCCTTGGAAGAAGGAAGCAGCACCAAAGGCGATACCAAAAACGTTCAAGATGCCAAACATTCCGAGATATCATAGGACAACTGACCCCAATGATCATCTCATGATGTTTAGTAATTTTATAAAAGCAAGTAATCTTACCGATGAGGAGATTGAATCTTTGCAATTGAAGAAATTCGTGGAGACCCTAGCAGATGGAGCTCTACGATGGTACTCAATGTTACCACCAAACTTTATTGGGTCCTTCGCGGAGATGCAACTGGATAGGCCTCCACAGGGACCTCCTGTGGAAAGACAACAGGATAGACCACCACAGATGCATCCTGCGGAGAGGCAGGACGACATAGCTCCACGTGCTTTTGTGGTATCACATCCCGAGCTGACTCAGCTCTATGCCTAGACCTAATTATGAGTAAGGGAGATTTACACAAATATACAACCCTAACACCATATTAACAAAAAATAGCAATATTTTATCACTTTACAAAATATAACAATAGTTTTTCACATTCCATATACAAATTTCAACAAATACCTACAATTTAGGGTTTCATCTCCTTCTTCCTTACCTTCTCCCACCCATCACTGCCTGGAGGCTGCTGCCACCACTCACCAGGACCGGCCAGCCACCGCCTACCACCGGACAGCCGCCGCTGCCACCACTAGAATTTTTTTTTTGGATCTACAAGATGTAACATACAAAAATACAAATATATATATTACAAAATTTTAAAAATTTACTGTTTTGAAACTATACATAACCAAATATATACAAACATACAAAAGATATACACAACACATACAAAAAAATACAAAAAATACAAATACAAATAACTATCCATTCTACACAAGCATACAACAACATACACATATATACAAATACATACACATACAAAAAAGGATGGATATAGACATTTATATACAAAATATACAAAGATATACATATTTATATATACAAAATACAAAAATATACATATTTATATATACAAAATACAAAAATATACATATACGATTTTATACACATACCAAAACGGAAAAAACAAAAGTAAGATCGAATCGACGGAACCCGCCACTGCAGGGCAGCAGCCGCGCCGCGCTGCAGTGGCAGCAGCGCCGCTGCACTGCAGTAGCAGCAGCAGCGATCGAAGAAGGGGAAAATGCTGCAGCAACTTCCATGTTCTCCGATATAAATTATTGCCAATCCATTTTTTCATGAACGAACCAAGCATATTGACATTGATTGTCATTTTGTGCGTGAGAAGATTCAGTTAGGCTTGATCAGAACTTTTCATCTCAGTACCACAGAGCAGCCTGCTGATGTATTGACCAAAGGCTTGAGCAGATTGCGGCATGATCATTTAGTGTCCAAGCTAGGCATGAAGAACATCTTCATAACACCTAGCTTGAAGGGGGGTGTTGAGGAGCTGACTGTGCATTGATGCTACGTGGCACCTATGTGGCACAATTGGTTAGTTAGTTAGTATGTGTAACTTAAGTTAGCTAGCTTAGTAATCTATATATAGTAGGTCTTAGCTCATTAGTTAGTTAGTTAGCTCATTTGTATAATTCAATTGCCTACAAGCTAAGCAACAACTTTCTCTCTCTAGAAGATTTTTTTTCCTCATTCTTGTGTTGTGGGTATGAACCCTAAATCTCCATAATTTCTCACAACTTATTTGAGTTTGAAGTATAATTGTTATTGTTTACTTAATATATTTGGTGTCTAAAGGATCAAAACTCAATGACTGGTTAACTTGCATTCACACTACGCATGATTCGCTAAAGTGGAAAGGAGAAGTCTCTATTTTTCATATTTCGAACTCAAGACTATTGGGTGAGAGTGAAGTATTTTTCATGAAGGAATACCAAACACCTCTAAGGCCTAAACTGTTAGCCTCAAGGTTTCACCTATTGATTTTGATGATAACAAACCAAGTTATTTTAGTCAATGAACATTTACTTGTGGTTAATCTATTTTTGTGTAGGTTTGCTCATGAAGAAGAATTTGGTGAAGATTTTTTATGGTAGAAGAATTATTTTATGGGTGAAGTATAACCAGCGCTACTAAAAGTGAATATTATCCAAGATCAAGAAGGAGCTCAAATTGCTTGAATTATTTATGGAGAACATTGTTATTACAATCTCTATTTTTGGAGGATATATTTGTGCTCAACTGAAACGAGGAAAAGGAGTATGGAATAAAATATCTACAGAGGAATTTCTTCTTCTACTTAATGGGAGATATTTTATTTATGGGAAAAATTAAGAATTGTGTTGAATCATTCCAAGATACATATGGGGAAGATTTCACTCTAAAAGCATAAGGAAAAGAAAGTCACGTTGGGGTTTTTTTAAGGAATGAATACAAAGCATTAAATATAAGAGTACAAAATTATATGAAAGTTGGCTCTACAAATGGAAACAATATATGCTGACTTTGTATTCTCTATGGAGATCCCATCAAAGGAAACACTATAGCACAATTGATGTCAACACTTGAGGGAAGGTTTAAAGGGATTTACACCAATCATAAAAGAGCATTCTACTGGGTATTAGCGCAACAACTTCAGCAGCTATTGAAAGAATAATATTGCAATATTTTATAAAGCTATAAAGGAGCAGAGAGATTATTCTTACTTCAGGAATCAACAAAAGAAGGAAACTATAAGGAGAGCATTGTTGGAAGATCTTATACAATCAATCAAGATTATGTACAGCCATGAGATAGTTGTTCTCAGGAAAATATATTTGTTCCAAGAGCAATTCAGTGGACCATACAGTGCAACATGCAATATTATTTATGAAGAAAAACCAGCTCTAACTTTATTCTCTTGGGTTGATTACCTCTAATTGCAATAAAGTTGTATGGCAATCAAAGCCTATTATGGAAACAATATCAAGGAGCAATCATCACGTACAAGGAAGTCTCTACAACTAGTTCAAGACATACAACTATAAATTCAAGAAGTCACAAGTGGAGAAGAGATGCTTCTATTGACATTTTATATTCTCTCTAAGCTTTTACTTATCATTGTATTCTTGAGAGTTTACTAGTATTCAAAAAGAAAAGAAAGAGAGGAAAAAGTAGAGGTGATAGTTGTGTCAAGAATAGTTTCTTTGGTGAGCTAGAAACCAAAGTTCGTTGTTGGTGAGCGAGTGAAAACAATCATTGCGTTGTTGGTGAGCATGTCAAAGCCAACCCCTGTTCGTTTGTTGGTGAGCGAGTCAAAACCAACTTTGTAGAATGTTGGTGGTGAACGAGGAAAACCACAAACCTTGTAACCAAGATCAAAGAGCTAAAGTCTCCTTTGCAACCCAAGGGGACTGGATTAGGATACCACATTGGTTCCGAACCAGTATAAAATATCGCTGTGTCAATTTTACATTCTGTATTTTAATTACTGCACAGTTTATTGCGTATCTTTATTCTGCTCCAATATTAGTTGACTGTCTTGGAAACTGTTTAAAAGGATAATAAGTTATAATTCACCCCCTCCTATACTTTCATAAACCCCCAGAAAAACCCAATCCCTCTAGGAAGTAGGACCCCACTCAACCAAAGTCTGCTTTCACCACCCTCACCAACCCCACCACGCACGCACCAACTTGAGGGGATCTTTCTGCGCATGTGATGTGCCAACATTCTCAAACACGTTGCAGCAGGTTCTTTAGATCTCCGCCTATCTTCCTACCACCTTTGTAATTTTCACTATATCCCCTCCTTTATATCCTCAATTTCCTCAGGAAAAAATAAAAAAGAAAGTTTCCTCATTCTACTTTTTCACTTTTTAGTTTCCTCATTCTACTTTTTCACTTTTTCTTTTAACTATATACTCTCTCTTACTCCCTCAAAATTCACTCCTTAAAAGTGTCAAAGACTAGACCAATAAAAGTTGACTAATTGTCAAAACCAGATTGGTGGTGTCATTAATATTACCTCATTCTCATTATTATGTGTCTAATGTTCAACAGAAGTTTCCAAAATTAATCTGATTCAGCATTTAATTGTAAACGGTTACTCTTTTTATAACCTTTTATGCCCACATATTGTAACCTCTTAGTTCAGCTCGTTACACAAACCATCCCGCATATATGTGATTTTTAAGTCTTTCTTGTAACAAAAAGCTACAATCTTTGATTTGAAGAGGGTGATTCAGCAACTCACATGGTAAAAAGTTTGAAGCTTTATTCCTTTTTTAGCTGTAAATCTCTGTTTTAGCTTCTTGGTTTTTGAAAAGATTGTATCTTGATAATCAAAACATGCTTAGAAGGGAAAGTTTGATGTTGGATTGTTGACAAGATTTGATTTGGCAAAATACCCAAAAAAGGAAACTTTATGGTTAATTAGATGCAATCAAGAATTGTTCAAATGGAGGAGAATAAAGATCCATTAGTTGTTGTAAGTAGGACAAATCAAACTAGACCTTTGCCACATAGGCTGTTACAGTTGCTGATGTTGTTTCTGTTTTTGTGTTTTACCTTTTCTGTGGGTAGTATTTATATGATCAAGTACTTTGGATTTCATAGTATAGTTCCTGCAATAAAGCCTAGTTTACAGCCATGTATTGAGGAAGACTCTAGTAATAAATTAGAGCGTTGGATTAATCCTCCGTCGAATTTGTTGCACACTATGTCTGATAAAGAGTTGTTATGGAGGGCTTCTATGGTGCCCCGAATAAAGAAGTATCCGTTCAAGAGGGTTCCCAAGATTGCATTTATGTTCTTGACTAAGGGGCCGTTGCCTTTGGCGCCTCTCTGGGAGAGGTTTTTTAAAGGGCATCAGGGGTTTTATTCAATTTATGTTCATCCATTGCCATCATATGAAGCTGATTACCGCCCGTCATCAGTGTTCTACAAGAGGCAAATCCCCAGTCAGGTATGTTCATGCCAATTTGCCTTCACTTTGCACATGCCAGCTGTATCAATCTATACCTAGATATTTTTCTTGTTTTATATTTGTATATTGTGTCTTCTATGTTGAAAGCCATGTGCAATCAAAGGTGGTGGTCTCCTCTTTTGTCTGTGCATACAAGTGTACTAAATTGTGAGCCTGTTCTTCTGTTACGTATGTCCGTATAACTTGTGCCTGAGAAATAGATGTGGCAAAGCATGTACTAGGTTGTATTTTCTTGTCAAGCCAAATCATGCATCCGTAATGAAAGGATCTTCATTCATCTAGTTTTCCTTGTTCTTTTTGTGTTGAGGGAACTCACCTATTCTTCATGACCAGAATCACTCCTAATTAATGCCTAAATTGGGCTGACACCACGAAAGGACTTCTGGCTGTTATGATTGATCCTACCTTAGCTTTGCCATTACCAGTGTGGACATTACAAAGAATAAATATTTCCTTTGATGTTGTCTATCAAACCCCTCTAAGCACAGGAATCAACAGTGAGCCTTCCCCAGTTTTCTCCCTTGGTGACCCAAAGCCACAACCTCAAAGTTGGAGGCGGAGGGTTGAGTTCACTAGGCTATTTGTATTGTTGTGCTTGTAGTTAGAGCTATATATTTTAATTTGAAGTTGGGGCTATTATATTAAAGACTTATGCGAAACTTGGTAGTTTATCAATATATCATGATGGACACTGCATACATTTTGGATGAAGTGTATGTTTGAAATTCTGGTGGAAGCGTGATCAATTAGCTAATACTCTCTCTGTCCCAATTTTTTGTGACCTAGTTTGACTGGCCACGGAGTTTAAGAAAGAGATGAAAACTTTTGAAACTTGTGGTTTAAAACAAACCATAGAATATTGTGTGGTTGTGAATCATTTCATAAAGTAAAATTATCACTAAATATAGAAATGTGTCATTCTTTTTGGGACTGGCTAAAAAGGAAAGTACATCACATATATTGTGACAGAGGGAGTATTAGATAGTGTTAAACACATGGATAATCAATACTTTGTTTTCACGGTATGTTTCCTCTTTTTTGCATACCATCTGAAGATTGGATATTGGGACACATTGTTTCTAGTTCTTGTCAAGGTTTTGAACTTCTATGCAAATTCTCTCTTAGCTAAAAGATGATGCTTGATCTTAAATGTACACCATTAGGATAGGATTAATAGGATGGGATTAAGTCGGGAAGCAATCTATAGAAGTGCTTGTTTGATATTAACACTTCTAAGACCTTAATCCTGTAGTTTGAGCTGGTTACTACCAGGCCTTTGTTTATGAGTAAAAACCTATTGAACAAATTAACCTTTTCAAGTCAGCTGGATATTTGGCACCCAAGGGCGTGGCCTAGTGGTCCATGAAGTGGGTTGAGAATCATGAGATCTCAGGTTCAAATCCCATCAGAAGCAAAATACTAGGTGATTTCTTCCCATCTCACCAAGCCTTGGTAGACAGAGTGTAGCAGGTAACCCAGAGTTCTCAAAAAAAGTCAGCAGGATATCGTTTATGATTTCTCTTCTAATAAACTAGCATGAGTTAGCAAGGTTTGTACAGTGATTTAGTAAGTGTCTGTACTGTAATTCTTGTTGGACAATATCTCTCAAGAAGTCATGCAGAGTTGCTTTTCGCTGGTCGCAGTTTCTTAGGGGATTCCATCTCCTTGCCAAAGGTTGCAGAGTATTCCTAGAAATTGTGTGGAAGTTCGTGAATCAAGGGTTACTTTGAGGTTGAGGATACCTCCTTTGGTGTGTTTATGTCATTCTCCAGTTGTGCCCTGTGAATAACATATCAAAAGAAGGTATGCAGATCTGGAGTGTAATTGTCTGTCCGGGCACACCACTTGGTAGTTGAGCTAGAAGTGGGTGACTTGGCTTCTGAATGGCCGAACCAGAGGGCTTGCCCTGTTAAGCTAATGCTGATATTTATCTTTTTCTGACAGGTTAGTGTAGTTTAATGTTTTGGCGCACGCGTCAACCCATCCCATCATCCTGAAGGCCCATGGGCAGAATTTTGTTTTAGGTTTAAGACGCCTGCTCAAGTTTCTAAGCATCTGCTGTTGGCTGTGGTCTGATAATAAGTAAAAGCCCAGGCAAACCTGTATCTCACAGTGTTAGCATCTAAAGTTGTTTTAAATAGAACTGCAAGGGGAAGATTGTGGAGGTTAAAGCTAATGTCAAGGATCTTCTTGAATCTTGCCTAATAATCTGTCTCTAGGATCATATATTTCTAGCATTTGGCAGTCATCTCATCCAAGATATGCAATCAGATAGTTTCAGATAGTTTTAGCTGCATCTTTTGCTATCCTTGTGCTAACAATTTTCGGGTTTAGTTTTATATGTTCACTTCCGGGCATTCCTTTCCAGTGATCTTAGCTGATCTTCTCTTTGCCTTAGGTAGTAGGAAATTGGGCGGGATGATGAAAGGGGAATTTCTAGAGTGAAATATCAAAATTTATGAAAAGGCTAACAACGAATTAGATTGCATCGGTATGCTGATTTCAGAGGATAACGTATGGCTGTTAGCTCATATGTATGAATTTTCAATGTAATGTCAAATATACTTAGCATCTGTTATCCAATCAGCCAAAACAACAACAACAACATACCCTGTATTATTCCACAAGTATTATCCCACAAGTGGGGTCTTGGGAGGGTGCGGTGTACGCAGACCAAGGTGGAGAGGCTGATAGCATAGCTCTCAGCTTACTTATAAGAAAAGCAACTTAGCACGCCAACAGACAAGACTTTCTATGATGATATCAATCCTCTGTGACGTTCCTGGAGACTACTATCTTCCTCCCTCATTGCTTTTCTTCCTTGATTTAGCAAGTAATGAATGGTATCAATCCAAGTAGCAGTTCGTGATGTAGCTTCCTGCAAAAGCATTGATGAATGAATAGTGCATCCAAGTAGCGGTTCGTTTATGTATCTTGCTGCAAAAGCATTGATGACAATTCTTAGAGAATAGTGCAAAACAAAACGTCTTTTTGTTTTTCCTCATTTTATTTGTATTCTATTTGTCTTCTTCTGCGCTAGTTGCTCAGACTACTCCTGCATGCTAGTAGTTATCTGATGTTCTCTATGGCTGTCTCTTTGGGATGGTTTTGTTTCCATCTATCTTCATTAAAAACTGCTTTCTGAATTTTGGTCTAATGGAATGTCTTAGTTGTGAGTAAGTTGCTGATGATCTTGTAACTTTGTTCTTTAAAAGGTGGCGGAATGGGGAAAGATGAGTATGTGTGATGCTGAGAGAAGACTCCTTGCAAATGCATTACTTGACATCTCAAATGAGTGGTTTGTTCTGCTTTCCGAGTCATGCATTCCTCTCTACAATTTCAATGTCATTTACAAGTACATAAGTCAGTCGAAGCAAAGTTTTATTGGTGCATTTGACGATCCTGGACCATATGGAAGAGGTCGATACAATGAGAACATGTTACCTGAGGTTAACATTTCTCAGTGGCGCAAAGGGTCACAATGGTTTGAAATCAATAGGAAGCTTGCTCTATACATAGTCGAAGACACAAAATTCTACCCCAAGTTTGAACAGTTCTGCAAGCCAGCATGTTATGTAGATGAGCACTACTTTCCGACTATGCTGACTATTCAAGCATCAAATCTCTTGGCAAACAGAAGTATAACATGGGTTGACTGGTCGAGGGGCGGGGCTCACCCTGCTACTTTTGGAAGATCAGATATCACTGAAGAGTTTATGAAGAAAATGCTGGAAAGGCGTAACTGTACTTATAACGACCGAAATACAACAATGTGCTTTCTTTTTGCAAGGAAGTTTGCTCCAAGTGCTTTGGAACCTTTGTTTATGCTAGCTCCAAAATACCTGGGTTTCTAGATTACAGAAGTCTAATTTTGTTGTACTTGTACTAGATAGGTTACACACTAGAGCTATGGCTCTTCAGAATTTCTTGAATCATGCCTATTCATTCTTTCTGCTAGCATGTTGATTTTGTCGGTGGACGGTTTTGCTGATACTTTTCCATAACAAGCTACATGGTCCTTTGCCATTCCTAACCTTGAAGCTATATACTAGATATGTACAGGCAAGAGAGGTATTTAGCCTTGAAGATGTGATTTGTTCTTCCTTTTCTCCCTTGTCTTTTTCCAGTTACTGTTCTAAGTATTCTTGTGTTGGAATGTGTATGGTAGAAGAAAGAACATTCATATAGTTAACTGTGAAGATTATGGAGAAGATGCTAAGATGCCTGCATAACTAGATGAAACCAATTGAAGCTAGAGAAGTGGTTCTTGTAATAGTTGAGCTATTGTGTATTGCCTAGATATTTCTCTCCTCTGGTTGAACTGGAGCATTCAGCAAAATTGTCAATATGCTTGCAAGCTAGTTTATACCCAGTGAACATCTTATTGATGCTTAAGTAATCTTGTTTATGAACCTGAATACAAGCTTCAAGCTATCACTTTGACATTTTTTATATTTAAAAACTTCATTTGAAGGGAATAACGTAATGATGTACATGAACTATCTCCATTCTCTTTACCTATTTGCTTGGAGGAGCCTGAAACCTTATTACATTATTCATTGAGTTCCCAGTAGTCTAGAGTTTATAATCCACGCTACTTGTTGAAACGTCATGCAAGCAATGGATGGATAAAAATAAATATCACAAGGCATAAGCACAACAAATTAAAAGGAATGCATTCAGAATTGTGGCTCATGATGTACGGTAGGACGTGGAAATTAGTCAACACTTGCTTTAAAGGAAGTCAGCTACTCTAAAAGTGGGCCTAGAATAGAGGGATATGAGGGTAAAATTTTCCGCCACAGGCCACTTTTATCACTGGTATTTAGTTTGAAGCTGATTTTTTTATTGGTCTTACATGAGAGGCCACTTTTTGGAACTTCAATCTTTGTGGGCTAAAGTTCAAACCTTGTGGGTTGAACTTCATGCTTAAATTATGAAGTTTCAACTTCAATTTGTAAGGGCTGAACTTTAAGGTATAGATGCGTAAACTTCAACTCTTGTGGGCTGAAGTTGAACTTCGATCCTTGTGGGCTGAACTTGTGTGAAGTTCAGCCCAAAAGAATTGAAGGTCCAAAAGTGGCCTCTCATATAAAATCAATAAAAAAAGTAGCCTCAAATCAAAGACCACTGCCAAAAGTGGCCTTTGGTGCACTTTGCCCCATATGAGGAGTTATCACTAACTATATAGAGTAAAAATTTCGCGTAGGGGTCTGTTTGGCGTGCGCTAATTGATTTATAGCCATTAAAAATAAATTCGTTGAGAAATAGCCACTTCCGGACAAGTCCCAGTATAAAATACTGGAGCTTTCAAGTTTAAGCCGATCCTCGAGGTCCAGTAAAAAGTCACTCCTCATTCCCCCAGTATTTTATTATGAGACTTTATATAAAGCTTCAGTAAACTAACCCCAGTATAAAATATTCAAAGCCCTATTATTTTGTTATGAGACTTTATATATAAAGTTTCAGTCACATAACAAAATACTGGAGCTTTGAACAAGTTAGTTCAAGGTCCCATTATTTTGTTATGAGACTTTATATATAAAACTTCAGTCCCATAACAAAATAATGAGACATTTGTTAAGGGATAAATCCCATTATTTTGTTATGGGACAAAGTCCCATAACAAAATAATGGAGCTTTGAACAAAACTTGTTCCCCAGTGTAAAATACCGAGACTAGTCTGGGGTGTTTTTCAACGCTAATGGAGCGTAAGTGTGCGCGCGCGATTTTTTTGGCTATTTCTCAATTAATTTTGAAACGGTGGATAAAATTCATTGAGCGCGTCCAAAAATGGCTACGCATCATAATTTCCCTATATAGAAGGCGGCTGGATCGTCAGATAATTTATGAATCTACATATTGCAACTAACAATACGGTGAATGATTAGGTAGTCAGAACTCAAAAAACTGGAATTAATGAGTAATGTGATCAGACTCACCGTTTTTTGACTCGAAAACCACTCTTAGGCAGGTTCTACATGAGATTGGATATTTGAATGTTCTTTTTCATTAGGGATGGGCACTAAACCGAAAAAATCGAAGTATCGAAGAATCGAACAAGTTTTTTTTTTTTCTTTTGAAGCATCGAAGTATATATATGAATTAACTTATAATGCAATCATTCTAATTTGTAAATTATATTCTTCCTTGCACAAATAAATGAAAATGTGGGATATCAATATCCATATTCTTAAAAAAAAGATATAGTATTCAAAACTGTCTTAATCACAATATATCCTATGTAATGTTAACCCATTAATTTACATCATGTTGAATGTCTCCCTCCAAATAGCATCGGAGTAACACCTTAAGGTATAAGCATGTATTTAGTCTATATAATTTACTACAACATCATGGTATTATAAGATGATGACCATTATGGGCGAGGTGCAACTCTTGAGATATTGGCAACTTTAAAGTACTTTAATTTATTGTCATAAAATTATAGAATTTCTTTTGATAGAGGAAAATAAGAATGAGATCAAATATTTCCATGAATCCTGAAAGGGAACTTCACAATATTATCATGGCTCCATGACCGACACTCATAAACCTTCTATTTGTCAGTGCCTGCATATAATTTAAGGATTAGTTTTTTTCTCATAAACCTTCTATTTGTCAGTACCTGCATATAATTTAAGGATTAGTTTTTTTCTGGGCTAGAAACTTTGGTTTAAACTGAAAAGTCGGAGTACGGAATCGAATACCGAATTAAATAAATCGAACCAAACTATAAAAATTACGGTTTGTTCTACACTTTCAAAACACCGTATACTGAAGCACCGAACCGAAGTTTCAAAAAAATCGAACCGAACACCGAATGTCCACCCTTATTTCTCAGTATTTTGGATATGGAATATGTATCACTGGAAAGGTTCTCCATGTCCCGATCAACCTCTCTTACTATATGATTCATAAAGTGAAGTTTAATTTTAAGATTGCATTTTGATTTATCAGTCGCATCGAATGGAGAACTCGAGATATTGCCTACAGTGAGATATTACTTGTTTTGTTGAAGATTTGCTCTCCAGTCTTTATACACTTTTGGACCCTTCACTTAGGAGACGTTTGGTTTTAGGGATTGGGTATATTAATCCATGTATTAAATTTAATCCCTTATTTGGTTGGAATTTTGAAAGAGGTATAACTAATACATGCATTAAATAATATACCAATTGGTGTATTATCTTATCCCTCCACCAAGGTGGTATTAGTTATACATGGATAAAGGAACAAAAGGACAACAATATCCTTCCCATTTCTCTAGAAGCCAATAAAAGTCAATCATCAAAGGATATAATTGTAAATTCATTACTTTTTAGCTTAAAAATAAATAAAATATATTAAATGATAATTTTTATCTCCAATGAACAAACACTGGATAAAATTTAATTTCCGTATTATTAATCCCTGTATTACAATCCCTGTATAACTAGTCCATCAAACCAAACGACCCCTTAGGGTCATCAACTAGGTAGTAGGAGACCTCCCACTATGAACATGTGGACATCATATGATTGGGTTTTGCCGGTATTAACAACGAGGAAGAAACCAATTATGAAAGAAAAGAATGGCCGGAACATTGTATTCTTTTTCACCATTTTTTTAATATATTAGTTAACTATAATTAAGTGATAAATTTATACAGAATATCCTCTCTACCTATATCATTTGAAGATAATTTAATAGGCATGCCATTTAAGAAATTAAGAAAGATTTCCAATATGTAAGACAAACATATCAAAAATATTAAAATTATCCTTTTAAACGAGCTATAAGAATTCTACATAAAATGGCACAAAGAAGCTTTATATATTGAAAATGGCGCTAACAATATTAAAACGACAAAAAGTCCTCACTATAGAGAGATGATAATGTGACTATAAGAGGTATTTTAGTTAACACAAAAAATAACTATATATATATGTATATCATGCATTTTATTAATTCAATTTATCCTAAATTACAATTTAACAATTTGTCATGTTTAATCTCACCACTTTAAACTATACTTTGCTTGAAATTTGTTTTTTTGGGGTTAAATTTTAACTAGAACTAGAAGCCTTCATCTCGTAGGAGTAGGGTAATAAATTTAGGCAGCAAGAGAGAAGACACGTACACCCATATCGGATGTTTCTGGAAGAGAGCATGTGATGGTTTTGTAGCATTATTCTACTGCCTCTATTGTGAAAATGGGACAAATGAAGCAACGCCAACATGTTTGTGTCCCTTTAGACTGATGAAGTTGACGACTGTTTTTTCACGCATTAAGTGTGTCTTCTTGTTATTGGCTTATTTTGAGTAAATTCAATGAGTTGGCCATATGCATTAGTGGGTCCAATCCAAACTGTAATTCAACTTACTAAACAAAAAAAAAAAGCATATGTATGGGCAGTAGTCGCCTCATTTGCCACACTCTGCGTTAAATCATTGTTCCTTTGCTCTTAAGTCCTCGCCTTTCCCACCTTCCCTTACCTAAGGCTTGTCTTCACGCACAAAATATTGCACCAAATATTCAACCATAGTCCATTTTTTTGGAAAGTTCAAAGAGTTGTGGCGCACGTAACGAAGTCTCGACTTTCAAATACTAGTACTCAACTTTAATTTAAATTAAATATTACTACTGGTTTCAACTATAGACGAATATTAATCATTATGTTTTATTTTATGTGATATTATTATTTTTTTTAAAAAAGTTTCTTGTAAATTTGGAATTAATTTAAATTTAGCTTCTCATTTTTTCTTTAATAAAAATCTTTTATAGTAATATAAACATGTATGATATTTTTAAGATCAAAAGTTTATAAGTTTCATAACCACACGATTATGACATGTCTAAAACACAATTTTAATCGTTTACGTTTATTTTCTAAATTTTGTGCATGTTCAAATAAGTTTAGATGATTTGAAATAAATGAAATATCCAAACATAGATCGAAGGTGTGTTTAGAAATTTAACAAAAAATGTGAAATTATCTTCAAACCGGTTTTTCTAACATCAAATTTTCCGTTGTAAGTTTTAATTAAGTTAAATAGATGATCAAATAATCAAACAAATATTGAATTAGTTGACTATAATTGAATTTGAAATAAATACTACATCTGTCTCATATTAGTTGTTCTTTAGTAGAAAATTGTGCATCTCAAATTAATTGTCCCCTTAAGATTTCAAGACTAACTTTTTTTTCAAATTATACCTTTAATAATTAAAAGAATTTAAAAAAAATTAATGGTCAAACGTTAAATATGAATAATATAATAAATTATACGCTATATTTAATAATTATTTTAATGGGCATAAAAAAACGGAAGGTAATATGAGATGTGGTACAAATTTGTAATATGAACAAATGAGACGACGTGTGATCCAACACCTTGGGAAGAGAGTGAAGGTCAAAATTCTTTCAAAATGTACGTGATTCCAACTCCAGAAATCGCATCGGATTCCACTTAGAAACGACGTCGTGCGAACCACAAAAACCTTTCCGTGGAAGAAAATCATTGTAACCGTTAGTGGACCCCACATTAACCAGCTGTCCTTCAACTACTCGCCAGCCTGTGATATGCCCGGTCAGCTAGCTGCCCGTATAACTCGGGCAATCCTGCCCAAAAATCTCACTCCCTTGCTATATATATAAACCCTCGCAACCGCTCTCTACTCCTCCAGTTGTTGCTTCATTCCGCCGTGCACAGCCATTTTCTACATTTTCAGATCTCTGAATTTAAGCTTAAAATGGCGGGTTTGAAGTCAACTTCCTCAGCTCTTGCAATGTTCGTTGTGTTCGTCACAGTTTGCTCTCTCATCGGAGCTACGGTTGCTGCCGACGCACCAGCACCAGCTCCGGCTTCAGGTGCTGGATCTATCTCGCCGTCATTTGCTGCTGGTGTTGCTGTCTCTGTCGTTGCTTTCCTCTTCGGATCTGCACTCAGGATCTGAAGGGTTTTGATGCTACTGCTGGTTTACTGTTTGCATTTTTAAGGTTTTGTCGTGAGTATATAAATATGATATATTAGGAAGTGCTTCCTATTATGTATAGGCTTATGGATTTGTTCTGCTGCTGTGTTTTATGGATTTGTAGGCATTTTGAGATATTATTTCTGACTTGATTGTTATCTTTTGGACGGCTATATGCATTGAGTATTGTCACTTCTATATTTCACAGATCTACTGTGTTTTCAGTTCATGTTATATTTTTTCCATTTTTCGTCCACTTTTTTGGAGATTAAAATGGTTAGACATAGGAGTTATAATACATTTCGAATCAATTTTTAGGATTTTATACTGAGAATTAAAAACTGCGAAAATTAGTTAGAAAGTGCCAAATAAAACCTCAAAGAACACAGGGACTAAGGGAGTAAACCTAATGGTGCCATAGACAGTTTCTATGGTGCAGGCTTGAATTTAATCATGCAAGTTGAACAACAAAAGTTTAGCAAATTGTTGGTGGGCAACACATAATAGGAAGCATAGCAAAATTTTATCGTCAAATATAATCGTCCAGTCTTTCATCAGTTTTGAATAAACGATGGAACACAGGTAGGAGTCGACAATTTGTTTTCAATCATTTGGCAATTCTTGGACACCTTCATTGCAATGTATCTAGTGTAACATTGCATCTTGAAACCAACTTTTCTAATGCAAAAGAGAGTCATTCGAGAAGTCACTTTAGTCTTGAGAGTTGAGACCCTGGCATCCACTTGACGAATACCAAAAGTTGATGATCTGTTAAAGCCATGTTTAATATTATTTTTTTTGAAAAAGAATCAACTTCAGATATTTACATTAGGACGCTATTATGAGCACATATGATCTTAAGGCTGTTGCTTGCTATACTTTTATGCCAACACAAATGAGTTTGCTTGTCACGATCATGTGAGACTTAGTCTGAAGAGATAAGCTCTAAATGGCTTTCTGGAATGAAGCTGGCTTATCATCTGGAATCATTAGGCTGCAACATGGATCCGCTTTTAGGTGGAAAATCGATTTAGTACAAATCAACCAGACCACTACGTTGGACCATCTTAAACTACGTAGTTTGGAGCCCGCATTAGTATATTGCCTTAGATCAACCTAGCTATAGTGAAATTTCGTCAAAAATTGACAAGAACAAAAGAGATGAGAATGGAGAAACAACTCATCCATCTTTTAAGTTAAACTAATTTTTCGTGTGTGTGAGCCTGTGGCCGATAGAATCCACATTTAATATGATGAGTCTGCAAGTCTGATATCGATAAAATCCACATTCTCTACTTGAAAAGTCAAGGAAAGCGTTAGCGAGGCAATGTGTGGCCTAATGCGGGTATGTAACATCTCCAGAAATCTAATATGCTTGCCTTTATCAGACAAATTAAGACGACCAAACAAATATATTATAAAAAGAATAATGATTTTGAATCGAGCAAGTTTGGATATTTTGCTACTAAAGAGTTCACCCTAATTGAGCGAACTTTCTATGAATTGGATCATGAATTCTGTAATGACTCATTTTTAACCGGACCAAATTAAATCTAGCTTATGTATTAGTGGAAAACTAATAAACATGCTTGGGAGTTGGAAGTAGTCGGTTAGAAGATATTTGAGCAAGGCTAAGCAGTCATCCTTGCTAATTTTCAATACTTTTCAAATAAACATATGATTAAACACAATTTCAACTTCCAGACGCCTACATAGCCGGTTATCATGCATACACACTTTGCCGGGTAAAACATCCGTTAGTTCTGTGGCGGTGGAAGGTTGAGGTCAAAATTGAGACCCAGCTTGGAAGTGGTGTTTGGTGGCTCCGACGATGAGTTTGAGTCGCACGGGATACCATACCAGCTGGCGCTGTCATCACAACCTACGAAAGCTATCGTCCCTTTTTGGCTACTGAGCTCACAATGACTCACTTCAGCTGCAGTTAATGCCTCCAAATATTTATAATCACGTGGAGCAGAACCTCT
Organism: Petunia x hybrida; assembly: GCA_037355625.1. Taxonomy (NCBI): domain Eukaryota; kingdom Viridiplantae; phylum Streptophyta; class Magnoliopsida; order Solanales; family Solanaceae; genus Petunia; species Petunia x hybrida. The sequence continues at coordinate 979,552 of JBBBVM010000845.1, forward strand.
GGCAACAAGAAAATGATGATTCTGTTTCTCCAATATGAAACTCGCCGCACTACTGGCAGAGGACCAACAGTCCACGTTATTACCGGAGTCCATGTTTAGATCAAATCTCGCAACAAAAGTTTTGTGAAACTCATTATTATTGTTTTTCTGTACCTTGACGCACCTAAGACTTTTACGATTCCCCCACTGTACCATGAAACAAGACGACGTCGTTGCAGCTGATCATAATAGTAAACTGTGCCACGAACTATTCTCCATTTGTTGCTTATATATTCAGTACCTGATGAACTGAACTGCAGCGCCTGCTGAACAAAATTACTGGAAAAGTAAAAAGGTCTAGTCAATTACCAAAATTTATTGAAGAAACAATAATCTCACAACCCCCAAATCTTCACAATTTGCTGATGAATTCAGAAACTCAAAAATCCTTCAGAAGAAAGTTCCGATAAGATGTATCTGTAGATCAAAATCAAATCCTAAAAACATAATAAAGCTCCACATTCGAATTTACAAAAATTGTTCATCTTCTGTTTATATTTCAAAAAATAAGATGGAAGTTTATAGGTTCTTCATGCAATTAACAATTCAAGACATTTTCACTCGTTGAAAGTTCAACGAATTTTCTAAGAACATTAAGAAAAGTTAAATGATTTTATTCGATTTTTTCATTTGTCAATATTTTAATCTTGGACCTTTCTTTTTTGTTTTTTTTCTAGTATAATCTTAGAGGTCAGTTATGGAGCCAGAAATTAACCCGGGGGGTTCAAAAAATATTAGAATGTTATATTTGGTATTTGAACTCATGACCTAAAATAATTTTTGAATCCCCTTCACCACTTTACTAGCAAATTCCTTTGTATTAAGGTAGTTCAATAGTTTGTATATTACCAAAAATTCTCGTTTTTACATTATTTGCGTAATGTAATTATTCGATGAAGATGGTTCAATTGAACCCCTATCCAATGCCTAGCTCCGCCCCCGGTCATTTGGTACACGAGCGGGATATTGCAGGATTATAATACCTGAGATTATAATTCTAGTATTATAAACTCATATATTATATAAGATACTAATCCCATGAATTATCTCTGGATATCCCACCTTAGTGAGTCAATCACTTGTGTCCCAATTGAAGTTGACTACCGTGAAGCACTCCAAATCCTACCGGCTACAATGGCTTAGCGAATGTGGGGAGCTTAAAGTAGTAAAGCAAGTGATGATTCGATTCAAAATGGGGAGTTATGTAGATGAGCATTTGTTTGACGTTGTGCCTATACAAGCATGCCACCTACTCTTAGGGAGGCCTTGGCAATTCGATAGGCAAGTGGTGTGTGATGGCCGTGTCAACACTTACACAGCCAAACATGAAGGGAGGAGATTTGTGCTTAAACCCTTAACTCCTAAGCAAGTAAGTGAGGACTACAAGAAAATGAAGGAGTTAAGAGAGGTGGCAAAGGCTAAGTCGGTGGTGAAGACTAGTCCTTTGGCCGAAAGTGTGGTGGCATTCCCACCATCTTCTACCGGTAGCATATGTGCCATGATGCAACCGGGCGAGCTATTGAAAGGAAATGATGGCCACAAGCTACTTCTTTGCCTAGTGCACAAAGGTATGGTTCTTGCATCCGATGTTAATTCTTTAACTAACCCTTTACCTAGCGCAATTGAAAGTGTTTTGAAGGTGTTTGAAGACATGTTCCCGGATGAAATGCCAAGTGGTCTCCCTCCCTTGAGAGGGATTGAACATCAAATTGATTTCATCCCGGGGTCTCAAATCCCAAACAAACCGGCTTATAGAAGTAACCCGGAGGACACAAGAGAATTGCAAAAGCAAGTAGATGACTTGCTCACCAAAGGCTTGGTCCGGGAGAGTTTAAGTCCATGCACCGTACCGGTCATTCTTGTGCCCAAGAAGGATGGGACGTGGAGAATGTGCGTGGATTGCCGAGCCGTGAATAAGATAATGGTAAAGTACCGTCACCCTATTCCACGACTTGATGATATGTTGGATGAATTGAGTGGGTCATGTGTCTTTTCCAAAATCGACCTTAGGTCCGGTTACCATCAAATCCGGATGAAACCCGGGGATGAATGGAAAACCGCATTCAAGACCAAATTTGGTCTCTATGAATTGTTGGTAATGCCCTTCGGGCTATCCAACGCACCTAGCACTTTTATGAGGCTCATGAACCATGTTTTGAAGCCTTTTATCAATAAGTTTGTAGTTGTCTATTTTGATGATATCTTGATCTATAGTAAGACAATTGATGAACATGTTGGCCACTTGAGTCAAGTTCTTGAAGCGCTACGAGCCGAAAATCTCTATGCCAATTTGAAAAAGTGTGCATTTTGCGTGGAGAAGGTTGTCTTCCTTGGGTTTGTTGTGAGTGCCCAAGGAGTGGAGGTGGATGAGTCCAAGGTGGAGGCCATTCGTGATTGGCCCACTCCTACCACCGTGACTCAAGTGAGGAGCTTTCATGGTCTTGCTAGTTTTTATAGACGTTTTGTGAAAGACTTTAGCTCCATTGCCGCTCCACTCACCGAATTGGTGAAGAAGGACCAACCGTTTGTGTGGGGAGAGCCTCAAGAGAAGGCCTTCCAAGAATTGAAAGGTAGGTTGAGTACCGCCCCTCTATTGCAATTGCCCGACTTCGGAAAGGCATTTGAGGTTGAATGTGATGCCTCGGGAGTGGGAATTGGTGGTGTTTTAATGCAAAATGGCAAACCCATAGCCTACTTTAGTGAGAAGTTGAAAGGGGCTTCCTTGAATTACTCTACGTATGACAAGGAGTTGTATGCTCTAGTGAGAGCTCTTGCCCATTGGCAACATTACTTATGGCCTAGAGAGTTTGTGATCAAGAGTGACCATGAGTCACTCAAGCATCTTAGAGGCCAAGAGAAGTTGAACAAGAGGCATGCCAAGTGGGTCGAGTTTATTGAGTCTTTTCCCTATGTCATCCAATATAAAAAGGGGAAAGACAATGTTGTGGCGGATGCACTTTCTAGGAAGTTCGCTCTTGCCACCACTCTCACCTCCAAGCTCATGGGGTTTGAAAGCATCAAATTGATGTATGCTCATGACCCTAAGCTAAAGAGCATCCATGAAGCTCTAGAAAGGGGGGAGAGAGTTGAGAAATACCAATGGGTTAATGGTTACATCTTTAAAAATGGTAGAGTGTGCATACCCGAGTCTTCATGGAGGGAATTTCTTGTGCAAGAGGCACATTGTGGAGGACTCATGGGTCACTTTGGGATAAGAAAGACTTTGGCCGTTCTTCAAGAACAATTCCATTGGCCAAAGATGAGGGTGCATGTGGAAAAGTTTTGCACTAATTGCCTTGAGTGCAAACGTGCCAAATCTAAAGCCCACCCTCATGGGTTATATGCCCCTCTCCCCGTACCTACTAGCCCGTGGATGGATATATCAATGGACTTTGTCATGGGATTACCACGGACTAGGGGGGACCACGATAGCATTTATGTTGTTGTGGATAGATTCTCCAAGATGGCTCACTTCATCCCTTGTAAGAAGTGTGATGACGCACAACATGTCGCTTCTTTATTCATTGACAATGTTCTAAAGTTTCATGGTGTGCCTCAAACCATTGTGAGTGATAGGGACACCAAGTTCCTAAGCCACTTTTGGAGATGCTTGTGGGGTGCCCTTGGCACCAAGCTCTTGTTTTCTACGTCCCACCACCCACAAACCGATGGGCAAACCGAGGTGGTAAACCGAACTTTGGGTGCTCTTCTTAGAGCCATGACCCGAGGTAAGGCCGGGACTTAGATTGATAGATTGTCTCTTATGGAGTTTGCCTATAATCGCACATTACATAGCATGATTGGCATGACTCCTTTTGAATGTGTTTATGGTTTTAACCCCTTGATTCCCCTTGATCTAACCCCTTTGCCAAGGGAAATGGTTGTTAATTTTGAAGGTAAAGCTAGAGCCAAGGCTTTGGTTGAACTCCATGCAAAGGCAAAGAAGAATTTGGAGGAAGCTTATGCTAAGGTTGCCTCCAAGAAAAACAAAGGACGCAAGAAGGTGGAACTCAAGAAAGGTGACTATGTGTGGGTGCACTTCCGGAAAGAAAGGTTTCCAACCCTTAGGAAAGGGAAGTTGGCACCCCGGGGAGATGGCCCATTCCAAGTGCTCTCGAAGATAAACAACAATGCCTATGTAGTCGACTTGCCAAGTGAGTATCAAGTTTCTAATACTTTCAATGTTTGTGACTTGGTTCCTTTGGATGTAGGTAATGAAGAGGTCGTGAATGATGAAGAAGAGGGCGTGAATGATGCTTCAATTTCGAGGACGAAATCCTCTCAAGAAGGGGAGGATGATAAGACCCAAACCCCCACAAGACCTTTCACTCGGAGCCAAGCTAAGGAGATCCAAGAAGTACACCTACACTTGGTGAGGAAGGGACTAGAAGAAGGAAGTGATTGGAAGCCGTTCCGAGTGCTCAAAGTGCAAGGGGAGCAGCCCAGTCATCCAGGCGCTCCGCCTGAGGATGCCTAGGCCTGGGCGCTCCGCCCCAACTCTGGGCGCCCCGCCTAGGCCACCCCACTGCCTAAAATGTCGGGCGCTCCGCCCAAAGTACTGAAGCACGTGATTCCTAGTTATGTTATGACTATTTTGACCCTACGTGGTCCTTTAATTCCTAAGCCTAAGTGTGGGCATTTTAGACCTTTCAATAGGTACCTAACAACACCTATAAATAGCTAGATTGCTAGTTTATTTCATTAGCTAACTTTGATGATTAAAAACCTTGTAAGAGTTGAACTCTTTTGTTGAATGAAAAATCTTGAATGGGACTTGTTCTTCCTCTAGCGGATCTAGATGAATTCCAATCCCCCCGACCATTCTACTTGTGTGCTCACGTTAGCTCGAGGGTAGTTGCCTAGTGTAGGTGTTCTTGTCATTCTCTCGGGGTGTAACGGAACAAGTTCTCCGTTGCTACTTGAGATTATTGATCGAGTTACGTCTCGCTCATTATCTTTTACTTTCCGCGTTTGATTCTTATCACAACTATCCCAAACTTTTAATTATGTTGCGTCGTCCCGATTTTAATACAATCCTTAGCTAGTTTCTCTTCTTCCGACATACTGTGCATTTGGGCTCAAGAATATAACAAACAATCCATCCTGCTTTTCCTACGACGTGTGCTGCTCTAGAGAGATCCATATTTATATATGTATTTAAGTGATTACAATTGCTATAAGGTATGATTCATATTATTCAATTTATAAAATGATGAGATTCTTTTCTTGGAACAACGCCTTGGAAGCTTTCGGTAGGAGCCATTCAATTATTTCGAAAAGCGAATAGAACAATAGAACTCACCTGCATCCAGAATAGGAACATAGCTAGAGTTTTTGAGAATAATATATTTTGCTAACCTCAAATTTATTAATCTTATTAAACGAACACATGCAGACGAATTTATCCTACTTTATTTAACCAAAATATTATAAAAATGCATGTTTTCCTAAAGTTTCCTAGCATCCGAACAAAGCTGAGAAAGGGAGAAAATGGCAAGAGAAAAATAATGTCGTGCTAAGAAAAATTAGCAAAAGTTGTAATCTCGTATTAGTGCTCTTTACAACTTTCAAATGAGCTGAAAGATCCTTTGTGATAACGCACATAAAATATCAAAATGTTAAAGGGCCAACATGAGATTGCGTAACGCCCATATTTCATAAGTAAAATATGTAAGATCTCTATAAATACACCAAACTTAAAGGGAACTAAAGTAAATGTTACTTAGCCCTCTAGCATCTGTCTTTCCTTTAATTTGCTTTTGTCCTGGATATGATCCTTTTTTTTTTCCCATTATTGTTTTGAAAAATCAATGAGAATTTTATAGCATATAATCTTCCTAAATTGTACATGACGGAATTATATACAAATCTACCCCCTATATTATAAAAAAATAGCAATATTTCTCAAATTACAATACATATCATTATTTTCCCTAACATTCCAATAATCAACCTATTTCATTTTCATTTCCCCAAATTACAACATCTCTCACTTACTCTCTCTTCCTCTCATCATCCCACCCCCACCCCCACCCCCACCCCCACCCCATCGATCAAGGAACTGAATCATATAATCAAAGCGCTTATGGCGCCGTTTTGACCCGACCCGGAACTGAATTCATCATCATCGGAAGATAAACCGTAAAAGCGGTCGAAGATTTTAGGAGTATGTTCTTCGGTTTCGTCTAAGCTAAGTTTACAGCTGGAGAAGTTGGCGGAATCGAGATCGGAGTTAAAAGCAAACCTTTCACAGCAGCTACTGAGCAGTAGTAGTAGTAGTTTCTAGAAGATTTCTGTCTTCATCTTCATTATACAGCAATAGACAACTGGGTTGGTTTTTATATGTGGCTTTTGTATCTGCTGGATTCCAGTTAAACACGAAGCTTTTGAGGTTAATATACTTTGAAAGGGAAAAGAATAACAAAAGAGGAAGGTCTCCTACGTACTACCACAACATTATAAAATGGTTTTCGTTCTTTCAAGCAGTCATGTAAAAAGTTGAAAATGAATGTATCAAATAGTTGGCAGAAAGGGCCCATCTTTCTTTCTTCCGAGGATCTATAATTGTGAAAATTTAGAGAGTTTTGGAGTTAATTGCGAAGATAGTGGGATTCATGTAAGAAGAAAGAAGATATGTTGAATTTTTGTTAAAATATTTTTACTATAATGCATATTTATACAAATTAGTAAAATTGTATGTGGTTCTTTTTCTATAAAAATGGTGAAATAGTTCAGAAACAGTAGAAACAACACACGAGTAGAATGAAACAATGCAGAAATAGTTAGATACGGTGCAGAAAAAGTTGAGATACAACGAGATACGATGTGGTTGGTAGGCGAGATCCGGTTAGATACGAGGTTGTTGGTAGTTGAGATACAGTGATATACAACGAGATACGGTTAGATACGAGGTGGTTGGTAGTTGAGATACAGTGAGATACAACGAGATACGATGTGGTTGGTAGGTGAGATACGGTTAGATACGATGTGGTTGGTAGGCGAGATACGGTTAGATACGAGGTGGTTGGTAGTTGAGATACAGTGAGATACAAGGAGATACGATGTGCTTGGTAGGGGAGATACGGTTAGATACGAGGTAGTTGGTAGTTGAGATACGGTTAGATACAATGAGATACGATATGGTTGGTAGGTGAGATACGGTTAGATACGAGGTGGTTGGTAGTTGAGATACGGTGAGATACAACAAGATACGATGTGGTTGGTAGTTGAGATACAATGAGATACGATTTGGTTGGTAGGCGAGATACGGTGAAATTGGGGGAAATGGAAGGAGTAAAAGTGATATAGGGGGAAATGGTGGGAGGAAAAGTGAAATAGGGGAAATGGGAGGAGGAAAAGAGACATTGAGGAAAATAGGGGGAAGAATGTAAGGGTTGGTATGTAATGGAAAAATATTGCTATGTTTTTGCTAGTTTTATAATTAACTCTTCCTTTCCTCTATAGTGGGTAATTTTGCTAAAATATTGTTATGTTTGATAATTAAGTTCTAAAAATTATACTTTTGTGTAAAAAATCCAATTTTTAATACATCAGTCGACAGTACTATTTACCTTGTTTTCCATCTGACACTATTATATCATGGCACCTATCTTTACACAAAATCAAAAGCTGCCAAATAATCCAGAAAATCACTAATGAACTCACATTTATTTAATCCAAAAAATCACTAATGAACTCACAATTAATCCTAAGAAATTTTCGAAATTCAGTAACGCCCAAGATCTGATTATGATAATTAACTCACATAATAACACACACATAACACTGCATTTCTAAATAAAGAGTTAAATTCTCGTCTTCAATTACAAAATTAAACATTTCATTCAGAGAGGAATCTAGGATTTGAATTTTATGGGTTTTAAATTTTAGGATAACGATTTTAAGGGCAAGTTAGTGAGTTCTCGACTTGATTTTTGTATATATTTAATTATTTTTTAAACACAAATACACTCTCCATGAAAAATCTACTGAATTCTACCAAACCCGCTCGGCATACACTAATCCGCCCCTGATTTCATCGGTTAAGATTAGTTTTCGCTTTTCTTTGATTTCTTTCTTTTTTGGCTTGGGAAGATTGAAGACAAAACGAGGAAAAAAAAAAAGAACTTGTGCTAATCAATTTAATTTCTTTATTATCTTTATCTATGCCCTTTTTCTTTTTCCGAAGGAAAGCTGGTTAAGAAACAACTAAAAATAGAGCTAGAACTGCATATAGCAAATATTTTTTTTCAACTTCTCATTGATGTAAAGGCGAAAAAGCCATGAAGAAAACGCACAAACAGCTCATATGTTCCCACTCACGAAGTTGTTGATTTTTTTTTTTTTTTTTTTTTTTGCATTTGTTTCACTCAGTGAAACTATCTTAAAAACATCACTCTACTCCGAGTCAGAGTCCATATTTCCCATTGCCTTGAGCCCTCTTGGTCTCTGCATAACAATATATATTTACAACGTTAATTTCTATTTTCTACCCTCGAAATTAAATAAGAAATGAAAAATAATTTTGAAAGCCAAATTATATTTATACCTTCTTGGTGACTTTCTTCTCTCTAACTTCGTATCGCTCTAAGGACAAATCGCAAAGCCATGCCCCTGGACTTATCAACTGCACATAATATGAAAATGAAGATTATTACTAGTTGGTATATTAAATAACAAATATATGAAAAGTTTGAAAACCTTATACTATTCATACTATTAACCCGGTGCATGAAAGGTTGTATGATAAATATATTTATTTATTTGTTAATGTAGAAATTTAAAAATTAAAAGCTAGAATAGAAAAGGAAAAGAAACGAATTGTTTCACGCCCGAAAGAGATGTAGAAAATAGAAATCCATGTTGCAGACGTGTATTAAAAGACATTTCTTTGATTTTTCTAAATAATTTTATTATTACATGGAAGGGAAAGATAAGGATAACTATTGAAATAAAAAAATCCACACACACTGTAAAAACTATTCATATTCATCAATATAAACCTTGATAGTGATATTTCTCACCGATAAAATCTTATCCCATGAGGTGTTTTCACCAAGCTAATTGGATACATTCAATGTGGTTGCACATAAATTTAACTATAATAAGAATAGTATATTTTTATCTTTGCTATATTTATTATTACTGCTAAGATATTTGAAATATTTAAATTTACCTAAATCAGATTATTAGTAGAATAAACTTCATTCCAACTTTTACCAGACATTCTCCAAAACAATAGTGGTTCCCAAAGATACGTAGAAGAGTCCCGTGCTAAAAGCCAATACGTGTCCCTCACAACACCCACTTGCTGTCCTTTATTGCTCTTCGCTAACACTTTTTTTCTCCCAGCCCTTTGTGCCACCCAAGAGAAAAGGCCAAAGTTCCAACATCCATTAATATCGCAGCCCCACCAAAAATACCACTACCCAAATACATATATCTAATTATTATTTTTATAAATAACCTTAAACAAAGTACCCGTCCATTTGATTATTTCGACGTGACCCATTCAATACAGCAACTTAATACGAGTCTTTTGCAGTGCACAATTATAATTAACACCTAACAAAATTAGTTTATTATTTTAAGTGGTTTAAATCGAGCTGAAATCACATCATATTTGACTCAAAATATGTTGTTATCATGATATTATTAGCAATACCAATGTTTTGTATCAAGTAAAGTTAGGGATAAAAAAACGTTGGAAATAAATGAAAATAAAATAATGGAGAAAAGAAAAAGGCTTACATTGAGGGTACGCTGAATGAATTTAGCTCTTTTTTTGGGTCGTTGAGGTAGCTTAGAGCCTTTAATGGCCATGAAATCCTCTTCTTTCTCCTTGTTTGTTAACCCGATCGCAAACTTCGGTGGCCACACCATCGGCAGCGCATCGCTTCCTGACGAAGACCCACCACCACCACCGTTTTTCTTGCTATCATGCGCCGTTTCCGATGATGCTGACCCACCCCCTCCTGCTGCACCCTGGTGGTGGTTGTGGTTGTTACTAGCATCATCATTGTTGGTTGTCTTGTGGTGGTTATTAACGTGTGCACTACCTCGTTTATCGTGCGCACCCACCACTTTGTCCGGAGAAGACATCCCTCTTAACCCGTTGCTCCTTTCTCTCATCGCTATTGTATTCTCTGAATTCCTGTCAATAACAAATTCATCATATCAAAAAGCCATACACAACCATATAAAAACAAAAAAGCATTTCTCTTTTTTTAAAAAATATATAAATAATTTAATACGACCAAAAGTGTAATTACCAAAATAACCTTGGGAGTCTTTCTAGATCTGAGATTCACAAAATGGGTTGATGGAACTATAATGGAGAAAATTAATAAAGGGGAGAAACAAGAAAGAAGATGGACCTCTGAAAGTGAATCCAATGAGCAAGAAAGAGAGATTTAGAGAGAATAGGAATAATGGGTATAGTGATTATTAGTCCTTAGATTGAAGAAAAAAGGGCGAAGAAGGGGAAAAGGTGTAATGGCACAATAGGAGTCGTCCGATTGGAATTGTAGACAAGGTTACGTGTCTTGATTACAAGATTGGATATTGTTATGTGCTGTGGGATGGTATCAAATTGTTGGACCCACATACCTAAGCTCCCTTTTCTTCTTGAATATTATTATGACGAATTAAAGTAGGAATTTCTACAGCTTCTCACATGTACTACCAATCAATCCCACCATTTGCCCACTTCACCACCCTTTCTCCATCCAAATATCTAATTGATTTAATTTTAGAAATTTATGTCTTTTTCTAATTCATTCTTCATATTTATAGCTTTGAAAATTGCAATATTAAATCAGCAAACAAACACAAGTAACTTTGTTTATCACAGAATTGACACAACTCCTCACCTAATCTTTTTCTTTTGGAGAGTTGGGGATCATTTGGTACAACAACGGGATATGGGATAAATCAATCTCAAATTTAATTTTAAAATTATAATCATTCGTCCGTCCCTTTAATCAAACAATTCCCAAGTTTAGAGCATGCGGACAAAGGAGCCAGTGGGGTTGGATATGAATTCTTTAAAACCCTTTTTTCTCTTAAATACAATTCAGAAAAGGGCGAGGGCCATGTCAAGGTCATTTGATTAAATTATTCATAATCCAAACAGAACCACATAATTGACCAAGAAAAAAAAGATCCAAATAGAGGAAACACAGAAAGAGTTCATCTACAAATACAGTTGATCTGCCCACTAATTTAAGTATTTAATGGTAATCCACCAGATTCAAGCTACCATGACCCATCAATTAGCTTAAGCTTGCGTTCAGTTATTCCATTCAAACTCCTTCCTCTTTTAAGAGCATCTGAAAATGGGTATCAAAGCCTAGCCACTTGGTTAAAGTCCATGACAATAGTAACACGTGAGTGAGCACTCTAGTTAAATTTCCAGCTCAGAATAGCTCATCCATTATACTCCAATTTATTACCAGGCTCACCGCATTTACGGGCTACGGCCTACTAGTGGTACCGCTAACACAAATGTAGGTAGTAATTCTTGCTCCAATAGAAATTTTTTATAATAACACTTCATCCATACTAAAAAGAATGGGTTTGTTAAATGACATTATTTCTAAAGTTAACAATATTTAATCAGTTAACTGAGAAGTTTTTCAATTAACAAAGTATAAGATCACTACTTTCAAAAAGTTTATAACCGTACCAGTATTACAACATATTTTAAACCATAAATTTTAAAAACATAGCGTTCTTTATTTCTAAACTGTGAATTTTTATCAGCTTTAGCAAACACTGGGAAAGAAATACTAGTATCACAATATTTGATTTACTTGCGAAAACTACACTATACTCTTTCTATTATTGTCAAGGCATTATAATTAAATATTTCCAAAATTAAGATACTAGAAAAAAGGAGAAAAAAGAACATCAAACATTAGATCACACAATCCATTAATCTGCACGTACTGCCAAGCATTTTCAGAAGTAAAAAAGAATAAAAACTTTACCTGAGAGTCCGATGAGAAGGTGAAGCCGCGCGTTGCCGGAGATTCAAATAACCGTTACTGTTTGCGCCGGTGGTTGTAGCGGGTTGATTGGCGGAGTCCTTATTTAGATCGGATCTCACAGCCCGTCGATCAGCTCGAACCGGAGTTCTCTGAACCGGCACTGAATCGGCCGAGTCATTATTATTACTACTATTGTTGTTAATACTATGATTCTTATTCTGGACCTTCATGCACCTAAGTCTTTTACGATTCCCCCACTGTAACACGAAATCAGACGACGTCGTTGTAGTTGCACCACCTGACTTTGTCTCCTTTTGAGTATGATGAGTTGATCTTAATAACAATCCATCCCTCGAATTTTTCTCCATCTATATATACACCACCAAACACCTGTATTTTCCAATCAACCATAGTGATTAATAAACCCTGGTTAACCTTTTTCCACATTACTGTTAACTGCAGTTAAATTCCACTAATTATAGCAAACAAAAAAACAGGATAAATAAATTCATGATCAGAAATTGAGAGTTATCACATCTAAATTTAGCAAAAATAAACAAAAAATCTCCAATTTCAGAAAGATCAAAATTTATCAAATCCGACAAACTTCTGGTAAAATTGTAACATAAAAAAAAAATCTAGCTAAGATACAATGAATGTGTGAAGAATGAAAATATATGAAGGCAAAACAAAGCTCAAGCAATGAAAAACTTGTATGGAGAAACAACATTTCACCAGCACTCTGAAAATTCTTTAAAATTATCGAAATTGTCCAAAATCCAGACAGATCAAATTTCTGAAATCCAATGAAAAACCAGATTTTTAATCTAAGATTTAAAGGAGAAAATTCAACGAAAGTGCGAAAAACTGCAGCGTCTGTTTGGTGGCTGAGAAAATCACAAGGAAATTTGTAGATTATCGATCATAGAGCATCAGTAACAAGGAAAATGGATGCTTTCTTATTTGAAAACATATGAAGACCAAAAAAACGCTCAAGCAAAACATCTATGGAGAAACAACATTTCACCAGGACACTGAAAGTTGTTGAAATTTCAAAAAATCAGGAAGAACAAGCCCCAAAATTGCTAAAAGATGCAAAGAAAACACCCCCGAGTAAATCGAGTTGCAATGAAACCAAAAAATCATCTGAGAATCAACATTTCACTCGTAATACAGAAAAACATAGAAATAAACCAAAACTAGAGAAGTTTCAGAATAAGGGAGGATTAGACCCAGAATTGCTTGCAGAGAAACTCACTGAAATGATAGAAACAGAGATTATTGAAATTTTTTAAAGGAGTGATGAAAAATGGAGTAAATGGATCGAAACTGGCAGAGGAACTTCAATAGACTCATGAAAATGGCACCATCGGAGGGAAAAACACCAAAGGGATATGAAAATGGGCTAGTCTTCTTCCACAACTTTGCATTACCCAAAATCTTTACAACAACAACTACCGTCCCAAACAAGTTGGGGTCAGCTATATTACCCGAAATCTTTACCTTTGTAAAATCGTTTCTCCTCTCAGGACTCAAACTGAAAATCGATGCTCGTCTGCAAATATCAGCACTAGGAAGAGTCTTCTCAAACAAGACTCTTTAACAATCAGGATCCGGAAAGAGTGTGCTGCAAAAACAAACATGAAATTATCATTATCATCCAAAACGCAAAATCAAAGCAGATTTTCTCATAATACTTTATATATACATACCTTATCTCTTTTGATTTTGTCCTCAAAACTATCAATTTCTGTGTCTTCCAAACTTCGTCAATGGATAAATGAACCGATTTGTGAAGAATTGAGATTACTTATGGTGCTTAAACTCAACTTATATCATTCAAAAAATGAAAGGTTCTTCAGTAAAAATGGCGACATTTTTCATCAGATTTTGATCTTCGATTCCGATTTTTAATCCTGTAACCTGATCTCTGTACTTTAGATTTCTCCCAATATCTGAACTGATTCTCTCCAAATGCAATAAGAAGCTACACAGAACATAACAAAACAAGTCAATTACCAAAACACAATGAAAATCCAGTAACAGTTCAAATTACAGACCTCAAATAAACATCATAATACCACAAACCCAAATCTTCACAATCAGCTGAAGAATTCAAAACTCAAAAAGCCTTCAGAAAAATGTTCCAATCGTCTTTATAATGTATCGGTAAATCAAAAAGAAATTCTCAAAATATTCAATGTTACACAATTTGTTCATCTCCTCTCATCTTCGGTTTATATTTCAAAGAAGAATTGAATTTTACAGAGTTTTTAGATCTTTTCGTAATAGAATTAACACATTTTCACTTACCAATATTTCGAAGAATTATTTTGAGAAAATTGAAGGAAAAGAAGGAAAAACAGAGAGAAAGAAAGTGCTCTCACTATCTTCTTCTTTCTTCTGATACATACAACAAAAAATAAGGCTCTGTGTTTGCCTTTTGAACCCATATTTTTATAATTATTATACAACCCCGTTTCATCTTCAACATGCCGTTTAATCTCTCACCGTTCATTTAACTATCTAACGGTGGACAAATCTCATCGTTTGAACCGTCAATGTTCCGTTACGGCGTTACTGTGCGCCTTCTTAGACACTACTCGCTCTATTTTAATTTTATGTGAACTCTTTTAGTTTTAATCAGTTTAAAAACAAATTATATTTATATGTTTAGTGAGATGATTAATACCTAAATATGTCATACTACAAATTTAAAGTTATTATTTTATTTCTTAATTTTTATGTTCAGTCAAATATTTTTACATTAGGGGCGGACTTAGGTATAAAATTTGGTGTACAACCACTCATTAATGCCGGCAAAAATTATACTCCATATATATAGCTATAATTACCTCAAAAATTAGATGTATATTTTATTCAACACTTGAATAATTGATATATTTATATTTATGTTAAATTTACTAGTGCTCTCGCCGGACTCAAATCCTTGGTCCGTCTCTGTTTTGCATACAGTGAAACGGACTACATTTTTCATCACGGCGTTAATTTGATGGACGGAATCTTTTATTGGGCCGTCAGTTTTAATAAACTTATATTGTCAATATTTTAATCATGGACCTTTCTCGCTAACTGGTTCAAATGGGTCTTTAGTGTGATTAACCTAACCTAAGTAGATTAAGTTAACAATGGTTAGCTTTTGCTGACTTGGAAGCCAAGGCTCGATAGTCTGGACAAATTTCTCTCCCAAATTCAAAAGTCTGTCTCTCCACTTTTCTTTTTCCTCTATAAATATTACACTAACCTTATCACTTTGTTCCTCCCATGGCATTTGTCTCAAGCCTTTTTTTGTTCTACAACTAGTTCATCTTACTTCTAGTCCATGATTAGAAGGGTCCATCGGTGTGAATCAATTATACTTGAATTGTAATGTGAAGCATATAATAGAAAACTTAAATAATAACGAGATTATTGGTGGATATATGTTTTATTATAAATGTTTGATTTCTTGGAACAAAAATGAGATATATTAGCCTAACAACTTAGCCTTCATGTAATTAAGATAAGAAAAAATAGTAACAAACATAATATTTGATTCAATAATCGATAAGCATCACCATCTTTATAATATCTTAAATCTAATAAAAGCGTTTTTGCATTTGATCATAGATTTGATGGATTTGGTTTGATCCAATGGCTTCAAAGCTTGACTTGTAGAAACAGAATGTCTCGATCACGAACGTAGAGGCGGAATTGGTTACGAATATGGAGGTATATTTTGATGTATGAAGGTTTTCTATCATTACTAGAGAAGAAGATTTCTTGATGTATAGAGGATTTCTTGAACACCACATAAGAGTAAGGCATTTTAATTTTTGATATATGAAAGACTTCTCGATCACCACATGAGATAAAGGTCTTCTTTGATGATGCATTTCTGATGTCCTAAGTTCTCTATTTATAATGATGAAATATAAGAGTTGTGACAAAGACAAACTCATTCGATTTTGATTTAATTAGTATGTTTGAATTACAGATAATTCTCATCTATCTTGTGGTAAGCTTCAATTTGATAGGATATAACTTATCATTATATATTTTGCATGCTTGTATTACTGGTGGACTTGATTTGGCATACCACATCGCTCAACTTATGATATCATTTTGATGACAACTTCGTTTGACTTAGCGACACATAATTTGTCTATATTTATTACTCTCGGCTTTAAGATGAACAAATAGCTAGTTAAACCTTGGATTAGTGGTATCATCTAATCTTTTGGTGATCACTAGTCCAAAATAAAATTGGACTTATATTTAAAGAGAAAATAAGACTACATAACCACCCAACACCCTTTATATATTTTTTTAGTCCATTTTTTTAAAAATAATTCAAAATGAGCATCAAACTACCACTCCTAACTTTTTGTAGCCATTCAAATTCTAGGAATTTTTTAGTCTTCCCTTTCTTCTTCTCCCCTCCCACCGGCGTCGCCCCCATCCTCTCTCTTCCCTCTGGCCATGGGCCACTCTCCCCTCCCCCGAAGTCGGTGGTGATGTCGTCGCCGCTGCTCCGCCATACTGCTATAGATCTGATTTTGTCGGACTTTTATAGCTCCGTCGTCCCAGATCTGCTTCGTTGCAGCTCTCCCGTCGTTGCTCCGTCTGCTGTTCCTACAGACTGCTGATGCTGCTCTGCCGGACCACTGGTGCTGCTGGTCAGCCAGAATCTACTGCTATCTCCGCCAGACTACTGGTGCTGGTTCGCTGGACTGCTGGCGCTGCTGGTCCGCTGGAATCTATGTTATCTCCGTCGGACAGCTGATGCTGCTGATCCGCTGGAATTTGTAATTTCTTCTTCTAGTTTTTTTTTAAAAATATTAGATGTATTCACAATGTTATTATACTAACATGTGTACACATTGTAAAAAAGTGCATATACACTGAATATAACTTAAAAATGTGAGTGTATACATTGTGTATAACTGAGAAAACTGAATGTATACACCGTAAAATTGAACACAGACACTATGTATACGTGAAGAGACCGTTTGTATATACTATCATATCATTTGTACACACTGCATATTATTTTGGTGTATACTAGCTATAAAAAGTAAGGGCTATTGAAAAGTAAGGAATGGAAATTGATTGACTGTTTTAGTAATTATCCCTAATTTAAATTAATGTCTAACTTGAACAACTAGTGTTGATTTGATTTGGTATTTCTTGAAATTTAGGGGCTTATTCAAATTCAGTATGGACTTTGGTCCCACGAAATTCATTTATCTAAATAGCAGGATAATGTAAAACATGTGTTGGTTTTACGCTAGAAAAATAAAAATTCTTTGCAATTTTTACCCTAGACTTCTTAAATGATTTTGGTAGAAAAGCTTTGGAGAAGAGCATTTTTTAATCATGTTGTGCTACTGAGAATTAGTAATCCTAAAATAGTTATTATGCTATAAATATGATATCACAATTGTAGTATAAATGAAGTCGGGAATATTTACCACAGAATTAAAAAAAATTGAACCAACATAAGAAAATTATAATCCAACATCTTATTTCGGAATTATTACACATAAACGTACAGTCTAACATAATTTGAGTTCAAATAAATTATTACTATGACGTATAGTAGATTTCAAATAAGTTATATTTGAACATAATTGGATTGATTTAACCATACCTATTACATCTAGTCTAACATAATTTGAGTTCGGCTAGAAAGTTCTTTTGAACCATGAATTATGATGGAAATCTCTTTTTATACATTGTCTTGACTTCCAACTGCCTGATAAGTTAGTGTCTGATCGGATCCATACAGATTAGCAAAAGATAACGATTTTTTGCTCTTGAAAAAACCTGGAGGAGTATATTGACCAGTGTTTTAGGTTGGTGATTAATAGATAGTCCTACATCTTTTCTTGGTCAAACTTGAGCTCTTTTTTTTGGGAAAAATTTCATATCTAACCAAATATATACCATGGCCCTACATTCAAATAGCCATAGAACATCTTCACATATGCTAGCAAAAAATTACCCAATATAAATATGTCTATGTTGATTCTATTTCTAAAAAGTAGTTAAGAAAAGAAGAAAATTAAAGAGCTCAACTCCCACCCAAGAAGGAGAAAATTAAGGAGCCTCTAAAAAAAGTAAAAAAGTCTTCCTATTATCTTCCTAATGCATATCCAATATCACCCAAAAATTAGGAAATTTTTTTTATTATAACCTTTTTGTGCGTTCCAGTCTCATACAAGGTAAAAGAATTCGATTTTTTTCTCTATTTTTGTAGCATATAATTAAAATATGCATAGAGTATCTGATACACAATACTAAGAGAGCTATTTTTTTCATATGAAAATAAACAATATACGTGGTGGGGAAGTTATGCATCTAAAGTGCATACTTTATGTCTATATGCAGCATATTCTTTGCATATAAGCTGCATAATGAATACAACTAATTAGTTGAAGTGATATGTCTATAATGTACGCTTTATTGATGAATATGCAGATGCAATCTAAGATATGTGGTATGTATTCTAAAAATATTCTAGATATAACTAGTATGCATATTTAACAATGATATTATATATCATTAATATGCATCGTGTATCAGTAAAGTATATGTCAAAAGATACATTTGTAATAAAACAAAGGTTAGGAAATTGGAAGAGATCGACAGAGGAGGAGAAGAAAAATTAGGAAATCGAAAAGTTCTCCCCAACACAATAATAGTTAGAATCCTAAGATGGAAAGAGAGAACATGAAGTTACCGTGTATAATACTTAGTATTTACCGTGTATAATACTTAGTATATAATGAACCTAGAAAGCATCGAGAGAAGAAAAGACCTGTAATAACAGGGATCAAAGAAATTCATCACTCCAAAATCTCTCCTGATTTATCAACAACGTATATCCTAATGATTTAACAAGAAAATAGCTCAAGTGGTCATGGTGATCAATGTTTGAAATTCTAGTTGAATCATCATAAAAACCTTTGTTGAGTCAAAGTTCTTCGATGAGAGGCAATTGGTGCAACTGTTGTTGGGGAGTTGCATAAAGTGGTGAAACTTGAAACGTGTTAGGAGAAACGTTGATGCAAAAAAAGAGTTTTTAACTTCCCAATATAGTTGAAGATAATTAATAAAATAATTAAAGATACTTTATTTAATAAATAAGGTAACTGCCTCTCTATCTCCCTATAATGGAGGCATGTTTATCAAAAATATTGCCTAAAAACGTGGACTAGATTTAGTTAAAGTCTTTTTTAAAAATGGCTATAAAAGTGGAATACTAAGGGGTAAAGGTCTATAAACCATAAATTTCAATAAATGTGTCTATTTTATTTAAATAACACTAATAAATATCTATACACCGTAAAATTTCCCTTTTCCTCTAATTATTCCATTGCCTAACATAGAAGAAGTTTCACTCGATAGCTATTTGACGGGATGTTATTTAACTTTTGACTACATTTATATATTTGTGCAAGAATAGCTCATATTTTCAAGTTCCGACGGATGCATCAAAAACCCTATACAAGCTCTAATGAATGAATCAAATATTAAGTTGTTCACAACTTCTAATGGATCTTGCCTCAAGTTTTGATAACTTTTGATAAATCTGTCAAATTTGTAATGAGATTGTTTACAATTTATGATGCGTCCTTCAAACTAAAAAGAAGGTTATTCTTGTAGAAATTTCAAAGAGGTGGGTAAAAACTAGTGCCAAATCCTTGTGAGCTTACCCAGCTTAAGCAAACTTGCTCTATCATAAATTCGAATTAATCATAATACTATGTACAATTACCACTCCATAACTCAATTCATTAAACATAAGAACTCACTTTACATCTAGAATCGCAATAACATCATATATCTGAAATGAATTCATGGAACAAACTCTATAACAACTCATATAATTACTCAAATCATTTTTTTGTTGGAAAAAAAAAATTGCTCAAATCATTGTAAGGTTTATGGAGTAAATTTCACCCATGGTCATCCAACTTCATCTTCATTATTCAAAAGCCACTTATTTTATTGTGTTACCCAAAAGTCATTTAACAATGTCTTCATTATCTAAAAGTCACCTATGTTTGTTTTGTTACCCAAAAGTCATTTAACAATATCTTCATTACCCAAAAGTCACTTATGCTAATAGAGTAAAGTCCATTACATCCTCTTAATTTTGGATTTGAGAAATAGTAGTCCCTTCAACTTTTGAAATTGACAATAAACACCCTTGATCTCAAATCAACGTAAAAATAAGTTTATTAATCGCATCCATTTTAAAAAGTCAAAATTAACCTTTTCAACTTATGATGTATTATTTCTTAAAAATGGAAAATATTACCTAAAAGTATTCAGTAATATCGTATGAAAATAAGTGAATAAAATTTCATCTAAATGACAATACATTTTCGCCGCATAACAAAAGTCCATCTGGATTAATTAAGGTTGAAAGTACAAGAGGAGGGGGGAGGGAACTGTTCATTTAAGATTAGTTAGTCGACTTAGGGGATCAGGTAGTTGAATTGACAGTATAAAATTAAAGTTGAGCAGAAAATAAAAGAGCAGAAGTATAAAAGTGACAAAGTGATTTTATACTGGTCAGAACCAATGTGGTTCCTAATCCAGTCCCCTTGGGTCACAAGGGAGAGTATCTCTTCTAGCTCGTTTAGTTTCAAAGTACACCGTATGGTTTGTTTTTCATCATAAATGATTCTCTCGTTGGTTTTAGACTTTCACTCACCAACAACGACACGGTCTAATTTATAGCTTATCAAACGAACTTCACCATAATATAACTATTACCTCTACTTTGATCTTCTCTCTCTTTTCTTTTGAAAACTCGTAAACTCTCAAGTATACATTGATAGTATTAAGTAAAAGCTAGAGAATGGTGTAGACAGTGAATAGAAGCATGTATAGCTTCTTCACCGAGATCTTCTATTTATATAGTATTCCTATAGCCGTTGCACGAGCCTCATCAGTAGCGTCTTCAAATCAGCAGCCTTATTTGATCTTTTTTGATAAGTTCCTTCGCAATTGATTTGATTGAGATCGTGATTTTCTTGACATAAGAGTTTGCAATATTCTTTATTGCATAAGAGATATTTTGACTCAAGAGAGTTGATCCTCAAAAAGATCCTTTAATGATATGGAATCTTTTTGAGAATAAAGGAGAGCTAGTAAACAGTGTTCACACAGTCTATTGCTTTCACACGGAACAACTGGCATTGAAGTCCTTAATTGCGGAGATTCTCTATTTAAAAAAATTTCCTTAGTTGGCTACTGTGTTGGCCTAAATCGAGATAAGACAACAAATCGAATTTGTTTTGGGTTTAATTGGTAATTTGCTTGTATCAAAGTGATATTCGAGCTAGGATCATATTCGAACTAGATAAAAGTTTAAAAAAGTAAACAAGACAGAGAATAAGCTAAATGATAAACGACACAGAGCTTAAAAGTACAAGTTGAATATTGTATTTCTCCTGTCCCGTTTGTTTACAAGGGAGTTATATTTATAATCAGAGAAAATGATAACGTTATGGCTATAATAATTATGACTTTATGGCCATTATTTTTTATTTAGTTGTGGTCAGCTCATAATCATTTCCATAAATGTTAGAGCAACGGTCGACGGTTACAAAAGGGCAGGTCTCGTTCGCCGAGGTGTTTCAACTCCTCGAGAGGTTACCATGTCGTTTGTTCCTAATCTCGATTAGATTCTTCTCGAGGCAGTACTGGTGATCATTCCCCTCGGTAGGATGCCCTCGGGAGTTTTGACTGTTCCATGGCTCGAGCCCTTGCACCGAGGCGGTGGGAGTTTTTATCCAATACAGATAGTCCCCCACCATTTGGACAATTGCCAGAATTTTTCGATGGGCGGAATTGAGTTTAGGCGGGAGAGTGACGTGGCACGTTTTTTGCTAGGAAATTTGAAAAGGCAGGCGTCGCTTCAACGTCTCATCCTCTGCACGCGGCCCAGTTCTGGACGGCTAGGACTTTTCGTTTGGTCTTCCCCATGTAATTGTCATCATGGCATTTTGATCCACTTGTACCTTGCTATAAATTGGCTACTTTCTTTATTGTTATCTTCATCATTCCATAATTCTTCTTGGAGCCATTTGCACCTCTTATCCTCTTTTAAACTTTCAAAGAATTTTTACCATGTCTTCTCCATCCCAGCGTGAGAACGTTGTTGATGCTGAGACTTTGGCTTCGACTGAGGATTTTCTAAATTCTCCCCCTCAGCAACTTCTTCTCGTTCAGAAGATAGTCCTAGCGCTGTCAGCCAAGAACCATCTATCGGCGATGATGATGTGGCGACTGAAGGAGCCGTTGACGGTGATGATGATAACGAGGTAGTTGAGACCTCGCCCCCAAAGAAGAAGAAAAAGAAACAAGTTTATCAAGAGGAGCTCAAACCTCAATGGGTTATTCCAAGGCGGTTTGATTCAAGCAAGGATTTTAAGATGAGGGGGCAAATGACCTCGGACATTATTAGGAGAAGGAATCTCCATATTCGACTTTCCCTAAGCCTCGTCTCGGAGGAACACATGGCTTTGATTCGAGGGGAGTGTAATTGGAGCCCCAAGGTCTTGATCTTGATTCCTACCCCCCGAGCAGCGTACGTGTGATAATGTCCCGGGACAGTCTTTCGTTTACACTTACCCATTTTTGATAGGCTTTTCCCTTCCTCTTCACCCTATAGCAGACACCTTTTGCAGGTTGCACAACGTCTGCCTGACCCAGCTTGGCCCCGGCTTCTGGAGGATCATTCAGTGCCTCGACTACATTAGTCGTAAAGATGGGGTCACGTTTGGGTATGACCATTTGATTTCTTTATTCTCTCCTTCTCTGCACAAAGATGGGGTTGTACAGTTGAATAAGCGGGGTCATTTTTCTCTTATTACCAAGAGCGATGACACCGAGGATCGAAGTTGGTATGATTGGTTCGTCCTCCTTCCTACCTCTTCTCTTTCCGCCGAGCCTAGGTTACCCGAGGTCTAGAACAGGACACGTAAGTTTTCCTCTTGTTTTTATTCTTTACTTGGCTTTAATAAATATGGGAAAACTAACTCTTTGTCTTATTTTTAGCAAGGAAACCTTCGATCAATCCTCCCAAGAATTTGGAGGCTTGGGTGCAAGCCATAATCAATGCCGAGGGAAGACTGGATAGAGATTAGATGGTTTTGGCTGCTCGTGCGGAAAATAAGTAATCGGGCAAGTGAATGGGTTAGTATGTTTCCAAATTTATTACTCATTTTCCTCGATGCGCCTCTTCTTAATTTTACCTTTCTTATCCTTTTCAGATTTCAATGAGTTGCCTGTCGAGGCGGAAAAGGAAAAATATAAGAAGGAGAAGAAGAAAGCGAAGAAGAAAAAGAAGCAGGGACGACGAGCGGAAGTTTTTGAGGTCCCTGATGCCAGTTTGCATCTTATCGAGGAGTCTGTTCAGACTCTTACCCAGGCCCCGAGAGGTACTCTTGTCTATTTTCCGTATTCCTCTCTTTACTTTTTCTTTGAGTAACGTGTTTCCTTCTTCTCAGGTTCGAAAAGAAAAGGCGATACGCCGAAGAAGCGAGCTAAGGCTAAAGTCCCTCGGGTCGATTTGTCTATAGTCCCTCGGCAGAGACTAGTCGATGAACCAGATGATATCTGTGTTCAAAGCGTAGTTGAGGCGACGAGCATGAAGGAGCCGAGCCAAGTGGTGGACAAGGTTCGTGAGGGGTTAGAGTCTAGCGAGGCGAAACCCGCCAAGGCAGTTACCAGGTCTGTCAAGGCGACCTCGTCTGCGGGACATGCGAGTATAGATCCAACTCCGGCTAAGGCAAACCTTCCCCAAGGGATTAGGTGGATCCCAGTGCCAATAGATGTTTGTCTATTGGATGACAGTATGGGGGTCGCCATCAACTGTAAAGGGTTGCTTGGGCCTTTAGAGGATGATCGTCTCAAGAACATCCCCTCGGACGATTCGATGGCCTGCTCAGCTCAGCATGCAATCCATATAAGGTTTCGATTTGCTTTTACTGTTTTTTGATTTAATTGTTTTTCTCGCTTTTGACTCCTCCCCCTTTGGTTGTAGGGCTATGTCTATGCCATGAAAGCGGCTGAGATCAAGGCTCATCGGACATCACAACTTCGGCGGGTCGGCGATGAGCGGGATCGTAGGAGAAATGTGCTCGAGGCCCCTGTTGCTGAGCTCAAAAGACAACTCTCCGACTCGGAAGCTAATTTGGGTCGATCTCAAAAAGAAGTCGAGCAACTAGGTGCAAAACTTTCTCAAACTTGTGGAGAAGTTGCCAATATTTTGGCCGAGAAGAGGTCCTAAGAGGAGAGTTATCAAGCAGAGCTCCAAAAGCAAGTTGATGCAACCGATGCAGCACTCAGGGGGTTGATTGAGCAATTCGAGGAGAAAGCTTCACTGCTTACCTCGAAGGTGCATGAGGTTGAAGCTAAGAATAAGGTTCTTGAGGCCGAAGTAAAGACTCTCCGGACTAGAAAGCCAGCCTCTTCCTGCAAGCTTAAATCCAAGTTCAAGGCTAAGTTGGACTTGAGAGCTACCCGAGCAAAGGTTGATAGAAATTGGGCCATCATCCAGACCAAGTTGAGGACCCTTGAACAATGTAAAAAGGGGATTAACTTAGATGACGAGATTGCCAAGGCCAAGGTAGATGTTGCTACAGATCGGAGGTTTTTAGATCAACTTCCTTCGAGCAGCGATAGCTCATCTGAAGGAGAGGCTTCGGGTAGCGATAGTGAGTCTGAATGAGTGACTGCTCGTCTGTTTTTTGTTTTTGGGCCTTCGGGCCACTTTTTTGTAATTATTCTGGCCTTCGAGCCTAATATATGAATGTTGAATATCAACTATTTCGACATATTTTTCAATTTCTGTTTGCTTGTAAGACTTTTTAAATGTATTAAAGAGCTAGCTTAGGACGACGTCTCGCCCTCGAGCCGAGGCTAAAGCTTTAATGGATAAAAATATGGTAAATCAATTTCTATTTCATTGATAGAAATCAAGCTAATTTACATAGGGCCTAATTGTACTTAGGCACATTTCGTTTACAAAAGCCGTTTGAGGTGAAAAATATAAGTACTCGAGCATATCTTAGCTAGGTCTTCGAGAGGTTTCCTTGTTTCAAAGTTTTCGAGCTGAGTCCCCGAGTCTAGGTTATTTTTCGAAGAACTTTAAGCTACGAGCCTGTGAGTCGATTGCAGACTGATCTCATTCCCTTGCCACCCCAGTGATTGAGGGTGAAGGATGAAGCCTCGAGCACTGTTGGCTTCGTTACCATGTCTCGTGTTGCTAGAAGTAGTACCTCTTCAAATTGGATACGTTCCAATTCAAGGGTTCTTGTTTCCCTTTAAGGTCTGCCAGTTGATAGGATTCTTTCCCTACGATTTCTTTCATTCGGTAGGGGCCCTCCCAATTGGCGGTCAATTTTTCTACATTTTTCTCTTTGGCTGTTTGATTCGAGGCTCTTAAAATATAGTCGCCGACCTGGAATTCTCTTAACTTGGCTTTTTTGTTCAAGTAGGCCTCGATTCGTTATTTTTGGGCTGTCAACCGTACCAATGCCATCTCTCTTTGTTCTTCGAGCAAATCTAATTCTATTCGCATAGCTTTTTGACTTGTCTCCTCGGTTGAATGTGCATAGCGGAGGCTCAGTTTACCAACCTCGACAGGAATTAGCGAATCGACCATGTAAATGAGAGAGAATGGGGTTTCACCAGTGCTATTCTTTTCTGTTGTCCTCATTGCCCACAACACTTCTGGCAACTCATCGGGCCACGAGCCTTTGGCTTTGTCCATTCTCTTTTTAAGATTGTCAACGATTATCCTATTTGATGATTCAGCCTGTCCATTGGCACTTGGGTGGTAGGGTGTCGAGGTTACCCTTTCGATCTCCTATTTTTTAGAGAAGGCTGTGACCTCTGAGCCAACGAACTGTGTGCCATTATCACTAGTTATTTCCCTTGGGATGCCAAATCGGCATATGATGTTTTTCCATATGAAATCAATAACCTCTTTTTGTCTTATTCTGGCAAAAGCTCCTGCTTCGATCCATTTTGAAAAATAATCAGTAAGCACGAGGATATATTTAACACTGCCCTTTACTTTGGGAAAGGGTCCTACAATATCCATTCCCTACTTCATGAAGGGCCATGGCAAAACTACCGAGTGCAAGATCTCGGCCTGTTGATGAATCATAGAAGCGTGCCTTTGACATTTGTCGCAATTCCTATCGAACACTCTAGCATGCTCGCTCATCTCGGGCCAATAATAGCCAGCTCGGAGCAGTTTTCGAACGAGGGCTTTGGCTCCTGAGTGATTGCCACAAGTTCCTTCATGTACTTCTGTCATCACGTATTCATATTCTCCTGGGCCTAAACATTTGGCCATTGGGCCGGAATCGAGCTTTTTGTACAGTTGTCCGTATACCATCGTGTATGGGACAATTTACTTTCTGAATTTGCCGCTTCCCTTTTGTCTGGTAGTAGAGTCCCCGACTCTAGATAAGAGATGAATTTTGTTCGCCAATCCCAATGTCAGTTCATAATATTTACTTCCAGCTTCATCTTTCCCATGGCCGACGTAAAAACCCTAACTGTGGCGTCAGTCCCCGAGTCGCCTGTTTCCACCATCGAGGCCAAATTTGCTAGAGCATGGGCCTCAATGTTTTATTCTCGTGGTATTTGCATGATCGTCCACTCTCGAAAGACGCCGAGCGCTTGCTGCATTCTTACCACGAATTGCTTCATCCTGGGCTCTCGAGTCGTTACCCATCGAGAACTTGATTCACCACTAGTTGTGAGTCACACCTTAGCTGTACATTCTCAGCTCCCATTTCTTTGGCCAGCTTCAATCATGCTATGGTGGCCTCGTATTCAACTTCATTGTTGGTTAGCCTCTCGGATTTCATCGAGTGCCTTAATTTTTCCCCTGTGAGAGCCTCGAGTACTATTCCGAGCCTTGAGCTATTGGAATTGGCCGCTCCATCTGTGTAAAGTTTCCTTAACCCAGGAGTGGAACCTTTTGAGATTAGGCTCTCTTTCTCCACATTGGGAAGTAGTTTAACACTAAAATCAACTATGAAATCAGCTAGCACTTGAGATTTTATGGTTGTGTCAAGTTGGTATATGATGTCATATTCGCTTAGCTCGACTGCCCACCTAGATAGCTTCCCCGACAACTCTGTCTTATGCAATATACTTCTTAAGGAGAAAGTTGTGACTACGGCTATTGGGTGGCATTGGAAATAGGGGCACAGTTTTCGAGCGACAATGACTAATGCACGTCTAATTTTTCTACATGGGGATACCTTGTTTCAGTTTCGAGGAGAGCTTTGCTAACATAGTATATAGGTCGTTGCTTTCCTTCTTCCTCCCGAACCAGAACTGTGCTCACAGACACCTCGGAGACAGCTAAGTAAACCAACAAAGTCTCTCCATCTTTTGGTTTGGCCAACAACGGGGTGTTGGCCAAATAATGTTTCAGCTCCCTCAAAGCCTCCCTGCACTTGGGGGTCCATTCGAAGGAAGTGTTCTTCTTCAAGACGGAAAAGAACTTATGGCACCGCTCGGATGACCTTGAAATGAATCAACTCAAAGCAGCTAATCACCCAGTTTAGCATTGGACTTCCTTTGGGCTTGCCAATTCCTCGGGGATTTTTTGTATAGCTATGATTTTGTCGGGATTTGCTTCGATTCCTCTCTCTGAGACAATGAATCCTAAGAATTTACCTGAGATGACCCCAAAGGCACACTTTTCGGGGTTAAGCTTCATGCAATAGTGTCTCAAAATTGCAAAGGCTTCTTTTAGTTGTTTCAAATGATCTTCCAGCCGGGCATATTTCACCAACATATCGTCGATATAGGCTTCCATCATTTTCCCGATGTAGTCTTTGAACATTTGACACACCAACCTCTGGTAGGTTGTCCCGGCATTTTTGAGACCAAAGGGCATCACCTTGTAGCAATAAGTTCCTTCATCCGTAATGAAAGAAGTTTTTTCTTCATCACTAGGGTCCATCAGGATCTGATTGTACCCCGAATATGCATTCAAAAGGTTAAGAGTTTGTGTCCAGCCGTGGAGTCTATTAACCTGTCTATTTGGGGTAGAGGGTAGGAGTCTTTGGGGCAAGCCTTATTCAAGTCGGTGTAGTCGACACACATCCTCCATTAGCCGTTTTTCTTGGGTACCACTACCACATTAGCGAGCCAGTCTAGGTACTTGACTTCTCTTATGAACCCATTGTCGAGCAACCTCTTGGTTTCGTCTTGGATCACCTTCTTCTTTACCCCGGCATGGGACCTTTAATTCTATTTTACCGGGCGGTGGTTGGGATCTATATTCAGTTTGTGTGTCATGATGTCGGGGTTGATCCCCACCATGTCTGCATGAGACCAAGCAAAACAATCGCTGTTGGCTTTTAATAATTCGATGAGAGCTTTTTTAGACTCGGCGTCCAGCTCCGAGCCCATTAATATTTTCCTTTCCGGGAACTCATCCGACAAGGCATGAGATTCTAGCTCTTCTACCGTTGAGTGCTCGGCCTTTTGCTTCCTAGGCTCTTGAATGAAAGTTGGTATCTTCTCTTCTTGCTTTGGAGGAGCTTTTTTTTTTTTGACAGAGCTCTCCTCTTTATAGGGCTCCGAGCCGCTTGATTGTGACCTCAAGTGCCCGATTGGGGCGTTCCCACTTTTTGCAGCGACTTAATAGCATTTTCGAGCCGCTAATTGGTCACTTCGAATTGCACGAATTTCCTATGGGGTGGGAAATTTAATTACGTGATGAAGGGTTGATAGTACGACCTCTATCTCGTGAATCCAAGGCCTTCCGAGGATGATGTTGTAGGCCATCTCCTTATTCATTATTTGAAAAGTTGTTTTCTTGTCAACTCCCTAGGCGGTGGTCATGAGGGTGATTTCCCCTAAAGTCCTTTCCACAGAGTTGTTGAACCCTGCTAAAGTGGTTATCTTTGGGATGACAAGGTCTTTCAGCCACATTTGTTCGATGGCTCTGTGATTGATGATATTTACAGAACTTCCAGGGTCTATTAAGACTCGTTTTACATATGAATCATTAACCCTTAAGGTAATAACCAGAGCCTCGTGATGAGGGGTCATTACCTCGTGGTAGTCTCTTTCATCGAAAATGATTTCTTCGTCTCCCTCTTACACTTGGGTTCTCCTTTCCATGCCGGTTGAGAATTTTGCGGACTTTCTCACCGAGGAAGAGTTGATGCCGTTTATTTCTATATCGCCTGTTATGACGTTTGCATATTTTCGTTACATCGAGGTCATCGATATCTTGTAGAGATCTGGGAAAAGCTCAGCTTTGGAACAAACATTATTACCAATATCCCTACAGACGGCGCCAATTTGTGTTGGCCTAAATCGAGATAGGACAATAAATCAAATTTATTTTGGGTTTAGTTGGTAATTTTCTTGTATCAAAGTGATATTCGAGCTAGATAAAAGCTTAAAAAAGTAATCGCGACAGAGAATAAGCTAAATAATAAACGAGACAGAGCTTAAAAGTACAAGTTGAATATTGTATTTCTTCTGTTCCGTTTGTTTACAAGGGAGTTCTATTTACAATCAGAGAAAAGGATAACGTTATGGCTATAATAATTATGACTTTATGGCCATAATTCCTCACTTAGTCGTGGTCAACTCATAATCCTTTCTTTAAATGTCAGAGCAATTGTCGACGGTTAAAAAAAGGGCAGGTCTCGTTCGCCGAGGTGTTTCAACTCCTCGAGAGGTTACCATGTCATTTGTTCCTAATCTCGATTGGATTCTTCTTAAGACAGTGCTGGTGACCATTCCCTTCGGTAGGATGCCCTCGTGAGTTTTGACTGTTCCATGGCTCGAGCCCTTGCACCGAGGCGGTGGGGTTCTTACCCAATACAGCTACTGTACTTCAACAATAGTTGTTTTCTTTCCATACATAGCTTAGATCTTCCGTGCTATAATCTTCCTTTCTTGGATCCTCCAAAGTCTTAGAGTATCATTTCTTCTTGCTTGGATCTTCAGTGTCTTCAATCAGCCACATAACTTGCCACATATATATCTAATTAATATAGTTTTTTTCATAATCAAAATGAGTTCAAGGTGATTTTAAATTTTTGAAATATAATATCAACTTCAAATTACATTAGTACTTGCAACTTTCAATTTTATTTTCATAATAATTATCAATGAATATTTAAAAATATTCAAACCTTACAATATGTAAAGATGATATAAAAAATAATATTTATACAAAATTATTAATTTTGATAAAATTCTAACACTAGCCACTCAAAGTGATAAAGTAGATTTACCTTTGAATCTTAATTATAAAGAAACTAGTCCATATAGTAAAACTAGAAGGTTTAGCCCATGTTATGCATGGGCCCAACACAAGTTTTTCTAGTCAAGATACTTGCTTATGTTCGTAAAAATTTAGTCACGTAGCCTGTTTTGACCGCGTTGAATGAATACTAGCCAGCGATGCAAAACTTTTTGAAGACTAGCCACTCCCGGACAAATCACAGTATAAATACTGGGGCTTTGAACAAGTTTTGTTCAAAGCCCCAGTACTTATACTGAGAAGCGTCAGTAAACTAACCCCAGTATAAAATACTGGGGCTTTGAACAAGTTTTGTTCAAAGCCTCATTATTTTGTTATGGGACTTGGTATAAAGCTTCAGTCCTATAACAAAATGCTGGGGCTGTGAACAAGTTTTGTTCAAAGCCCCAGTTTTTTGTTATGGGACTAGTCTGGGGTGTTTTTCCAACGCTAATGGAGCTTAAGTGTGCGCGCGAATTTTTGGCTATTCTTCAATGAATTTTGAAATGCTGGATAGTCCCCAATGAGCGCATCCAAAAATGGCTACTAATCAAAATTACCCCTTATGTTGTCATATTCAATCTGAATACTTGTTTATGTGTTGCATTAATTAGTCTCGAAAAATCTTTCTATATAACTCAAAACATAACACTTTAGCTTAAATCCTTCAAAATGAGTACATTATCACAAAAGAAATATTCAAAGAACCTAGTGGAGAAACAACGTAACAAAACACACAATAAGAGCGGCAAAAATGCTACTACAATGCTTTGCCACTTTTCTTTTAGCCCATTTATAACCGTCGTCAGAGTCCCTTATTTCTTTTCCTAACTATCTGGGAATCCTTTGTTGCCACTTTTCTTGCATCGCTTCAATGGTGTATTATTTCAAGTATCAATCATGTCAAATTTGCCTGGTCCTATAGGAATGAAAGGATAAATCATGTGAAAGACTTTCAATATTAGTAAAGCAAATAAATTTGTGTTGGTGTTTCAACATTAGTAAAGCAAATAAGCACCATAGAGGGAAAAAGACACTTTACCTTCACATTCCCCTCTAGATTCAGTACGTTTCACTAAGTTTGGACTTGAACTTTTCACAAGCAAATGAAGATTTGCAATTAAGTAACAAATGTGTAGGTATTGTGATGCAAGGCAAAAGTAAACGCGGAAAAAGTAAAGATAAAAGCGAGACGTGGCTCGAACGAATAACCTAAGTAGCACCGAAGAACTAGTTTCGATACACCCCAGGAGATTGTCAAGGAACACCTACACTAGGCAACTACCCTCGAGCTACACCCAAAACCCGCAAGTAGAATGATCAGGGAGGGAATGGAATTCATCTAGATCCGCTAGAAGAAAAACAAGTCCCAAACAAGGTTGTTTCATTCATTCACAAGAGTTCAACTCTTAACAATATTCTTCAATCATTAAAATTAGCTAAGTAATGAAATAGGCTAGGCTAAGCTATTTATAGAGGTTTGCAAGCTCTAAGTAAAAGACCTAAATTACCCACACATTAGGCTTTAAGTTAAAAGACCACACAGGGCCAAAAGAGTCATTAAACACTTAAAAACTCGTCCTTCAGCAAACCGGGCGGAGCGCCCGCCATTTTGACTAGTGGGGTGGGCTAGGCGGAGCGCCCAACCCCTGGGCAGAGTGCCTGGTGGCTGCCTTCTCAGGGCGGAGCGCCTGGCTCCTCAGGCGGGGTGCCTGGGCCTTCTAGGCGGGGCGCCTCAGCCTTGATCAACCGGAACGGCTTCCAATCGCTTCCATCTTCGAGGCCCTTTCTCTCCAAGTATAAATGCACCTCTTGGACCTTCTTGGCTTGACTCCGAGTAAAGGGTCTATGAAAGTACAAGAGGGGGGGTGAATTGAAATTTTTCTTTTAATACAGTTGACTTAAGCAGTTTGTAGTCGACTAAGCAGAGTATATATAAACATAAGTAAATAGTAAGAGATAAGGGAAGAAGGAAGACAAAGGATTTTTATACTGGTTCAGAACCAAAAAGGTTCCTAATCCAGTCCCCTTGGGTCACAAGGGAGTATCTCTCTTATCAAGGCTCTTAGTAACACAGAGTACAAAGGATGGTTTATCGTTCACCACAAACGTCTCTGTCACAGATGGTTTTTACCACTCGATTACCACCAACGTATTGTTTGGTTTATAGCTCACCAAACCAACTTCTGTTTGACACTACTATTACCTCTACAAGAACCTCTCCTTCTTTTCTTTTCTAACACTGATCACTAACTTGTTACAGTATTTTTGCAAAGTAAAAGTATGGAGAAAAGTAGACAGTAGAATAGAAGCATGAACCATAGTCTGAAATCTTCTGAAATATATAGGGCTAGTCGAGAGACAGTACAGGATCAAGGAAATCAGTGAATGCGCAGATCACGGGAGCTATCTTTGGAGGCGAGATTCTGAGAGATTGGACCCAAGAGATTTGATTCTTGGGGAGGTATAAATACCTTCCAAGAATACGGTGGAGCCTTAAAGAATCAATCCCTAGATCAAGGGGATACCATCCTAAACCAGCTGTAATGGACAAACTAGGCAGATCCTTTCCTTAGTTGGCTTGTATGGAGATCCTGCAAATTATACGCACATTAGCAACTGAGTATCTTTATTTGTCATAAATCAAAAACATAAGTTCAACAATCTCCCCCTTTTTTATGATGACAAATAGTTGGTGCATGTTTTAAGTCGACTCCCCCTGAGTGATTTGAGATGGAGCATAGCTGACTGATTTCCTGAAAAGAAAGCACAGGGAACATATGTATTGCAGGGGAACTCCCCCTGACTAAAAGACTATTAGCATAGTCGACTAGAACCTGCATTCACAAAGTCTTTCAGGAAACTAAAGGATTCCCAGTTAGTAAGAGTTAACAGACATAGGACTAAAAAACATAACAAGCAGAGTTGTCTTCTCCCCCTTTTGCATCAGCAAAAACAGAGGGGAGGTAGGAGTAGCAAAAGAGGTTTATATTTACTGACCCAAATTAAAAGCATAGTCTAGCGAGGAGCAAGAAAGTAGGTGAGAGTGTTCACAACATTATCTGTCATCCTGTCAAGTTTAGTCTGAACATCATTTGAGAGAGTGTCAATGCGTCCCTGAATATCTGTGGAGATGGCATCCAGGCGGGCATGAAGCCTACGAACAGCAGCATCAGAGCTTGTCACAGCTGTATCCAATTTGAGGCTGAATCTCCCAACATCCATCTTGACTTCGTTCACCTCTTCTGCTGCTTTGTCTTCTTTAAGGTGCAGACTGAGTAGTAGGTCAATGATGTCTTTGACATCCTCTGCAGATTTTTGAGGAGGCAAAGATGGACTAGTTGGCCGGGAAGGACCAGCTTGATCACCAGGAGTTTTGACAGCCTTAGCTTCCTTTCTTACCCATTTCTCATCAATATGAATATAGCCCATGGAAGCAAACGCACGAGAATTGTAACAAGCACTCACAGACACAGTTTTCCAAGCAGAGGTATCAATACGATAAAAATGTAGAATTCTAGAAATCAGAAGTCCATAAGGTAGAGAGGCACAGTCAGCAATACTTTCTAGCATATACTCAATTATCCAAGCACCAAGGTCCAATTTTTTGTTCGTTAAAAGACAATAAACTATCAGAGTGTCACGCTGAGAGAGAGAGTTAAGGGATCCAGTGCGGGGCAGCAGGGTAGTACCAACAATGTGAGCAAGAACACGCACAGAGAAAGGAAAGTCTAGAGGACCTAAGTGACCATCAGGGATATCATCAGATTTTTCACACAGGCATGCTTTTGCTTGTTCAAAAGTAACTTCAAAGTCAGACGGCCAAGAATTTTTGAAGAAAACAGAGTAGCCAGAGAACTTACAGCCCAAAATTCGACAGAGCATCTTTTTGGTGATAACAATTCTAGTGTTCAGGACCATTGATAGGAATCAAATACGATAAGCAAAAAGATAGAAGAGCGAGACACTTCTCGAACTCCCTTCGAAGTAACCACGGGGAACTTGTCCCGAGATACCCTCGAATCGGCGTCTAGAAGGACCTACACTATGCAACGACCCTCGAGACAACACCGGACTCGCAAGTCGAATGGTCGGGTTAGCGGTTCAAGACTCAACTAGGTTCCACTAGTGAATTCAAGCAACCCAAAGACAAAGGTTTCTTCCAAAGAGATGAACTCAATTCTCATTCAATGTTTTTAATCAAAGTGTAAGGTAAAAAGGTTTGAAAGATGTTTGTGAAGTATTTATAGACTTCACTTACATGTAATGAAAGCTCAAAAATACCCCTAAAGTGGGTTTAAACAATAAAGGCCTCGTAGGGCTATACTTGTCCAAAACATAGCAAATAAACTAGGAATCCCGCAACATCTCAGCAAAGTAGGCGCCCAGCCTACTCCAAGTAGGCGCCCTGCCTGTTTAGCCTTGCCAGGGAAGTGGGCGGTCCGCCCGTTTGCAGAGGCGGTCCGCCTGGTGCAAAAATCCAGAGAGTGATCACAAACTAGGCGGCCGGCCTAGTTGAGTAGGCGGTCCGCCTGGTTCTGTGGAGCCTTGAATTGCTTCCAAACGCGCTCCGGATGCCTCGTCAAGTGTACTAGAAGGTCCTCCATCCACGGCACACCAAAGCACAGTCTTCAAGTCGCTCTTGGGGCCTTCTTCCATACTCTTCCATATCAAGTGAAGATGGATGTCTTGGATCAACTTGGCTTGGCTCCGAGTGAAGGGTCTTGTGGGGGTTTGGGTCTTATCATCCTCCCCTTCTTGAGAGGATTTCGTCCTCGAAATCGAAGCATCATTCATGACCTCTGCATCATCATTCACGACCTCTCCATCATCATTCACGACCTCTTCATTACGTACATTCAAAGGAACCAAGTCACTAATATTGAAAGTATTGGAAACTTGATACTCACTTGGCAAGTCGACCACATAGGCATTGTTGTTTATCTTCGAGAGCACTTGGAAAGGGCCATCTCCCCGGGGTGCCAACTTTCCTTTCCTAAGGTTTGGAAACCTTTCCTTCCGGAAGTGCACCCACACATAGTCACCCTTCTTGAGTTCCACCTTCTTGCGTCCTTTGTTCTTCTTGGCGGCAACCTTAGCATAAGACTCCTCCAAGTTCTTCTTTGCCTTAGCATGTAGCTCCACCAAAGCCTTGGCCCTAGCTTTACCTTCAAAATTAACAACCATTTCCCTTGGCAAAGGGGTTAGATCAAGGGGAATCAAGGGGTTAAAACCATAAACACATTCAAAAGGAGTCATGCCAATCATGCTATGCAATGTACGATTGTAGGCAAACTCCATCATAGGCAATCTATCAATCCACGTCCCGGCCTTACCTCGGGTCATGGCCCTAAGAAGAGCACCCAAGGTTCGGTTTACCACTTCGGTTTGACCATCGGTTTGTGGGTGGTGGGACGTAGAAAACAAGAGCTTGGTGCCTAAAGCACCCCATAAACTTCGCCAAAAATGGCTTAGGAACTTAGCGTCCCTATCACTCACTATCGTTTGAGGCACACCATGTAGCTTCAAAACATTTTCAACAAACAAGGAAGCTACATGTTGAGCATCATCACATTTCTTGCATGGAATGAAATGAGCCATCTTTGAGAACCTATCCACGACAACAAAGATGCTATCGTGCCCCCCTAGTCCTTGGTAATCCCATGACAAAGTCCATTGATATATCCAACCACGGGCTAGTAGGTACGGGGAGTGGGGTGTATAACCCATGAGGGTGGGATTTAGATTTGGCACGCTTGCACGCAAGGCAATTAGTGCAAAACTTCTCCACATGCACCCTCATCTTCGGCTAATAGAATTGTTCTTGAAGAACGGCCAAAGTCTTTCTTACCCCAAAGTGACCCATGAGTCCCCCACAATGTGCCTCTTGCACAAGCAATTCCCTCCATGAGGACTCGGGTATGCACACTCTACCATTTTTAAAGATGAATCCATTAGACCATTGGTACTTTGCAACTCTCTCCCCTTTCTCTAGAGCATCATGGACACTCTTTAGCTTTGGATCATGAGCATACATCAACTTGATGCTCTCGAATCCCATGAGCTTAGAGGTGAGAGTGGTGGCAAGAGCGAACTTTCTTGAAAGCGCGTCCGCCACAACATTGTCCTTCCCTTTCTTGTATTGGATCACATAGGGAAAGGACTCAATAAATTCAACCCACTTGGCATGCCGTTTATTAAGCTTCTCTTGGCCTCTCAAATGCTTGAGTGACTCATGGTCACTCTTGATTACAAACTCACGAGGCCAAAGGTAATGTTGCCAATGGGCAAGGGCTCTCACAAGGGCATACAACTCCTTGTCATATGTAGAATAGTTCAAGGAGGCCCCTTTCAACTTTTCACTAAAGTAGGCGATGGGTTTGCTATCTTGCATTAAAACACCACCGATTCCCACCCCCGAGGCGTCACACTCAACCTCAAATGCTTTCCCAAAGTCGGGCAATTGCAATAGGGGGGCGGTACTCAACCTACCTTTCAACTCTTGGAAAGCCTTCTCTTGAGGCTCTCCCCAAACAAAGGGTTGGTCCTTCTTGACCAATTCGGTGAGTGGAGCGGCTATGGAGCTAAAGTCTTTCACAAATCGCCTATAAAAGCTAGCAAGACCATGAAAGCTCCTCACTTGAGTCACGGTAGTAGGAGTAGGCCAATCACGTATGGCCTCTACCTTAGACTCATCCACCTCCACTCCTTGGGCACTCACTACAAACCCAAGAAAGACAACCTTATCCACACCAAAGGCACACTTTTTGAAATTAGCATAGAGCTTTTCGGCTCTCAAAGCTTCAAGCACTTGCCTAAGGTGGTCAACATGTTCATCAATTGTTCTACTATAGATCAAGATATCATCAAAATAGACAACGACAAACTTGTTGATAAAAGACTTCAAAACATGATTCATGAGTCGCATGAAAGTGCTAGGTGCGTTGGAAAGCCCGAAGGGCATTACCAACCATTCATAGAGACCAAATTTGGTCTTGAATGCGGTTTTCCATTCATCCCCGGGTTTCATCCGGATTTGATGGTAGCCGGACCTAAGGTCGATTTTAGAAAAGACACGCGACCCACTCAATTCATCCAACATATCATCAAGCCGTGGAATAGGGTGACGATACTTGATCGTTATCTTATTCACGGCTCGGCAATCTACGCACATTCTCCAAGTGCCGTCTTTCTTTGGGACAAGAATGACCGGTACGGCACAAGGACTCAAACTTTCCCTCACCAAGCCCTTTGAAAGCAAGTCATCAACTTGTTTTTGCAACTCCCTCATATCCTCGGGATTGCTTCTATAGGCCGGCTTATTTGGGATTTGAGAGCCCGGAAT
This sequence comes from Petunia x hybrida, assembly GCA_037355625.1. Classification (NCBI taxonomy): domain Eukaryota; kingdom Viridiplantae; phylum Streptophyta; class Magnoliopsida; order Solanales; family Solanaceae; genus Petunia; species Petunia x hybrida. The sequence goes on from JBBBVM010000845.1 coordinate 1,017,251, forward strand.
AAAATCAATTTGATGTTCAATACCCCTCAAGGGAGGTAAGCCATCGGGCATCTCATCCGGGAACATGTCCCCAAAGTTCTCCAAAACATTTTTCAAAGCACTAGGCAAAGGACTAGAAGAAAAATCACAATTAGAGTTAAGGATCATACCTTTGTGCACTAAGCATAGGAGAAACTTGTTGCCATCATTACCTCTTAAGAGCTCGCCCGGTTGCATCATGGCACATATGCCACCGGTAGATGAAGAAGGTGGGATTGCCACCATGCTTTTGGACAAAGGGCTAGTCTCAATGATTGACTTGGCCTTCGCCGCTTCCCTCAACTCCTTCATTCGGTTGTAGTCATCACTCACTTGTTTAGGAGTTAGGGGCTTCAACACAAACTTTCTTCCTTCATGTTGGAGCGTGTAAGTGTTAACACGCCCATTGTGAACCACTTGCCGGTCAAATTGCCAAGGCCTTCCAAAGAGAAGGTGGCAAGCTTGCATGGGCACAACGTCGAACAAGTGTTCATCAACATAACTTCCCATTTTAAACTTGATCATTGCTTGTTTCACTACCTTGAGCTCCCCACATTCACTAAGCCATTGTAACCGTTAGGGTTTGGGATGCTTCATGGTAGGCAACTTCAATTGGGTTATGAGAGATTGACTCACCACATTAGTACAACTTCCGGAATCAATAATCATAGAGCACACAACACCCTTAACACGACACCTAGCATGGAAGAGGTTTTCCCTTTGCAAGGTTTCACCATCCTCCGCAATCATAGCTCCTAAGCTCCTCCTCACTACTAGAAAAGTATGAGGTTCCTCATCCTCCACCGTGTCATCTTCACCATCCTCCTCTACTCCCTCATCTCCCTCTACTCCCTCTACTCCCTCATCCTCCGATTCACTCTCCTTCTCATAAGCATGCTCACCAACAACAACCATGGTCCTTTTTGTAGGACACTCCTTAGCAAAGTGCCCATACCCCTTGCATTTGTGACATTGAATTGAAGAAGAAGTAGGAGTATTCAATTGGGTTTTAGATTTACCTCCCACATTGGGTGTGTACTTCTCAAATGGCTTCTTCACTTCCTTGCTTGCATTGGCACCACTCGTTCCACTTGTACTCGGGAACCTTGCATTTGTAGTAGGAGGCTTCCAACCCTTTGTATTGCTTGTTGGAGTAGTAGTGCTACCCTTGTAGCGAAAGGACTTCTCCTCTTTGAGCCATTTCTCGGCTTCAACCGCATCCTCACATAGCTTGTAGAGATCATCATATTTGTGGAACTTCAATTGTGAAGCTATGTCTCGGTTCAAGCCCCCTTTGAAACGGATCATGGCCACCTCATGGTCTTCATCATCTATGTCAAGGTTCATTCGGACTTGCTCAAATTCATTGAAGTATTCCCCAACCGAATTGGTACCTTGTTTCAACTCATAGAGACGTTTTTGTTGCTCAACCCGGTATTGGTTAGTCAAGTACTTCTCATCCATCACCCGGATCAACTCTTCCCAAGTAAGATTAATAGCCATTCCCGTCCTCCTCCTATTCCTCTTCACCGACTCCCACCAAGTAGAAGCAAAGGATTCGAAGGAAGATATTGCATACTTGGTTTTCTTCACCTCGGCCATGTCATTAGTTTCAAATATTCGTTCCATAGCCAATTTCCAATTTTTGTACTCCACCGGGTCACTACTTCCTTTGAAAGAAGGAATAGTGAGCTTCACACTATTGAGGTTGTTGTTGTTATCTCGACCCCCTTGGAATGGCTCCGGTTGGACTCCATCGTGATCTCCATAACCACCATAACCTTCATAGTCTCTCCTAACATTCCCTCCAACATACCCCATAGGTGGCCCTCGACCTCGGCCCCTACCTCTATCCACATTCCGACCCCAATTCATACCTCGCCTCGGTTGAAAGTGATCATCAAACCCATACATGTCATCTCCATAATTGGTTTCCTCTCCTTCTTGAACTTCATCAACTTGCCCAAGAGGTTGCACATTTCGGATGGGTTGTGGTAGTGGAATGTTTCTTGGAGGGTTGTCTAAGATACGGGGAATGCCCGTTCGTTGGGGATTGCCCAACATTGGATCAACTCTCTCTCGGTCCTCCCTTACCCGTTGTTGACTGAACAAATCAATGACATGGCTAACTTACTCCGGGGTAAAGTTTGGAGTACTCGAGAATTCAACTTGGACACTCGGGGTCCCTTTCTCAACTTGGACACTCGGGGTCCCTTTCTCTGATTGGGCATTGGAAGTCCCTTGCTCAACTAGAGCACTTGAGGCACCCTTTTCAAGAGACTCGATCCTTTGGTTCATGAGGTCCACCTTGGCAAGAAGGTTAGCCAAGGCCTCCTTTATGAAATCTTGTCCTTCGGTAGACATTGTACCTGCACGAGTAACAAACGTTAGCAAAAACAACCTCACACACTCCCTCACAAGTTTTCACTCGGATCACTCGTATAGTGGGTGGTGGATTTTTCACTCTTGCTTGAACCAAAAGCTTCACTAAGTTGAATAGTAAACCTCAACTTGATCACTCAACTCAAAAGCCCAATGAGCTCCGGGGTGAGTGGAATTAATAGGACTCTATCGAAACGATAGCTCTTTAAGTGCGGACTTGAGCCAAAAGAGACTACGAGTCTTCTTTGAGTTCTAATCTCCGGTCTAGGCTTGAGTTTCCTAATGGCTTAGAAGGGTTAGCACAATTCAAGTAGGCAAGATTACTCAAAGAAGTGCTAACTAGATGCAATGCAATCAACAAAACACGAAAACCTAGAAGAAACTACCCGAAACCACACCTAACAGAAGTAGGCGCCCCACCTGTTTGGACTAGGTGGTCCGCCTGGTTCTCTTCAGTGGAAAGTGGGCGGTCCGCCTACTCCAAAATCCAGAGAGTTGACAGAAAAAGGGGCGGTCCGCCTGTCTCAGTAGGCGCCCCGCCTAAAACAATTCCAGCACAGATTCAAACACGAAGTTTTTGGTTTTGCACCCAAAAATCCAACGATTCCACCGTTGTTTTAGCAATTCAAAGGTACCCCAATGTTGTTTCAACCACAAAGAACGAACCCCAATCAATTTTTATCAAACCCCGATCACAATTCAACAATCTACCATGTTCATAGCTAGGGTTTCAATCTTTTTCAATTTTTCAAGGGATTCAAAAATTCCAATTCTTGTGTTTCAACTCCAAATCGAACGTATAGGGTACCAAAAGAACGGGTTTCCAATAGGGATCAAACCCCAACAACAATCACACAACGAATCCAACAATCCAAGAATCTATGATTAAAATTTTTTTTGGTGTTTTCTTCTTTTTCTATTTTTTTGTAGTTTTTTCTTCTTTTCAAAAGCAAGAAACAAGAACCTAAAAACGAAACTAACCTAGGCACGAAGAATCAAGGGTCGGGGGTTCGTAGAAACGATACCCGAGCCTTGCTCTGATACCAAGATGATAGGAGTCAAATACGATAAGCAAAAAGATAGAAGAGCGAGGCACTTCTCGAACTCCCTTCGAAGTAACCACGGGGAACTTGTCCCGATATACCCTCGAATCGGCGTCTAGAAGGACCTACACTATGCAACGACCCTCGAGACAACACCGGACTCGCAAGTCGAATGGTCGGGTTAGCGGTTCAAGACTCAACTAGGTTCCACTAGTGAATTCAAGCAACCCAAAGACAAAGGTTTCTTCCAAAGAGATGAACTCAATTCTCATTCAATGTTTTTAATCAAAGTGTAAGGTAAAAAGGTTTGAAAGATGTTTGTGAAGTATTTATAGACTTCACTTACATGTAATGAAAGCTCAAAAATACCCCTAAAGTGGGTTTAAACAATAAAGGCCTCGTAGGGCTATACTTGTCCAAAACATAGCAAATAAACTAGGAATCCCGCAACATCTCAGCAAAGTAGGCGCCCAGCCTACTCCAAGTAGGCGCCCCGCCTGTTTAGCCTTGCCAGGGAAGTGGGCGGTCCGCCCGTTTGCAGAGGCGGTCCGCCTGGTGCAAAAATCCAGAGAGTGATCACAAACTAGGCGGCCGGCCTAGTTGAGTAGGCGGTCCGCCTGGTTCTGTGGAGCCTTAAATTGCTTCCAAACGCGCTCCGGATGCCTCATCAAGTGTACTAGAAGGTCCTCCATCCACGGCACACCAAAGCACAGTCTTCAAGTCGCTCTTGGGGCCTTCTTCCATACCCTTCCATATCAAGTGAAGATGGATGTCTTGGATCAACTTGGCTTGGCTCCGAGTGAAGGGTCTTGTGGGGGTTTGGGTCTTATCAACCATAGTTTCAATGCCATCACTAGGACAAGGGCAAAGGTTTGCATAAAATAATCTTACCAGGTCTTCAGGGACATCAACAGGATTAGAAGAGAAGAAATTTGTCCATTCTTGGTCAGCAAAAAACTGTTTGATATCACAGTTGAGAGACTCCAGAAGATCCAAGTCCACAATGCGGCCATGGGCAAGGGGCTTTTCCTTGAGGGCTTCCAACCTTTCATGAGCAGAAGAATCCCAAAAGTCAAGGGTTTCATCAAGATCGGCAAGAGAGAATTCCTTTTTAGCCCTTTTAACACCCTCTGTATCATCAAAATCACTGTGCATGGGTCTTTTTCAAAGTTTTGTATTCCGAGAGGGAGTAGGAAAATTGGAAGTGGTATTCTCAGAGTGGTCAGAGGCAATGTGAACTTGGGTGGAAGGGTTTTGAGTTTTGGTCTTAGCACGTTGGCTACGACGGGCAGAGATAGTGGATTTTTTCGCCATGGGAGAAGAGATGAAGAGTAGGATTTGAGAGAATATGGTGAAGAAGTGATTCAGGGAAAAGGGCTTGTTAAGTAGTTGAAGGGAGTGAGAGGGTCGAGGAAGGTGGAGGGTGTGAGTGAGATATGAAAAGGCGTGAGGGAAAGAAATAATGATGGGAAAAGTTACTGCAGCGTCAGGAAGATAGACCGACGTGACTTCTCTGAGAGTCTTGGAAAAGAAAATCGACGGCTGTAATAATGACAGAACAGGAGGTTATAGGTAAATATACATATACATGGTAAGAAATAAAGATGAGGAAAAGGACAATAAATAAAAATCTTTTTTTTATTTGTTTTAAAAAATAGATGCATGCAAAAAAATTATGCTTTTGAACAGGGATCCGAAATAATTCCAAGTAGATCTCTTAGAGTGCAAAAACGATCTTCAAGCAAGGGTTTTGTAAAAATATCTGCCAATTGAAAATCAGTACTAACGAATGCAATATCAATATCACCTAGTTGAACATGATCTCGGATAAAATGATAACGAACATCAATATGCTTAGTTCTAGGATGATCAACAGGATTGTAAAATAATTCAATGGCACTAGTATTATCACATAGAATAGAGATAGGTTTAAAGAACAAGTTATAATCAGATAGTTGAGTAGCCATCCAGAGAAGTTGAGTGCAACAGTGTCCTAGTGCAACATATTTTGATTCGGCAGTAGAAAGAGCAGTGCAATCTTGCTTTTTGCTATGCCAGGAGACAAGAGATTTTCCTAAGAAGAAACTTGCCCCACTGGTGCTTTTTCGATCAACCCTGTCACCTGCGTAGTCAGCATCTGAGAAACCAATGAGATCAAAGTATTTTGTGAAGGGATACCACAGACCATAAGAAATGGTTCCAGCAAGATAGCGTATAATTCTTTTTACTGCAGTTAGATGAGAAACTTTAGGAGCTGACTGGAATCTAGCACATTTACATACAACAAACATGATATCTGGTCGACTAGCGGTTAAGTAGAGAAGAGAGCCAATCATACCTCTGTAGACAGTGGAATTTACACTAGTACCTTTTTCATCTCTTACCAGATGAGTGGCTGGACTCATAGGAGTTTTAGCTATGTTGGCGTCTGCCAAGCCAAATCGTGTGAGCAATTCTTTTGTGTACTTGGATTGGTTCACAAAAATTCCTTCTTGATGTTGTTTGATTTGGAGTCCTACGAAGTAAGTCAACTCCCCCATCATACTCATTTCAAATTCTCCCTGCATTAGGATCTCAAACTTCTTGCATAATTGGGCGTTAGTACTTCCAAAAATTATATCATCAACATATACTTGAATGATCAGAATATCATTAGAGGTCTTTTCAATGAATAGAGTTCTGTCACTTTTGCCTCTGGAAAAACCGTGACTTAGTAGGAAAGAGCTTAACCTTTCATACCAAGCCCTCGGAGCTTGTTTGAGCCCATAAAGAGCTTTGGAGAGTTTGAAAACGTGGTGAGGAAAATTTTTATTTTCAAAACCAGCGGGTTGTTTAACATATACTTCTTCTTTTATAAATCCATTTAGAAACGCACTTTTCACATCCATTTGAAAGAGTTTGAATTGTTTGAAAGAAGCAAAAGCAAGTAACATACGAATGGATTCAAGCCTAGCTACAGGGGCAAATGTCTCATCATAGTCGACTCCCTCTGTTTGGGAGTAGCCTTGAGCGACTAGACGAGCCTTGTTTCTTACCACCTTACCTTCTTCGTTCAGTTTATTTCGAAAGACCCATTTGGACCCTATGATAGACTTCTTTTTGGGTCTTGGAACCAGCTTCCAAACCTCGTTTTTGTCAAACTGATCAAGTTCTTCTTTCATCGCTTGAACCCATGATTCATCTTGTAAAGCTTCGTCAATTCTTTTGGGTTCAATCTGCGAGATAAAAGCAATGTTAGAACTATGAGCTCTTCTTGTTTTCATACCTTCCCTTGGATCGCCAATGATGTATTTCTGAGGGTACTCGGGATCACTCTTCCATTCATTTGGAACAACAAAGTTGAGATTTCTGGGTTCTTCATCAAAGGTTGACTCATTTTCCTCATTAGTCGACTCAGGTTCTTCAGAAGTCTGAACTTTCTTTTGAGCTTCAGTATTGAGAGGTTTTTCTGAGATGTGAGGATGAAATGGGATCTCGTCTTCATCATCTGCAGAAACTCCTTTCTCGACAGATTTTAAAGCATCATCAAAAACAACATGCATGGATTCTTCAACAGATAAAGTGCGCTTATTAAATACTCTATAAGATCTACTAGTGTTGGAGTAACCTAGAAAAATGCCTTCATCACTGCGAGGATCAAATTTTCCAAGATTGTCTTTGCCATTATTATGGATAAAACATTTACACCCAAAAGGATGAAAGTAACTTATGTTAGGCCTTTTACCTTTCCATAGCTCATAGGGAGTTTTCTTGAGGATAGGACGGATGAGACATCTATTAAGAATATGACAAGCTGTACTTACTGCTTCAGCCCAAAGATGATTTGGGAGGGAGTGTTCTACCAGCATGGTTCTTGCCATATCTTGAAGAGTTCGATTCTTCCTCTCGACAACACCATTTTGTTGAGGAGTACGGGGAGAGGAGAAATTGTGAGTGAGCCCATGAGTATTGCAGTACTCTTCAAAGATCTTGCTTTCAAATTCCCCTCCATGATCACTTCTAATGGTGGTGATGAAATATCCCTTTTCTCTTTGCACCTTTTTGCAGAAAACTTCAAAACTAGCAAACGCATCATCTTTATGTGACAAAAACATGACCCAAGTGAATCTAGAGAAATCATCAACAATTACTAATGCATACTTCTTTCCATTTATGCTAGCAGTTCTAGTTGGCCCAAACAGATCCATGTGAAGAAGTTCGAGTGGCTTTGAAGTAGAAACAATGTCTTTGCTTTTAAAAGATGTTCTAGTTTGTTTACCTAGTTGACATGCATCACATACATGGTCTTTGGAGAAATTTAGTTTTGGTAAACCAATGACAAGATCATGTTTTGAGAGGTTTTCAATTAAAGACATGCTTGCATGACCTAATTTTCTATGCCAAACCCAAGGATCATTAGTAATAGATGCGAGACAGAGATGCTTACTTGAGGAGGTATTGTCGTTATTCAAAACATAGATATTGTTTTCTCGTGCGCCAGAGAGAACGACTTTACCTTTGTTGTCATGGATGATGCACCTACTGGATTCAAACTTTACCTTGAACCCTCCATCACAAAGTTGACTTATGCTGAGAAGATTGTGTTTAAGTCCTTCCACAAGAAACACATCTTTGATATCACAAGAGGGGTTCAGAGAGATAATGCCTATTCCGATGATCTTTCCTTTTGCATCTCCTCCAAAACGTACAGACCCTCCATCAAAACTTGTGACTGATTTGAAAAGCTGTTTGTCACCAGTCATGTGACGGGAGCATCCACTATTTAGAAACCATTTTCCCAGTTTTGCATTTTTCTTGTGGAGTCCCTGCAATATGATAGTATTAAAAAGTTTTAGGTACCCAAGCTTGCTTGGGTCCTTGGGGGTTAGTGTCAGAGGTGCCAGCCTCGGTTTTAGCTTTTGGTCTCCAAATCCATATTTCAGGATTCTTCTTGTAACATTTCCTTTGAACATGACCAACCTCACCACAATGAAAACATATAGGAATATTTTGAGATTTAGAACTGGAAGAGGTAGGAGAAATAGATCTAGCAGATTTATATGAGTTAGAAGATCTATCAGATTGATAGCTTTTAGGCCTTCGAAGTCTGCTTAGTTTAATTCTAAGTTGTTCCATTTCCTCTTTTAGAAATTCGTTTTCAGTTTCTACTACTTCTAGTTTCATTTCCCATTCTTCCTTTTCTTTAGTTAGCCTCTTGATTACTTTGAGAGCTTTTTCAAGTTCATCAAGAGCTTCATCGAGGTTTTTAGAGTTTTCAGTGCAAAGATCACAACATACCTCATTTGTGTTGGCCATAAAGCATATGTTTGCTGCTTCTTCAGTTTCAGTATCGGCCGCTTCATCTTCACTCCAGGCTGAGTACGATCTGTTCTTCCCTTTTCTTTTAGCTTCTGGGAAATTGTTGGCAATATGTCCTTGCTTACCACATTCATAACAGCGTCCTTCAGCTTTATAGTTGGTCTGCTCTTTCCTGAAAGGAGCCTTATTTCTACGGAACTGTCTTCTTCTGTTGAGAAGGCCATTTATGTTTCTGGACATCATAGCAAGCTGTTCCTGTATGTCATCTTCTTCAGCTTCATGTTCATAGTCGACTTCTTCAGTGATAGTACTGAAAGCTACAGCCTTTTTCTTCTCCTCTTGAGTGTTGCGATTTAGATGAGTTTTCTCAAAGGCAATCAAGTCACCTCTGAGTTCGTCATAGGTGAGTTTATTAAGGTCACTGCTTTCAATGTTGATAACTTTTGGTTGCCAGGAAGTTGGGAGGCTTCTTAGAATCTTCCTGATTTGTTGACCGCTAGTGCAGACCATTCCAAGAGCTTTAAGTTCTCCAATAATCTTGCTGAACCTGGCAAACATATCTTCAGCAGATTCTCCTTCCTTCATTTGAAATAGCTCATATTCATAGACGAGGAGATTTATTCTTGTTTCCTTGACTTTGCTGGTACCTTCATATGTAACCTCCAATTTGTCCCATATTTCTTTCGCAATATCACAGCTGGAAATCTTCTCCCATTCCTTACCGCTTATAGCATTGTAGAGAATATTCACAGCTTTGTAATTCAATTGAATTACTTCCCTTTGTTCATCCGTATAGTCATCCATATTGAGGGGATCGGAGGTTTCAGTCGTATCATCTTCCTTCTTGGTAGTGGCACTAGTTGGAATGGTATAGGGACCTTTCTTGATTACACGCCAGACCTTCAAGTCGATTGACTTGACATAGGTTTCCATGCGAATCTTCCAGTGGCTGTAATGTTTCCCATTGAAGTAGGGACGCCGGGTGGCAGAAGTTCCCTCTTGCAATAGTGCACCATTGACAACGTGTGCAGACATGATCTTTACTCACTTGCTGTAAGGCAAAAACAAATAAAATGTGAGGCCAAGCTCTGATACCAATTGAAAGTACAAGAGGGGGGGTGAATTGAAATTTTTCTTTTAATACAGTTGACTTAAAGCAGTTTGTAGTCGACTAAGCAGAGTATATATAAACTTAAGTAAATAGTAAGAGATAAGGGAAAAAGGAAGACAAAGGATTTTTATACTGGTTCAGAACCAAAAAGGTTCCTAATCCAGTCCCCTTGGATCACAAGGGAGTATCTCTCTTATCAAGGCTCTTAGTAACACAGAGTACAAAGGATGGTTTATCGTTCACTACAAACGTCTCTGTCACAGATGGTTTTTACCACTCGATTACCACCAACGTATTGTTTGGTTTATAGCTCACCAAACCAACTTCTGTTTGACACTACTATTACCTCTACAAGAACCTCTCCTTCTTTTCTTTTCTAACACTGATCACTAACTTGTTACAGTATTTTTGCAAAGTAAAAGTATGGAGAAAAGTAGACAGTAGAATAGAAGCATGAACCATAGTCTGAAATCTTCTGAAATATATAGGGCTAGTCGAGAGACAGTACAGGATCAAGGAAATCAGTGAATGCGCAGATCACGGGAGCTATCTTTGGAGGCGAGATTCTGAGAGATTGGACCCAAGAGATTTGATTCTTGGGGAGGTATAAATACCTTCCAAGAATACGGTGGAGCCTTAAAGAATCAATCCCTAGATCAAGGGGATACCATCCTAAACCAGCTGTAACGGACAAACTAGGCAGATCCTTTCCTTCGTTGGCTTGTATGGAGATCCTGCAAATTATACGCACATTAGCAACTGAGTATCTTTATTTGTCATAAATCAAAAACATAAGTTCAACAGTCTAGTGACGGATTGCCCGGCATCATCCTCCCCTTCTTGGGAAGATTTCGTCCTCAAAATCCAAGCTTCATCGCTCTCAGCTCCATCATCTCCTACAACAAGAGGAGTCAAGTCAGCCACATTAAAAGTGTTAGATACATTATACTCACTTGGCAAGTCGACCACATAAGCGTTGTTGTTGATCTTTGAAAGCACTTGGAAGGGTCCATCTCCACGGGGTGCCAACTTCCCTTTCCTAAGGTTTGGAAACCTTTCTTTTCGGAAGTGCACCCACACATAGTCACCCTTCTTGAGTTCCACCTTCTTGCGTCCCTTATTTTTCTTGGCGGCTACCTTCTCATAAGCTTCCTCCAAGTTCTTCTTCACCTTAGCATATAGTTCAACCCAAGCCTTGGCTCTAGTTTTACCTTCAAAATTAACAACTATTTCCCTTGGCAAAGGGGTTAGATCAAGGGGAATCAAGGGGTTAAAACCATAAACACACTCGAATGGAGTCATGCCAATCATTCTATGCAAAGTGCGATTATATGCAAACTCCATAAGAGGTAGCTTATCAATCCAAGTCCCTCCCGTACCTCGGGTCATAGCTCTAAGAAGAGCACCCAAAGTTCGGTTTACCGCCTCGGTTTGCCCATCGGTTTGAGGGTGGTGGGACGTGGAGAACAAAAGCTTGGTGCCAAGGGCACCCCACAAACTCCTCCTAAAATGGATAAGGAACTTAGTGTCCCCATTACTTAAAATGGTTTGAGGCACACCATGCAACTTTAAAACATTATCAATGAACAAAGAAGCAACATGTTGTGCATCATCACACTTTTTACATGGAATGAAGTGAGCCATCTTGGAAAACCTATCCACGACAACATAAATGCTATCATGTCCCCCCTAGTCCGTGGTAATCCCATAACAAAATCCATAGATATATCCATCCACGGGCTAGTAGGTACGGGGAGAGGGGTATACAAACCATGGGGGTTCGATTTGGACTTAGCATACTTGCACTCAAGGCAAGAATTGCAAAGTCTCTCAACTTGCGTCCCCATTTTAGGCCAATGGAATTGCTCCATGAGAATGGCCAAGGTTTTATCCCTACCAAAGTGACCCATGAGTCCTCCACAATATGCTTCTTGCACAAGCAATTCTCTCCATGAGGACTCGGGTATGCACACTATACCATTTTTAAAGATATAACCATTAACCCATTGGTACTTCTCAACTCTTTCTCCTTTCTCAAGAGCTTCATGAATGCTCTTTAGCTTAGGGTCATGAGCATACATCAACTTGATACTCTCAAAACTCATGAGCTTGGAGGCAAGAGTAGTGGCAAGAGCAAACTTCCTAGAAAGTGCATCCGCAACAACATTGTCTTTCCCCTTCTTATAATGAATGACATAGGGAAAAGACCCAATGAACTATACCCACTTGGCATGCCTCTTGTTCAACTTCTCTTGGCCCCTAAGATGTTTGAGTGACTCATGATCACTCTTAATCACAAATTCTCTAGGCCAAAGGTAATGTTGCCAATGAGCAAGGGCTCTCACTAGGGCATACAACTCCTTGTCATACGTAGAGTAATTCAAGGAGGCACCCTTCAATTTATCACTAAAGTAGGCTATGGGTTTGCCATCTTGCATTAAAACACCACCAATTCCCACCCCCGAGGCATCACATTCAACCTCAAATGCCTTTCCGAAGTCGGGCAATTGCAATAGAGGAGCGGTACTCAACCTACTTTTCAACTCTTGGAAGGCCTTCTCTTGAGGCTCTCCCCACATAAAAGGATTGTCCTTCTTCACCAATTCGGTGAGTGGAGCGGCAATGGAGCTAAAGTCTTTCACAAATCGTCTATAGAAACTAGCAAGACCATGAAAGCTCCTCACTTGAGTCACGGTAGTAGGAGTAGGCCAATCACGAATGGCCTCTACCTTGGACTCATCCACTTCTACTCCTTGGGCACTCACAACAAACCAAAGGAAGACTACCCTTTCAACACCAAAGGCACATTTCTTAAAATTAGCATAGAGCTTTTCGGCTCTCAACACTTCAAGCACTTGCCTTAAATGATCAACATGGTCGTCTAATGACTTGCTATATATTAAGATATCATCAAAATAGACAACCACGAATTTGTTGATAAACGGTTTCAAGACATGGTTCATGAGCCTCATAAAAGTACTAGGTGCGTTGGAGAGCCCAAAGGGCATCACCAACCATTCATATAGACCAAACTTGGTCTTGAATGCGATTTTCCATTCATCCCCGGGTTTCATCCGGATTTGATGGTAGCCGGACCTAAGGTCTATTTAGGTAAAGACACTTGAACCACTCAATTCATCAAGCCTGTCATCAAGTCTAGGAATGGGATGACGATACTTTACTGTTATCTTGTTGACCGCACGACAATCAACACACATTCTCCATGTCCCTTCCTTCTTTGGCACAAGAATGACCGGTACGGCGCATGGACTCAAGCTTTCACGAACCAAGCCTTTAGTGAGCAAGTCATCCACTTGATTTTGTAATTCTTTTGTGTCCTCCGGATTGCTCCTATAAGCCGGTTTGTTTGGGATTTGGGACCCCGGGACAAAATCAATTTGGTGCTCAATCCCCCTCAATGGAGGAAGGCTACTCGGCATCTCTTCCGGGAACATATCCTCAAATACCTTCAAAATATTCTCAATGGCACTAGGCAAAGGGTTAGAAGAATAATGAAATTCGGAAGTGAGAATCATACCTTTGTGCACTAGGCAAATGAGTAGTTTGTTGCCATCATTTCCTTTTAAAAGCTCACTCGGTTGCATTATGGCACAAATGCTACCGGTAGAAGATGGTGGAGTCACCACTAAACTCTCGGCCAAAGGACTAATCTCCACAACCGACTTAGCCTTTGCCGCTTCTCTCAACTCCCTCATCTGCTTGTAATCATCACTTACTTGCTTGGGAGTCAAGGGTTTAAGCACAAACTTTTTCCCTTCATGCTTAACCGTATAAGTATTGACACGGCCATCATGAACCACATGTCTATCAAATTGCCACGGCCTACCAAACAATAGGTGGCAAGCTTGCATAGGCACCACGTCAAACATGTGTTCATCCACATAGCTCCCTATTTTGAACTTAATCATTATTTGCTTCACCACCTTTAGTTCCCCACACTCACTAAGCCATTGCAAACGATAAGGTTTGGGATATTTCAAGGTGGGTAATTTCAATTGGGAAACTAGTGTTTGACTAACAACATTGGCAAAACTTCTCGAGTCAATGATCATGGAACAAACAACACCCATGACTCGGCATCTAGCATGGAAGAGGTTTTTCCTTTGCAAGGTCTCACTATCCTCCACAAGCATAGCTCCTAAACTCCTCATCACAACTAGGAAAGCATGAGGATCATCATCCTCCACCGTATCCTCCTCCACATCATCCACCTCATCTCCCTCTACTCCCTCATCCTCCGGTTCACTATCTTGCTCAATAGCACCATCACCCACCAACATCATAGTCTTTTTGGTAGGAGACTCCCTAGCAAAATGACCATACCCCTTGCATTTGTGGCATTGAATAGAAGAAGAGGTAGGAGTATTTAATTGGGTTTTAGAATTACCTCCCACATTTGGTGTGTACTTCTCATACGGCTTCTTCACATCCTTGCTAGCACTTGCACCACTTGCATTTGGTAATCTTGCATTTGGAGCAGGAGTCTTCCACTCCTTTGGCTTACTCATGGGAGTAGGAGTGCTACCCTTGTAGCGAGTGGATTTCTCATTCTTGAGCTATTTCTCGGCTACAACCGCATCATCATAGAGATCATAGTGGTTTTCATACTTGTGAAACTTCAATTGAGAGGCTATGTCTCGATTCAAACCACTTCTAAAACGAATCACGGCCGGTTCATTATCTTCCCCATCCAAATCTAGGGGTCATCCGGATTTGTTCAAATTCATTGAAGTATTCCCCAACCGTCTTGTAACCTTGCTTCAACTCATAAAAGCGTGTGTATTGTTCTTGAAGGTATTGTTGAGTCAAATACTTCTCATCCATTGCACGGATCGATTCACCCCAAGTCACATTGATTTCCATTGCATTTCTCCTCCTATTTCTCTTGGCCGATTCCCACCAAGTAGAAGCAAAGGATTCAAAATAAGATATTGCATACTTGGCCTTCTTCTCCTCGGTCATATCATTGGTGTCAAATATTCGTTCCATGGCCAACTTCCAATCAATGTACTCCACCGGGTCACTACTCCCTTTGAAGGAAGGAATAGTGAGCTTCACACTATTAAGATTATTGTTATCACGACCCCCTTGGTAAGGCTCCGGTTGGCCCCCAAAGTTGTCTCCATAACCACCAAAATCCCTCCTAGCATTCCCTCCAACATTCCCTATGGGTGGCCCTCGACCTCGGCCTCTACCCCTATCAACATTACGTCCCCAATTCATGGCTCTCCCTTTCGGATTAGGAGCTCCATAGTCACTACCACCATACTCTTCCTCTCCCCTTCTTGAGCTTCATCAACTTGCGCAAGAGGTTGCACATTTCGAATAGCCCTTGGAAATGGAACATTCCTTTGGGGATTGCCCAAAAGGTGGGGATTTCCCATTAGGCGGGGAATGCCCACTCGTTGGGGATCGCCCAATACTTGTTCAAATCTTTCACGATCTTCCTTTGCCCGTTGTTGGTTAAGCAATTCAATAACTTGTTTCGGGGTAAAGGTAGGACTACTTGAGCCCTCACCGGCTTCAACTTGGACACTCGGGGTCCCTTTCTCAACTTGGACTCTCGGGGTCCCTTTTTCATCTTGGACACTCGGGGTCCCTTGCTCAACTTGGGTACTTGAGGTCACCCTTTCAAAAGATTCAATCCTTTGGTTCATGATATCCATTTTAGCAAGGATATTAGCCAAAGCATTCTTCACAAAATCTTCACCTTCGCTGGCTATTGCACCTACAAAAAGAACAAACGTTAGTGAAATCACCTCACACACTCCCTCACTTGTGTTTCACTCGGTTCACTCGTTTAGTGGTGGTGGATATTTCACTCGAACTTATATCTAAAGCTTCATGTAGATGAATAACAATCTCCCAACTCAATCAAACTATCCACGAGTCAAGTGTACTCCGGGGTGAGTGGAGTTTATGTGACTCAATGAACGATAAGCACTTTAAAGTGAGGACTTGAGTCAAAAGGATCTACGAATCTTCTTGGAGTTCTACTCTCCAACTAATGCACGAATCACCTAAAAGCTCAATGGACTAGTGCCAATTAAGTAGGAAGATTACTTAGATAAACACTAGTTAGAAGTTAAGCAACCAAAGAAACAAGAAAACCTAGGAAAAACTACCCAATCCTACACCTTCATGTGTTAGGCGGAGCGCCCAGTGAAAGGGGGCGGAGCGCCTGGCAAAACCACCAGTGAGGGTGGTCAGGCGGAGCGACTGGGCGACGATCTTCAGGTTTTCCATCTCCGTTTTCTTCAATTTCAATCTAATTTTTGGATCGATTTCAACGTGTTTTGCACAAATCCAAGGTACCCAAAGTTTTATATTGCTATATTCTTCAAACCCCAAT
This sequence comes from Petunia x hybrida, assembly GCA_037355625.1. Taxonomy (NCBI): domain Eukaryota; kingdom Viridiplantae; phylum Streptophyta; class Magnoliopsida; order Solanales; family Solanaceae; genus Petunia; species Petunia x hybrida. Next base: position 1,033,476 of record JBBBVM010000845.1, read on the forward strand.
GATTTTCACCCCCAATCAACCAACAATCAAAGCATACTCATCATACAAAGATTCAAGTTGGGGTTTCAAAAAGGGTTTCAAAGTGGGTTTTGATTCTTCAAACTTGATGTTATTCAACTCCAAATCTCACGAAATTTATTTCAATTTGTTTGTTTTTCAGTGTAGAACAAACCCCTATAATCAAATACACAACCCCATAATCAACCAATCCAAGAATCAATCAAATTCATCAAGAACAAGGGTTTAACAATTTTGGGATTTTCAAATTTCTAAAATCCAAAATTCTAGTCCAAACCACGTATTTTTGGTATCAAAACAACGGATTTTAAACAAGGATCAATCTCCAATAACACCCATAGCAAGAATCAAATACTCAAAAAGTTATGACCAATTTTTGAATTTTCACTTTTTCAATTTTTTTTGTAATTTTCTTCTTTCAATAACTTCAACAACAAGAAATTAAAAGAAACTAACGTAGGCACGAAGAATCAAGGGTCGGAGATTTGTAGAAATAAAACCCGAGCCTTGCTCTGATACCAAACTGATGCAGGGTAAAAGTAAACGCGGAAAAAGTAAAGATAAAAGCGAGACGTGGCTCGAACGAATAACCTAAGTAGCACCGAAGAACTAGTTTCGATACAACCCGGGAGATTGTCAAAGAACACCTACACTAGGCAACTACCCTTGAGCTACACCCGGAACTCGCAAGTAGAATGATCGGGGAGGGAATGGAATTCATCTAGATCCGCTAGAAGAAAAATAAGTCCCAAACAAGGTTGTTTCATTCATTCACAAGAGTTCAACTCTTAACAATATTCTTCAATCATCAAAATTAGCTAAGTAATGAAATAGGCTAGGCTAATCTATTTATAGAGGGTTGCAAGCTCTAAGTAAAAGGTCTAAATTGCCCACACATTAGGCTTTAAGTTAAAAGACCACTCAGGGCCAAAAGAGTCATTAAACACTTAAAAACTCGTCCTTCAGCAAATCGGGCGGAGCGCCCGCCATTTTGACTAGTGGGGTGGGCTAGGCGGAGCGCCCAACCCCTGGGCGGAGCGCCTGGTGGCTGCCTTCTCAGGGCGGAGCGCCTGGCTCCTCAGGCGAGGCGCCTGGACCTTCTAGGCGGGGCACCTCAGCCTTGATCAACCGGAACGGCTTCCAATCGCTTCCATCTTCGAGGCCCTTCCTCTCCAAGTATAAATGCACCTCTTGGACCTTCTTGGCTTCACTCCGAGTAAAGGGTCTAGTGACGGATTAACCGGCATCATATTGAATGGTCTTTAACTATGTTGGAATTCTTACCTATATGCAGGAAGACAAGGGGGAGTCCACTTTGATAGTTGACTATTATATAAGTATGGCATTTACTGACTCTTTTAAGTGTTGCCGCAACTACTAACCTATATCCAGGAAGACAGGGGAGTCGACTATGTAAGTGTGTTTTAAGTCTTATTGGAATTACTAACCTATATGCAGGAAAATAGGGGGAGTTAACTTTGATAGTAACTTAATTACTTCCTGACACTATAACTGTGTAATATGCTATTGACAAATCCCAAGAGCTCTGTCTAAGTCTGTATGCAGGAAGATCAAAGGAGTCAACGGGACAACTCACTAATATCCATCCTTCATCTCTGGGGACATGAGTTAGGGAAGTATCTTCTCACATGCATATTCCTCTTTTTGCCATCATAAAAAAAGGGGAGATTGATAAACATGTTTTGATTATGAAAAAGTTCAAATACTGAAATGGATTAACTAAGGATAAATGCGTATATGTATGACAGATCTTGTGGATGATCGAAGATAAAGAACAATAAGAGGAAAAAAAAGGGTTTTTATCAAGAAGAAGGAGACAACTGAAGTGAAGGGTTTTAGCTAACTAAGAAAAGTCAGTCAAAGCTGAATCTTGCCTCTAGATATAAGACGGCTAAATGGAAGGGCTTTAGCTAACTAAAGAAAGTTAGTTAAAGCCGAATCTTGCGCTTAAGTGCAATGAGCCGGCTGGATTGTGTGAACGTATTTACTAGCTCTTGCCTTATTCCAAAAAAGAATCCATATCTCAAAGAATTTTTTTGAGGATCAATTTTCTTGGGTCAAACAATATATCTTAAGCAAAAAGGAATATTGCGAATCAATCAAGACTTTATTTGAGGCAGATCTCTCATTCAATTCAAATTAATTACGAAGATTGCTGATAACAAAGACTCTGTTTTTGTGATTGGAAGGAAATCAATCAAGACCGAACATAAGGAAGTTATTTGTCCTACACCAATTACGAGATTGGATTCTAACGAGCTAACTACAATAAAACAGGCAACGGCTACCTCAAGAGCACTATAAAACAGATGCCTCCTTGGAATAGAAGATTAACACTACTACTTATTGTCTACTACATTCTCTAGCTTTTACTTAAATCAATCACTGTATACCTGAGAGTTTACGAGTGTTCAAAAAGAAAAGTAAAATAAAATCAAGATAGAGATAAATAATTGTGTCAAGTGAAAATTCGGTCTGATAAGCTATAAATCAGACAGTGTCATTTGTTGGTGAGTGAAGATTAAAACCAACATTGGGATCATTTGTGGTGAACGATAAACCATACGGTTGTAGTTGGAACTAAAGATCTAGAAAAGATACTCTCCTTGTGACCCAAGGGGACTGGATTAGTAACTACATTGGTTCTGAACTATTATAAAATTCACTGTGTCTATTTTATTTTCAGCACTTTATTTTTTGTTCAATTTTATTATATTCACTATAGTCAACTGCTTACTACTTAAAAGTTGACTAATAAAAATTAAATCGAAAAATTCACCCCTCTTTGTACTCTTAACGAGCAGATACAATACAATTACTCCCTCTGTCCCAATTTATGTGTCACATTTTTCTTTTTGGTCTGTCCCAAAAAGAATGTCATATTTCCTAATTTGTCAACTATTTAATGCACTATCTCTATTTTACCCCTATTGGGCCCTACTTACTTTAAAAGCTACTAACAACTTTTTTATTACTCCAATCTTCTCTCTCTTACTTTTTCAAGGATAAATTTGAACATTTACAAAGTCAATTTCTATTTCTTAAACTCCGTGCCAAGTCAAACACCGTCACATAAATTGGAACGGAGGGAGTAACAATCTACGGGAGTCAAAGAAGATACGGAAGCTAGTGAGAGGGACGATTAGAGATAAGTACACAAGTTTGATCTGATGGAAGAAGGAAAAGTGAGTGAAAATCAGTTGTTCTACATAAACATGTGTTTTACACAAGGAAGGCAACAATTCTGCTTACCAATAAAAAAGGACCAAGTGTACACGTACAACACACATTACTTATTGTACAACTTTCATTTGCAGTGTTCGTACACCAAAGTCCTGCTTGTATATATGTAGAGATAAGGTTCATGATGGAAAATAAAACTTTGAAATTTGAATTTCTATATAATCCATTTTTAATTTTTATCGTGTAAAAAATATAGTATATGCTAGCATTCAATGTATTAAATGTTGATTTTGACTTTCTAAAAATTCATGCACTTTGTGAACTCATATTTTACATTGATTTGAGATCAAGCGGATTTATCAGTCAATTTCAAAAATTGAAGGGAGTATTATGAGCCCGTTTGAGTTAGCTTAAAAAACGTAGCTTTTAAGCACAAGTGTTTAAAAGCAACTTTTAAGTGTGAGAGTTTATTTTATAAATAAGCAGTTACGTGTTTGGATAAAAGTGCTGCAATTGAAAAAGAAGTTGCAGAGGTGTTTGGTACAAAAATATTTTTTTATGTTAAGCGATCGAAATATCCTTAAAATAAATTTAAAAAAATTGGAAGGATAATCTAGGGCCTTTGTTAATGAGGGTATTGTGGAATTAGAAAAAATTATAATGGATAAAAAGGTAAAATACTTGATCAAACTGTAACAGCTTTGAAGCCAGAAGCAAAAAGTTAGGATTACCCAGCTTCTTGCTTTTGGTTTTTTTCTGGCTGTTTTTAAGCAGTTTGTAACTTATCAAACACTTCCATCAGCTAAAAGTAGCTTATATGCTGGTTGGACCAGTTTTTAAGCCCACCCAAACACCCTCTATTTCCCAAATCCAAAGGTTAAGAGGTTTAGTGGACTATACGCTATTAGCATAAGCGATTTTTGGGTAATGAAAACATTGTTAGATAAGTTTTGTGTAATAAAATAAATATAAGTGACTTTTGGTTAACAAAAATATTATTAGATGACTTTTAGATAACAAAATAAAGATAAGTGACTTATTAATGATGATGAAGTTGTATAACCACCGTACAATCTACTCAAGATTTATGTGAACATTCTTATTGACCAACATATTTTCTAAGAAGAAATTGCTGAAAACTCATTGCATTTGTGAGTTTCGAAATTTCAGCGTACAAAATAGCACGAATTCTGTATCACCCCTACTTGATGGTTCAAGCAAATCCAGTAAGGCAAAGCCATTGACCCACGAAGATGGCATCGCAGTTAATATTTGGGTTCAAAACACTAAATTCTCCTTCGGTGAGCTTGAATTTCTCAGTTATACCCAAGCAGGTATCACCCAATTCTGCTCCATAAACCGAGTTGCAAACCAATTAACTGCATTTTGCAAAAAGAAAGAAACATTATTAACGGCCAGCAAATAACGAAAAACTTTAAAATTAATAGGAAGTCAGAAGAGTTTTTTCAGAAATTGCTATATAAAACATGGAAACTTAATGCCAATTTGCCTACTTTCAACTGCCATTGCAATGAGAAGAAGAGAAATTGGCCAACCGGCCAAGTGAATGTTCTTTACGTTACTGGATGCAGCCATAATTGACCAGCTTATATAACTTTCTTTTTTGATTGCTTAATGGAGCATAGTGTATGTTATATAAAGTTTGAAGAATATTTATATAGGCCAAAAGACACATTGTAAAGACCAAAACATGAACTAGACATCAAAACTATTGTTGTAATAATAAGGCCGGCATAGCTAATTATATTGTTGATAAAAAATGCTGTTATTTGGCTTATAAAATTGTACATATGCTGAAGAACATATATAAGACAATTGGAAACAAAAATAGAAGGTACTAGTTAAATTAGATTTGTCACAAATATTGAACAATATGGGTATTTTGTTCTTTGTTTTTCTTTAACTATTAATTGATAGGTTTGCTGTTATGTAAAACCAAGTTGGGTCTTACGCAGAAAGACATCTTTTCTCTTTTTTCACATATTCCTAATTGTTGCGGAGTGTATGTCATTGTCATGTAGAAGCTCGGAGGAGTTATATATTTTTTTCTTCTGAGGTTTGGGGTGGGGGTTGTGGGGGGGGGGAGGGGGAGGGAGAATATAGCTTTAGGTCCAATAGCTGACCTACATACAAAATGGTGGGTGCTTAGCACCCATTTTCTTTGACCTAAAACACTAATAATTTATACACGAAATTAGTTAAGTACAACCCCCTTATCACTTTCTGTTTTTTTTTTTTTGTGGGTAATGGTCTCTCATATTTAGAGCATATGCTCATAATGTTATCAGTTTTTTGCATCTTTATGAACACTAGGGCTGTACGAACCAAACCGGCAAACCGAACCAAATCGATAAACCGAATCGAACCGAGAAAAAAAACCGACTATGGTTTGGTTTGACTTGGTTTGGTGTTGGTGAAAAAAAACTGACATATTAGGTTTGGTTTGGTGTTACTCATAACGAGACCAAACCGAGACCAAACCGAACCGACATTACATATATATTACTTTTAAATTTTTATATGTATAAAATTCAATCATTGAAAAATATTGTCTAAATATTTTAGTAGTTTTTCTTAGTTATGTACTTATATTACAAACTTATGGTTTACAACACACATCTATAGGAGCTATTTAATAAGAATGAGTGATAGGCTTATGGCCCATAAAGGAAAGCCCTCCCGAAAGAAACACGAGAACCTAAATTAAGTGCACAAATGAAAAACCTAATTAGTAAAATAATTTTCTAAGAATAAAGAATTTGGCGCTCAAACATTTGAGCTACCATTGTTGTCTTTTTAACCGGTAAATATTTTTTTCTTTTGTAATCTATCTGTATATGGATGGGCTATATTGTACGTCTATGAATCTATATTTGGAACGTCTGATTGAAAGTGTCATTTCTTGTAGGACTCTACAGTTACCTATCAAAGAAAAAGGAGAAAGTCTTAAACTCTATGTGTCCAACACAGTTTTAATATGAACTAACTTGTTTTAACTTGTCTTCTTTTGTACAATTGGATACGAGCTTTTTACCTATATTTCTAAAGGAGAGAAAGCACCACATATTTGTTGTTAACAAAAAAAATCCGAATAACCCGAATAAACCGAATAAAACCGATATTAGAAAATCCGAATTTGGTTGATTTGGTTTGGCTTAAAGATTTAAAAAACCGAAATTATTGGTTTGATTTGATAAATGAAAAAATCGAACCAACCCGACCTATGTTCACCCCTAATGAACACAATTCAGCTCTACAAAGTTCATATTTTGGGCAATGGTCAATACTGATTCTGATTAATGAACCGGTTTTAATCAAGAGTCGGAAAAATAAGTGCAATTTTAAACTAACCAATTTTGCCGTAAATACAAGTTAGAAGATTGATCTTTTTTATCAAAATTTTAACTACATTATTCTCCATTTTCACTTTTCCTTTCAACTAACGTTAGATAACAAAGGATGGTTAATAGATCAAAGTGAAAATTTTCAGAAAAGTTGAAGGCGAAGCTAGCCAGATACTACTGTTATTTTTTGTTTTTTTGTTTGTAACTATGATGTTACTATCTTCCACTAACACATGTATGAAGTAACTCCGTCCGTCAAAGTTTGGACAGATGAGAAGAAATCACATAATTTTCTTGCCTCTCCTAACATGAGACCTCATGATTCTCAACCCACTTAATTGCAATTGCAAAGAGGCCACGCCCTGGGTGCCACATAATACTGTTATACAAAATAAAAAGAAAGAAAGTTGTACACAAAGTACTCCAGCTCACTTTTAATTTATGCGTATTAATCCTATCCATTTACCCAACTGTTGGAAATTAGATTCGGTCCACCCGTGTGGGTCAACCCGGATAAATATCCAATATATAATTATATATAATTAGTTATATATAATTAGTTATGAAAATAAGAAAAAAGAAAGAACAGACACAACCCTTGAGAAAATCCTGAAAAGTTGTGTCTTATAGAAAAGATAAAAGAAGTTCAAAGAGTCTGGAACTTCTTATCTCATTCTAAGTCTACGTTCTTTTTTCTTTTGAAACATACAGAACTCAAAACTCTCTTTTTCTCCTTCAACTCTCTTCTTCCTTAATGAAGAACTCGGTGGGAGATTCCTAATTAGAAGAACAAAGTCTTCTATGAAACATGGAACAATCTTCATCTGTAACTCAGGTACGACTTAGACTGTGAATTAATCATTACAGTTCGTGTTTCAAACATGTGATTGTATTGTAGACTAGTGAAACAAATACGGTTAGACCCTGCGCAAATTATATGTTCTTGGATTATGTGTAATCCTTCATTGGTATCAGCGCCTAAGTTATTTGTTTCCTAGTCGAGAATCACAAAAGTAACTTAATTAGTCTTTTGGTAATCTCTGCATATCACTAGAAAAGTTGGACGAAATCAGTTTTTTTTTTGTATACGAAGGAGATAAAACTGAATATTAGAAATTATTCCATTCGTTGTTTTTTGGGATAATGTAATTGTCCAAATGGTTTATCTATTTTGGAGATGCTCATTAATTGAGAATCAGTTTTTCAGCTATAATTTCCATGATAATCTAGCGCACACCACCTTGATACCCTGAATGTGCGTCAACCGGCTTAACAACGTTCCTATTCACTGTGAGAACAAAGGAATTTTGTGCCTTACTGTAATGGAACAATCGTGCAATAAAAGGGCCTCAGATTAAAAAGGAAATCCAATTTTGTGCATGGACATAGTGAATTAAAGAGAAGAATGGGGTCCATAGTAAAAGCACCTTGCTGTGCAAACTTAACATTTTTTTCAGGTTGATTATTATAGAAAAATCCAAAGTGTGTCTTCGGAGAATTAGAAACTCAAATATGATAAAAGATTTGTATCTTTTCACTTGTGTTTCCAAGAATCAATACTTACCAAAGGATAAACCAAATAAGATCTACTCCTTTATTTCTTCTCTAATCTAATATTATAAGGTATTGGTAATGCATCAGTAAGTGGTCTTTGTGGTCTTGCTGTTTAGTTCTGAAGAGAACATGATGGTACGTTGTGGCCTTGTAAATTCTTCCTGAATAGAGAGAAGCATTTGAAGTTTTATTTGTAAAACTTCTTTACTACTATTCAAATATATATATATATATAGATGAGTGTATATATATGTATACATTGAAATCTACTTGTAGTGAGTTTTAGTTTTCTATACGTGTAACATGAAAATTGTGCATCGACATATATTAGTTGTCATGTGGCAGAAGAAATTGTAAGTCTAACAACTCTGTGTTATGATTCTTTTGCCCATAAGACGAGCATTAGCCAAAGTGGCATTGATTTACTACTTTTTTAATTGATATGCCACAATTCTATTTTTTTTTTTGTACTTATATTCACATATAACATAGAGATGTACACATGTGTGTGTATCTATTTGTGGTGTATGAAATTTTGCTCGTTACGAAAAAATATGTCAAGTTGAAGCTGACTTGTAGTGTAATTGTCTATGTGGCATAATATAGTCATATAAGTAGGTGACTTGTATGGTATTAAATTATTGTCTATTATAGTGTTCATGCTTATTTAGTAGGTCTTGAATTTAAGTAATTTTAGACAAGTGTTCCTTTAATAATTGATTATGTTAAATTTATCGATTATTAGAATTTGGATGATGATTGGGAACATTGTGAACTTTCGATTCCAAATCTAATGTGAAATAAATATTAATATAGTTAAATTATTATAAGGATTAGTATGTATATGAATTTTAGGCTCTAAGAAAGTACATAGTTGTCTCAAGTAGTTTATACTAGTGTATATCAATATGTCAACTGCTATGAGAATATTGTCCTGAGTTTAGCAAAATTTTTTAACGGTGACAATAAAATCCAGTATGTCCGAAAAGAGTAAAAGGCTCTTGAGACTCTAGATATATCTGTGAAGTCTCCTGAAAGTGGTATTACATTCCATTGTAGCTAAAGTATTGACATTTGTGATTCAAATAATGTAATCATTCCAAATCAGTTACTTCTACTCTATATAAGTTATGGATAGAAGAGAACCTGATTTGGGTTTTTTTTAATTCTTTAGTTGTGCATAAACCTTTTTCCCAGCCATGGAAAACTAGTTCCAAGGGGAAGAATGTATATTTTATGATACTCCATTAAGTCTAAGGTTTATATGTTCATAAGTGAACAGGACACAAGAGGCACAATAAATGAATTTGAATCACGATGTGACATTCTTAGCGAATGCTTTTTCCTAAGTAGGGTGAGATAGGTTAAGACTTGTCTCTTCATGAAACTGTGGACCAAAATTGCTTCCGCTATAGTCAGTTAAATGGATTTGAGTGAAAGTCACTTTGGTGATAATGGATCTGTTCCGTGTAGCACCAAGATGACTAAAAGAATTCATTTAATATTGTTGGTCCCAGTGGGAGTAACTATCAATTGATAAATCAATTTTATCAATCTCAACCTCGACGATTGAGTCGTCTACAAATTCCCCACCGTCGATTTGAGATCGAAGGGAAAGCATATATAGTTACTCCACACGATGAATAAGAGCAACGAAAGATAAATGAAGCTCTTCAATACCCTGCTAAGGATAAGTATCTAGAACATTGGAACATGAAATGGAGTTAGTAAAACCAAACCAAGAGTTGGAATTGGTTGATCTACTAATGGGTCATAGCATCGTTGAGAACAAAGGGATTCTCAAAATACGTGAAAGACTTAATGTAGTATCGAAAAAATTAATTTGGGTGAATTCTTGAAGTTCAGATTTCAAGAGATCGTTCGAAGAGATTGTTGTCTCTTTCAGAAAAATCTTATATTAAGAAATTTTCTTGAACGATTTAATATGCAATAGTGCAAACCCATTAATACTCCTATTTCTAGAGGCACAGTTTCAAGTGGGAGGATGTGTCCTCGTGAATCCATAAGAATATGATTTGTCTCATGAAGCTTGATATCAGTTATTCTAGTTAGCAAATATCAACCTGATTTAGAAAAGGAATACTGGAAAGCAGTTAAAGGATACTGAGGTATCTCAAAGGCACAATCAATTATCCTTGTGTTGTTAAGGAAAGGATCTGCAATTCAAAGGCTATACGTATTATGATTGAACAGAAGATTTAGATGAGAGAAAATCTAAATCTAAGTATGTCTTCTTTGCTAAGCAATAACGATGTGTATATTATTTGTGTAGCAAGAAATAATCATCAGCCTTATTTATAAAGAAAGCTGAATTTGTAGTGTTTTTCAGCAACTGTGCAAAAAGCTATTTGGCTTAAATGTCTTTACGATAATTTTGGGTGTGTTTGATAATGCTATTGAATTAGTGACAATCAAGTGTGATAGTCAAGTCTCAATAGCTTACACAAAAAAGGTCTCAAGTATCGTTAAAAAGATACATATTGATATAAAGTATAATTTCGCTAGAGACATAGTTGTACTTGTACATAGAAAAGTGAACATGAAATACATCTTTACGCCTTATATGATAGTAGATCCGATAGTGAAACTCATAGTATTTGGTGTTTATGAATGATATATGGAGTCATTGAATTTGCATAGATGTTGATGTATTTATATTTAAATTTTTCCAAACATGTTCACATAAAACTACATTATTTGAAGTTAATGTAGTTGAAGCCTAAATTGTTGGTTATTGTTTCATATACATAGAATGGTTTTATGTTTAGTACATAAATTCAAAGTATGTCGGACAGACAAAAAGATTGGCCTATTCACACAGGCAATCGCCTCTATTGTCTAGGTGACTAATAGGGATGAGACAATTATAAACTTGTTATTCTCTGAGGTGATAATAATAGAGAGCTTGAAGTTGAAGTTTATAATGAAAATGTCGCTTATTTTTTTTGGCTAATCATTTATGATTAAATGTAACAGTCTGTCTTAATGCCAGATGTGAGTTCTAAAGGATAAAATGTATGAGTAGATTTGTGAACTCAAAGTTAGACATAGGTTGTCTGAACTATCATCTGCACAGTATTTAATTTGTGAAAGACATACGCTCCACGGGAAAGGAGTAATACTGTGATACGTGATTCATACCACGTATGCATAAAATGACCTATGGGTGATACAAGTTTTATTCTCTTCTTGCTTATCGTGTGAAGCCCTGAAAATTATAAGTAATTTTCTTTCTTCTGTACCCTCATGACTTTGATCAGTTTCTCGAGATTCAATTTGGTGTTTGCTATCTTAGGGTGTTACCAAAAGATCATGGATGATTCGGTCTGGCGGGACATTTCTAGAAAAGCAAGTCTGATTGAGATTGAGAGATTCTTGAGGTGAGGAAGATCATTGAGATTATCACATTAATTGTGTTCATTGGTGCACCCATTATGTTTGTCTTTGAGACAAGAACGTAATAACATAATGATGAACTCAAATTAATTCAAAGAGATTTGTGAGAGATGTGAATGTGATAAATGATCTAGGGTATTGCATACTACAATCTACTCCAAGGTTTCGTTAATCGAGATGCTGTATATTCCTAACAGATGTATAGCAACTAAGCTCTCGAAGTATGCACTGGTCACACGGTCTAGTCGTTATGTATGGAAGTTACAGAATAGGAATGAGAGTTGACCCACTATGTGTGAGTGGGAGATGTTGGAAATTAGATTCGGTCCACCCGTGTGGGTCAACCCGGATAAATATCCAATATATAATTATATATAATTAGTTATATATAATTAGTTATGAAAATAAGAAAAAAGAAAGAACAGACACAACCCTTGAGAAAATCCTGAAAAGTTGTGTCTTATAGAAAAGATAAAAGAAGTTCAAAGAGTCTGGAACTTCTTATCTCATTCTAAGTCTACGTTCTTTTTCTTTTGAAACATACAGAACTCAAAACTCTCTTTTTCTCCTTCAACTCTCTTCTTCCTTAATGAAGAACTCGGTGGGAGATTCCTAATTAGAAGAACAAAGTCTTCTATGAAACATGGAACAATCTTCATCTGTAACTCAGGTACGACTTAGACTGTGAATTAATCATTACAGTTCGTGTTTCAAACATGTGATTGTATTGTAGACTAGTGAAACAAATACGGTTAGACCCTGCGCAAATTATATGTTCTTGGATTATGTGTAATCCTTCACCAACGAAGTGATGTACACATCAGTCAGCATTACTTATGTACAACATCAACAACATGCAAAGACAGAAGCATATGTACAATCATTTTACATATGTTACAAACGAACACAATCATACAAGATGATCATACCCTGAGAGCCCAGAATTTGTGTGTTCTATGGACTATGCACTAAATCCTTCGGCAAGCGAACTCCAAGAATTGAAAGGAACATTCGCACAAGCTTGTGCTGATGCCTTGGCCATCTGCTCCGTTTTTATACTAGCGTTGCATATGTTAGCAATGGCACGCATATGTTTTAACCCATACTGGGATAATGATCCACAATATGTCTCAAATGTCCGTACCTGCAAAACGATAAGAACTTACATCTCTGATAAGCGAAAGTTCAAGCAGATTTATCATAATTTATCTAAATTAAACTCGCAACTGACCCCCAAGTGTTATATCTGAATAAAAAAAAACAGGGAAATAAAATAAATGGTTAAGAGGAGATCTAGGTTATGCTTACAAAAGATTTAAGACAGTCCCAATCATCAACAAGAGGCTCGCCTGAAGGTCGGACTCTAGTCAGCTCCTCAGTACCTTTCTCAATTCCGAAGAGAAGCTTTCCAACAAGTGTAATGCTGTCGTCTATGTGCATTCTGTGTGTCATTGCTTCAGTCAGCTGCTTCTGGGCTTCTAGTTTCCTAGCTGAGCCTTGACGGGCCTTGAGGAACTACAAATATTGAGACAAGAACAGGATATTACATGCATCTTTTAAATCAACCCAAATGAATAATATCCAGCAGCATGATTGATCAAGTAATAGACTGATAATGTATAATTAGCTGCTATGAGGTTCTAGACATCATGATATTAGACCCAAGCATTATTATGCTATCTCTCAGACAAACCCATGAAAGTTCCTACTTTAGAGTGCATCCTAATAACAAAACTCTCCGACCCATAATAATATCAAACCAATCTGTTTACCTTTCCTTGTTAACAAATCCATATTGAAAAGCTTATTCAGTCAAAAATTAAAGCAAGGATCCTTATAATAACTTAATGGCAGCAAAATTAATAGTTCCATTGCCTTGATTGCATCTCTAGAACACAAGAAGCATTTGGTTTTATGTTCACTTAACCAGCATTGATGACTGAAAGTAGTGCGCGCAACTTACAGCACTCGTACGATTAACAGTTCCATTGATTTACTAACTCAAGTGAAATATTCAGTCAAATTGCTTAGTTGACGTTTGAACTATTAAATCAGAATATTACTGTGTAAAACAACTTGGAGTTAACGCTTGAAATTAAAGAAGAATTTCACACTATACAAAGGAGCTCAGTGCATACCTTTTCCCAGAAATGCAAAAGATCTGCATCCCGTTGGTTAACAGGCTTTGAGGATAACAATGAGTTTTCATCCAAAAAACTGTAAGTATAATTTGCGGGATTGGTCCCCATATAAAGGGAAAGAGGATCATCCCTTAGCTTCAGATCACCATATTGCATGACATGGGAACTTGCAAAGGGAAACGAGTTCGCCGTTCTTCTTCTAACCTGCAAAATCAGGATACCAGCAGAAGGATATCAAAAGCCTCTTTCTGAAGCAACAATCGAAAGAGCGCAGTGTTTAGGCATCTACAATTTTCCCAAGGATGGTCAGCTATTCTGCCTTATCATCCAAGAATAAACCCATCTAAAACAAAAATAATTAAAAAACTAACAAAGAAGAAAGAGAAATCCAAGATTTCCTTTTAAGTACAAATACATACTCCTAGTTGTCAAGAAACTCTTACCAGCTCATATTGCATTCCTAAAGTTTCTGTCTGGAGATTGTGTTTTTCACTGTTCATGGAGACAAATCATAGTTAGTCAAGAGAAAGCAGACCTACAGAAACGATAAAAATAACCACCTAAAAGAACTGCAAATCATTAAATTTCTCTCAATTATATCATCAAATCCATAAAAACAGACATGGACCTGCCTATGCAAGTGGCCTGCTCACAAACCAGTAAGCTGAAGACAGAATAGGAGAAAATGAAAGGAGATTGGGAAGAACATCAGAGAACCTCTGGTTACCTGTCTTCCATCCAAGATACCGAGTACAAGTCACCCAAGCAGGTCTGATACTCTGGAGGAGGGCTTTGATTGTCTCCTGGACAGTAGGTTCCCCAACTGTCCTCTTCAGCATTTGATGCTGTTGTTGCATAGATATTAAGACCTTCAGGAAGAAGGCCCTCAAAGATACTCCCAGATTCACAAGCTTCAATGTAAAAGACCTAAGATTGTTTAAGCAAAATAATATAAGAATACTGCATCAACCGAATCGATCACAAAAGTCTCTAACCCTCATCTGTTACAAGCCACAGATATAGAAAATTAAAACTGACAATAGAAGAAAAGAACTGACAAAAGCAACTTACTAGGCTTTTATATGTCCCTGAAGCATGCTTCCTTTTCAAGGCATCAATTAATTCATCAGCATAGAGATTAGGGTAAGTTGGCATCCCTGATTTGTGAAAGTATAACAATATGCAATGTTACAGTTTAATACTAGTAATTATCAAACTTACAAACTAATAAACCAATAACAGACAAAGGTTATTAAAAATTAACCAACTTTAAGTTCAATCCTACAACAGTTTTATTGGATGCTTCCAACTGTTACATTCCTAATAATAAGTGACTCCTCAACATTCAGTCCACATAACCTACACCAACAGTTGTGATCGCTCCTGAAATGAAGCTAAAAGAGAAATGGACACTTCTCCCCAGCAACATTGACTTCCATGGTGTTCCAAACTACCCAACATGCTGCATTACAAGGAAGTCACTCCAAATCTTCGAGTTGAGAAGAAAAAATGGATGAGTGAGTGTGTCCGTGTGTGTGTGTGTGTGTGTGAGAGAGAGAGAGAGAGAGAGAGAGAGAGAGAGAGAGAGAGAGAGAGAGAGAGAGAGAGAGAGAGGGAGATTTTCAACTTTCAAACGGAAGGTTCTGTCCCAAATATGTAGCCAGCATTCCGGAAAATAGAAAGCCAGATGCAAACTAATAGAAATAATATCTAAAGAAAACATTAAACAGAGATATAGCTAATTATATCCTATAAATTTGTCCTACAAAAGTGAAACAGAAAAACAACTTAACAAGAACTAAAAAAAGCCTCCTTTAAAGTAACAACAGAATTCTTGGGATAGTCCTTAAGGAAAAAAAATTATATGAGCGATAAATTAACAAACAAGCACTAATAGAGAGGCGTATAGATTCCACGCAGGCAACTAACCGAGCACCCCAGGACCGCCATGATCACTGTAAAAAATGAAGATATGATCATTTGGACCACTTTCCACCACTTTCCCACTGCCTCCAGTAAGAGCTGCTTTATCTCCAAGGATAACAGCTAGAAAGTTGTTGACTGTAACATTGTGCCCAGTATAATCCTGCCATAGAGTAATACCATCAGAGTAGAGTAAAAAGGAACAGTTTGAGATTTTACTAGTGATACATGCCTCAGAAAGAACCAACCTTTGGAACTCCTTTATACACGTCCTCACCGTCAGGGCTATTTATGATGATTCCTGGCCTAGGATTCTCATAATTATTAGCAATGTCATCATACATAAACACAATAATATTCTCATCCTTGAGGCCACCTTTCTTCAACAGCTGATATGCATGACAGACATCTGCCTGATACAAATGATAAATTTACAAGGCTTAAACAGGGATCATTCCTATTACACCAGTCATTTTTCTGAGGTCCATTTTAAGTCTTCACTCATGTCTAACCAAGGAAGTCTATCTACTATTAGGCAACGAAAAATAGTCCCTGTATTGAAGCAAAATCATACATAGTACTCATTCAGCTTTTTTAGATAAAGACACTGTTCCAATTTTCAATATCCTCAGTGTATTATATGAGGAAAAGATTATATATTCACAATTAGTAAATTTAGAGCTAATACAAAAAATAAGCGAGATGGCACTTGCACGTATAGTAATTCAGTCCTTCCAGTAGCAAAGTCAGCTACCAATTTGCCTTATAGTAACCAACATGGTCATACATAGTTATTCCTTCCGTCCCAATTTTTGTGAAAGAGATTGATTGGCAATGGAGTTCAAGAAATAAAGGAAGACTTTTGAAATTTGCGGTTTAAAACAAACCATAGACATTTACATGGTTGTGAATCATCTTATATAATTAATTTGTTGCTAAATATAGAAAGGTGTGCTCTTTTTTAAAGAGACAAAAATAAAAAGAGTCACATAAATTGGAACGGAGCGAGTACTTAACTGTAGATTCTAATACTAACAACAACATACTCCGTATGATGCCACAAGTGGAGTATGAGAAGGGTGAAATATACACATACTTTACCCCTACCTTGAGTGAGATAGAAATATTGTTTCCGATAGACCCTCGGGTCGAGAAATACTAACTGATACTAAAACCAGAAAAATTCAAAAACTTCAAAGCGATCATTTTGTAATCAATACAAAGAAATGCCCAAAAAAAAAAGTCTTTAATTTGGTAAAAGCTATATTAGGCCAAAAAGAAAAGAGTAGTAAGTAAAGTAACCTGGTGCCTGTAATTCCAATAACCTCTTGATCCAGCTAACAACACAGCCCATCTTGTACCCTCCACTGAACCATCATCATATTTTTCTCTGAAAAACTTTGATGCTTCGGATGGTAATTTTAGTACATCTCTACCGTCAACAGCTGCAAGAATAGTCAGCCCGATGATCAAAAGAGCACTTCCAATCATTGTTGTAATAATTGAAGAGGACCAAAGTTATTTTGGACAACAGAAAAACCTTATCACTAACTCTTTAAATAGAGTCAACTAGGAGGAATAGTATGTAAAGTGAACTGTAATGTAAAGAGTAGCACGACTGACACGCCATTAACAAGTCGTTATCAAATTTATAAGAGCTTCACAATTACAGTTATTAATATCTTTCTAAAATAAAGAGGAGGGAAAATTAAACAGTTTTGTAGTTGTGGTACAAAAGTTATTATTCTTAATAGATTTAGTTAGCTACATTAATTGAAGTGGTTGTTCTCACAATTTATATAGCAAGTACTTAGTTGAGGGGAAAAAGACATACTAGTAATGCTTTCTTGATCTTTAACATGATACTTATTTTAGATTATCTTTAAAATGCTAAAAAGACACTTGAAGGCCATCCTAATAATGCAAGTCTTGGTCTTTTGTCAACACTTATGCTCAAATGCCAACACTTGAAAGGGAAAGTATTGGCAAATAGAGAGGGGGTCAAAAGCAAGTCTTTTACCCGTACCAAAAGTTTCACATAAGTGTTTCCGTTTAGAATTTTTTCATTAAACTTAACAGGAACACTTTTGCAAAATCACTATTAGTACGGGCAAAAAGACAAATCATTGTTTATGGTATCATATTTATGCAAATAGGCCAATGTGAGAAGTAGGGGAAAATTAAAGGGGATTTTTACTCTATATGTCTAGTGACTTTTATTTTGAACTAAAAATAGCCATATTTAAAAATATTTACTTGAGCTGGCCATTTGGCTAATAATATTTCATTCCATAGCCGCATATACTCCAAGCTTGTATACCTCATAGCTACAGTATACCCCAATGGTATATGGTATTTTCTATTGTATACCTTTCTAGTATACGTATATCCTAATGGTATATAAGTTTGACACCCCAATGGTATACCCTAATGTTGTGGCTGTGTGGCTACCAAATGTTTAAAAAAAATTTGGGCCATGGTAGGATAATATTTTAGCGTGGGCTGGCTAGTTTTGAAAACTTCTCAAATTTAAGAAATTGGTAAAAATGGGGGTAGTCTTGAAAAATTGAGCACTTTAAAGGCAGTCTTTAAAAATTGAGACACTTTTACATTAAATAAAGGTGAAAGTATATAACTATCCTTACTAATAGAGCACTTCTCGCAATTATAAAAATACCACCACATATTTTTCAAGCCATAAATACAAAATTGTCACCGCACCACAAAAATGCCATTGCACCTTTTTAAAGCCGTAATTACAAAAATATCATTGCTTCTTACATAGCAGAAAAAATATCAACCTGTGTTATTTACTCATATAGTCACGTCCATTTTGTGAATAAATAAGGCCAAATCATCATCGTTTCTCGCATATATAATCAAAGCAAAACATAACATAAGACTAATTCGTCATTATTTCTTCATACAGAGAGCAAAAAATTATGTTCCTTTTGTAAATAAATGATGTCAAATCGTACTTACTTTATTCATTCACAAAAATACATATGAAAATATAAAATCAAGACTGTCACACCCCTTTTTTGTTTCCGATTGGATTCTCGGTTTTAGAGCTTATGGAATTTTGATTAAATTTTGGCGCTATTTTTAAGGGTTTTCCATTTAAGGAAGTGACGGTGTCAAAGGTACCAAGATTTTTATTATTTTTCGGAGTCGCCACTTGACAAGTTTAAAGGTGTGCCAAGTCACCAAGAAGGTACCTCGGAACACCTTTTGACTAGTCAAAGGCCTGCGTTTGAGATTCGGGTAAGGACATCGGTTGACTCTTGGGAAGGTATTATGCACCCTCGAGTACTGCGCCGAGCGCAGTTGCTTTTATTGTCGTTTTATTGGCTTTAGAATTATGTTTTATTTTTGCCATGTTAATTGTTAAGCTTTGATTCGGGTGAAAGTCACTTGTTCATTGCCGGTGGCTCTATCAAAAACTAACCGCGGATATATAGTCCGTTCGAACTTCCAATATAAATGAACCCCGTGTAAATATCGGACCTTTTATTTTGGTTAAGCTAATCTAAGCATTGATTGCGCTTTGACTCACTTAAGATTATTAATAACTTTGCTATTATCAGTTCGAATACTTCAATTACGATGTAGTATATTCAACGCCTTTATGATTCATTATTGTTAAACAAGAGTCATTTTTATTTATCGCATTTGTCAATAAATAGCCACTTCCCTTTCATCTTTAATAAATAAGTGTTATCCGTGAAAATAATTATGAACATAAATGAAAGACTAGCTAGATTTGTGGCTATGTTTCAAAATATTGTAGAAGTAGCGTAGACCTGTGATTTTTTATTTGGCCAGTCTAAGATTTGTTCGGCTTCGGCTTAGAATTATTGTTGTAGGATTACTTTGTTAAGTTTCTAATTTTTGCTATGTACTGAACTAATGATAAAGAAAAAATCAAATAAACAAATAGTCATTTTACTTTTATGTTCCTTTACATTATGGCTTGTGTGTTGAACATTTGACCTCAGCTTAAATATTTTTCAAAAATGGGCTATTCTGCAAATTTAACAGCCCATTGGTTTCTGCTGGAAATTTGCACATGTAGTCTATTTTATGAGGCAGTTTACACCAAATGTCTTTTTGATTTTTGTTGAACTCTTTAATTTAACTGAATGGCCAAACTTAAATTAAACCATCTCTGCAAATCTGTCCCATTTATCTTTTTCATCTTTTCCTGCCCGTTACACTTTTAACTTTGCAAGACAGGGCTTTTTAGCTTTGCTTATTGCATATGTGGCCTATTTTAACCAAACATTGTTCTAGCCTAACACATTTGCTTTTCCCTTTAGCTTAAGCATAACAGTCCATAAATTCGAGCACTAATTTTTAGCTGCGTTATCATGACAACAACATTGAAAACAAAATAATAAAGTTTAGAACTTGAAACATATGTCATTTGTAATCTAAGTCTCATGACATGCTCTTGGCCCTAAATATGACCACAATTTAATATCTCATACAAAGAGGTTAGGAAATAAATACCTAATGAAGAAAATCCCACAACCTAGCAAAGTAAGCCAAAACAAAACTCAGCACCAGCCCTTAAACTCAACGTCCAGCAACGCAACCACTAATCAAACTTGCAGCCACTAGACTTCTACTAGAAGAGGTCCCATGCTCACTTTACACTCATTTCCATTTTCCCTTTCTTTTCGCACTATATTTTATCTCTTTTAACTCTCTATTTTCAAATCTATTTTGCTATAAGAGGACAGTTGGTGTGTAGTGATTGTCTCCCCAGTTAATGTT
The DNA here is from genome assembly GCA_037355625.1 of Petunia x hybrida. Lineage (NCBI taxonomy): Eukaryota > Viridiplantae > Streptophyta > Magnoliopsida > Solanales > Solanaceae > Petunia > Petunia x hybrida. The sequence goes on from JBBBVM010000845.1 coordinate 1,053,877, forward strand.
CTGACCCTCTTCCCTTTTAAGAGAATGAAAAGCTCTCAAAAATAGAAGGGGAAATGCGTGTGTCCTTCAGTAAAAGTACCATGGCCATGTGCCCCAAGCCTTAGCATTTTCAGCCCATAATTTCTTTGGCATGCAAGGCTTGTACTAGACAAAAGAGGGCAGAACTTTCTGCTGCCACCCCTGTACTTCCTTGACTCAACTTTTGACATCATCAGGCCTATGTCATTCTAACTATCAGCAAACACCCAAACTATCCTAACCATTTATATAACATGAACTCCTTTCACCATAACAAAAAACCAAAATAGGTTCAAACACAAGCATGGCCATTACCCTAAAGTTATCCACTAGCTAAATATTTGAAACTACTACTCCCTCTGTCCCAATTTATGTGGCACCATTTCCTTTTTTGTTTGTCCCAAAATGAATGGCACCTTTCCTTATTTGACAACTATTAAATGCACCATCTCTATTTTACCCTTGTTGGGCCCTACATACTTTTAAAGCTACCAACTGCCTTTTTATTACTCAAATCTTCTCTTTCTTACTTTTTTAAGGGTAAAATTGAAACTTTACAAGCTCAACATCTATTTTCTTAAACTCCGTGCCTGGTCAAATAGTGCCACATAAAATGAGACAGAGGGAGTAATTTCTCTTCTATGTCTGGAATACATAGACCAACAAGATAGATTTACCCATGACATGGTCACAAACTACACAACAAGACAAACACAGAACCTAAACAACATTGCAGTAACAAGATTGAACAGAGACAAAACAACAGATACCCTCATTAGATACATACAAATAAGTAAACTAAATAACAAATTCATACTAATATTCTATTGTTTCACAAACCAAAGCAAAGTGAATTTTTTCCGAAATTCAACCATCCCAGATAATACCAACTCTACCACTTCACATAAGCAATGCAGACATACTTGAAATCCAAATTCGGGGCTAAACTTTAACGAAATAGATACGGCCGTACTTACACTAAAATATACATGCTCACGCTCCACTTAAACTCAAAACAAACCAATGAGCAAGCTTTCATATTAGCAAACTATACCGAACAGGCAGAAAATAAAATTCAAGTTTGCCTCATATAACTTAAACACACGCAACTATTGTTAATCAAATGCATACCAACTCGGATAGATTTGATAGCACCAGTTTTATGCAAGCTAACATATCATTCTATCAAATATAATGCTCAAGCTAAACAAATATCTCATATCAAATTCAAAGCAGACAGATTTCGATGCCTACACCGATGAGACGACACAACAGAAACATATATCTTCATTATCACTCACCCACTAAACACTATAGTTGAATCTATACATGAAAGCCATAGTCAAGAAACTAACATACAGGAAAAGAGAAAGTAATTGGGATTCTTCCATCTAACACGTCGAGCCAATCAAACAAAACTGCTCGCCTAGCCATCATCGTCGCTACTGTGCAGTTGACTCTCCACTGCTGCTACTGTTTTTACTACAATGGCAAACACCACGAGTCTCATCGAGGCTGCCTCGTCGTCGTCATCACCTAAACACCTCTAAGTACCTCAACCCATCACCATAGCAACGACACCATCAACCCAACTCCCGATACCACAGCGACACCACCTCGCCACCACACTACTTCACTCACAGCCTCACCCTCTCACAGTAACATCATCCTCAGGGCAGAAACAAGCAAATTCCATCATCCTTTTCTCGTTCTAATTGAAGCGATCCTATTTGGGATCGTCTCAATTAGAACAAGAGAAGAAATGGAAACGAGAAGCGGGAGAAAAAGATAAGGAAACAAGAACCTTGTAAAGCATGTCAAATTGGGTCCCTTGAGACAAAGGCAAAGTCCTATTGTGAAAACGGAGCAGGGGGGGGGGGGTGATAGAGGGAGACGTGAGGAGTCCTTTCATGTAAATCTCACCGGAAAACATGGAGTTTTCGCCGGAGTCGAAGTTCCGCCGCTACTTTCGCCTTCGATCTACAACGATTGGCGTGTATTTTGGAAAAAACAAGCTCAGGAATGGAATGAGGAGGTTGAACCGAGTCCAAAGATATAGAGTTGATATTTTTCGGTGGCAGCTAGTGGTGGTTCACGACAGCATAAGGAGGCGAACGATTGTTAAAAATAGGGCTAGGGTTTTGCCATTCTGATGGTGTTTTTGTGTATATTGCTATTTTTGGCAAAGTTTCTTGTTTATATGTGGTGAAGGTGGGCCGGGTCAAGCAAAATTGGGTCGGCGGGTCTGGTGTGTAGACTGGGCTGTAATATTTCTTTTATTGGACTTTGTAGTGGTGGCAAAGCAAAATCATTAAACCAAATCAAACAAAAACCACCATAAAATGCATAATTAATTAACTACAAATCTAATTAAACAAAGACCTCCAAAATTCACATCAATACAAAGGTGACCAATTTAACATAGAAATAAGCACAACTATCTCAAGTAATTATCAATTTGGTGCCAAAATTAGATGATTACAGCTGCCCCTCTTTGTTCGGGAACGCGAAGAGTTTTCGGACAAAGACGTAATCAACCGCTAATTTTGGCTTTTGGTTCTAGCCAAGAGCATGCAAAAAGGCGACCTTACCTTTTCTTTTCGGTTCTAACCAAGAACAAGGCTACCTACATATCCTCGGACTAAGGAATCAGGTCAGTGTAGTTCCTCACGTGCGGTAGCTGGGACTACCGCGAACAAACAGATACTAGACTCTTCTAGACTCACATGGACTTACACCAGACGCTACTAGACACGCTAGGACAGACACTAGATACTTCTAATACACTAGGACTGACACAAATTACTGCTAAACACACTTGAGACTGTTGCTGCTGGTTGCTGGTCTCTGCTGGGTATTGCTTGCTTTTTCTACAACATTTTACAAGAGAAACAAAATTACAATATAAAATTCTGCAATTATCTAAGGGCGGCTTGCTTGAGCTTGATTGCAGGCTTGTTCTTCCAGGATTGATCCACTGAAGATAAATTGCTTCATTGTCGGGAATGAGCCCAGTTGCTGAAAGTAGACTGCTTTATTGTGAGGGGCGTGCCACGATTGCTGAAAGATAAATGCTCCATTGTGAGGTAGTGTTCCAATTGCTGAAAATAAATTGTCCCGTTATGAGGGGAGTGCTGCGATTGCTGAAAGATAAATGCTCTATTATGAGGGAGTGCTCCAATTACTGAAAATAAATTGTCCCGTTATGAGGGGAGTGCCCCAATTGCTGAAAATAAATTGGCCCGTTGTGAGGGGTGTGCCCCGATTGCTGAAAGTAAACTGCCAGAGTTTTGCGAGTTCCTTTTGTTGCTCATTTTAGGATAGTGACGAAAGGGCAAGGAAATAATGGTGAAGTGGAATAAAATAAAAGGGACGGAAAAGATTGGAGCGAAAGTCGTTTGGACAAGAAACGCCTTTCCGAAAAGAGAAACTTATCTGGCGATATACTGGCGGCCCTGATGATCATGACATGTATCTTGAATGACCCCCGTCTGACCAACGCTGCTTGTTTGTCAAGAATTGTTTCGATGCAGATACTAGACCATAACCAATCATAGTTTAGGTGACTCACAGGTCGGCTAGCAGCGCCCTTTTGGGTTTCCGCCGGTTAGCGTCTCTCTTCAATCTTTTGCCTCTCCATTGTCTTACGGCGCCTTTTCAGGTTTTCACCGGCAAGACATCGTCATTTTTTTTTGTTTTTTTAATCAAATAACATCCAAAACGCATCAAGAAGTGATTGCGTGAAATTCACCACCTTTGGAAACATTCTCCTTTAAAAATAAAAAAAACATCTGCCCCAATTTAGAATAAACTGGGGCGTTTGGGTTTCTCTTTGACAGGGCATAAACGTCCTCCAAGATGCATCAGGCAGATGACCTAAACCTTGGGATTATTTTGGAAAATAAAAATAAAAAATCTGCCCCAGTTTAGTATAAACTGGGGCTCTACATTTCTTTTGTATTGGCTGCAAACTTAGAAGCAAGGTTTTGTGTCAATGTGAGACAGGAAAGAAAAGAACTTTTCCATGTTATGACCGCACCCGAATGGCTGCCTACGTATCCTTTTGAGAGGAATCAGGTCAAAACGTAGCTCTGAAAACTTAATGGAAGTTTTGTTTTGATGTTTTTCAATTTCATTTCATTTCATTACAATTTCATTGATACCCAAATAGAGTTTACAACAGGGAGTGCAAGGCTCTAAAGGCCATTGAAGAGTACAATGTTATGGGTAGGAGAATTCCTATCCTAACAAAATAAAGTTGACCTGAAGCTCATATGTAATATCTCTTGACTGCATCCGCATTGACTGGCATCTCGGTGGTCCTTCCTTCTGGATCCGTCAAGTACAAGGCACCGTTTGGCAACACTTTCTTTATCAAGTATGGTCCTTGCCAATTTGGAGAAAATTTCCCTTTAGCTTTTTTATGATGAGGGAAGATTCGCTTCAGAACCAATTTCCCTTCTTTCAGATCGCGGCAGCGAACTTTCTTATTGTATGCACGTGTCATTCTTTGTTGATAAAGTTGGCCGTGATAAACCGCGTTGAGTCTCTTCTCATCAATAAATGAAACTTGTTCTAGCCTGGTTTTGACCTATTCTGCATCCTCAATTCATGCTTCTACAATGATTCTGAGAGATGGTATTTCCACCTCGGCTGGTATGACTGCTTCAGTTCTATACACCAATGAATATGGAGTCGTGCCTATGGAAGTGTGCACGGTTGTGAGGTAGCCGAGCAAGGAAAAAGGCAGTTTCTCATGCCAATCACGGGATCCTTGTATCATCTTCCTAAGGATCTTCTTGATATTCTTGTTTGGTGCTTCGAGCGCACCATTTGCTTTTGGCCTGTAAGGTGTGGAGTTTCGGTGCGTGATCTTGAATCTTTCACACACTTTCTTCATCAAATGACTGTTCAGGTTTGCCGCATTATTAGTGATAATGGTACTTGGGATACCAAAGCGACAGATAATGTTGGAATAAAGGAAATCCACCACGGCTTTCTTGGTCACGGACTTGAGAGTGACCGCCTCGACCCATTTGGTGAAGTAATCGATGGCAACCAAAATGAATCTGTGTCCACTTGATGCTCTTGGTTCAATGGGGCCAATAACGTCCATCCCCCATGCTCCAAAAGGCCAAGGAGCTGACATTGTGTGCAACTCTAGGGGAGGAAAGAGTATCAAATCACCGTGCACTTAACATTGATGGCACTTTCGCACAAAGGTTATGCAATCATGTTCCATAGTGAGCCAAAAGTATCCTCCTCTAAGCACTTTGCTTGCTAACACGTACCCGCTCATGTGGGGTCCACAGATCCCTGAGTGTATATCACTGAGAATTCTTGTGGCTTCAGTTGCATCCGCGCATCTTAACAGTCCCAAATCTGGTGTTCTTTTGTACACCACTCCTCCGCTTAAAAAGAAACTACTCGCAAGTCGTCGAAGGGTTCTTTTCTGATTGCTTTCTGCCGTTGGCGGATATGTCCCATCTTAAAGAATATTCTTGATATCTAAATACCATGGTTGGCCATCAATTTCCTCTTCGACCATATTACAATAAGCATGCTGACTTTGGACCTGGATCTCCAACAGATCAATATGAGCTTTATCAGGATGGACAAGCATTGAGGCTAGTGTAGCCAATGCATCAGCCAGTTCATTGTGTATTCTTGGGACATATCTGAACTTTAGAGGATCGAATCTTTGATTGAGATCATCCATACATTGTTTGTACGCGATCAACTTAAGGTCTCGGGTTTCCCACTCACCTTTCATTTGGCGTATCAAAAGATCTGAATCTCCGATCACCAGAAACTCTTTGATGTCCATATCCAGTGCCATGCGCAAATCCATTATTGACGCTTCGTATTCAGATGTGTTGTTAGTGCAACTGAAACGAAGTTAGGCTGCGGCCGGGTAATAATGCCCTGCGGGAGAAATGAGAACCGTCCCAACACCGTGACCTTTTGAATTTGAAGTGCCATTAAAGTACATTTTCCACACATGTTCCTCTTCATTGATCAATTTTTCCAATGTATCCACCTCCTCATCGGGGAAGTAAGTTTTCAATGGCCCATAGTCGTCATCCACCGGATTCTCAGCTAGGTGGTCGGCTAAAGCTTGACCCTTTATTGGGTTCTGGTGACATAGACTATGTTGAATTTCGTGAGCAAGATCTGCCATTTTGCAAGTTTGCTAGTCGACATTGGCTTCTGAAATATATACTTTAGTGGATCCATTCAGGAGATAAGGTAGGTGGTATGAGACAACAAGTAATGTTTCAGCTTTTGTGCGACCCAAGTTAAGGCGCAACATGTCCTTTCCAACAAAGTGTACTTGGCCTCGCCATCGGTGAACTTCTTGCTTAGATAGTAAATTGCCTGCTCTTTCTTTCCCGAGGTGTCATGTTGCCCCAGTACACAACCAAATGAGTTGTCATTGATTGAAAAATATAGAAACAATGGTCGGCCAGGTTCGGGCGGGATCAAAACAGGAGGGTTCAACAAGTATTGCTTGGTCTTGTCGAATGCTTCTTGGCACTCTTCAGTCCATGCAATTTTCGCATCCTTTTTCAGCAATTTCAGAATTGGCTCACATATTGTGGTGAGTTGGGCGACGAACCTGCTGATGTAGTTTAGCCTGCCGAGAAAGCTTTTGATATCCTTCCTGGTCCGAGGTGGAGGTAATTCTTGTATTGTTTTGATCTTTGCGGGATCCAGTTCAATACCTCGCCTGCTAACGATGAAGCCCAGCAACTTTCCAGCGGTCACACCAAATGCGTATTTGGCTGGATTCAGCTTCAAGTTATACCTACGGAGCCTTTCGAAAAACTTTTTAAGGTCCCTCATGTGATTTTCAGCAGTTCTGGACTTGACAATCATGTCGTCCACATACACTTCTATTTCTTTATGCATCATATCATAGAAGATAGCAGTCATAGCCCTCACATAGGTTGCCCCAACATTTTTCAATCCAAACGGCATCACTCTTTAATAGAATGTCCCCCAAGGTGTAGTAAACGCTGTCTTGTATGTGCCATCTTCATCCATCTGGATTTGGTGATACCCGGCATAGCAATCAACAAAGGACTGTATCTCATGTTCTGCACAATTGTCAATGAGAGTGCGAATGTTAGGCAATGGGAAGTTGTCTTTGGGACTTGTTCAAATCTCGATAGTGGACACATATCCTTGTTTTCCCATATTTCTTGGGAACCAAAATACATATCCTTGTTTTCCCATCTTTCTTGGGAACCGAAACAACATTCGCAACCCAAGTGGTATACTGGACTGGTTGAATGACTTTCGCATCGACCTGTTTCATGATTTCATCGTGGATTTTCTTGATCATGTCAGTTTTGAATTTGCATTGTAACTGCCTGACAGGAGGGAATCCAGGTTGGATCAGCAATTTGTGGACTATCATATCTGAGCTCAAACCCGACATTTCATCATATGACCAGGCAAAAACATCCCGGTATTCAAAAAGCACTTGTAAGATATCATTTTTTACTTTGGGCTGGGCATACATGCTTATCTTGGTTTCCCTCACATCATCACAGCTCCCAAGGTTAACATCCTCTGTATCGGCCAGATTGGATTTAGGCTTATCCTCATGACGTTCCACTTCTAAACCTATTTCAAAATCGGCCTCTTCTTCATCATATTCAACCCCATTAACAAACTCTTCATCGTGTTCCTCATCACTATCAACCTCAACTATGGTTATGGAGCTAAAATCAGGTTGCAATTCCTGGATGGACGGTAAGTTTCTTGCACATGTCATGATATCAGGACCATCAGATACATCACTACAGATAAAACAAAATGAAGAATAAAATTAGGAGGATAGACAGATATTTAGGGAAAATTCGGCTCTTAGGCCTTTCATTAATGAAAAAGGGTTTGAATTACAATAAAAGATGAGCAAAATAACACACTTGTCATACAGCCCTTGGAATATACAAGTGTATTCAAAGAAACTGCAAAACAATAGTCTACCAAGACCCCTTCCTGATGGAGAATGGAGTTGCATTCCAGTTAGTCAGGTGCACATCTGGGCCAATGTACTGAATTGAGGCATTGCTGGAGCCTTCGCTGGGCTGGACCATGCAGATTTCAAAGATGACACCCAAATCAAATGGTGCATCCTGATTGTCTTTCACTATGTTGACATCTTTTGCAATGATCTTCGGCTTCATAACATAGCCCACAAAGGACTGGACAAGACACGAAATTGGCTTTGGGAGGGACCAAACTTCATACTTCTTCTTTCTTGCTTGCTTGCAATCAGATGCTTTTGGCTTGAAACCTAGCCCCCATGTGCCTTGCACACCAATTGGCTCTACTGGATTCATCCTGCCCCGTAGTGACGTTCCCAGACCTTTTCCAAATTGGAAACCATGTTTCAGCATTTCAGAGGCCATCATTATAGCCGTATCTGAAACTTTTGGGATGGGTATGGATTTTCCTTCTGTCACTTTTTCCACATACACCACATCAGAGGTTTGATACATAATGGTCAGGCGAGTGGTGATGACTTCGAGGGCTGGTACATCCAGACTATTGTTGAACTGCGAGTCATCCTCTCCAAAAACCGCGACAGCTTGATTGTCCCAAGTGAACTTAACTGCTTGATAGACTGTAGAAGGTACAACACATGCCATATGGATCCATGGTCAGCCCAATAACAGATTATAAGATGCATCAGCTTCCAGGACTTGGAATTCAATGGTGAATGTTGCAGGGCCAATGGTCAACTCAAGATCAACGATACCCAAAGATTCTCGAACTCCTCCATCAAAAGCACGAACAGAGGATGAGCCGGCTCTGATCCTACTGGTATCCACCTTCAAGCTCTTCAATGTAGTCAGAGGGCAGATGTTCAAACCCGCACCGCCATCTATTAAAACATGTGAGACATAAGGGTTATCACATTTGACCGAAACATGAAGTGCCCTATTATGGCCAGTTCCTTCTTTGGGTAACTCTTCATCAGTGAATGTCACGCGATTGGTCTCAAATACTCTGCCTGCAAGTGCTTCCAAATTAGCCACAGTTGTTTATTCAGGAATATAAGCTTCATTCAGTATCTTCAGTAGTGCGTGGCGGTGTGCTTCAGAGTTTATCAGCAAAGACAAGAGTGATATCTGAGCTTGAGTCTTCCTTAACTGCTCGACGATAGAGTAATCCGTCGTTCTCATCTTCTTTAAGAATTCTCCAGCTTCTTTCTCTGACACTGGTTCTTTGATTGGTCTTTGGTCCTCACGACCAGGTTTTGTCTTTCCCAATTCTTCCGGAGTGAAACATCTTCCAGAGCGAGTCAGACCATTAACATCAGCAGCGACCTCCATAATCTCTTTCCCTTGGTAAGACACGATTGTTTTGTAGTAGTTCCAAGGAACAGCATTTGTACTTGTAGCAGGGATTTGTTTTGCCTTTGTGATGATGACTGGTTCACACGGCTTTGCCTTAACCTCAATAACTGGATCCTTCTGACTTGGTGCTCCTTGCACGATAAACATTGACCCATCAGGCTGAACTTTGTCTGGCTTTGCGGCTGGGATTGTAAAACTTGGTTCAACAGCCATATCTTGCTTTGTTTTGTCGACAACAGATGTATTTGGACTTGCGGCCGATACAACAATGAACGACTCCTGGCATTTAATATCTAAAAAGGAATCGACCGCCACAATCTGCTTGGCAGCTTTCCCTTTCAAATCTTCCTCTGTGCATACCATCCCAACTGTATGTGTGTCATTCTGAACATTATAAGTTGGCAAAGGATTCTGGTTCACATTTTGAGTCTCGTCTCCCACAAGCTTTATCTGATTGTTATCTATCATTGTTTTGATTGCTCTTTTCAGATCCCAACATTGCTCTGTATCATGTCCAGGCCCCCCAGAATGGAACGCAAAGTGGCGAGAATAATCCACCTTCCCTATCGGATTCATGTTTCCTGGGATTGGTTTAAGCAAGTCAGCTTGTTGCAGTTTTCGAACAGATTGGTGTAAGTTTCACCCAGCGGGGTGAATTACTTCTGTTCTTAACGCATGTTCTTTCCTGTATGTTTGGACGAAAACTTGGTGGACCCCGTGGTCGATAAGGCATCTCTTGCTGACTTGGAAATTGAGTATGTGCTTGTTGGTTGTTATAATGAACCGGGGCAGGGGGTGTACGCCATTGTGGACCAGTTAGCGGCTGAGAATAAGACGCTGCATTGACAGGGAATGAGAACTGTAGCATGGCAAATTGTTGGCCATGAGGTGGATAGAACTGTTGTAGCGGGGGTGCTGAATGTACCCTTGACGGTCATTGTATCTTCCGTCATTTCTTCTCGGTCCAGGACCAACCATTGCCACTTCATCTTTCTTTTCTTTCTTCTTCCCAAAAGCACCTGAACCTAATTGCAATGCTTGGGTAGTGGCTCTCAAGGCTATTTGGCTGACAATATTGCCTGCCTTGATTCCTCTCTCAATCATCTCCCCAATTCTCACTGCTTCACTGAATTGTTTCCCTATGGCGGAGGCCATTGCTTGGTAGTAGGTCTCATCAAGCACCTCAATGAACTCTTCGACCATTTTATCATTGGGTATCAAAAGGCTCACACGTGCTGCTTGCTCGCACTATCTATAGGCATACTCCCTGAAACTTTCACTAGGCTTCTTTATTATCGTCTTCAAAGAAGCACGATCTAGAGCGGCCTCAATTTTGAACTCGAAGTGATCTAGGAAAGCATTAGCCATATCATCAAAAGTAGCCCATTTCGAGACGTCCTGTAGGATGAACCATTATGTTGCCGGTCCTCCTAGACTGTCAACAAAGTACGCCATTAGCAATTCATCCTTGCCAGCGCCCCTCATACAATAAACCTTTAGATGGATCCTAGGATCACCTTGCCCGGTGAACAGATCAAATTTGGGCACGACGAAACCTTCAGGTAAAGGCACATGAGGGAACAAGCACAGGTCTTTGTATGAAACATTAGCTTTACTACCGTGGCCCTGTATGCTCTTCACAGTTTGCTCCAAGCTTTTTAATTTCCGAGCAAAATCATTATCTTCTATTTTTCCCAACCTGTCGATATCAGCATGTGATTCTGGGTGATGTCCCTGATCATACGACTCGGTTTGGCGGAAGACATTACCCTGAGCTTGGTCAAATTGTTGATCGTGGGCCTTTAATTGTGCGTCACTGTTCGATCTTTGCAAAGTGGGTCCTGCAGGAGCGGTGAATGCTGCGACAGGAATCTGGGGTTGGCCATGTTGTCCATGCTGTGGGAATTATGCCCCAGGTTGTACAGTAGAAGGTCCGGCTGCTTTTTCAGTTGCCGGATGTGGACCAAATTCCGGAGGGTAACAGGGGTCTCCTGCCACTGTGGATTGCCCTTGCCCTGGTGGCTGAGTATTTTTCATGAAACCAGCAGCACCTGGCGGAACAGGAGGTGCCTGAACTGCTGTCAAGTTACGAGCCAGCTGCATCATCATTTCTTTCATAGCTGCAAAGTCCTCAGCCATCTTGGCCTGTTGCTTAGCTAAGTGAACCAGCTCAGTGTTCTCAATTTTGTTGGCCATCATTGTTGGAGTGATTTCCTGAAGAGGTGCTTCAACCACTTCTGGAACAGGCAGTGGTCCCTTGATTCTGGTGGAATAGGAATGTGGGGCCAGCACGGCAGTTGCTCAAGCTAATGAAATCAAAATACGTTATTGCAACAAGATAGCATGGAACATGGATTGCTCATTGGCTTAACCAATGCCTAAGGTCGTTATGCATTATCACGGATTGGTTTATGGCATATATCAAATGTATACCCAAAAGACTTGCCTATTCAGTACATTTCTTTGCATCATTATTTTCTTTCTACTTTCCTATTAATATTTTTTTTTCTTCTTTTTTGTTTGTTTTTTTTTCATAATTTCCGTTAGCCATTTTAAGAAAAATCAAAATGCGAGACAAAACGGTAACACAGTTTGAGACCATGTCAAGTTCCATTCCATTTAAGCTTTCAAAAATGCATCAATGGTACAATGACTAATCCCACAAAATAAAATCATAACTTGGGAAGACATCCCAAAATAGACTAGAGAATAAAGTACTAGACAATAAAAGAGTTTGAAACATAAATAAAAAGTACAACATGTCCAAAAGTGCATAAATGAAACAACATCCTAATCCCAAGTCTGGCACGGCTACATGTCCTCCTGAGGCTCCTGCTGATCCTCTGGTGGGTTCCCTGCCAAAGTCTGGAGTAATCCTGTCAAATCAGCTGTAACTCTGGTGACAAATGGCAGCAAGTGCTGGACTAACTCCTCGATGGGCTACCTCCTGTAATCAGCACACATCTGTGCAACATACATGGCAGTATCGTAAACCTGTTGATGTGCTGTCCTGATGACCTGACCTGCAGCCTGCAAACCCTAAAGTCGACCCAATGCTAGCTCTCTGATCCTCACTCCATCCTCCAGTGCTCTGTCAAGTCGGGCTCGGAGCACTGCAACCTCTTGACGACGATGATTCTGCGCTGGCTATCAGTCAAAGCTGCTCTGGCAGGATCTCTCTCAGCAACAACACGCTACATATCCAGACAGTGCCTCTCCTCAAGATGGCGTTTCATGTCAGCTAACCTCAACTCCATTCTCTCCTCAATATCAACAGTCCATGTCCCAGACCTCTCGGGCATGGCTATGAGCCGGGGCTGGCGATGATACCATGTTGCATACTCAGGAGTGACCTCTCCCCTAAGCCCATTTTGCGTCCGTGTGCGATCATCTAACAACACTCTGTTATCCCACAATCTCCAAAATTGTGCTCTATCTCGACAATGACCAGTCTCATACTCGGCAACATAAGCACTCATGTTTTCAACTCTGGGAACCTTCTGAATATAGCCGAACTGCCTGAGTACCCTAACAGGGGCATAAGGCTGAGCCCCTTTCAATCCCATCAACAAAATGAAAGCACGGTCCCTGCTTCTAATCGCGATCTCACTCTTCACAAACCAGCGACAATGCTACAAAATCTTATGAGAAGATAGGTCATTCAGATATGCATTCCACTCATCCTCACTGTCCGGAAAGGAGTGTTTTTGACATATTTCAGGTGATGGCTCAAGTAGCTCATGGAAAAACACTCAACCATGTCAGGAGGTGGACGAAGACATATATGTTCCATAAACCAGACTTGCAGGAGCAAGTTGCACCCGTGGAAGAATGTTGCATTTTTGTTCCTGCACTGATCCAAAGCATGATATATACTGCCTAAAATCATCGAGATGATAGTGAAATCATTCTCCGTATCAAATAGAGCTGTCATGACCCAACTCACTAAAATGGAAATCCTTCTACGCTTCATCGGAAAAACCATCAAACCCAAGAAAGCGAACACGAACACTTGCGCCCTATGTAGGGACCACTCATCGTAAGTCACAGTTTGATAGAACTCATGGCGATGAAGTTCATAACCATCGGACTTCCCAAAGCGCTTGTGGAGGTACCCAAATGAAATCCAACCTTTGTCTACACCACCGACTGTATTATCTACCGGCATCTTCAGGTTATCAAAGAACTCTTGCTTACTGGCAGACCTAGGAGCTAACATTCTTTTCTTTGTAAGGTCCATTTTGACCAACCCAGCTAACTCCTCTAGTGTGGGAGTCATTTCAAATCCGTTAAACTGGAAGGTGTTCTTGGTAGAGCACCAATACGGAATGAAGGCATTAACTAGTTCACGGCGTGGGACCAAAATAGAACCGTCAAGTAAAAGATCAGTCAAGCACCCAATCCTACCAGTGACAAGCTTTTTCTGCTTAACATGCATAGTTTTCCACCACTCTCGTTACTCATCTGGTGGGCCATCAATCATCATAATAGCGGGTGGTCTGACACCTTCTGGGTATTTTCTTTTTTCGGACCTCGAGGACGATGCAGCCATAGTACCTAATAAAACATGGGTTAGGGTTAATGCACAATTTGGACGGCTTAAACAAAAAAATGAAGCAAACAAGACTCGACACTTATTAGGACTCGATTTCATTTTCATTAAAATTTTTTTTAGAAATTATATTTTATTATTACTTTGTGAAAAAATAAGATTTGATACGACGTTTAAAGGGAAGATCATGCTAATCTATGAAGAAAAACAAAACCCTTAATTACAACACAATCCGTTGAAAATAGGACTCGGGACGAACAACCGACACAAACTTATGACACAAGGATGACTTCCAAAAAAAATTACCCGCCGTGACGACACAAAAGACAAGGATGCAACACGAACATATTTTCATTTTTTTTATTTTATATATAATAATAATAATAATAATAATAATAATAATAATAATAATAATAATAATTTTTTGTGAAGACTCGGCATAAGACAAAAAATTTGCCATTACAATGGCGTTAAAACGTCAGTATTTTGACACCTTGGGACAAGATCCCAGACTCAAATTTGGACAGTTATCGCAACGATACAAAAACTGGACGAAATTGAGGAACCCTTTGACACACATTTGGACACAAAATCCAAAAAGTCACTATTATAACGGCGCCAGAAATTATTTTCAATATTTTTAGAATAGACTACTTAAACACAAATAGCCTAAAGAAAATTTGGCATTATAATGGCACAATAATATATTTTATGACTCGAAAAACTCTTCTTATAGATTTTGACACAATGACTCTAAAAAATTCTCCATTATAACGGCGCAAAAATCATTTTTAATTTTTTAGAATAGACTATGAGACTTGATTTAAACACAAATGGCCTAAAGAAAGTTCGGCATTATAACGACAGAAAGTTGAAGAAACATATATTTTATGACTAAAAAATAAAAACCTTTCTTATGGATTTTGACACGATGGCCAAAAAAATTTGCCATAATAATGGCGTAAAAATAATGACCCTCCCCCTTTTTTTTGGCCCAAAATTCTATGTTCTTTTCATATCCATTTCAGTGTACCCCGACCTCCAAACCAATAACGGTCAGCATAACAACCTTCCGAATATATGCAACACAAAAATGCCATAAATGTGTCTTTCTAGGACCTGGGTCCCATCTTGACACGAAGGAGGTCAGCCTAGACAAGTGCAGTATCAGTGTACCGCACCTCACTAAGTCATCAAATGAAATGCAGATAAATCAGGCCTAAAGGTTTAACTCTAGGTGACACAATTGACTCGGTGTCTAGACTGGCTCAGAATCTGGTGGACAAACCGGGCAGAAAGCGTATCGAGGTTGTCCAGCAACAGTGTCTCCGACTTAATCCCGACACACCGTCCTCCTAAATCATGGGCAATTTTGGGTAAGAAGGTTTCCCAAATGCTGAAAGCAATACTGGTATATATATATATGAGACTCAGAGGGTTGCGCGAGAGGAGACAATTTATATACAATTCAGATAAATATTTAAGCAATGATATTCAAAACAGGGCAACAAACAAACAAATATTCACAAGCCTAAAGGCGACAATTATTAAAGCCTGAGATTCTAATTTCTCCAGTGGAGTCGCCAAGGCTGTCACACCTCTTTTTTGTAACCGATTGGATTCTCGATTTTAGCGCTTATGGAATTTTGATTAAATTTTGGCTCTATTTTAAGGGTTTTTTATTTAAGGAAGTGACGGTGTCAAAGGTACCAAGATTTTTATTATATTTTAGAGTCACCACTTGACAAGTTTAAAGGTGTGCCAAGTCACCAAGAAGGTACCTCGGAACACCTGTTGACTCGTCAAAGGCCTGTGTTTGAGATTCGGATAAGAACATTGGTTGACTCTTGGAAAGGTGTTAGGCACCCTCGAGTCCTGCGACGAGCGCAGTTGCTTTTATTGTCGTTTTATTGGCTTTAGAATTATGTTTTATTTTTTCCATGTTAATTATTAAGCTTTGATTCGGGTGAAAGTCACTTGTTCATTGATGGTGGCTCTATCTAAAATTAACCGCGGACACATAGTCCGTTCGAACTTCGAATATAAATGAACCCCGTGTAAACATCGGACATTTTATTTTAGTTAAGCTAGTCTAAGCATTGATTGTGCTTTGACTCACTTAAGATTATTAATAACTTTGCTATTATTAGTTCGAATACTTCAATTACGATGTAGTATATTCAACGCCTTTATGATTCGTTATTGTTAAACAAGAGTCATTTTTATTTATCGCATTGGTCAATAAATAGCCACTACCCTTTCATCTTTAATAAATAAGTGTTATCCGTGAAATAATTATGGACATAAATGAAAGACTAGCTAGATTTATGGCTACGTTCAAAATATTGTAGAAGTAGCGTAGACCTGTGATTTTTATTTGATAAGTCTAAGCTTTGTTCGGCTTCGGCTTAGAATTGTTATTGTAGGATTAATTTGTTAAGTTTCTAATTTTTGCTATGTACTGAACTGATGTTAAAGAAAAAATCAAATAAACAAATAGTCATTTTACTTTTATGTTCCTTTACATTATGGCTGGTGTGTTGAACATTTGATCTCAGCTTAAATATTTTTCAAAAATGGACTATTCAGCAAATTTAACAGCCCACTGGTTTCTGCCCGCTTTAAGCTTTTAGGAAATTTGTACATGTAATCTATTTTATGAGGCAGTTTGCACCAAATGTCTTTTTGACTTTTGTTGAACTCTTTAATTTAACTGAATGGCCAAACTTAAATTAAACCATCTCTGCAAATCTGGCCCATTTATCTTTTTCACCTTTTCCTGCCCGTTACACTTTTAACTTTGTAAGACAGGTCTTTTTTGCTTTGCTTATTGCACATCTGGCCTATTTTAACCAAATATTTTTCTAGCCTAACACATCTGCTTTTCACTTTAGCTTAACCATAACAGTCCATAAAATCGAGCACTAATTTTTAGTTGCGTTATCATGACAACAACAACATTGAAAGCAAAATACTAAAGTTTAAAACTTGAAACATATGTCATTTATAATCTAAGTCTCATGACATGCTTTTGGCCCTAAATATGACCACAATTTAATATCTCATACAAAGGGGTTAGGAAATAAATACCTAATGAAGCAAATCCCACAACCTAGCAAAGTAAGTCAAAAAAAAACTCAACACCAGCCCTTAAACTCAACGTCCAGAAACGCAGCCACTAATCAAACTTACAGCCACTAGACTTCTACTAGAAGAGGTCCCATGCTCACTTTACATTCCTTTCTATTTTCCATCGCCTTTTCTCACTAATATTTTTTCTCTTTTAACTCTCTATTTTCATATCTATTTTGCTATGAGAGGGCAGTTGGTGTGCAGTGATTGTCTTCCCAGTTAATGTTCTGACCCTCTTCCCTTTTAAGAGAATGAAAAGCTCTCAAAAATAGAAGGGAAAATGAGTGTGTCCTTCGGTAAAAGTACCATGGCCATGTGCCGCTAGCCTTAGCATTTTCAGCCCATAATTTCTTTGGCATGCAAGGCTTGTACTAGACCAAAGAGGACAGAACTTTCTGCTGCCACCCCTGTACTTCCTTGACTCAACTTTTGACATCATTAGGCCTATGTCATTCTAACTATCAG
This sequence comes from Petunia x hybrida, assembly GCA_037355625.1. Taxonomy (NCBI): domain Eukaryota; kingdom Viridiplantae; phylum Streptophyta; class Magnoliopsida; order Solanales; family Solanaceae; genus Petunia; species Petunia x hybrida. Next base: position 1,071,418 of record JBBBVM010000845.1, read on the forward strand.
CAAACACCCAAACTATCCTAACCATTTACATAACATGAACTCCTTTCACCATAACAGGAAACCAAAATAGGTTCGAACACGAGCATGGCCATTACCCTAAAGTTATCTACTAGCTAAACATTTGAAACTACTAATTTCTCTTGTATGTCTGGAATACACAGACCAACAAGATAGATTTACCCATGGCATGGTCACAAACTACACAACAATACAAACACAGAGCCTAAACAACATTGCAGTAACAAGATTGAACAGAGACAAAACAACAGATACGCTCATAAGGTATTTACAAATAAGTAAACTAAATCACAAGTTCATACTAAAATTCTATTGTTTCACAAACCAAAGCAAAGTGAATTTTTTCTGAAATTCAACCGTCCAAGATAATACCAACTCTACCACTTCACATAAGCAATGCAAACATACTTGAAATCTTAATTCGGGGATAAACTTTAGCGAAACAGATACGGCCGTACTTACACTAAAATATACATGCTCACGCTCCACTTAAACTCAAAACAAACCAATGAGCAAGCTTTCATATTAGCAAACTATAACGAACAGGCAGAAAATGACATTCAAGCTTGCCTCATATAACTTAAACACACGCAACTATTGTTAATCAAACGCATACCAGCTCGGATAGATTTGATAGCACCAGTTTTATGCAAGCTAACATATCATTCTATCAAATGTAATGCTCAAGCTAAACAAATATCTCATATCAAATTCAAAGCAGACAAATTTTGATGCCTACACCAATGAGACGACATAACAAAAACGTCTATCTTCATTATCACTCACTCACTAAACACTATAGTTGAATCTATACATGAAAGCCATAGTCAAGAAACTAACATACAGGAAAAGAGAAAGTACTTGGGATTCTTCCATCTAACCCGTCGAGCTAATCAAACAAAACTGCTCGCCTAGCCATCATCGTTGCTGCTGTGCAGATGACTCTCCACTGCCCTATGCCACTGCTGCTACTGTTTTCATTACAACGGCAAACACCACAAGTCTCATCGAGGCTGCCTCGTCGTTGTCATTACCTAAACACCTCTAAGTACCTCAACCACATCACCATATCAACGACACCATCAACCCAAATCCCGATACCACAGCGACATCACCTCGCCACCACACTACTTCACTCACAACCTCACCCTCTCACAGTAACATCATCCTCACGGCAGAAACAAGCAAATTCCATCTTCTTTTTCTCGTTCTAATTGAAGCGATCCTATTTGGGATTGTATCAATTAGAACAAGAGAAGAAATGGAAAAGAGAAGCAGGAGAAAAACCTAATGAAACAAGAACCTTGTAAAGCATGCCAAATCGGGTCCCTTGAGATAAAGGCAAAGTGCTATTGTGAAAACAGGGTAGAGGGGGTGATAGAGGGAGACGTGAGGAGCCCTTTCATGTAAATCTCACCGGAAAACATGGAGTTTTCGCCGGAGTCGAAGTTCCGCCGCTACTTTCGCCTCCGATCTACAACGATTGGCATGTATTTTGGAAAAAACAAGCTCAGGAATGGAATGAGGAGGTTGCACAGAGTCCAAGGATATAGAGTTGATATTTTTCAGTGGTAGCCAGCGGTAGTTCACGGCGGCATAAGGAGGCGGACGATTGTTAAAAATAGGACTAGGTTTTTGCCATTCTAATGGTGTTTTTGTGTATATTGCTATTTTTGGCAAAGTTTCTTGTTTATATGTGGTGAAGGTGGGCGGGGTCAAGCGAAATTGGGCTGGCAGGTCTGGTGTGTGGACTGGGCTGTAATATTTCTTTTATTGGACTTTGTAGTAGTGGCAAAGCAAAATCATTAAACCAAATCAAACAAAAACCACCATAAAATGCATAATTAATTAACTACAAATCTAATTGAACAAAGACCTCCAAAATTCACATCATTACAAAGGTGACCAATTTAACATAGACATAACCACAACTATCTCAAGTAATTATCAATTTGGTGCCAAAATTAGGTGATTACAAAGACAATTTATCTGCATTTACTTACAACTGAGTCGAATTACTACGTCTATTTTGCAAACAAATGACATCAAATCGGCATCACTTTTCTCATATATAAAAATTGAAAGTAAAAATACAATAAAAAAAATCCGTCTGCATTTACTTACAAGTGAGCCAAACTACTATGTCTATTTTACAAATAAATGTTAATAAATCATCACTTTTTTCATATACAAAAATTCAAAGTAAATATAAAATGAGGTCAATCCGACATCATTTGTTCATTGTGTGAGCCATATAATATGTATATTTTGTAAATAACTAAATTCAAATCGTCATCACTTAATTTATATGCAAAAATTCAAAGGCAAAACATAACTATACCAATCCGTCCTTTTACTTCAATATGTAAAGTTGAAAAGTTCAAAACAAAACAAAACAAAGCAGCTAGGTAAAGAGGATCTCGTGTCTATTACCAAGAACTAAACTAAAGTACTAGCCACCAAATAATGAAATAAATAAAAGATGAATACATGGAAAGAGAAAAGACTACAACAATGACCAAAATTTAAAGGCAACTACAGGCCATAGTAGGGGTAGGCATAAAATCGAAAGAATCGAAAACCGAACCAAATCAAACTAATTCAATTCTTTGGTTTCAATTCTTTGGATCTGCTGTTCGGTCTTCGGTATACTATTTTTCATACTTCAATTTTTTGTTTCGATTCACGGTATTGGAGTAAACAAAAATTTTCGAACTTTATAATGTGCAAATTAGCTACCAGTGTAGAAGCAAGTGACATAAATTAAAGATTCTTTAGGACTAGCCATGGCATCAAGTGTAGAAGCATGACAAGTAGATACTGTGCAAAAATAGTGTAGATAAAAAGAGATACAGCGAGATACGAGGTGGTTGATTTTCTGGTGTAAGTTGGGCAGACACAACTTTTACGTAAAAATTCAGCTAATCAGCTCGAATCTACTACTGCCTCCGTTAAAAGAAGCAGGGAGGAAGTAAAATTTGGGAAGGGGAGGAGGAAAAGTGAAATTGGGGGAAATAGGAGGAAGAATGTAAGATTTTTCTATGTTATGTTATTTTTTGCTATATTTTGTAATTAGTTTTTCTAATCCTCTATATTGGGTAATTTTGATAAAATATCTCTATATTTTGTAAAGAACTTTTCAAGAGTGTACTTTTCTGTAAAAATTCCTAATTTAAACTCAAATTATTTAATGGAATTTTTACACAGCATGCCCACAAAAGTAACTTATTTACGTTATTATGCCCGGTAAAAGTTGTTTTTCATCCACTACACATTCAGCCCATCTTATTTACATTTTATGCCCACCCAACCCAATTAATTAAGATATACCCGCCCATCTCATTTCATTTTCTCTTTCCCCAATTCTCACTCAAATCACCAGAGACACAAAACCAAACTCTCCTTAATATAATTGCACCATCGGAACCACCGCCAGACCGTCACCGGCGACTACCATCTTGTTCTTCTCCGGCATAATTTTAGGTGCAGGTATGTGGCTCGTTGTGCGAAATTGATTTTATCTTGCTTCAGATTTGTTGATGTTTTCCTTTGTGGTTTTTTTCTAATTAGATGCATTTTTAGGATAGTCAATTGGAACTATGTCAAATTCGACCTTGAGATCTCTTCGTCAGAGAGCCACAAAAAGATCTAGGGTTGTAGTAGTAAATTTAGCTACTCGAAGACCCTGCATCCAACTAGCTTTCTCCTTTAAATTGTTATTGGATTTCATTCAATTTTCGTTCTTCTCTCTGCCTAAAGATGTCTGTGACCTTTAGGATAGTAGCCTACCAGTTTATGTAAAAATGTACTACTTAGTTATTGAATTTCAATCAAGTTGCATCTTTACATAAATTGATATGCTACTATTATTCATTTTTTGTTTATGTTTTGTGGGTTCCAAACTGTAAACAAAAAAAGGCTTCTTGATTTTCTGTTGCACGCTCTGTTCTTTTTTATCATTATGTTGTTGAGTTATGATTGATGGTTGTATTGTCACAAGGGGTTTGAATGGATTCATTTTTGTTGCTTCCATGCAGATGGATTTTCTCCCCTAATTTGGAATGAATAAATTATTTTCATGGAACTCTTGAATATCATTCATAAAATTAGAGAAAAATGTTATCTTTTGTTTGGTCAAACAGCAAATTAGAACGGAAAAATGATAAAACATATCTTTTTTCCTTACATCAAGTATTAGTTTAAGTGGTGACATTTTCAACTCTTAGTGATTGTTGTGTTATAAACTTCTTGGTGATGTGGTTAAGCTTTGTCTTCTTCTTTTCATAAATGGTAAATAGTAGTAAAAACATAACTAAATAATAAAATACTTTTTTGCGTTAGTAAAATGCACTAGGTAAGTCAAGGATCATGGAGTGATATGTTTGTTTCTGGTCTATCATATCCTGACCCTAACGACAACTGGTGTATCAAATCTAACAACATTTGGAGAATATCCCAGAGGTATTTGACACCACAAATTGAGAAGGTTGATGGTCATTAAAGAACTTCCGGACTCCTTACCGTAAGTAAACTCCAATAGATTTTTGCAAGACAGATGCAATCTCATATTTTCAACTTGTATCCTAATAGTTTATCATGGATGCATTCTCTTTACATGTCACAATATTGTTTCTTTATTAATCTTCTCATTGATGGCTATGCACTTTTATTTCATACTTGTTTGTTTTCAATGTGTATCACTAGATACTATAAATATATAGGAATAAAGATGAGTAACAGGTAGAATTGAGGAGTGCATCTAAAATTAATGGTACCAATAACTAAAATAAGTATTAATTGTGCATTAGAAATATTTACATCAAGAGATAAGCAAAAGCTAGAATTGAGGACTGCAACCATATTTCAAAATATGGATTAAAGAGGGGAAAGAAGTGAAATTAGTACTAGTGGTAATAATATTATTGCTTCTTTTTGGAGAGAAGTAAAATAAGTACATCTCTAATAATATGAATATGAATTTGTAAAAGTATATATACTCCTTTATGAATCTGAATTCTCTACCTCTCACTAATATGCAAGAGCAGCCCCAGCAAAAAGCAAATTGCCTAAAGGCTTTTATGACTTCCAAATCTCTCGAAGTAAACTATATCCCTATTTCTCTCTATATCTTCCTTTCTGCTACTTAGTTCTCATTTTGGATTTCTTGATATTTTTTGATATCTTCATCTAAAAATATACTTGCCTAGCCGTGCAAGTTTTGAGTACTAGAAATTTTTTTACATGATTACAACATACTTGTTGGTTGTGTTGGGTGGCAAAAATATGTGATCTGCTAAAATTTTTAGAAAATTCATCTGGTTACCAACTCCTCTGAAATAGAAGTTAGAGTGGAGCTGCATTGGCTTTTTGGAAGAAAATAAAGAATGCTAATAAATGTGTTCTTGCATGTTATTCTTTAACCCCAGGAAGTTTATATGTCTTCTTTATGTCTTCCTTCATTCGATCAATGGATCTTAAGTAATAGTCAGAACTTCTAGTGTCGAGATGCTTTCTAGGAATCCTTTCAAGTCTATGATATCCTCTGTAATGAATATCGAAGTTGCTTGATTGCAGGATCCTTAGTATTGGAACTGTGTCTAGCCAGAGTTGGAATTTATTTAAGGTAATCCTGGTTGTAAACAATGATGTAAACCAGGCAGCTATGTGTATGTAAAATTTGAAAAACTTCCATTAGGATTTAACTCCTACTGAATCATATAACTTAACCATAGCCAGAGAACATTTAACTCCTACTGAATCGTATAACTTAACCATAGCCAGAGAACATTTAACTCCTACTTAATCATATAACATAACCATAGTAATTGTTTTCTATTCCATAGTTGGTTAATTTTTCTTTATTAAATATTCTTGGTCATTGAGTGAATCTTTTAGTTTCTCATGGTGGAACTCTTACTGCACACCATCTTTTCTAAATTATTAATTGCCGCCATCCTAGTCCTACGGAGATATTTATGATGCATTCTTACGCGATTAGTTGTTTGGTATGTAAGAACTTTAAAGATTTGATCTTTGATTAAAGGTGATATTATTAGCATAAAGAATAGATAGTTTTAGTGTATCTGTGATGGAACATGATTAAGTGATAATTTGTTAGAACTTTTCCAAGCACTCTTTTTTTTTTTTTGGATTGAAGAAATTTTCATGACAATACAAAGATATGTTGCTGTGAAATGGAATGGAAGTTTGAAAGGAGATGACAAACTGTATATGGATCACAGAATTTGCTGCAAACTATTTCGAGTTCATTTGCTGTCTATCTGAGTAGGATTTCGTTATTAAACTGAAACGAACTTGTTCTTTTTACAGATGAATAATGTGAAGTCTAAAGAACATGTCATTGAAGCAAGTGCAGAGAAAGTTGAAGTAGAAGATGCTTTGATTTTGTTCGGGGTCTTGTTTGTACATAGGTTACAATATTTTTTCATTTTAGGAGTCATAATTTATACAATTTAGAAGGACATATAATTGGTGTGATGATTTATTTATTTTTAATAAACAATGAAGTTGTATGACTATTGATTATTCAATATATTTTCTGATTGTGTGTATATATATGTGGGAAAGCATATTAAATAATGCTTACATTTGATTACCATAAGAAAAAATATATAATTGTATATTATATTATAATTTCAGCGAAGAGAACTCGGTTGTTAAAAGTATTTTATTATTTATGGTGACATATAATTAATGAAAGGATTCCCATTGTTATTATCACTTAACGACGGAATTTATTGTTGTCAAACGATTTTAGAGACCGAATTTGGATTAGCGAAGGGAAATCCTAGTCGTGAAAAGGAAGAACGACTAGATAGTTTGTCGTCGTAAAAGAGTCATTAGCGATCGGATTCAAATCCGGTCGTTTTGTAAAAGGGAGGAACAACCGGATATTTTTGTTGTTTCGAACAAAGTATACCTTTTTTTTGTATACTCTATACCAAAATGGTATACCTTGTTATGTTCGAATCGAAGTGCGAGATGTTACAGAACACATACATATCTTAATTTTTATTATTTTTAAAGAACTATACCTTTTTGGTATATTTTATTCTCTTTTGGTATACCCTTTAGTGTTTGGATCAAAATGTGTGACGCTATCGAGCAAATAAATATTTCAATTTTTGTTGTTTTGAACAAAGTATTCCTTCTTGATATATTGTATACTCTTTTGGTATACTTTATTATGTTCAGATCGAAGTGCGAGATGTTACAGAACACATATGTATCTTAACTTTTATTGTTTTTAAATGATTATACCTTTTTGGTATATTGTATACTCTTTTGGTATACTTTTTTGTGTTTGGATCAAAGGTGTTCTCTTTTGGTGTACCCTTTTATGTTTGGATCAAAATATGTGATGCTATCGAGCGAATAAAAATTTCAATTTTTGTTGTTTTGAACAAAGTATATTTTCTTGGTATACTGTATACTCTTTTGGTATACCTTGTTATGTTCGGATCGAAGTGCGAGATGATATAGAACACATAGATATTTCAATTTTTATTATTTTTGATGAAGTATACCTTTTTGATATATAGTATACTTTTTGGTATACCCTTTTGTGTTTGGATCAAAGTGTCCGAGGCTATCGAACAAATAAATATTTCAGTTTTTGTTGTTTTGAACAAAGTATACCAAAAAACTCTTTTGTGTTTGGATCAAAATGTCCGAGGCTATCGAGCAAATAAATATTTCAATTTTTGTTGTTTTGAACAAAGTATACCCTTTTGGTATACTGTATACTCTTTTTGGTATACCCTTTTGTGTTTGGATCAAAGTGTGTGATTCTATTGAACAAATAAATATTTTTGTTTTTGTTGTTTTGAACAAAGTATACCCTTTTGGTATACTGTATACTCTTCTGGTATACCCTTTTGTGTTTAGATCCAAGTGTGCGATGCTACCGAGCGAATAAATATTTCTGATTTTGTTGCTTTGAACCCCTTTTGTGTTTGGATCCAAGTGTGTGATGCTACCGAGCGAATAAGTATTTCGATTTTTGTTGTTTTGAACAAAGTATACCCTTTTGGTATACTGTATACTCTTCTGGTATACCCTTTTGTGTTTGGATCCAAGTGTACGATGCTACCGAGCGAATAAATATTTTAGTTTTTATTGTTTTGAACAAAGTATACCCTTTTGGTATACTGTATACTCTTATGGTATACCCTTTTGTGTTTGGATCCAAGTATGCGATGCTACTGAGCGAATAAATATTTCAGATTTCGTTGTTTTGAACAAAGTATACCCTTTTGGTATATTGTATGCTCTTACAGTATACCCTTTTGTGTTTGGATCCAAGTATGCGATGCTACTGAGCGAATAAATATTTCAGATTTTGTTGTTTTGAACAAAGTATACCCTTTTGGTATATTGTATGCTCTTCTGGTATACCCTTTTGTGTTTGGATCCAAGTGTGTGATGCTACCGAGCGAATAAATATTTCAGTTTTTGTTGTTTTGAACAAAGTATACCCTTTTAGTATACTGTATACTCTTATGGTATGCTCTTTTGTGTTTGTTTGAACAAAGTATACCCTTTTGGTATACTGTATACTTTTATGGTATACCCTATTGTGTTTGGATCCAACTATACGATGCTACCGGGCGAATAAATATTTCAGTTTTGTTGTTTTGAACAAAGTATAACCTTCTGGTATACTGTATACTCTTATGGTATATCATTTTGTGTTTGGATCCAAGTGTGCGATGCTACCGAGCAAATAAATATTTCAATTTTTGTTGTTTTGAACAAAGTATACCCTTTTGGTATATTGTATACTCTTCTTGTATACCCTTTTGTGTTTGACTCAAAGTGCAAAATATTTCAGAAGACATATATATATATATATATCATATATATTTTAAATTTTATTATTTTTGAAGAAGTATACCTTTTGGTATATCGTATTCTCTTTTGGTATACCCTTTTGTGTTTGGATGAAAGTGTGTGATGCTATCGAGCAAATGAGTATTTCAATTATTGTTATTTTGAACAAAATATACCTTTTTGGTATACTGTGTACTCTTTCGGTATACCTTGTTATGTTTGGATAAAAATGTGAGATACTATCGAGCAAATAAAATATTTCAGTTTTTGTGTTTGTGAACAAAGCATGCCTTTTTGGAGAAAGAAAAAAAATGAGTATAATAAGATTACGGAGAAAGAAAATAAATTAAAAAATAAAGACATGGGGAGACATGAATAGTGCTAGAAACATGAGAAAGAAAACAGAAAGAAAAGAGTAAAAAACGAAAAAAAGAAAAAAAAACAATAGTGAAAACGGAGAAGGAGAAAAGAATAATAAAAAAATGACAAAAAAAAGGAGAAAAAAATAATACAAGATATGAGGAGAGAGAGGAACTTGAGTTCCTTGTTTTATGCCTCAAAGTAAGAAGGTAATTAGCTAATGGGTATAAAATGTAAATAAGTTATGTGTATAAATATAATGGGTAGAGCCATGTAAATAAAATAGGATGCATGTGTATATTTGTAAATCCCCCTTATTTAATTTGTTGATAATAGACCCAATTGAACACTGATATTTTATTTATTCCTTTCTACTCGGGGTGGGTCTGACGGTTATTGGGTGGGGCGGAGACAAAAATATCTTTCTTCTTTTTCTCCTTTTTTTTTTTGGTAAAAGTCACTTGCCATCTTCAGCCTATTATCCCTCTCTTCACCACCGTCTTATGTTCTTCTTCTCCACCAAAATTCTACTGGTTATGAACCACCTCTCAACTCCACCAGAGAACGCCTTGCAACTGCAGATCTAAAATAGTGCATCGACAGTGTGTATTGGATAAAAGCTGACTGGACTTGAAAGGTGACATGTGTCTCCCACGTGGCACGAGCAGACGTTTCAACGGACAGACATCCAATGGACAGACGTTTATCACGAGCAGACCTAAAGGAGTTACGAAACACATCAACAGTCAACACGGTCTAAATGAGCAGTTATTAGCATCATCATCCACGATCATTCATTTAATGGTCATTAAGGCAATCATTACAACCCAGCGGTTATGAATCCAACGGATATGTGCCCAGCAGTTACTTATCCAGACGGATCCACGCCCAGCGGTTACGAATCCGAACGGGTGCCTATCAGGCTTATAAATAGCATTCGCCTTAATCGATTGTAAAAAACAACTTGACTTCCTGTCTACAATATCAATAAGAATACTCTCTCACTTTTGCTCAGATATTCCTTTTATTCATATTTACCTACTGTTTTAGTTCATTGATCATCTAAGTGCGATTGATATCGAAGAGCTCTCCCCGAAGACAAGCGATACAATATGGTTATTTCTCCTTGTTTCCGTTTATGCTTTATCTTTATTAGTTAATACTTACATTTCGTCCTCGAATTATCACCATTTTAGTTCGTCGTTCAAACTCTTAATCTCAACTATTGATCGTGACTCCGCAAATACAAATTTAATTGTTAATTGGCCTAAAATCGAATCTAAATTTAAATAATTTGGCGACCACAGTGGGAGCCGGTCATAAGCCTTCGTAGGTTAATAGTTTATCTTTGACATTATATCTCTTTTCGTCAGTCTTTTTGCTCTATAACTAACATGGCAGAAAGAAATTCTCAACGAACTATCGTAGGCGGAGAACAGGTAAATACTCCTTCACTCAGTCCTAATTACTCTCCTGATTATCCTCCCGATTACTCGTCCGATGGGCAGCAACAATCTTCCCAAGGACCGGTTAGGCAGCGATATAGGCGTATGCGCTCTCAGAGCACTAATCCACCCAGGAGACGACGCCATAGGAGTCTCTCCCCTGGCCAAGGGAACCTCCAGGAAACACTCTTTGCTTTTATGCAGGAACAGGCAGAAGTGAACCGAGGAATAAACGAGGCACTCACTTCTCTCCGAAGGAGTAACCCTTCAACCGCAAGGTTTGACGCTGCAGCACCTGGTCGTGACGCACCTTCTTCACATACATCGAGGCAAGGAGGAGAGCGAAACAACAGTGGTACTGCAGATCCAACGACCCAAGTCGATCAGAATCCGAACGGAGGGTCTATGACGCCTACGGATGTGAGCCTTGTTGTGGAAGCTCTCACCAAACAATTCAAAGAAAGCCAGGAAGCACTTCAAAAGTCTCTTCACGAGAGAATCGATCAAATACCGGGCGCTCCACCGACGCTGAAGAAAGTTGATGTCCAACGTTATTCATAGCGACCCTGGAAGAAGGAGGCAGCCCCAAAGGCGATACCTAAGACGTTCAAAATGCCTAACATTCCGAGGTATCGCGGAACATCTGATCCCAACGATCACCTCATGATGTTCAGCAACTTTATAAAGGCTAGCGATCTCACCGACGAGGAGATCGAATCTGTCCAATTGAAGAAGTTCGTGGAAACCCTAGCAGATGGAGCTCTGCGATGGTACTCAATGTTGCCACCCAACTCTATTGGGTCTTTCGCAGAAATGGCCGAATTGTTCGTGAAGGCACACACAGGCGCTCAGAAGACGGAGACCCGCGTAGAGGACATCTTTGAGATCAAGCAGAGACCCGATGAGTCTCTCTGCATATACGTGGATTGCTTCCAGAGAGAACGTATGATGCTCCCCAAAGTACCAGACAGATGGGCAGCGATCGCATTTACCAACAGCTTGGATATTAGGAGCTCAGAGGCCGCGCATAGACTTTATGAGTCTCTTCGCGAGTTCCCAGCAGCCAGTTGGTCAGACATCTACAACCGTTACAATTCAAAGGTACGTATCGATGAAGATAAATGGATTGGAACAGGTACCCGAGGAAGAACTCAATCGCACAGCAGCGGCCCCGGCGGGAAAGCGGAGACAGAGAGGTCAGACGCACGCTACGAGCCGTACCCTGACCAATCACGCAACACTTCCAAAGGACGTAGCCGCAACAACAACAGAGGGTTATCTCGGAGAGAAGATCCCAAATCAAATCTCCGTGGAGCCCCAAGTCTGCCAAGCTTCAACGTTGAAATGACCGAAATCATGGCGGTACTCAAAGATATGGGAGAAAAAGTCAACTGACCGAAAGACATGAAGACTGATCCCAGCAAGCGAAACCAAGATCTATATTGCGAATTCCATCGCGACCATGGTCACACAACCGAAGACTGCAAAGCTTTAAGGTATGAAATTGCTCATTTGTTGAAACAGGGATTCTTGAAGGAGTTCCTGACCGAGAAGGGAAAACAAACTCACGCGAAGGCTCAGCAGAACAAATCTGGCCCTCCGCGAGCATCCTCCCCGAAGCGGACAGTCAATGTTATTTCAGGTGGGATCGAGGTAGATTCCGTTACCTTCACAGCAAAGAAGTATGCAAAGGTCTCCATCACAAACAACAAACGCCCTCGATCAGAAGAAGTAATCACATTTGAGGATTCTGATGCCGACGGCTCGCAATTTCTATATGCTGATGCGTTAGTCATAACGTTACGCGTGGCGGAGTTCAACGTCAAGAGAGTACTCATTGATGCGGGCAGTTCTGCAAACATTATCTAATCACGAGTTGTAATAGAGATGCAGCTAGCAGATAAGATCGTGCCAGTATCTCGAGTTCTTTCCGGCTTCAACAATTCGAGTGAGAAGACCCTTGGGGAGATCACCCTGACGACTCTTGCCGAAGGGGTAGCAAAGGAAACAACTTTTCATGTTGTCGATGCGGATCTAGCCTACAACATCATTTTGGGTAGACCTTGGATCCATGACATGCAGGCTGTTCCTTCAACCTACCATCAAGTATTGAAGTTCCCATCTGAATGGGGAGTACGTGAGGTCCGAGGAGAGCAACGCTCTGCACGAGACTGCTACTCGGTAGCCCTCAAACTGCCCGAGGAAAACAAATAGCAATTACAGCAACCGGGCCAGACACTCCACCTGAAGAGGCTAAGTACGAGGTCCCGGAATTCATCACGAAGATGGACGAAAGAGAAAACCACATGCCAACCGTAGAAGCTTTGGAACCCGAAGAATTGTTCGCCGACAAGCCAGAGCGGAAGGTTTACTTAGGAACTGAACTGAGCGAACGCCTACGGGGAGACATCCTCCAGTTCCTCAAAGAGCGGCATACAACATTCGCCTGGTCCCACGCAGATATGACAGGTATTTCTCCTGACATCATTACTCACAGGTTGAACGTTGATCCGTATCACCGCCCGGTGAAACAGAAGACGCGCCAGCAAGGAGCCTTTTGGAACCAGGTCATCAATGACGAGGTCGATCGGCTGTTAAAAATCGGTTCGGTACGTGAAGTCGAATACCCAGACTGGCTAGCCAACGTGGTTGTCGTACCTAAAAAGAACAGCAAATGGCGAGTCTGCATTGACTTCACAGATCTAAACAAAGCCTGTCCGAAGGATTCATATCCTCTACCCAGGATAGATAAACTGATCGACGTAACAGCCGGACACGAGGTGCTAACCTTCCTCGACGCGTACTCCGGATATAACCAAATATTGATGGATCCAGAAGATCAGGAGAAAACGGCGTTCATAACTTGCCGAGGTACGTATTGTTATAAAGTTATGCCATTTGGACTGAAAAATGCAGGTGCAACTTATCAGCGTCTAATCAATTGAATGTTTCATGACCATATCGGTAAGACTATGGAAGTGTACATCGATGATATGTTGATCAAGTCCAAACGAGCAGAAGACCATCTGGCGCATCTGAAAGAAGCTTTCCGAATCTTGGATCAGTATAACATGAAGCTGAATCCAGAGAAGTGTGCTTTCGGAGTCGGATCGGGGAAGTTTCTGGGGTTCATTGTTTCTCAGCGTGGAATTGAAGTCAATCCCACTCAGATTAAGGCCATTGAATCAATCCCAGGTATACTTCACAACAGGAAAGATGTCATGAAACTGACGGGGAGAGTGGCGGCACTGCGTAGATTCATCTCTCGATCATCTGACCGATGCAAGAGTTTCTTCGATATCTTAAAGCAAAATAAGGAGTTCGAATGGACCCTCGAATGCCAGCAAGCGTTGAAGGATCTGAAAAAATATCTATCCAATCCACCACTGCTCTCCACACCTCAGGAGGGTGAGCAGCTGCTAATTTATTTGGCAGTCTCAGGATCAGCGGTAAGCGTTGTTCTAGTTTGGGAAGAAAAAGGTAAACAACTTCCTATCTATTACATTAGCAAAGCTCTAATTGACGCAGAAACCCGCTATCAACCTTTAGAAAAATTGGCATTAGCACTAGTAACTGCTGCTCGTAAGTTGCGCCCTTATTTTCAAAGTCATTCAATAGCTGTGGTTACAACCTTTTCTTTACGAAATGTTTTGCATAAACCTGAATTTTCAGGAAGGTTGGTAAAATGGGCTATAGAATTATCTGAATTTGATATCACTTATCAGCCTAGGGTGGCAATAAAGTCACAAGTTCTAGCAGACTTCGTGGCAGACTTCAGCACTAATATATACCCTGAGGCAGAAAAAGAAGCTATTCTTTATGCAGGGCAGGCTCCTGGCACCTGGATCCTTCATACAGATGGCTCCTCGAGCATCAAAGGGTCAGGGCTCGGACTGGTCCTCGTTGCTCCATCCGGTGAGATGGTAAGGCAAGCTATCAAGTGCCTATTTATTACTAACAATGAGGCCGAATATGAGGCCGTTATTGCAGGATTAGAACTAGCCCGAAGTTATGGAGAAACCATCGTCAAACTAAAAAGCGACTCTCAGCTAGTGATCAATCAAATCAGTGGAGGTTTCATTGCACGAGAATCCAGGATGCAAGTGTACCTCGCCCGAGTAAAAGAGCTCTTAGCACAGTTTGATGAATGGGAAACAATTCAGATTCCACGGGAAGAAAACCATGAAGCTGATGCTCTTGCAAACGTGGGATCAGTGGCAGAAATAGGGGCAGCTAGCTCTTCAGCTGTTGTTCAACTTCTCTACACAACCATGGACAGAGAAAAGTTCAAAGTCAACACCATCAACGCTACTTGGGACTGGAGGAATGAGATAACAAATTATCTTATCCACAGAACTCTACCCG
Source organism: Petunia x hybrida (assembly GCA_037355625.1). Lineage (NCBI taxonomy): Eukaryota > Viridiplantae > Streptophyta > Magnoliopsida > Solanales > Solanaceae > Petunia > Petunia x hybrida. The sequence goes on from JBBBVM010000845.1 coordinate 1,086,459, forward strand.
CAGATGCAAAAGCTGCTCGCAAACTCCGAGTAAAAGCTGCTCGATATACAATTCTTAACGGCGAGCTTTACCGGAAAATGTTTGCAGGACCTCTCGCAAAATGTCTCGGACCAAGTCAAATCAATTATGTGATGAGAGAAGTCCACGAAGGCTGTTGCAGAAATCACTCCGGGGGCAAGGCATTAACCCGGAAGCTGATCCGTGCAGGGTACTACTGGGACAAGATGGAGAAAGATACGAACGAATTTGTCAGAAAATGTGACAAGTGCCAGAGGTTCGCCCATCTTCTCTATCAGCCAGCAGAACCACTTCATTCAATAATCTCTCCGTGGCCCTTCATAAAATGGGGGATGAACATTGTTGGTCCTCTTCCCACGGCACCAAGGGGGATGCGCTTCTTATTGATCATCACTGACTACTTCACAAAGTAGGTCGAAGTGGCAGCGTACTCAAGGATACGACAAACGGAAGTTGTCGACTTCCTCTGGCGTTTTGTCGTATGTCGGTTTGGAGCACCTAAGGAAATAGTCATGGACAACGGCCCGCAATTCATCGGCCAGAAAGTGACTAGGTTCCTCGACGATCTGCACATTAGGAGGATCACTTCCTCTCCGTATCATCCTGTTGCCAATGGACAGGCAGAATCTACTAACAAAATCATCGTTGAATCCCTTAAAAAGCGCCTCGAGCAGGCAAAGGGATGTTGGGTAGAAGAGCTACCTGGAGTACTATGGGCTTATCGCACAACAATAAAAATGAGTACCGGAGAGACTCCTTACTCATTGGTATATGGTGCAGATGCTCTAATCCCAGTTGAAATAGGAGAACCCAGCCTGCGATATGCACATGCCACTGAGGAATCAAACTCAGTCAACCTATCTGAAGAGCTGGACCTCATCGAAGAACGCAGAGAACTGGCTCTTGTACGAGTAGTCGCCCAGAAAGAACGAATCGAACAGTATTACAATCGGGGACTACGCGTACGAAGCTTCCAGGTTGGAGACTTTGTACTCAGAAAAGTCTCCCAGAGCACACAAGAGACAAATTCAGGGAAGCTTGGCCCTAATTGGGAAGGCCCCTACAAATTAATTGCTTCAGTCGGCAAGGGATCTTATCGCTTAGCACGACTAGACGGCTCTACTGTCCCGAATAGTTGGAATGTGGTTCACCTCAAAAGGTATCACTTTTAAGTGGTAAAACGGTTAGTTATTCTACACATACCTTTTATCTTTACGAAAGTTCTTACTTTTGTTATATTTCCTCTCTAAATAGTACTAACGACCTAAACAAGGTCAGATCCGTTTAGCTCAACTGGTAGAGCTCGAAGTTCTTCAACTTCGCGGCTGTGGGTTCGAATCCCACAACGGACACACTCTTCGTTTGGTTATATGTGTTCTATATGCAACCGAATCCCTTTTCATATTATCACTTTACGTGTTCCTACATAAAAACAAGGGGGGTGGAGAGAGGCCCCTGTAGGCCAGGTAAGACCTTCATAAAGGCAAAAGACCTTACCAAAAGGCAAATTTTTAAAGCTTTTCACAAAACTTTTACGTGACAAAGACTTCCACGAAAATAAGAGGAGTCGTTCACAAAACAAAACCTTTACGTGACAAAGACTTCCACGAAAATAAGAGGAGTCGTTCACAAAACCAAACTTTTACGTGACAAAACTTCCATGAAAATAAAAGAAGTGGTTCACAAGGCCAGCGACTCGGCCAGAGCCAATCTACAAAGCCGTGCAACAACTTTCGACTATCAAAACGATAAGCAAAGTTATACGCACAGAGCAACGATTTTGCCAAAACTCTAACGACCATGACTCGGTCAGACTACTTACAACTTACGACCTCTTCCTAACGAAAGGCTAAGTTAAAAACATTTGGGCAAACTTTCAGAGATACGAACTTAATAAAGTTCAAACTTTAGAAAATTCCCAATCATAAGGCTCGAAATCCACAACACACACAAACAAAAGATCAAAATTTCAGGCTAAATATAGTCATTGAATAGATCTAAAAGCATATATACATCATCCTGTATAACAATAAAATACCGAAAACGGCTGACAGAAGTTTGCAGAGTGATCAAAGGCCAAATGAAACCGGCAACACAAAGAGACCAGAAAGTCTTTACTAGACTTCTGTCCACCAACAAACAAGTCCGGCTCTCGCCAGACAATGACTAAAAAAATATATATCAATCATAGATTGAGAAAGGGCATCAACATTTAGGGCTACGACCAGAACTCGACGCACCAGCTCCGTCAGTTCTGCCATCATCCCCTGAATTCTCACTGTCATCTTCGTCTACATATTCATCTTCGCCTTCAGACTCCTCAGGAGAGAGATTCAATGCTTGTCTTATTCTACGAACAGCGCTCTTTGTTGTCTGCAGCATCTCCTTGACATTAACTTGTCTAGCCTGAATCTGCACGAGCAATGGACGCTTGGCCTCAAGAGCAGCAAGCTTGGCTTTGATTTCAGACTGATCTCGCAGGTTTTCCAAGTCCTTGGTTAATGCGGTATGAGCACTCATTAATTGAGCGACCTGATCCTTGGCAGCCTGGAGATCAGCCCTGGCTTTAACAGATCCTTCATTGGCTCTCTGCAGATCCATCCCAAGGGATGCACAATCTTCGATAGCACTGTTCAATGAAGTTCGACATTCTTCAAGCAATCTCTCTAGACCCTGAGCAGAGCGTGCGCACCCTTCTCTCTCTTCGAGAAGAAGGTCCTTCTCCCTGGTGAGTGCGTTGATTTGCTCAACACGTTCATTGTTGACATCAGTCAACTGGTTAATCTCACCACCAAGGAAACCACACTGCTCTATCAGAGTCTTGTTCTCCTTCAAACCTTCTAGCAACTCTTTCTCTACCTCAACTACTTGATCGACGTTGTTAAGCCTAGAGCGAAACATGAGCTCAGCAGCCAGCATACTCGACTGAAAAAGCAAAAGTAAGTCAAATTTAGGAGTCCGAGGCTAAGGTTATTCCCAAAACAAAGCGGAAAATACTTACCCGGGCAGAGTCAGCAGCAATCTAGAAGGCTAACTCCTCATCGCTCAGCTCCCTCAGCACCCATTCTTCACGGGGACCGATGAGCGAGGAGACCGCCTTAGCCAAGCCGCGTGGCCCAGTTATGCAGTTAACATCAGGGGCAAGTTTCAAAGTATGTTTCCTCTCACAGAACTTGGGTTCCCAAGCCTGCTCAGAGGGATAATTTGGCCCAAACTTGTAACGGACACCCCTAATGTCCTTCAACTCTGTCCGGCCACCAATGACTGACCGCCAAACAAATCTTGACGATGAAAGGTTAGAATCACCTTCCACTCCAGGATTTATCGTCTCGCACTCGCGAAGACCAACTGGCGTCGCCCCTTCAGTAGCCATGTTCTCCAGGTCCTCGAAACAAAAAATACGAGGACCCCGACTACCCTCTTGGGGAACTTCTTCCCTGACCTCTTCTTTCACCTCTTCTTTTTCTTCTTCTTCTTCACCCACTTTCTCTTCCCCTTGTCTACACGAGAAGGACCTGCTTCTACCCCGTCATCAACTCGGGGGCTCCTCTGCGGAGTACGGACAGCCTCCTCTTTGGCCCTTCTTCTATCACTACGAAGATGAGGCCTTCGCCTAAGAGGAACATCAACTTCGGCCTCAGTGTCCGAAAGATAGATAACCTCCTTGGCTACACCCCCTCCCCGTGTAGACTCGAGGACTTCAGCAGCAGCATTGGCATTCTCTTCTACAGGCTCTGGTGCACTGGCCCTAGAAGAAGGATCACCACCAGCCAACGAGGTTTGCCCGGCAGCCATTGAAGTCTTACGAGCAGACTTCTTCCATGCTACGCCCTCGCCCTGGCTCCTCTTCTTCCTCTTCAGGGAGCCCAGTCCACCGGACAGGAGTTCTTCGGCCCCCTCCCTGCTGCGCAGTGCATCCACCGAAGCTAGTATAGCGTCAGCCTCAGCGTCTGGGTCAGCAACAGGCTCGGAAGGCCCGTCTTGGAGGGGAGCAGGAAAGAAATCTCCTGAAGTGCCCAAACCTACAAAAAGGTGAAACAGTCAGACATGAAGAAGTTTCGAAGAAGAAGAACGATCATGAAGGCAGAAATATTCTCACCATGATTTTGTACAATCAAACTTTTTTGAGCAGCAAAATACGCCCACTCTCTTCTCTCAGGAGCGAACTCCTTCAAAATTGGCTCAACCCACGCCGTCAAATCTTCAACAGAAATGAGATCGTCGTAGGGTTGCTTGGCCGCTACAAAAATTGGACGGAGTTAGCAGACGAGAAGAAGAAAAAGCACAAAAAATTTCAAAAATACTCGGGGACTTACGCTTTTTATTCCAGACTTCTGGAAGATGAGCTTTGTCGTCAAAAGTCAAGGGCGAGGAGCGCACAAACAAATACCGGTGCACCCAGCCTCAGTCACCAGTATCCTCAGAACTGCGCACCAAGCCCTTGCTGCCGCGCATCCTGGCATTTACATAGCCGTCTTTGAAAATTTGTATACTGTACAAAGAAATAAAATGCTCGTAGCCAAAAGATTGATCAGTTCCAGCCGCGAACCAATCTAGAAGAGTAACTATTCTATATATACTGGGGCTCAGTTACCCCGGACAGAGGACGTACTCCCTGCAGAGCCTCTCGAGCACAGGGTGCAGGGGTAACCTATATCCCACTGTGAAAGGGTAGGTGCACATGGCTGTCTACCCAGCCCTATGGGAAGTGATATTCTCCTTCTCGGAAACCGGCAAGAGGGGAACCTCATCGCCCCAGTGGCAGTTCGTCCTCACTCATGGGATCACCTCTTTCGTGATCCCAGACTTAAACCTATACGCCGGCCAGTTGCGTGTATCTCCCTCTCTATTATGAAAGGACTTAATGTTACAGTCCGTCTCAAGTTCACCCCATTTCTTGGGGATTATTTCTGCAGCAGTAGCTTGGGTAGCCCGGGGCCTGGGAGTGGCTGCCGAGGAACTACCAGCAATATCAGTGCTTTGATTTTTCCTAGATCTTGAAGTCATGGTTTCAGGAAAAATATGAAGTTATCAAGAAGAATTCAAAAGCTAGTTCAAAGGTTTTCAAAGAACAACGGAGAAGAAATAAAGGCAAGTAAAAAGTTTCTCATCAAGCAAACCCCTATTTATAGCAGTGAAAGTTCAGCCCCACAACTTCCTTCGAGACACGTGGAGCTCATCAGAGAAACTGCGATCAGATCTGGCCGTCGAAGGAAAGAATAGGGTTCATCAAAACTTTATAGTATCATCATTATTCTGAAAAGTAGCGGTCACCTCGCGATCAACAGACGACGTGTGCACGTGACTGAAGCGGTTAAAATCATTACTTTTACCCTTGGGGCACGCAATAGTCACTTCAGAATGGACTGCAGTTCCGCAGGCGTGCCAGCTGCAGTTACTTTTTTATACGGCGCATTAAATGCGCACGTCATAAGGGCTTGTCACTTAGCTGATAAGGCTCGTACGTCACCAAGCCTCGTCATACAAAGAAAAAAGTTTACAAAAACTCCCGCCAAAATTCTTATCCACTCCTCGAACAGATACTTTGCTCGAGAAGTGCGGGGACTATCTGTATTGGATAAAAGCTGACTGGACTTGAAAAGGTGACACGTGTCTCCCACGTGGCACGAGCAGACGTTTCAACGGATAGACATCCAACGGACAGACGTTTATCACGAGCAGACCTAAAGGAGTTACGAAACACTTCAACAGTCAACACGGTCTAAATGAGCAGTTATTAGCATCATCATCCACGATCATTCATTTAATGGTCATTAAGGCAATCATTACAACCCAGCGGTTATGACTCCAACAGATATGTGCCCAGCAGTTACTTATCCAGATGGATCCACGCCCAGCGGTTACGAATCCCAACGGGTGCCTATCGGGCTTATAAATAGCATTCGCCTTAATCGATTGTATAAAACAACTTGACTTCCTGTCTACAATATCAATAAGAATACTCACTCACTTTTGCTCAGATATTCCTTTTATTCATATTTACCTACTGTTTTAGTTCTTTGATCATCTAAGTGCGATTGATATCGAAGAGCTCTCCTCGAAGACAAGCGATACAATACGGTTATTTCTCCTTGTTTCCGTTTATGCTTTATCTTTATTAGTTAATACTTACATTTCGTCCTCGAATTATCACCATTTTAGTTCGTCGTACAAACTCTTAATCTCAACTATTGATCGTGACTCCGCAAATACAAATTTAATTGTTAATTGGCCTAAAATCGGATCTAGGTTAAACACAGTGAAACTTGTATTTCGCCGGAATTGTTTTTTTTCACCGATGACATGTTTGATGTATAATCATTGTACACCCCCAACTTACTTTTTTTTTTTGTTCATGTTCTCGTGTATACTCATTGTATAATAATTGAATACTCAATATATAATGTATACACAATGATTACACATACATTAAAAAGTAACTATACATTGTCGTATACCTTGCATACATAGTGTATATATTGTGATAAGGAGAAATTTGGACTTGTATGTTATATACATAATGTATATTGTGTGAATTATGTGGAGAGGGAGAAATTTTTGATTTTATATACCTTGCATACATAGTGAATATTGTGTATATAATATGACAAGGAGAAAACAATGCATAAGCTTAGCTAAAGTTTTCCGGTTTATACCCTTTTTCGCTCTATATTTCTCAATCTCTTTCTCCCATATTTTCACTTTAACTTTTTCCTTTCAGATCTGAAATTTAGATATGGGAAGTGGAGTTGGGGGATGGGGTAAGGCTGGTAGACTAGTGATGGGTTTAGGCTTAGGTGCTAGCACAACAAAAACAGAGGTAGTTCTGGCCAACTTTAATTTTTAATTTGTTGCTCAGGTCAATTATGTTGTCCTTAATTTTTAAAGAGCTAGAACTAGATAAGTGACTCACTTTCTTGCTAAATGCTAAGTACCATCTTGTTTAACTATCTCAAAACTAAAAACTAATAAAAGCTTTTTGTCCTAGGTCTTCAACTATTCACACCAACAGTAAGTCACTTATCTCCGGAAAGAAAAACTGATTATGAGTTGAGGTAGCAGATAATTCTTCTATATATATAAGTCAAATCAACATAGTAGACACAATGGTCAGTTAAATACATTAATCAAATAAATAAAGAGTGATGCATACAATAATAGAAAAACAAGATCCATGAGTTGAGGCAAGGGAGTCAGGTGCTGTGGCTCAACAATTAAATTTTTGAATGGATAAAGTGATCGATCACTTAAATATCTATTCTATTACACAATACACTAGTTGCAAGAGAATCTCTTAGCTGGTTTTGCCCGTTTAAGTTTATTTTATTTATACAAAATGAGTGTCAACGCCTCCATATCAATTATATCGAGTTTTGTCTATAAAACCTCTTCATGAAACCCAAACGCTATATCACTCAAAAAGGCAAAAGCTCTAGTAGGAATAAGAAGTGCTAAATATTTGCCATATCAATGGGCATTATTAAGCAAACGGTACCACTCTGTTTCTTTGTTGTGGTCATAATTCTCTCGCTTTACTGTTCCTTTGGCAATGGTGAGTCTACCACACCCAAGGACAACAAGGCATTAAGCTTTCCCAATTTTGGAGAAGCAAAAACTGAAAGCACCAAATTTAAATCTGAAAAGTTCATAGTGTGGCCAAAGTTAAGAAGACTTTAAGCATGTAGCTGTTTACTTTGCCTTCTCAACCCTTGTTGTACATCTTGCAATCTAAATTGCTGCGGAGTCGGAATATAATCAAGCAAGAATTGTATCTATCCAATACTGCTGCTTAGCTGTTTCGTTTCTAATGTAATACTACGTTGTTTTATGCATTACTGAATCCTAATAAACCTTTTACTAGCTATGATATTACGTTGTATGGTAGTTACGTTTTGCTCTTCAAACGGTTTAATCAAAGGTAGTGTCGTGTATTGTCATTTTTTATTTCTTTTTATTTGCAAGATTAAGTGTTTGATCTGGAACAAGATGTTCTGCAAATGAGAATGTTTACTTATAAGATACTCCTATTATGTATCTAGAAAAACATGTTATGATCATTTTTCAGGTTTTGTATACATGCTAAGTATGATGTTAATCCTTTTGAACCAATTTATGCAATATTGAAATTGAAAATTGACATGCATGGACGAATTGCATTAACATCTTACTGAAATAGTGAAATGTCCTACTTTTCTATAAATCACCCGAAAAAGGAATCTCATTGTCTCGTAATACTCTAACTTTATCTTTCTTCTAAAATGGAAAAAATGACTGAATTATAACGATTTTAAACGATGCAAGCAGGAATTGTCCCTGTGGTCCTTTTAATTTCCTTTCTTTTGTAATCTTTAACTGGTAAAAAATATTTATTAAGTATTTTTTTAAAAAAAATTGTTTTTATAAGTGTTTGAACGTCTATCAAAAGTAACTTATGCCTGTAAATGATGAGCATTCATACTTTTCACAAGTTCTATCATCCAAATATCTGAAAATTAAACTTTATAGTCGTGCTTAAATTTTGGTAATGAAATACGTAGTATATAATTATCCAGAAGATCAACTTTAGCAAAACATTCACAGTTTACCAAAAAAAAAAAAAAAAACTTTAGCGAAACATTAGACACAAGGTTTTTGTATTTTTAAAGAGTATTATTTTTTGGGAAGAGAATATTGCTGAAGAGAGGGCATATGACCTGAAAATGGATTGAAACAGAAACGAAAACATGCACGTTAAAATACAACTGCTGCCGGAAACACACAATTTTAGTTATTTATTTATTTTTTAATTTTTTTAGTATTATAGCATTTAATTTGTTTCGAAGAGATTACCGAAGAAAACAACTATAAGAAACATGAAAATGTCTAGTACGGCAGGAAAATTTGGACATAATTAATAAAAGTACAATTGCTGTAAACAAAAAGAGCTCACGAGAACAACGAAGGAACTTAGTTATAAAGTACGAACATATATATTTGATAGGATCCGCACAAGCTGATTTCCATATGTATTTAGTTTTGACGCTATTATTATCATAATATTATCATTAAATTTATGATAACAAATCAATATTAGCTCTTGAAGAATGGAAATGATCAAACAACGTATCTGAGGCTGTAGCAAAATGAAGTTTGACGTGGCTTGAATTTAAGAAGGATTATAACTTTTGAAACGGTAAAGTAAAAATTTAAAGTTAGATTGTTTTCAATTGTTTATAAATTTAGAATTGCCCATTACTTTTGAAACGACCTAATAAAATGATTGTGCTACCATTTTGAGCGGAGCGAGTAATTATGGTATTTTCAGATGAGACTTTCTGAATAATAAGATGACCTATCAAATAATGTTATTAGAATTAATCAGCTAATTATATATCATTGTTGTTCAACAATTTTTTCTTTTCTTATAGTAGTGTTAGCTAGGATCAACTTATATGCACCTGAATTATCTCGATGGTACTGCATCCTATCACATACCCGTGCATGCATAACTATGTAATTTGCCTACCAATAATTATTTAAGACAAAGGAAATTATCAATTCACTACTAGAATTAACGCGTTTTACGAGAGAGATGGGCGAGGGAGTTCTCTCTCCAAACGCGCGATGGAGAGGGAACTCCCTAGCTGCACGCGCCTCGGAATTGGGTTCGTAGTAGAGCAATTTTGGCGAGGGAGTACCCTAGCGGACTGATTTGTAGGGCCAATGTGTCAGTTTAGTTCGGCGAGGGAACTCCCTAGCCAGATTAAACCAAATATTCTTTATATTCAGTTGTTTGGCGAGGGAACACCCTAGCCGAATTTACCGAAATTTTATTATTTTACTTGTTTGGTGAGGGAACTCTCTAGCCAAACAAGTAATTTTTTTATTAATTTTGGTGAGGGAATTCCTTCGCAGTCCATTAATTTTTTTTTTTTTTTTTTTTTTTTTTTTTTTTTTTTTTTTTTTTTTTTTTTTTTTGCGTTTGGAGAATTTCCCTCTCCAAACATAACAACCTGCTTAACAAAACAATTAGAAACAACGCAAAAGCATCCAAAACAACCAAATATACCTGTAACAGCAGCAACAGAAGTATAACAACCTGTCTAACATAACATAAAGCCACCACTGGCAATTAAACTAATCTACGTCCTGGTTTCATACACTGTTCATCAATACAAACATCTAAAACATATAAAAATCATTCATAAACTTGCTTAACACGTCCCACTATCAAGTTTAATTCGAAATAAAAATAACAAACTATTGAGAATCATTTTCATTTCCCCATCCCATAATATAGCTCGACACCAAGGACTCCAATTTTGCCATCTTTTCACGGTCAGCTTGGCGTTCAAGATCTTGTTCAGCTAGCCTTTTCTCTATCTCTTTACGTTCCTTTTCTTGTTCCTCTAGCCTTTTCTCCATCTCTTCCAATTTAGCTTGCAAAACTGGATCCACATTCTGTGTAGCACCGGAAGAAGAAGAAGAAGACGCGTAAGCATTAACAATACCTATTCTTGGCGGCTTCTTATAACGCGAAGGACCAAGACCATAGGCTCTGTTTTTGTTATTGTAGCCACCACCCGCCTCCATGAACATTGCAGCTTCTTCTTCCGGGGTGAGTTTAGCAGCACCTTCTTCTATCCCTGATCCTTGGCTTTCAACCCATCATTCGTAAGCAACTTTATAGTTTTTCTATAACAAAATATATAACTTTACTACAATTACTTTAAGAATTGTGATTAATAATTCAAAAACTGTTTGGAATACTTACATCTAGCTGTTGGGCACGTGGCTCGACCCATCTGACTGCATTTTTCATCATATACATGATGGAACAACCGGTAAAATTCAATATCACTTACAGGCCCGTGTTCCGCTTCCTACACAATGCAAACGGATTAAGAAAACTTAAAAATAGCTTTTAATTAGTTTATAATTGGATTAAAATTTATAAAGACTTACATATCTAGCTCGATAGGTTGCCAAACTAACTGAACCACAAGTATGCAGCGAGCCACCCTTCGCCGATGCTCGGTTTTTCTTCGCTTGCTCGCTCTGGGCTATGAAGTCTGGGGACTGCTAATATATTTTGAGTCTTTCCAAATTTTGGGGATAAATCCAGTTCGGAACTCTAAGTCTGAATTTTGATAATCCGTCACTCAGTCTTTGGGCTGCTTTCTTCTTAAAATTCCCCCGAACAAACTCATCATACTCAGAGTCCCACGAACACTTGTACTGTAACACAACATAATATAAATGAAAACTAAAAATAAAGTTTAGTGTTAAAATGCCAAAATACCAAAGATATTAATACCTTAAACTGTTCGAACATGCGATGTCTAACGAACACGGTTAGATTTCCCCAAGACGGCCAACCTTCTGTAACGTATGGAGACATGGATTCCTTTACTAGCTTAATTGCCTTCTCTGATGGAATAAACCTGCATTCATTAATATAATCAAATATATAAATGTATATTAATTCTTTTAAATAGTCGTCTCCACAAGGCTTGATGATCAACCTACCATGGTCATCTGTTGTTCCTACACCACCAAGTAACTGTACATTAGCAGAAGTGCGTTTCTTTCTACCTTTCCTTACAGTAGTGGTTACAGAAGGAGTAGAATTTTCCTGCGTCTCAGGAACAGGTGACCCAGTACCTGAAGGACTACTAGAACTCGGGCATGTTTCTTGTGATGCAGATGGTTCAGTATTGGTCGTGGCAGGGGATGCAGACGGGATATGCTAGGGACGTATACTAGGCGTAGGTATCATCATCATGCTAGACGTCCCCGGTGCTGAAAATGTATGAAGTGAAGGGCCTGGTACATGCACCGGCTGGGGGGAGTAGCCTAGAGGCATAGAATGGAAAGAGGGGCCAGCAAGCTGGCCAAACTGATAGTGGGGGCCCGGCGGTGGCATAGACTGAAAAGATGTAGCAAGTGCATGCGTAGGATGGAATACTGGGGTGCTGGGGGAACCGGTAAAAAATGGGGAGGATATATACTTACTAAGCCGAACAGTTCTGTAGTCAGTGTCAATGCTGGCATCAGAGATGTAGTATGCCCTGCTGAAGATGATGTTGTACAACTCGTAGTCCGACCACCACGGGTCTTGGGACCCTTCCTCCCTCGAGATGCCATATCTGGAAAAAAAATTAATATCAATAAAAACTCAAATGTATAAAAAAAATTATAAACACTATGGATAACCTTAATCAATTAAAGAAAAATAACTAAACATATTTCAAAAAAATATATTGTAAGCAAATATACTTCTAGTAACATCAGTCATCATCGCTTGCTTCTGTTTCATCAATTAATTCATCCTCAGTTGAATTCCATAAACTCTTCCTCTTCGTTTGCCAAACATGTCTCCATAGTCTGGGTGAAGGTTTGATAATCAAATTCTTCAAAATACTCCACACCCTGGTGCAACTCATCGGATAATTCTTCATCCATAATATCCTGCACACTGGAAATGTCATTTTGGTATGCTTCATCCAATGCATCATCCACCTCCACTCTTCCAACCGGCTTGGCTTTTAAAACAACCCACCAATTCGCTTTAGCCTTGTTCTTGACCTTATTTTTGCACCTTGGATAAGGAACGTAATACACTTGTTTCACGTTTTGAGCAATAATGAATGGATCGTTATGTGCATACTTTTTGGTGTGATTGACCTCAACTATATTATATTTCGAATGCACCTTTATACCTTTATGTGGGGTTGGATCAAACCACTCACACCGAAAGAGCACCAATTTTTTACAAGGAGAACCATTAAAATCTAGCTCTAATATTTCCTGGATCACACCATAGTAGTCAAAACTACCTTCACCTGTGCCTGCATTAACCCACACCCCGCAATTAAAGGTTTTCTTCCCCATGGACCATTCTTCAGTATGAAACTTAAACACATTGATTAAGTACTTAGACATCCATTTGTACTTATAAACGGGGCCCAAGGCTAAATCACAGAAGAGTTGATGATTGACTCCATTGTCAGGATTGTAAACCTAAATGGTGTCATGGCAATTTATTAGTTAGAATATACGTGGCATAATTTGAAATAGAGTATTCAAAACATGGTATGATTTAATACAAAAATACTTACGTATTCTCTAAACCACTCTGAGAAATTATCAGTAACAGCATTATGCCCAACGCAACTAACATATAACCTGCTAGGCACAATATAAAACACCAGTTGGTCAACTGTTTCCTCTTCCCTCGAATTTATGTTAATTTTAGAAATTGACAATTACCTGTAAAAGGGCTGCACTTCGGGACAATTCAACAATACATGTGTCGTAGCTACTTTTCTATCGATGTTGCTGAATTCTTTTTGCGAACCCTATTTTGATCCTCTTATAGGATGATTGAATATGAAAAGTTGAGGATACAATTCATTTCCGCTCCCACCATCGTCATGCCGATTCGGCCTAATCCTTAGAGATGGCACATCTTCCCCGAAATAATAGGAACAAAAATGGGAAGTTTCCCTAACAAGATACGCCTCGCATATCGACTCCTCAATTCTATTTCTATGTTTTGCTGACCGTTTGCATTTATCAACAGTCCCGCACAACATATTTCATTATATATTTGTATTAATATTTAAAAAAAAAAATTAAGACGCAAACTAACTTTTCGGTGGGATACGTCCATCTACCTTGAACTAGACCTCCAAGCCTTGCTTCTTCCACTAGGTGCATAGGCAGATGTTCCATCATATTGAAGAAACCAGTGGGAAAGATCTTGGTCAATTTAGGTAAGATCACGGGAATATTAGCTTCCATCATCAGAACATTTTCCTCCCTCAATGTTCCAGAACACAAGTCTTTAAAAAAAATACTCATTTCGGTAAGGGGTTTCCAAATTGTATCAGGCAACCCATTGAATGCAATTGGCAGCAAGTTTTCCATGAAAATATGACAATCATGGCTTTTCATTGCAATCAGCTTACCTTCTGTCATGTCCACACATTTGGATATATTCGAAGCGCAACCATCAGGAAACTTAATTATAGCCACTCACAAATCATTCTTCTCTCATCCAAGTCAAAAGTGTAATTGGCAGTCGGCTTTCGAACCTTTACCCCATCTGATTGTAGGTGTAATTCCGGTCGCCGACAGTATGCCTGAATGTCTAACCTTTCCTTCAAGTTGTCCTTTGTTTTGTTGTTTACATCCATCACAGTGTGAAAGACCGCATCAAATTTCTTTTTCAATGTGCATTGGATCCAGATTGTGTCGAAGAAGATTATCCTTCCAATAAGGAAGTTCTCAGAATATGCTTTGCTTCGTTCAGTTGTGTGTAACACCAAAATCCGGGATTCTAGGCAATGGTTGTTCCTCCTTTGCCTTAGGATACCCCTGAACCCTGGCCCAAACTTCATGGCCATTCAACTTTTGTGGAGGGTCATCAAAATCATCCTTGTTTTTCATGAATGCACTAGTGTTTCTTCTAAACGAATGGTCATCTGGCAGAAACTGGCGTTGACAGTCGAACCATGTGTGCTTACGTCCATTTTCAAATAAAATGCTTTTGTGTCTTCCATATAAATAGGATAAGAAAAATTACCAGTAGTGGACCAACCAGACAATATTCCATACGCAGGAAAATCATTTATTGTCCACATCAAATAAGTATGCAAACTAAAATTTTGTTTAGTTGAACAATCATATATTTCAACACCTTCGTGCCACAATATTTGTAATTCATCTGTCAAATGCTGCAAAAATACATCAATCGAGCTTTTTGGATTACTAGGACCAGGGATAATGCAAGTCAGAAAAATATATGTACTTGTCATACACATTTCTGGTGGTAGATTATACGTTGTGACGAATACAGGCCAGCAAGAATATGGGGCGGCAGAGATAGCAAATGGAGTGAACCCATCAGAACTTAAACCCAACCGGATGTTTCTAGGTTCACTAACAAATCCAGGATAAACCCTATCAAAATGCTTCCATGCTTCGCCATCACATGGGTGACATAAAATACCAGATTGTTTTGCACGTTCATGATGCCATCTCATATGAGGAGCAGAGCTCATTGACGCATACAACCTCTTCAACCTTGGTATAAGAGGTAAGTAATGCATCGCTTTAATAAGGATCTTTTTCTGTTTAGCATTTCTGACCGGCTTATAATGAGCCTCACCACAAAATTTACAAAATTCAAAGCTTGCATATTCCTCATAGAATAACATGCAACCCTTCTTACAACAGTGAATTCTTTCTGAAGATAGCCCTAAAAATGAAACCAATTTTTTTGAATGGTAGTACGAGGTAGGCATCGCCAAGTTACTTAGGTTTAGTTCATTCATAAGTCCAATGATCTCATCCATGCTTCCTTGAGATATATTATAATATGATTTTATACTAAGCAACCTAACTGCAACGGACAACTTGGAATGCGTCGCCCCTTCGTAAAATGGGCGACTAGCTTCTTCCAACTGTTCGTAAAAAAGCTTCGCCTAATCATTTGGTAACTCCTCAAAAGTAGGTTGAGATGGTTTCCCTTGGTACATCCCACGTGCATCATTTATCATTTCATGCATAGGATAGTTATACCCGACATATGCACCGCTAACCCCAACATACTTATTTTGATTGTTGACCTCATCGACACTAGGGTTAGGCTCTCCATGTGCAGTCCACACAAAATAATTGGGCATAAATCCTTTTTTATAAAGATGTAGAACAACAACATCTATTTGTTGCACGTTGCTACACTCGCATTTCAAACAAGGACATTTGATTTTACCCTCTCTCATATATTTCGGAAGTAATTTAGCATTACAAATAAAGCGCTCAACCCCATCTACAAATGATTTCCGCAAACCCATATTTTCATAAAATCTATTATACATCCAACTACGATTTTCACCAGATTCCATCTACACAAAGGTTACAAGAATAATGTAATAAAGTATATCACTTCTACTCTAGTCGTATTTAAATTTTATTAATTTTGCAAATTAAATCTTCCTTTGTTCATGAACTATTTTTTCATCAAGTTAACTATTTTTAATTGGTTCCACGGTCAAGGTTTACACGGAGCTTTACATAAATTTCACCAAATTAACCAACCACCATTATGCACAAATTAAGCTTGAAATTTTGCAATTATAATTATTTTCTAATTAATCAAATCAAGGCTAAACAATTATTTTCTAATTATTTTCGAATTATAATTATTTCCTAATTACATCTCTTTCACTAACCAACCACCATTATGCACAAATTAAGCTCAAAATTTTTCAATTATAATTATTTCAATATTTATCAAACTAAGGTTAAACAATTATTTTCTAATTACAATTATTTTCTAATTACATCTCTTTCTCTAATCAAAGTAAGGCTAAACAATTTGTGGCATTACACAATAAAATTTCATGATTATTAAGCCTAATTTATTAGAGGGATAGTACTAAAAAAATTATAAGAATTAAGAGAAAGTTTAACGGAGATTGTTACCTTAACGGAGAGAGCCTTGCTACAGTTGCTGGAGAAATTTTAATGGAGTCACCGGAGAAAATTTAACGGAGCAGTGAGGTCGATGGTGGAGGCAGAGAGGACGACGGTGGGAGAGAGTTTTTTTGTTTTGGTTTGTGGAGTGTGCGAGTTGTTGTAAATGAAAGAGTTTGAAGTTTTTATTTCCTGATTGGCTAGGGAAGTCCCTCGCCAAATGCTTGACACAGATGTTGCTTTTGATTGGCGAGGGAATTCCCAAGCTAATCAAGAGAGAGAATTTTTCTACTTTTTTGCTTGGCGAGGGAACTCCCAAGCTGTATTAAATATTTTTTTTTAAAAATTTTGGCGAGGAAATTCCCAAGCCGTATAGGAGAGAGAAATTTTCAGAATTTTGGAATGGCGAGGGACTTCCCAAGCCAGTGCAGAATTTTTTTTTTTTTTTTTTTTTTTTTTTTTTTTTGGCGAGGGAAAGGACTTGTTTGGCGAGGGAAGTCCTTCTCCATATTTTTGGCTTGGGAACTCCCTCGCCAATCGTCCCATCGGAAAGGGCCCAGTTTCTAGCAGTGATTTTAATTTTTCTTTTTTGCTCTTCAAGTACCCTAATCCTTCATAGTCTTCATTCTAGTTTTATGGATCACTAGGTCACATATTATATGTTTTATACAACATATTCTTTAGTGATCGTGTAAAATATTGTCAAATCACGACTTTAATTAATTACTGGGGAGTAGTCGTGTCAAATTTACAAATGATCTTGAGCTTAAGTACTCACCCGATTGTCAAATTCATAATTGATTTTAGGATTTACTCAATCAAAAATTATTTCAAAGTGTGAGAATTACACAAGGCTATATAAGAATTGACATTGAGCTTAACCCAACTCCCAAAAAGGGACGGGGGTTTGGGGAGGGAAGAGGGTTCACTTGACTCTGAGATATCATGTCAAATTCGCAATGGGCCATGAGCGTAACTCAACGTCAAATACTAGATCAAAGGTGAGGAACACTAGACCATATAAAGGACAATCTATCCCATTACACAGTCAATATGGGATTAGTCACATGTCAACACATTCCATACCATAGAAGAATAATCCAACATGCTATTTAGCCATGATATTTCATTTTTGTCCAACTATGATATTTCAATTTTAATATCAGGAAGTTAAGGCTTGGGGATAAAGGGAGATAGAGAAGAGAATTAGTTGATTACTATGTGCAATGCATAGGAATAAACTTCAAAGCTTTGCAATCTACGAGGTCATTCCCCATGCAAGAAATGTGCCTAATTGAAACGAAACTAATGGCTTAGACAAGCTCTATATAAATTTTCATAACCATGCAATTGATCATCTCACAAATCAAAGTACTTTCGAATTTCTAGTTTCCTTTTAGATCGATAACAATGAGTTGGTACAACAGTCGAGTGTTACTCCTAATTGTAATACTATCCATACTAGCAGTTACGGAGAGCCGTAAATTGGAAAAAGAATTTCAGTGGGAACCAAATGGGCTGTGTTGGTAGCTGGTTCAAATAGTTGGTCTAATTATAGACACCAGGTCATCTTCTCAACACCCTTTTAATCACGATTTCATTTGTGTTACGTAGTAATTTTATGTAGAATTTTTCACGTGCTTGGCCATAAAGTTAAATTTGTGGGAGGGCGTACTGAGGAGATATTTAAGTAGACAACAATGTGATATCTGGAACAACTTAAAATTTTATAAAGATGGTCACATAATGCTTCAATACTCCATACCGTTGCATTGCTTGGATTAAAATGAAGATTAGAGAAACTGTGACCTTTCACTTGACTTATACAAGGAGGAAAAAAAACTCTAAGATAAGAAAAAGTTAAATTGAGCAATTTGCCCTCCGTTAGACTTTTATTCTATATTACTCGTTGTCCCGTTCGATTTTTTGTCTAATGTTCCTTGTATAACGATTTCAGGCTGATGTCTGCCATGCTTATCAACTATTAAGACAAGGAGGTCTGAAAGATGAAAACATCATTGTATTCATGTGTGATAACATTGCTAAAAATGCAGAGAACCCCAGACCTGGAGTCATCATTAATAGCCCACATGGCCAAGATGTTTACAAGGCGTTCCCAAAGTTAGCTGTTTTTTCCATTTGAACCATGAAAGACTACTCTAAGATATCCTCAATACTCTATTTTATGGATAATTTGTTTTATGGATCTTAGCTACTAAGCAATAATTATTTTGGTTTGATCCAGGATTATACAGGAAAAGATGTGAATGGTGACAATTTGTTTGCTGTTATCCTTGGGAACAAAAGTGCTCTCACTGGGGGAAGTGGAAAAGTTGTAGACAGCGGTCCAAATGATCATATCTTTATCTACTACACTGATCACGGTGGTCCTGGGATTATTGGTCTGCATTATGCATGTTGATTAAGTGCCATAAATTTTGTGATACAATTGTTTCTTAAGAATTTGAATAGTGGTTAACTATAATAAGCAAATACTCTTCATTCTTTTTGTTATTCATAGGTATGCCTGACCGACAGTGTTGTCTATGCCAACGATCTGATTAATGTCTTGAAGAAAAAACACTCTTCTGGGACATATTCAAAATCGGTAACATCCCCTTGGTTCAAGTTCCCATTTTGTTTACTCCAAGTTTTTGTTTGAGCTAAAGGCGAGTACATGACGAATTTTGTGGGGCCAACTAAATTAAACCCCATTACTTTTCGAATCTTATACATATGCTAAAAGAAGTTTATAATAAGTCACATGACTTATTTTGTACCCCTTGATTTTTATATTCCTAAATTTACCTCTGTTTAGTTTGAAGGTTGAACATGGTCTAACTTTGTGTTCATTATGTGGATGGGGTCAAAATCAGGTATTTTACTTGGAAGCTTGTGAGTCTGGAAGTATGTTTGATGGTCTTCTACCCAAAGGTTTAAACATCTATGCAACAACAACATCAGAGCCTGATGAGAACAGCTGGGCTGCCTACTGTTCGTTTGGTGGAACTTGCATTGGTGACTGTCCTCCAATGGAATACACTGATGTCTGCTTGGGAGACTTGTTTAGTATCTCCTGGTTGGAGGACAGGTATGTAACACTTTATTCTGGGTCTTGTCTCCTCTCATAGGGAAAATTCAATTATCTACATCTGGTATTATATCAGATTACTGAGTATGTGACATGTGCCTTTAGTACATGCAGTGTAGTCACAGAAACCTTAGTTAATTTATAATAGATATGCTCACTTCAATTTTTTACTTAACCATGGCAAACTATATTATAGCTCAGTGTTGACACTGTGTCAAAAAGATTTCCCCTATCGTATCTAGTGCCCTCTATTTCAAAATAGTTGTCTTGTTTTTCTTCCAAAAGTTGAATATGGTTCCAGTAGATTATTTAAATTGAAAAACCAATTGCAACATGCATTGATGCTCGCAATCGGGAAACTGAATCTTTACACAAGCAGTATCAACTGGTAAGATATAAGAACATCAACTCGAGTACTTTTTAATTCAAAGATTTAATGTTTTCACAAGGAGTTTTATGACTCAGTAAGCTTGCTTTGTCAGGTGGGAAAAATGACTCTAAATAAGTGCACAATGTATGGCTCTCATGTCATGCAATATGGTGATATGCACTTCAGTAAGGATGCTCTTGTCCAATACATGGGTTCTAAATTTCAAAATCATACAAGTATTGATACTTTTACCTACAGTGATTCATATCCACACTTAAACACAATCAACCAACGCGATGTTGACATTTGGCATCTATGGTCTAAGGTAATTATTTTTGGAACAGTTTTTTTGCACCCTTTTATCTTTTTTATGTGTTGAATTGAAGATCAATTAGTTTTAGGATCCAATTTGTTGACACTGTAGTTAGTGTTTAAAATATGGGATGTCCATGGTAGCACTAAGAACTTGTCTGTTCATTGAATAAGATAGTAACTCTTTTGAATTCCTTCATTCAACTCTATAATTAAGGTCTTGTCTGTTGTATCCGGAAGAGATTTGCCTGTAATCCGCTAGAAAATATATCGGCAATATCTTTTTAAACATAGTGTTTTTCACTATTGTACTGTTTATATTCTATTTTGCTAATAATTCATTGGATGACTTCCGTGTTCTCTTTGGCAGTTCCAACGTGCTCCAGAAGGCTCAGCTGAAAAAGAAGAAAGCTACGGGAGAGTATTTCAAGCTGAAGCTCAAAGAGCACGTATAGACAACAAGGTAAGACATATTGGTGAACTTTTGTTGGGAGCTGAGAAAGGTCCTGAGGTCTTAAGGACTACTCAACCTACTGGACAACCAGTGTGCCATTTAGCAGCTTAATATTGATGTTCAATAAAAATCTAATGTAGGTGAATAAAACTGCTACGAAGCTCATTGTTGTGAAGTTTGGTATGCAATGAAGCAAATAAAACTTCTCGCACTTCTTGTATAAATTGATAAAAATGCAATCTTATGTTTAAGTTAGGATAATTATGTCAGAAGACACTTTAAATAGCTTAATTACCCATTATACCAATACTTTTACAATAATTACACAATATAAAATCACTTTCTACTTTAGTATCCTAGATATACCATTTTTCCCTCTCTCTAATACATAGGAAAAAACTCTAATCTTTACCCTGGACTCGCCGCTGCTGCAGTGCAGCGGCGCTGCTCCTCTGCGGCACCGCTGCTTCTTTGCAGCGGCGGTTGCTCCTGCTCCGATATCGGGGCGGCGCTGCTACTGCTGGTGCTTTGCGGCGACGCTACTATAGCTCTGATCCGCTCCTCTTCTTTAATTTCTTCTTCTTTCTTTTTGTATATGTATATATGCGTATGTGTTATGTATAATTTTGTATTTTTTGTATATAAATACGTATATCATTGTATTTTTTGTATATAAAAATCTATCTCCATTTTTTTATTTGCATATGTGTTGTATATATGTGCATGTTTTGTATGATTGTGTATGTGTATGTCTAGAGTAGAAAAGTTATGTCTACCTTTTTTGTTTATCTTTATATGTTTTGTATATATTTTTTGTATGTCCAGCTTATCTAATGTGTATGTCTTATTTTTTTGTATGTTTGTTTATACGTAATTTTAAAACATTAATTTTCAAAAAGTTTTCAATGTATATGTGTATTTTTGTATGTTTCATTTTTAGATGCAAAACATTAAAAAAAAAAAAAAAAAAACCGCTGCCGGCGGTGAGTTGTGGCAGCAGTAGTAGCATGGGGCAGTGACAGCTGGAGAAGTTAGGAAGAAGGAGATAAAATCCTAATTAGTATAAGTTTGTTGAAACTTGTATATTTAGGGTAATAAAATGTGTTTCTATGTTTTGTAAAATTGTATAATATCAGTATTTTATTTAGTTTAGAGATCAGAGTTGTATATTTATGTAAATCTCCCTTTAAGTTAATCCAAATAATTGGACATGTTTAATCTGTTGTATCTATTAGCTATTCCAAAGGTCAATATATTGACATGTATAAACTATTGAAGGGGATATTACTTAGCAGTGTAGCATTTCGTTCTTAGCTTAATTATTGTACGGATCAGTTAGTTTGTTTATCAGTTAGTTAGTTAGTTAATGAAGTGATAGGTAGTTAGTTTGTTAGATTGTTAGTTGAAGATAGTTGGATGTGTATAAGTAGATGTACAGCTCATTGTGAGCTTTAATGCATTGAATCAATAGTTTCCTTTCTCTCTCTAAAACTGCTCTCATCTCTCTCTAAGCTCCTCCTCAACCAAAATATCTTGTCCCCTTGTTCGAGCTAAGAAGCTTCTGGATGAGCTTCATGAATCTCTTCATGGTATCAGAGCAAGAGTGACCAAACCTGAGCTCACTGCATTCGATCCTCTCACTGCAGATCTTTCCTAGCTCGTAACAACAATTCCATGGCAACAATTAATGGCGGAGTTGCGGCAGTCTTCGATCACAACCACCCTCTCTACCTTCACTCAACAGATACCTCAGGCACAGTGTTGATCTCGTTACAACTCACTGGATCAGAGAATTACTCAGTCTGGAGCCGGGCAATGAAGATAGCTATACTAGGAAGAAATAAACTAGGGCTAATCGACGGAACCTGCAGAAAAGAGAATTACTCTGAGGATCTGGGAAATCAGTGGGAACGATGCAATGCGATTGTGCTTTCGTGGATCATGAACACAGTTTCAAAGGAGTTGATGACTGGGATAGTGTATTCATCAAATGCAAGCAGTGTGTGGAGTGATTTGAAGGAGAGATTCGACACAATTAATGGATCCAGAATTTATCAACTGCATAAGGAGATTGCAACAACAAGCCAAGGTACTAACAGTGTGTCTACTTATTACTCAAAACTGAGGCTTCTTTGGGATGAATTTGACTGCCTTGTGCCTACACCTGGATGTGATTGTGAAAAATCTAGGGATTTTGTTATTTTTATGCAAAGACAGAAGTTGTTACAATTCCTAATGGGGCTCAATGAGACTTATGAGCAAGCTCGAAGCCAGATCCTTATGATGACTGTATTACCCAATGTAAATCAGGCATACTCTATGATAATAGAGAGGGAGAGTCAGCGTATGATTGCTAACACTCATAACACAAATGAACTAGGAGATATAACTGCTCTATTCACTAAAGGGAGAAATATGCAGAATTCATATAACAACATTGGAAACAAAACAGCCATGAACAATAAAGGAAAGAATACTCAGGGTTACCAGAGAAAGAAAAAGGACTACAACATCAAGTGTGAGTACTGCAAGATCAGGGGACACAGCATGGATGATTGTTATAAGCTGAATGGATATCCAGAGAATTTTGAACCAAGAAGAAACAATGGACAACATGTAGCAAATAATGTACTAGCAGAAATGACAAACAAGCAGGAATCAGGTCATGCAGAGAAGGGAAAGGGTGTGATGAACAGGGGACAGTATAATGATGAACTGACACCCATAACACCTTACTTCACTCAGGAGCAGTTCAGTCAGATACTGAGGATGATTAATAAGGAGAATGAAGCTGAGAATTCATCTAACATGGCAAATATGGCAGGTACTACTCATGCCTTTCTTATTGAGAGTAATAGTAGAGACTGGATAGTTGATACAGGAGCAACAAACCATATGATTTCTGATTTGGCCTGCTTGAAGAAGAAAAGATGTGTAGATGCAGCAGATTCACAAACTGTGCACCTGCCAAATGGTCAGGTAGCTCAAGTTACGCATGTAGGATCATGTGACCTAGCAGGTGGTCATCAGCTTGACAATGTCCTATACATACCAGCCTTTAGATATAACTTGTTGTCAGTATCTAAGCCGACTCAGGACTTGAACTGCTCAGTGTTCTTTTTCCCTAAGTTTTGTCTGTTTCAGGACCTCTGCAGTGGGAAGGTAATGAAGATTGGTAGAGAGTGCAATGGCCTCTATCTCCTTCCTCAGACTTCTGCTGTAGGATCCACACAAGCTGATAAGGGCTTACTGGCAACAGGGGCAAATGTGGAACCTGAAGTGTGGCACAGGAGGTTAGGACATCCATCAAGTGAGACAATAAAACATCTGTTCAACTTTCCTAATAATAAATGTGAGAAGCTAGTAGAGCATTGTACAGTCTGCCCCTTAGCTAAACTCACACGACTACCTTTCCATAATAGCACTAGTAGAGCAATAGCACCATTTGATTTGATCCACATTGATGTATGGGGGCCATACCATGTACCTACATTTGATGGAAATAAAATGTTCTTGACTATTGTGGATGATTACACAAGGATGACATGGATATTTCTGCTTAAGTTAAAATCAGATGTCATAATGATGCTAAGAAGATATATTCAGATGGTTAAAACTCAGTTTGACAAGCAGATCAGGGTAATCAGAACAGACAATGGGAGTGGGTTTGTCAACCATGAGTGTGCTTCTCTCTTCCACTCTGTTGGAATTGTCCATCAGAGGACCTGTGAGTATACTCCTCAGCAAAATGGCATAGCTGAGAGGAAGAACAGACACAACTTAGAGGTTGCAAGAGGGATCAGATTTCAGGCAGGTATACCCATGATGTTCTGGGGACATTGTGTGCTGGGTGCAACATACCTCATCAACAGGCTACCATCCAGGGTTCTGAGTGGTAAGAGCCCATATGAGATGTTCCACAACAAGTCACCAAGCCTGGAGCATCTGAGAGTACTGGGATGTTTATGCTATGCAAAGAAGATGCACATACAGGACAAGTTTGAAGAAAGAGCTACAGAAGCTGTGTTGATGGGTTATTCAGAAGTCACTAAGGGTTATATACTCTATAATTTAGATAAGCATAGCTTCTTTGTCAACAGGGATGTCTCCTTCAAGGAATCCATTTTCCCTTTCAAGAGTATGCAGCAGAAACAAGATTTCCTGTTTCTGGATGAGGATGAGCTGCATCAGCAGGCCCCATTGCCTGAGCATTTACATGTGCCACCAGCTATAATACAACCTTCTGGTCCTCCTTCACATACACAAGAAGCTCAGGCACCTGCCAGTACCTCTAATCCTACTGATCCTGTCCCTGCTTCACCCCTCACATCATCAGATCACTTATCTGCACCTGTCCCAGCACCTAGACAGTCAATTAGAACTACTAAGACTCCAGCATGGTTGACAAATTATGTCACCAACTTAGCACCAGCTAAACAGACTCAACCTTACTCCCTTTGCCACTCAGTCAGCTATGACTCCCTCAAGCCTACTTACCACAAATATCTCACTGCATTCTCAGCTGAACTGGAACCAAAAACATTTCAGGAGGCATCCAAACATAAGAAGTGGGTGGAGGCCATGAAAGGAGAGATCCAGGCTTTGGAAGATAATCATACCTGGGAATTGGTCAAGCTGCCACTTGGTAAGAGACCTATTGGCTGCAAATGGGTCTACAAAATCAAGTATAAAGCCAATGGAGAGGTAGAAATGTATAAGGTCAGGTTACTGGCCAAGGGGTTCACACAGAGAGAAGGCCTTGACTACCATGAAACCTTCTCTCCTGTAGTCAAGATTGTTACTGTCAGAGTAGTGATTTCAGTAGCAGCTGCTGCACACTGGCACATTCATCAAATGGATGTGCATAATGCCTTCTTGCAAGGTGATTTGTATGATGAAGTTTATATGTCCCTGCCACAGGGTTTTGCAAGCCAGGGGGAGAATGTGGTATGCAGGCTTGTCAAATCCTTGTATGGGCTAAAACAAGCTAGTAGGCAGTGGAACAAAAAGCTAACAGAAGCATTGATCACCCAGGGTTTCAGACAGAGTTCCTTAGACTATTCCTTGTTCACAAAAAGAAGAGCAGGAAACATAATAGTCATTCTTGTTTATGTGGATGACATGTTGATTACAGGAAATGATTTGAAACTGATAGAGGAAACCAAAAGAGACCTGCAGAACACCTTCAAAATGAAGGATTTGGGAGAGTTGAAGTATTTCCTGGGAATAGAATTCAGCAGATCCTCAAAGGGAATACTCATGAACCAGAGAAAGTATGCATTAGAGTTGATCTCAGAGGTAGGGATGACTGGTGCTAAACCTGCTATGACCCCCTTGGACTGCAATCAGAAGTTCACCACTAGTGAACTAGACAAGCTGACAGGTCTCCAAGGGGATGAGTTGCTTGAAGATGTAGGACAATATCAAAGACTAATAGGAAAATTGTTGTACCTGACACTGACCAGGCTTGACATAGCATTTGCTGTCCAGACTCTTAGTCAGTTCCTACAGGAGCCTAAGAGATCTCATTGGGAAGCAGCTCTCAGGATAGTGAGATACATCAAGAGGGAACCAGGACTTGGAATCATCATGAGCAGCAGGAGAAGTAACAAACTGATAGCATTCTATGATGCTGACTGGGCCTCATGCCCAAATACCAGGAGATCAGTCACTGGGTTCATTGTCAAGCATGGTGAGTCGCTTGTATCTTGGAAATCAAAGAAGCAGAGCACTGTATCAAGAAGCTCAGCAGAAGCTGAGTATAGAAGTATGGCAATGACAGTATCAGAAATAGTGTGGCTGACTGGACTATTCAGGGAGATTGGTGCAAAAATAGAACTGCTAGTTGAACTCTACTGTGATAGCAAGGCAGCACTTCAAATTGCAGCAAATCCAGTCTACCATGAAAGGACAAAGCATATAGAGATAGATTTTCACTTCATAAGAGAAAGGATTCAACAAGGGATGATCAGCACTTCACATATTAGAACAGGAGAACAACAAGCAGACATCCTGACTAAGGCATTAGGAAGACCTCAACATGAACATCTAGTGTCCAAGCTGGGAGTGCTTAATATCTTTGCACCTGCCAGCTTGAGGGGGAGTATTGAAGGGGATATTACTTAGCAGTGTAGCATTTTGTTCTTAGCTTAATTATTGTACGGATCAGTTAGTTTGTTTATCAGTTAGTTAGTTAGTTAATGAAGTGATAGGTAGTTAGTTTGTTAGATTGTTAGTTGAAGATAGTTGGATGTGTATAAGTAGATGTACAGCTCATTGTGAGCTTTAATGTATTGAATCAATAGTTTCCTTTCTCTCTCTAAAACTGCTCTCATCTCTCTCTAAGCTCCTCCTCAACCAAAATATCTTCTCCCCTTGTTCGAGCTAAGAAGCTTCTGGATGAGCTTCATGAATCTCTTCATAAACAAAATTTAATTTGGAGAGATCACCAAGTTCAAGGGGTTACTAGGATTGGTAATAGTTTAATTGACATAACCCGAATTTCCAAATAGGTCGTGCGGGCACTTGACTACCTCTCCTTGACCTTCCGGGTGAACTCTAGCTATAACTTAACTCGAGACAAATGCTACAACATTTATTGGGAAATCAACTTTATTTACATAAGACGTCTCAAATGATATAAAGACGAGTATGTAAGTTTTGGATGAAAATCTTTCAACTATTTAAATTTTAGCTCCGATCACCAGAACACGGAGAAAGTCATAGCGATCTGCTAGATCTTGCAGTGAAAGCTTAGAACCGAGTTCCTAGAGATGAGTAAGTGGATCGCTAGAACTTACTCCGCGTCTAGCAATGGGGGCTATGACTTATATGATTGTTTAAAATGGAGGCCGCAATTGTGATAGTTGCACAATTTCATCTTATTACTGTAAATCTCCCAACATAAATGGACAAATTTTACTATTTTCCTACAACATACTTATAATAATTACAATTTATTCCGGTCTTGCAAACGTAAAGATTTTTTAAATAATTCCAAAAGAAAAAAAGAAAGACAATATTGCACTTAAGAATTAAATTTGTGGCCTAAAATAATTTGCAAATCTCATTTATTACTATACTAGACTCTTTCACTATATTGATGGGATTCAACAACGTAGAAAGTAACCAAAAAATATTCATTTTTGTCCTATTTTCATATATCATTTTCTAACGAATGAAGTCAATTGAACTCTTTAGCGTAACTTAGCTTCGCCCTGAATTTAGCAGTTATCACACCTTATTTTTGAATCACGGATTCAACTTTTTATGGAGGACTGCCTGTCTTTTCACTCAAGTTAGATTAGAAATCAATGGTTTTATTAGAAAATATTCTCCTTGAAAAAGTTTTCGACGGATAAATTATCCCTAACGAGAAATGGGTGAGTTCTTGATGAAGGGAAGCACATTTTATTTTTCATGCAAATTTGGAAGTTATTAATTTATTTTAATATTTATTAATTTTAATTGAAGATAAATTACACTGATCAAATGTTAGTTAAGGAAAAAATAGTCCTAATTATCCTTTGTTGGTATAATTATATTATTATTATAATATAAAAGTAGGAATCTCTAAAGTATAAATTATTATTATTATTATTATTATTATAATATAGAAGCAGGAATCTCTAAAGTATAAAAAGTGAAAGACGAACATATCCATAAAAGTTGAGTAACTATAGTATTCTTCAAAATAAATAACAATCTATTTCTCATAAATTAGTATATTAATCAAACTTCTCTTTTTCAGAAATTGATTTCTACAAATTTTCATGCATGTATAATCATTTAAAAGCTAGGTGCTAATTCCAAGTATTTACTCTTCATATACTTGCTCTCACAATGCGGACCTTTCAATTACTGACATGGCGAAGCCAATCTTCTTCTCATGAAGGTAATGAGACATATGTTCCTATATATTTGTGCTATATATTTGTGCTATCAATATGCATACTACTTCATCCGAAGAAGCAAAAGTCCAAGTTTGAAGAATTTAAAGTTTAAGAACCGAAATAAATATAATAGTAATTATATTTATACTTCAAGGTATTAGAGGCCAGATTTTTCTTATGTTGTTATGCAATGTTGTTATACTGAACGTACTCAGTGCAGAAAGGGTCGAAGACAAAATTTTATAGTTGTTGCCACTATATAATTAACCACGCCCCTAAATCAAATATGCACAATTATTTGTACGAATATATGGTCTCCTAACAAAGGTCTTACAAGCTAAAATTACGATGCATTCTTCTTCTTCTTCTTCTTCTTCTTCTTCTTCTTCTTCTTCTTCTTCTTCTCCTCCTCGTTTTTGTTTCGTTTTACTTTTTTCGCTTTCCCCTTCTTTTGTGAGACTCTTATATACAAAATGATTAGAAATACAATGGTTAGTAAAGTGACAAATTGATATAAATAATAACTTTAAGCCACAAATTAACAGGTACTAAATTAGTCTATATCAACTCACCATTCAGTTATGTATGGTTATTTAGAATTTACTGGTCCAGTTAATCCAAATTGATGTCATATAAGGTATATTAAAGAGGGGAGAACTCCTTATCCTATATATGTGTCCACTATTTTACCGGATAAACGTAAGGAAATTTCATACACTAGAATAATAGTTACAAGATTATTTCATAAATTAACGGAACCAAAAGTACTCCGATGCAATCACATAATTATTAAACAACCGCATTAAGATTGGCATATGGTTTGATAGAGTATTTACAAGATGACGAAAAGAGAAAGTTTTCCATTATTAATGTATTATTTACTGTATTAGTTATTGTAGCATTATTCGAGTTCTTCCAACCAATTGGTGTAGTTGAGAAGATAAATGTATATCTTTCATTGTAGCAATCTCTAGGATTATTTGATAGCATTCAATGTCTATCTAATTGTATCTTGTACTACTATAAATAGATGAGCAACAACCCATATGGGTGAACATTTGTTTC
Organism: Petunia x hybrida; assembly: GCA_037355625.1. Taxonomy (NCBI): domain Eukaryota; kingdom Viridiplantae; phylum Streptophyta; class Magnoliopsida; order Solanales; family Solanaceae; genus Petunia; species Petunia x hybrida. The sequence goes on from JBBBVM010000845.1 coordinate 1,116,125, forward strand.
ATTTCATGATATCAAATTAAGTAACGATCCTAAAAAATTCACGGCTTCCGTTCCAAATTGAGAAATCCCTTCTCCTTCTCCAAAGAATTATTCTAGCAATATACCTTCTTCCTTATGGCTGCTCAACCTCTCAATAATCCCTACTCAGTTCATATCAAAGATTTGGTTCTTGTTTACCTTGATAATTCTAACTAAATGAAATGGAGTTATTTTTTTCTTCATATTCTTGATATTTATGAGCTTCAACATCACATTGATGGCAGCGACACTATCGCTTCACCTAATATTACTGATGCTAAGGGAAAAGAAGTTCCTAACCCAGCATATCCGAAATGGCGTCGCCTAAATCGTCTTATTATGACTTGGATCAATACAACTGTATCACCTGATCTTCTTCCACTACTCTATGATGGAGACTCTGCTCATGAGGCATGGGTCACTTTGAAAGGTCAATTTGTTGATCATACTATTGCCAGGGAATTGCAAATAAAATGCCAGCTTCAATCTCTCAAAAAGAGCGACTTAATAATTGATTCCTAAATGGGAAAAATCAAGAAATTAACATATTCTCTTTCGGCCATAGATCGTGTTTTACCTGACTCTAAGCTTCTTGTTTACATGTTAAATGGTTTACCACCTTCTTGCGAATCCTTTGTTATTGTAGCGGCTAATCAAACTCCTTCACCAACATTCAAAGACCTTCAGAGTCGACTTTTAACACATGAAACTCATTTTGAACAACTTCATGGTGTCCAAACTTCGTCAACGCCTACTGCTCTTATTGCAACAAATGCATCCAAATCTGAAACTAGTCATACCCAAATGTCTTTTGCTCGTCGTGGTGGTCGATCAGGTTGTGGTGGACGCTCTGGTGGATGTTAGCAAAATCGTGGTCGGGGTTGTGGTGGCAGATTATATTCTCTAACTTTGGCCGCGGATATGGTGCGCCAGGTAGTTCTTTTGCAGGTACTCCGACTTCTCTGCCTTTTGCAACATCAGGTCGTGGCCTTCTTGGACCTCCTCCTTCTAACAATTCTTCTATTCCTTCCTTTCGCCATCCTAATCCCACATATAGTACCACCTAATGTCAAATATGCGAAAATTTTGGTCACCTAGCCTTAGATTGTCCTCAACGTCATAACCATACTTATACATCCTCTGATTTTAACTGTCAATTTGCTGGTCTCTCCGGTAAAGAGAATCTCTATCACGCTTGGTATATGGACAACGGTGCTAGCTCTCACATGACATATGATCAAGGTCAGATACAATCACCCTCATTATCTTCGCATTCTCATTTTATTTCTCTTGGTGATGGAAGTATTATTCCTATTTCCTATACTGGTCATTCATCTATTGTTTCTCCAACTCACACCTTTCATTTAAATTCAATTCTATGTATTCCTGCTTTGCGTAAAAATCTTCTTTCCATTAGACAATTTATTAAAGATAATAATTTTTATTGAGTTTCACTCTTGGGTTTTTTTGTTAAGGATTTGAAGACCGGGAGAACTCTTCTCAAATGCCTCGGTGATAGTCCTATCTATCCAATGCCTGAGTTTCTTTCATCAAAGTTCGTTACCAACAACATGTCGTCCTCTTCTCTCTTTGCTTCTAGTGACAATGTTGCTTCTTGGCATGCTCGCCTTGGCCGTCCATGAGTCGTTGTTTTACAATATTTGATTTCTCGCAAACTTATTTCTATTTAGATTTAATTCATTCTGATTTATGGAGCTCTCCTTGCTCCTTTATGAGTGGTTATCGATATTATGTCATTTTTGTGAATGATTTTTCATGATATGTGTGGTTTTACTCTTCGCGGTCCTCGATTCTTTCCGAATTCAAATGTTAGTTGAAAATTAGTTTTCTACCACTATTAAAACTTTTCGTTCTGATGGGGGGTAGAGATTACAACAATACTAAATTTCTCCAGTACCTTTCAGCGAATGGTATCAATTTTCAAACATCGTGTCCTTATACACCTCAACAAAATGGGGGTGTCTGAACGCAAGCATAGGCATATCAGTGAAATGGGGTGCATAATGTTGTTTCATTCTAAAGCTCCACACATCTTATGGGTTGAAACATTTTCTAATGCCATATTCATTATTAATCGACTTCCTTCTTCAAGTCTAAATAATATGTCACCTTATGAGTTGATTTTTCATACCCTTTTTGCCTACTCATTTTTTCGTCCATTTGGTTGTTTATGCTATCCTAATCTTCAACCTATCGTCGTCATAAGTTGGATTCTCCTTTTATTCTATGTATATTTCTTTATTATAGTCTTCATAAAAAAAGATATAGATGTATGCATTTATGTCACGACCCAACCTAGGGCCTCGGCGGATAACCAGCACTGAGTGTCGATCATGGCTAAACCTACTATAATCTATGAATAATAGAGATAAGCTGGCAACCTGATTATATATACATACATATTTACGAAAACATAAAGTCTGGGAAGACGACAAGGCTATCACACGCTGACATACATAACATACTCAATGAACCATACAGGGACATATCTATAGGCCTCTAAGAGTGCTGAACTGAATATACAAAGGACGGGACAAGGCCCCGCCATACCTACTCGGTGTCTGTACAACATACCGAAAGTAGTAAACTCCGAGAGGAGGTAGAGTTACTCCAACAACTGGTAGATAGCCTACTAACGTGGCTCAAGGTTTGATCTCTCTGCACCTGTGCGACATGAAACACAGCGCCCAAGAGAGGATGTGAGTACGATATATAAAAAGTATGTAAGGCATGAACATATAATATATAACATAGCTTAATGAAACTGTAAGGATGGAATATAAATATGAAAATATGTGCTGAAGTATAGCAATGAAGCTAGAAAACTGAAACATAAACTAAACATAATCTGAATATAAACTGAAGTCTAACTGAATCTGAAATTGAAGACTAAGCGGAACTATGTTGATAAATTACTGTAATATGATTGATAACTAGTAATTAGAAACTGGAACTGATAGTTGTCAACTGATACTGACAGTAAGAACTTATAACTGGTACTAAACTAAAACTGAACTGTTATCTGAACTGGTACCTGTCTGGTGTTATGGGTTTGTATCCCCTAAATCAGGTAACTAAACATCTGCACTAGACTCATGTATAGTCATGCGGTATATACTGTGGCTATATACATGTATATAACATACCTGGCGGGTTTTATGGGCTATTTCTCCCCAGCCAGTAGTCTATTTGGTCTGAGTGTGTGAATGACACCCGGTCACACTAGGTGTTTAACCTCCTGCCAGAACCAGAGGGGCTGCGTCCCCCAGACGGGTAGTATCGCACGTGACCGGACTGTGTGTCCAATGTCCAGCATTTTTGGGGGACTCCAAATCATACATAATATGACCACAATATAAGCATAAGCATGTATGAGGCACAACACATGTGGAAACAATAGATATAAACTCAAAAGAATGATAAGAAAACTCTAGATGGAATTATAGACACAACCTAGAACTCAGAATTTGTCTATCTCTTTGAATTTCTATAAAAATTTCGGCAGAGTTTCCCCTATAACTGGATGATCCAAAAAAATAAAACCAGCACTATAATATACAAGGGAATGGATACATGGCTAGACTAATAACATATACATATTAAATGGATAACAAGATGAGACGACCGGACGACATAACAAATCCGTAGACAGAATCTCTTGACAGCACCAATGCCTTATCTTGTGGCCTAATTTTCATGGTCTAAATCAATGTTATAGACTTTATTTCTTTCATAAAAGTTGTAGATATATATCTTAGAGTTCCATAAAATCTTAAATAATCTCCATATAAAGTTTTTACAAAGAATTATGGTCAAACTACTAATACCTTTCCGAAGATAAAAATATTTTTTCAGATTTTGAAACATTTCATGCTACTGTTTTGGACATTTTTCACCTTGGTTTTTAGTACCAAATTAAGGATACACAAGGTTCCCTTGATACAATACAATTTCTCCACAAAAAACACTAGGTTTGGAACTAATACAAGCTTCAAAAGCTACAAGAGAGATGTCTTGTCGAAAGAAAGGTTTAGCTTTACATACCTTTGATGTGTTTTATTCTAAACTTTGTTTCCCTTGCATTCCAAGCCTCGAAAGCCTAAACAAGCTATAACACAGCATTTAGACACTTTTCTTAGCCATTAAGTAATTCTAAAACTCAAGCTATAGATTAAATTGAAGGCAGCATAACGTTACTTTAACCGCGTAGAGCGTTTTGATGCAATCCGTCTTCAATTTCGAGTTAAGATTGAAATTCTTTCTTCAAAACCATAAAAATGGCTTCAAACCTCAAGAAAGAAGTGTTTTCCTTGTGTGTTTCTGGAAATGACGAGAAAATAGATGAATTTCTCTTTTATACTAAGAATATTTCACTTCTAGCCCTCTTTTGCGCTTATGTCTCTTCTTCTGGTATGATTTCTGACGCTCATATCTTTTTATCCAGACGTTGTATGAACAAACGGTCAAAAGTGTTGAAAACTAAACTCCAAGACCCTCGATTTGATATATGATATATCCCCAAAATACCTCATATAACACACGAAACTAATTGCTCAAAAAGCTTCGATACAAGGCAAATCCTTAGTAGGTTTTTCCGCAACTTAAATCTGATTTTTCCCAAACTTTATATTCAACATATAAACGTCATATATAGTCATATTATGACTTTAGAAGTACCTAAATCATTCTTAACATGTCATTAGTGTAATATACGCAACTTTAGATATACAGGGCGCAACAATCTCTCCCTCTTAAGAATATTCGTCCTCGAATGTTAAATGAAGTATATAGAAGCATTAAGCAACGATCTGTTACATACCTGAAGTAGTGAAGAGATGTGGATATTTGGATCTCATATCATTTTCATCTTTTCAAGTCATTTATTCTACATTATTGCTTCACCATAGCACCTTAACTGAAGGAATGTCTTTCGTCCTTAATCGACGAATATGCCTATCTAAAATTGCAACTGGCACCTCTTCATAAGTTATTTGTTTTGTGATCTGAACATCATATACTGGTACAACTCTAGAAGGATCTCCGACACATTTTCTGGGCATGGAAACATGGAATACTGGATGTACCTCCAGAAGGTCTGTTGGAAGGTCTAACTCGTAGGCTACATACCCAACTCACCTGATAACCTAATATGGATAAATAAATCTAGGGCTAAGCTTGCCATTCTTGTCGAATCTCATAACCATAGGCGATTCTTTCAGGAATACCCAATCGCCAATCTAAAATTCTAAATCTCGACGCCGGTTATCTGCATAAGACTTGTGTCTACTCTGTGCTACTAATAATCTTTCCCTGATCAACTTAACTTTATCAACTGCTTTCTGGATTAAGTCTGGACCTATCAATTGAGAATCACCAACCTCGAACCATCCTATAGGAGACCTGTATTTGTGCCTATACAAAGCTTCATATGGTGCCATCTATATGCTAGAATGATAGCTATTGTTGTACGCAAACTCTATCAACGGTAGATGTTCACTCCAGCTGCCTCCAAAATCTAACACACAAGCTCTAAGCATATCTTCTAACGTCTGAATGGTCCGCTCAGCCTGCTCGTCTGTCTGGGGATGAAATATTGTACTTAGATTCACCTGTGTCCTCTGGAATGATCGCAAGAAATTAGCTGTAAACTGTGCGCCCCTGTCTGAAATGATACATACTAGAATACTGTGTAGGCGCACTATCTCTCTGATAGAAAGTCTGGCATAATCGTCCACTATATATGTAGTTCTAACAGGCAAGAAATGAGCTGATTTAGTATGCCTGTCAACTTTAACCCAGATAGAGTCATACCTGCTCTGAGTACGGGGTAAGCCTGTAATGAAGTCTATATTCACTGCTTCCCATTTCCATGATGGAATCTCTATTTCCTTCAATAAGCCACTAGGTTTTTTATGCTCGATTTTAACCTGCTGGCAGTTAGGACACTGAGCCACAAGTTCTGCTATGTCCCACTTCATTCTGTCCCACCAGTAATTCTGCTTAAGATCATGATACATCTTAGTCAAACTTGGATGAATAATGTATCTGGAATAATGTGCCTCTGTCATAATCTGTCCACGTAAATCTGCCACATTAGGAACAAAAAGTCTATCTTTATACATGTGAACCCCGACACTAGTAATCCTATATGGTGGTTTCATTTTTCTTATAGCTATCTGTCTATATTCAACTAGAACTGGATCCTCATATTGGGTTGTTTTACCTCTGCCACTAGGCAAGTAGTGGCTGTGCTCTCAACTGTAACTCCTACATCATCTAAATCTATTAATCTGACTCCTAAGCTGGCTAATTGGTGGAGTGCATGAGCTAACTTTCTCTTCTGTGGCTGTAAATAAGATAAACTACCCATGGACTTATGACTAACGACATCAACAACAACATTCGCTTTACTTGGATGATAAAGAATGTCCACATCGTAGTCCTTCAGCAACTCTAGCTACCGTCTCTGTCGTAGGTTTAGCACCTTCTGCTTAAATATGTAGTGGAGGCTATTGTGGCCTGTATAAAATATCAACATGAACACTGTACAAATAATGTCTCCAAATCTTCAATGCATGAATGACTGCTGCAAGCTCTAAATCATAAGTAGGGTAGTTCTGCTCATGCTTTTTAGATGTCTGGAAGCATAAGCAATTATTTTTCCGTGCTGCATCAATACACAACCAAGACCAATTCGGGAAGTGTCACTGTAAATGACATAGCCCTCAGATCCTTCTGGAAGTGTAAGTACTGGAGCTGTTATCAACCTGTTCTTTAGTTCTTGGAAGCTGTGCTCACAAGAGCCTGCCCACTGAAATTTGGCTGCTTTCTGTGTCAATTTGGTCAGTGGAGCTGCAAGGGAGGAAAACCCCTCCACGAACCTTCTGTAATAACCTGCCAAACCCAGAAAACTACGTACCTCTGTTTGCATCATAGGTCTGGGCCAATTCTTCACAGTCTCGATCTTCTGGCCATCTACTTTAATTCCTTCTACTGAAACTATGTGGCCAAGAAATGCCACTGAATCTAACCAGAATTCACACTTCGAGAACTTAGCATATAATTGCTTGTCCCGAAGAGTACCCAATACTGTGCGTAGATGCTCCGCATGTTCTGAGTCAGACTTTGAATAGACGAGAATATCGTCAATAAATACAGATCTCAAATAAATCTAGATAAGGCCTGAATACGCTGTTCATCAGATCCATAAATACTGCAGAGGCTTTAGTTAGTCCAAATGACATCACTAAAAACTCATAATGGTCATACCTAGTCCTGAATATAGTCTTAGGTATATCACATTCTCTGATTCTAACCTGATGGTAGCCTGATCGCAAATCTATCTTCAAGAAGCAGTTGGCACCCTGGAGCTAGTCGAACATGTCATCAATCCTGGGTAGAGGGTATTTATTCTTGATTGTGACTTTATTCAGCTATCTGTAATCTATGTACATGCGTAGAAAGCCATCTTTTCTTTTCACAAATAATATCGGGGCTCCCCATGAGGAAATGCTGAGTCTGATAAGGCCTTTATTTAATAAATCCTTCAATTGCTCCTTAAGTTCTTTTAGTTCTGCTGGTGCCATCCTGTAGGGAGGAATGGATATGGGCTGCATACATGGTACTACATCAATAGGAAAATAAATCTCCCGCTCTAGAGGAAGACCAGGTAACTCATCTGAAAACACGTCAGGGAACTCATTCACTACCGAAACTGAATCAAGAGTCGACGTCTCATTCTCTGAGTCTCGAACATGAAGAATATGATATAAACAGCCTTTTGCGATTAGCTTCCTTACCTTAAGATAAGAAATAAAATAGACCCTTTGGCGATGTAGAAACACCCTGCCACTTGATAGATAATTCTCCTGGAAAGTGAAATTGGACTGTCTTCGCTCTACAGTCAACATTAGTTGAAACGACCTTAGGTAGTCGTTTCGGGAGTTAGGCTCCAATTGGCGTACCGAAAGTTTTAAAATCTTTGTAAGGTCCATTAGGACCTTTCTGTAAAATTTGAACTAAATCGATTTTCATTTGGTAGGTATTGGAAGAAGGTTTCAGTGTTCATTGTCGGTAAATCAAAAAAAGAGGTTTTCGAGCTCGATTTTGGCGAATAAGCTCCAATTCATAATCAGAAAGTATCGTTAGGTTCGTATGGTCATTTGTGATATGTGTGAATTTTTGGAAGTGAATTCTGAGAACGACAGCTTCCGCTAAAATTCGAAAATAATTAATAATTTGATCTCTTTCCGTTTAATTCGCATCTTGAGTTTCGGGAATTCGATTCAAGATCCGCCTTAGCGAGTACGTTACATAAATTTTATATAACTTGCTTAAAAAATTGGGATTATTCCGAATTTCATAGGGTTCCATTTTAATTTTCGTTACAAAAACAAAAAAGAAAAAAAGGAAAAGATAAAAGAAAAGAAAAGAAAGAGAAAGGAAAATGTATCCCTTAGCTTAAAGCAACACGAACAGAAACAGAAAAATAAAGAGATTACGCAGAGAAAGAACAAAGCCAGAAAATAGAGAAAGAAAAGGAAAAGGAGAAGGATAAAAAAATAGAATTTTCACCCCGAAACATTCAGGTAATGATGTTAATTCATTATTTCAGTTTATTACATGTATTTGAATATGTTTTAACGGAAGTAATTGGGATACTAGACATCATTCTAATGAGTTATATTGATATTTTAAAGGGTTTATTGGACCCCGATAATGAAATTGATTATATATTCGAATTCACAGAGTTATGGGCAACCCGTAAATATAATTTATTAAGAGTTTGGTTATGTGATTTTAAAGCATGTACATAGGCCTGGACTGCATATCCCGTATGCGAATAAGGTGTCAGGTTCCTACCTGGATTGTTCTAAAACGTAAGGAATGAAGCCTTTAGCCTTATTTGATATATTTTCTGCTTATTGAATAGAGCGGGATCATTTGGTAGTTAATCCAAAGGACAAAGCGGTTGTTGAGTAGCAATGCTAACTTTTGAACGAGGTAAGTGATTATATATCCATTTCTTTGGAGGCCTTTGGCCTTGTGGATATTCTGCCACGTGTTCCTTACGTGTGTAGCTGCCGATAGGCGTACTTATTACGCCTTATATTTGGATTTACATTGTATATTATATGTTATGCCCTATTGTTGGTATTGCATTGAGCATATGAGCATTATACTTTGGTTTTGAGCTTGACATATACTTCCCGATAATCGATGAGAGTCCCAAGCCGATGAAGGGTCATTATTGTATATACTTCCCGGTTATCGATAGTCCCAAGCCGGTGAAGGGTCATTATTGCATATACTTCCCGGTAATTGATGAGAGTCCTGAGCCGGTGAAGGGTCATTATTGCATATACTTCCCGGTAAACGATGAGGGTCCCGATCCGTTGAAAGATCATTATTGCATATACTTCTTGATAATCGATGAGGGTCCCAAGCCGACGAAGGGTCATTATTGCATATACTTCCCGGTAGACGATGAGAGTCCCGTGCCGGTGACGGGTTATTATTGCATATATCTCCTGGTAGATGATGAGAGTCCCGCGCCGGAGATTGGTATTATTTACATATGACTGCATTACATCATACCGCATTCATCCCATTTTATTGCACTGCATGCTAACTATTGTGTGTATTGTGTTGTGTTTTGTGTATGCGGTACGTTTACCATGTTGTGGACATATATCAGTTTGCCTATATGTTTCTAGCTATTTTGTGTCCCTAATTGGTTTATATGCTTTAGTTGTAGGCGTTTCTGGTCTGTATTTGCTCAGCTCTTCGCTAGCTATCCTATTCTTTTAGGTGGCTAGTCTGCCCCCACTTATTGAATCCTTTTGACTCACCCTTGTTTGTTGTTTGTTTCTTGTCTATTTATTTCGTTTCGACAGGTTCGCTCCAGGATTTAGTTCGCCACATTGTTGAGGAGCGAAGACAACTTCAGTTGTCAGGGTGAGCCAGCTTCTTTTCAGGATCGGCATATGTTTATTATTTCAGTTGTATTTTGCTCCCTTCAGGAGGTGTATGTATTCTTTTCTACTCTTAGATGTCTAGTGTGGATAGCCCTAAACCTAGTATGTTGGGTAGTTAGCTGTAATTTCTTTTGTACAGCTTAGAGGTATCAGTATGTCTGTATTTTTTTTAGTCTTGTTCTTATTTATGAGTTGGATTTATATTTATTTTCCTAATTCAGTTGGTAAGGGTTCGCCCGACGGGTTTAGGGTAAGATGTCAGGTGCCCGCATGGCCTAGCCAAAAATTTTGGTCGTGTCATTAGCATAACAAGAAGACAACCAATCCATATCAAGAATAACATCGAAATAAACTATTTCTAGCTCAATTAAGTCAACTGCAGTGCTATAGTCACCAATCATCACAGTGCAACCTCTACAAATACGCCTAGCTACTACTGAATCGCAAACAAGAGTGGCTACCTCGAAAGGTTTAGTAACCTCTGGTTCTATTTTGAATTTAATAGCAACAAAGGGAGTAAGATACGATAGTGTAAAACCAGGATCTATCAACACGTATACATCGAAAGAATTTACTGACAGAATATTTGTGACTACATCTGGTGAAGCCTCTTGGTCCTGTCGACCAATAAGAGAATAGGTGCGGTTCTGAGGACCGCCTGCTGTAGGAGCTCCACTTCGGCCTCTACCACGACCTGCTGGTGCCTGAGGAACTTGCCCCTGAGGGCGTGCTGGTGCTGCAGAAGCTACTGCTGATCTAGCTGGCTGGGCTGCACCACTACCACCCCTAGTCGGGCAATCTCTCATGAAATGGTCTGCCTCGTGGCAAATATAACAAATATCAACTCCTAACTGACATGAGCCCACGTGGCGTCTACCACAATCTGGGCATCTAGGATATGTCTGACTGGCCGTTATAGAAGTACCACGATGCTGAAATCCTGAAATTCGTTATGCCTGACTAGCTCTGGACTGAGGAGGTCTATCAGATCCGAGGCCACGGGACTATGGAGGTATACTAGCTGGTTGCTGTCTAACACTTTTCTACCTACTCGCTCCAGATGTCTCTCCAAACGAACCAGAAAATCTTCCCCTCTTATGTGACCCTCTATCCCTGTCGGCTCTCTGTTTCTGCTTCCTCCCCTCAAGTGATAAAGTAAACGCCTGAATGCGTGATATGCTCATACCTGGCTACATAGCAAAAGTCATACACTCTTTCACCATGTGTGGACCTAGTCCCATTACATACCTGTGAATTCTATCTTCCATATTCGCTACTACCGTAGGGGCAAACCTTGCTAAATAATTAAAGCGATAGTTATACTCTTCTACACTCAAACTTCTCTTTCTCAAGGTTAGGAACTGATCAGCACGTGCTCTTTGTGTCTCGATAGGCATATACTGATGAAGGAAAGCATCCGAGAATTTCTGCCAAGTCACCGGAGCATTATCTGGCCCTCTAGATAGCTCCCATGTCTGATGCCAGCCTGCTGCTAGGTCATGCAATCTGAATGCAATGAACTCTACTGACTCCATGTCTGACACGTACATGAACTTCAATACCCTGGCTATCCTCACTAGAAAATCTTGAGGGTCTTCTCCTGTACGGGATCCAGTAAAGACTGGAGGCTCTAGTCTGATAACATCTCTAATCCTAGATCCAACATCTCTTTGGGCATCTGCACTATGCCGTCTAGTCTGAGCAACTACAAGACTGGTCAATAATCTGATGGAATCCCTCACCTCCTGCCTCTGGCTATCAGGCTGAGGAGCTGGAGGTACGGTAGATGCAGTACTTTTATTATCGCCCTGAACTGAAGGGATCTGTGAGACCTCAGATGGAGCCTCAAGTCTGGATTCCTCACTCTCATCTACCTCAGGTGGTACTCTACTGGTACCCTGGCCGACAATGGCTTTGCCCTTCTGGGCAGCTGTTAGTTTCTTCGGCGGAATCGCTGCATTCAAAACATTATGGTTAGAGGGTTGAATTCTATAATCATGGCCCTATCGCACGATCTAGAGAAGAAAGAAAGACAACAATCCTGAAGTGCCTTGTAGCCTCATGTTCATAAGTATGGCGCACAACATACTCCTAAATAAGACTCTACTAGACACGCCCTATAGACACCCTAGGACTGAACTGCTCTGATACCACTTTTGTCAAGACACAACCTAGGGCCGCGACGGATAACGGTCACTGAGGGTCGGTCATCGCTAAACCTACTAATCATCTATGAATAATATAGATGAGCTGGCAACCTAGTTATATATAAATACATATTTACTGAAACATAAAGTCTGAAAAGACGATAAGGCTATCACATGCTGACATACATAACATACTGAATGAACCATACAGGGATATATCTACAAGCCTCTAAGAGTGTTGAACTGAATATACAAAGGACGGGACAAGGCCCCGCCATACCTACTCGGTGTCTGTACAATATACCAAAAGTAGAAACTCCAGGAGAAGGCGGAGTTACTCCAACAGCTGATAGATAGCCTACTAACGTGGCTCAAGGTCTGATCTCTCTTCACCTGTGCGGCATGAAACACAATGCCCAAGAGAGGACGTGAGTGCGATATGTACCAAGTATATAAGACATGAGCATATAATATATAGCATAGCTGAATGAAACTGTAACGCTGGAATATAAATATGAAAATATATGCTGAAGTATAGCAATGAAGTTGGAAATCTGAAACATGAACTATACATGATTTGAATATAAACTGAAGTCAAATTGAATCTGAAACTAAAGACTGAGCTGAACTATGGTGATAAATGACTGTAATATGACTGATAACTGGTAACTAGAAACTAGAAACTGGAACTGATAGCTGCCAACTGATACTGACACTAAGAACTGGTGGCTGATAACTGAGAACTGATAACTGGTACTGAGTTAAAACTGAACTGTTATCTGAACTGGTATCTGTCTGGTGTTATGGGCTGTATCCCCCAAATCAGGTAACTGAACATCTGAACTAGCCTCATGTATAGTCATACGGTGTATATTATGGCTATATACGCGTATATAACAAACCTGGTGAGTTTTATGGGCTATGTCCCCCCCAGCCAGTAGCCTCTCTGGTCAGAGTGTGTGAATGACACCCGGTCACACTAGGTGTTTCAACTCCCGCCTGAACCAGAGGGGCTGCGTCCCCTGAAAGGGTAGTATCACACGTGACCGGACTGTGTGTCCAATGTTTAGCCTCTTTGGGAGACTCCAAATCACACATAATTTGATCACAATATAAGCATAAGAATGTATGAGGCACTACACATGCTGAAATAATATATATGAACTCAAAAGAATGATAAGAAAATACTAGATAGAATTATAGATACAACCTAGAACTCATAATTTGTCTAACTCTTAGAATTTCTATAAAAATTTCGGCAGAGTTCCCCTGTAACTGGATGATCCGAAAAAATAAAACCAGCACTATAATATAAATGGGAATGGATACCCGGATAAACTGATTACATAAACAGATTAAATGGATAACAATATGAGACGACCGGACGGCATAACAAATCCGCAGACAAAATCTCCGGACAGCACCACTGCCCTGTCTTCCGATCAAATTTTCAGGGTCTACATAAAAGTTATAGACTCTATGGTCTCATAAAAGTTGTGTATATATGTCTCAGAATTCCAAAAAATATTAAATCATCTCAATATCAATTTTGTACAAAGAGTTATGGTTAAACTACTAACAACTGTCCGAAGATAAAAATAATTTTTAGATTTTGAAATATTTCGTGCTGCTGTTTTGGACATCTTTCACCTTGGTTTTTAGTACCAAATTAAGTATACACAAGGTTACTTTGATGCCATACAATTTCCCTACAAGAAACACTAAGTTTGGAACTAAGACAAGCTTCAAAAGCTACAAGATAGATACCTTGTCGAAAGAAAGGTTTAGCCTTACATACCTTTGATGTTTTTGCTTCTAAACCTTGTTTCCCTTGTATTCCAAGCCTTTCAAAGCTTGAATAAGCTATAACAATATATTTATACACTTTTCTTAACCATAAAGTAATTTTAAAACTCAAGCTATAGACGAAATTGAAGGTGGCATAACATTACCTTAACCGCGTAGAGCGTTTTGATGCAATCTGTCTTCAATTTCGAGTTAAAATTGACGTTCTTTCTTCAAAACCATAAAAATGGCTTCAAACCTAAATAAAGCACTGTTTCCTTTGTGTGTTTTTTTTTGGAACTGACTAGAAAATAGATGAATTTCTCTTTTATACTAAGAATATTTTACTTCTAGCCCTCTTTTGCGCTTATGTCCCTTCTTCTGGCCTGACTTCTGACGCTCATATTTTCTATCCAGATATTGTATTAAAAAAATGGTCAAAAGTGTTGGAAACTACACTCCAAGCCCTTCAATTTGGTTTATGATATGCCCCAAAAATACCTCATATAACATACTAAATTAATTGTTCAAAAAGCTTCATTACAAGGCAAATCCTTAGTCGGTTTTTCCGCAACTTAAATCCAATTTTTCCCAAACTTTATAATCAATATATAAATGTCATATATAGTCATATTATGACTTTAAAAGTACCTAAATCATTCTTAACATATCATTAGTATAATATACGCCACTTTAGACATACATGGCGCAATAATTTAACTACAAAAAGAGTCTACATTAGTCGTAGTGTTAAATCTGTTGAGCATGTATTTCCATTAAGCTCTATATCTCCTGTTACTTATTTATCTGCCTCTTCTCCTTTATTTATGATTTCTGCTCCTATCATCGATACAGAAAACCTTACTTCCTCTTTGGCAACTCCTTCAGGAAATCAAGATTCTACTTCGTCTTCCTCTGCTTTAAATTCTACTACTACGTTTTCTCAATCAACTAGTTCACCAACAGTAGCCTTGCTCACTTCTTCTCATTCTATGGTTAATAGAAGTATGGCAGGAACTAAAAAGCCTAATCCTAAGTTTTCTTTAATTGCCTCTCATTTACATTCTCTTTCTATTGAACCAACTTGTTTTTCCTCAACAAAATAAGGAACCTCAATGGCGTAATGTCATGGCAAAGGAATTCAATGAACTTCTTTCTAATAAAATGGACTCTTGTACCTTATCACCCTAAAATGAATGTAGTTGGAAATAAATGGGTTGATCGAGTCAAACAAAAAGTTGATGGCTCTCTTGAGCGTTGCAAGGCGCGTTTAGTAGCAAAAGATTATAATCAACAACAAGGTGTCGATTTTAGTGAAACCTTTAGTCCAGTTATTTGTCCCTCCACTGTTCTCTTAGTTCTCTCTCTTGCTTTATCTCGTGGTTGGGATCTTCGACAATTAGATGTTAAAAATACTTTCCTACATGACTTTCTTAATGAAGAGGTCTATATGTCTCAACCCCAAGGCTTTGTTGATCCTAACTTTCCTTACCATGTCTGTAAGCTTCAAAAAGCTCTTTATGGCCTTAAACAAGCTCCTCGTACTTGATTTATTCATTTTAGCTCTTTCCTCCTATCTTATGGTTATCATAATAGTCGCGTTGATACCTCTCTGTTTATTTTTTGTCGTAGCTCTCACTATATTATTCTTCTTCTCTATATCGACTATATAATCGTAACAGGTTCTAGTTCTACTCTACTCCACAACTTCATTAGTATTTTTAAATCTCAATTTTCTATGAATGATCTCGGCCCTCTTCATTACTTTTTAGGTGTTCATGTAACCAAGACTTCTAAAGATCTCCATTTATCTCAAGCTAAATATGCTTGTGATCTTCTTTCTCGTGTTTCTTTACTTGGTTGTAAACCTGTTCTTTCTTCTACATCTGGTTCTCAACCATCTGTTAATGAGGGTGATTTACTCTCTTATCCTTCACATTATCGCAGTTTTGCGGGTTCCCTACAATATCCCACTATTACTGGGCCTGATATTTCTTATGCCGTAAATATTATTTGTCAATTTATGAATGCTTCTCGTACTGTACATCTTATTGTTGTTAAGCATATCCTTCGCTACCTTGTTGGTACTTTAAGCCATGGGCTTCACTTAAATTCCAACTCATCTTTCTCTCTAACGGCCTATTCTGATTCTGATTGGGCTGGATGTCCAGACACTCGTAGATCAACTACTGGCTTTGCCATTTTTCTTGGACCAAATCTTATATCTTGAAGCTGTAAGAAACAATTTACTATCTCTCGTTCTAGCAATGAAGCTGAATATCGAGCTTTATCTCATATGTAGCTGAATTAACTTGGCTGCAATATTTGCTTCGTGACCTGGGTATTTACATTCCTGAGCCCCTTTTGGTGCTCCGTGATAATATTAGTGCCTTGTATTTGTCTACTAATCCAGTATATCATGGTTGTACTAAGCATGATTTTTACTTTGTTCGCGAAAGAGTTGCAACTAGTTCTATTTTGATTCGCTATATATCTACTTACAACCAACTTGTAGACATTCTCACCAAGGGTTTATCTTCTCATCAATTTTCAATCCTTCATGACAAGCTTCACATTTCTTCTTCACTATGTTCAGCTTGAGTGGGAATGTTATTGTATTAGTTACTGTAGCATTATTTGAGTTCTTCCAACCAATTGATGTAGTTGAGAAGATAAATATATATCTTTCATTGTAGTAATCTCTAGGATTATTTGATAGCACTTAATGGCTATCTAATTGTATCTTGTACTACTATAAATAGATGAACAACAACCCATACGGGTGACCATTGTTTTCATTTCACCCATAGCCTTCCAATACAAGTAGGTAATTGTTAAGCCTGCTGAAAAGAGCTTCTCATTGCCTTACATTCGCCATTGAGTTAGTGCGAGTAAATATATTTCTAAATCCAAGACATGAACCCCTACACTAAGTAGTTTGATGGTGTCATGTTTATACTAAATTGACATGAAAATATATTTTAATGGTAATGTGTAATTTGGTGGTCATGTTTGTTGATCGATAGAGAGATGTTTTTTGTATACAAAATTCATAAAATTAATATAGGATACCACGTACAATACACATTTTCAAAAGCTTGTAATAATTAAATGTAAATCAGACTCAAGATACCATTTTAATAAAAAAATATGGGCTTAGTGATTTTGTTACTCCATTATTCTCTAACTAACTACTGGATTTAAGGATTAATAATGCTGGACTATGGCTATCGCATTTTGTCATTTAAATTGGTTGAACGTTTTTCTAAAAGAAGAGAAACATATCAATTTGTAATATTTTGGAACCATGATAACTTTGGTTATATGTTGTTACTTGGTACTACATTTATGAGTGCACAATTGCATAATCTCAGATTACAATGTCGTTAGTTCAAATCAGTTACCAGATTTTCTCAAATAAAATAAGAAAGGTTTTGAACGCGTCTTTATTCTAACAAGTCTTTGCTATGTTTGATGAATGTTTATTATTAGATCAACCTTGTGGTAATACTACTTATCAAGAGAAAACAAATAAAGAAAAGTTCATAACAAATCTTCATAATTCATGAGGGACTATTAGGTCTATGTCCACACGTAGAATGTCTTATCACGCACGGAATGAGACAAGTAGGTTAGAAATTAGCTCTATAAATTTCGCACATCCAATGAATTAACTCACCAATCAAAGCACAACTCCAACTAATTGCTTTTCTAGTTAAGTTAAAATCATTCTTATTGTGTGAAAATGGTTCAAAAAAATGATGGTACCACATTATTCCTAGTTGCACTTTTTGTCCTAGCTGTTTGTACTGCTGAGGCTCGTAGCTTATTGCATGAGATCAGTAACGCTAACCATGACAACTCAATTGGAACCAAATGGGCTGTGCTGGTAGCTGGATCAAATTATTGGTTTAATTACAGACACCAGGTCATATTCACAAATTTCCTTCCCTTTAACTAGATTTTATTACTCTTTTCATCTCATTTAATTTGCTTTAGACAAATCGATGTTTGAGGTTGAATATATCGATCAATTAAATGGCTGAAGACGAAGTACTTATTTTTTGGGGATGACATGTGAATAAGGGAGAAAGTGGGGGCACTTGGTGGGGGATTTTGATCATGTAGGATTGTAGGATGGAGTTATAATTAAAGACTGGAACTACAACATCTAAACGCAAAATCTACTTGAGAAATAATAAATATTTAATGCAATTGGGATGCATTTGAAATAATTATAGTATTATTTTAGACGTAGGGTGATTTACGACACTGTTTGACTTTTCACCCCTACAAAAACCTTGTAAAATGGTCTTGGCGTCTCGGACTTCCTGGTGGAGCGCTACGACTTTAGTTCTCATCACCATAAAGGTTATTTCTGCAAAAAAACTTCCCGCCTGTGCTAAATTTAAATTCTAGCTGTCCAGAAGGCTGCCTAACGTATAAAGTTGTTAAATGTATGACCTTACAACTTGATTATTTCATACAATATAATTGGAAGCACCAAATAACATTTCACTGCCAACGCCTTTCTAGCTAATTTCTTTCTTCGTTGAACTTTTGGTTTTGTTGTTCAATAATTTCAGGCTGATGTATGTCACGCTTATCAACTACTAAAACAAGGAGGTCTGCAAGATGAGAACATAATAGTATTCATGTACGATGACATTGCTTACAATAAAGAGAACCCCAGACCTGGAGTCATCATAAATAGTCCTCATGGCGAAAATGTTTATGAAGGAGTAACCAAGGTTCCCTCTAATCCATTTATTGTATGACTTGTCAAGATTTCAATAATATTTTATACTTAATTAATCATGTATTTCTTTTTTGTTTTTGTGTGAGGTAGGATTATACAGGAGAACATTGTAACGCTGACAATTTTTTTGCTGTTATCCTTGGGAATAAGACTGCTCTCACTGGGGGCAGTGGCAAAGTTGTGAACAGTGGTCCAAATGATCATATCTTTATCTACTACGCTGACCACGGTGCCCCTGGGATGATTTGTTTGTATTCTATTCTTCTGTTTCGTCGTACCACTATTTCTTTAGAATTTGAATACTGATTATGATATCTTAATACTTCTTCTTTTTGTTACTCTTAGCTATGCCTAATGATATGATCTTTGCCGACGATCTGATTAAGGTGTTGACGAAAAAAAATCTTGATGAGGCATATAGAAAGCTGGTAACATTTCCTGGTTCAATGTGTTACGCTTTCAATTGGTTCAACCATAAGATCCTTAAAAGATCTAATCCATTGCAAGTTTAAATTCTGAATCTTACTTTTTGTATAGGTATTTTACTTGGAAGCTTGCGAATCAGGGAGTATGTTTGATGGTCTTCTACCGAAAGGTTTAAACATATACGTAACAACAGCATCGAATCCTTATGAGAGCAGTTGGGCTACGTATTGTAGTGCAGATGGAGACGAAGGCTGCGTAGGTGAATGTCCCCCAAAGGATTTCAAGGATGTCTGCTTAGGAGACTTGTACAGTGTTTCCTGGCTCGAGGACAGGTATAGCAAGCCCCAACTTATTTGGGATTGAGGCGGCATCGTCGTCGTTGTTGTTATAATTAATTGATGGTTTAAATCTCGTTGTTAATAATAGCTTGTTAAACTAACGCGCGCACACTTGTTCACCAGTGATTTGCACAATCGGCAAGTTGAAACATTGGAGCAGCAATATCAAGTGGTAAGATGAACAACTCTCTTTTTTTGGATATATAAACCATTCAGCAGTTTTTAATTGTAAAATGAACAGGTTTTTTTCAACAACAATGCCAAAAATAATCAATCAGGACATGAATGAGTAAAAAATATTGGTCACCATTTCATTTTGTAGAAGTTTCAAATCTCGCAGTCGTTGCTAGCACTTTCTTCTAATTGATAATTAATGCTTTCTTCATTGGCTAGTTAATTTCACAAAATTCAAGTTTCCTGACCTCTTTGAATATATTTACATTGTCAGGTTCGTAAAAGAACTCTAAATAATAATACACAAGAGGGCTCCCATGTAATGCAATATGGTGATTTACATCTAAGTAAAGATGCTCTTTTCGGATACATGGGTTCTAATTCTTCTACCAAAAATCATGAGTCAAGGCTATCCTCAAAGATGATTAACCAGCGTGACGTTCATCTCTGGTACCTGCGGTCTAAGGTACTTTGAACGAGTATAACTTCTATATATTGCATATAACTTCTAAAAAGGATGTCCCGGTTCATATAAATACATTTGAGGACAGTTCTATTTGATGGAAATATATTGCTAACTTCTCTTTTCTTTCATCAATTATGACAGTTCCAATCTGCTCCTGAAGGCTCTGCTAGAAAAAATGAAGCATCTAGGCAACTAAATGAAGCTATAGCACAGAGAAAACATGTAGATGACAGTGTAAGACATATTGGAGAACTTCTGTTTGGAGTTGAGAAAGGTCAAGAGGTGCTAAAGACTATTCGACCTTCTGGACAATCTCTTGTTGATGACTGGGACTGCCTTAAATCCTTTGTAAGCACTACAAAAATGACTTAATTAATGTAACTTCTAGTCATAAAATGTTTATTAACATCACGGAAGAACTTAGTCATATCAGGTGTTTTTTTTTCTTTTTTGAGTTTGACTTTTATATACTGACTGAATAAAATTTTTAAAATGTACAGGTCAAGACATTTGAGGCACACTGTGGAAAATTAACTCCGTATGGAAGGAAACACGTTCGTGGCTTTGCTAACTTGTGCAATGCTGGAATCCAGAGGGAGCAAATGGATGCAGCAGCTAAACAAGCATGTGCTCTTTAATTCTTAGGGAATTACTGATGTAAAAATACTCCTATAACATAGGAGTACTATACTATTTATGAAAAAGAAATACTCCTACAACTTTTGTGGGTTTTGTTGAGAGTTTACAAAGCTAGAATTTCCTTGCTTGGCCTATAATAACTAGAAGAATCAAGAATGTGTCCAATTAAATCAAAATCCTAGAAATTGCTGACAAGAAAGTGTTATAAAAACAAAGCCTATATATGGAAGATATTAACAAATCAAATTAGCACGTTTAAATCTTGGGATCTTTACACAGTGGAGCATCCTTCTCAATCCTCATGTTCAGGATTAACATTTATAAAGGGAAAAGAGTATAAATTCGTAGAAATGGTAACATTACTCTGGGTAGTGGATAGAAGTATGATATCAACATACCTTTAGATCATAAATACTAGTATAATTTGTCTGAATGTTTTTAATCTCTTCATTGTGACCAGCTTATCTTTTTCCATAAAACATACAAGTTTTTATGTTAATGTAACTTTTTTTTAAAAATCATTTATAGATCTAGATTGATGCTAGTGAAATTAAATTGACAGTAAAACTCAATAAATAAAAGAAAAATCACTAGTTTTGCATACAAATAATCATATTCCCAAGTATAATTATAGTACTTGTGTTAATAAAGAGTGCCTTTGCTGTGATTGTTTGAATTGTTTAAGAGTTTTCAGTTAGAAATTTCGTAGCTTTGGTGTGACACTGGGATTGATTATGAGTTTTTTCAACAGTAATGATTATCGACAGCAAATTAAAAAAAATTAAAAGTCCGTTGCTTTACCCTAAAATCTTTTGAAGTGAAAAATAAAAATATTATTGTATGGTCCTAAATCAGTTTTAGGTGTACAAATCGAATTTGGATTCGGATACAAGCAATTCTTCGTATCAAAGCTGAATAAATACACAAGAAAAATATAAATGCGAAGAAATAACGGTGTTTCAATATATGAACATGGAACACAGATTTTGGCAGAGTTTCAGTACAAATTTCTGGATCCTACAATACAAAATGAGCTTCTATTTATAGGCCTAAGAGCCTTGCCCACGTTCTCCATCATCAGCAAGCATGTCTCCCACGATCTGGTCAGCAACATGGAGGAGTTAGTGGGGCAAAGTAGTGGGCTGCAAAGCCGCTGGAACCGAGGTAGTGACCGAAGCCATGTCGCAAGGCTTCGGTCATCTGACCTTATTGTTCGAGCAGGATGGCCCGTCACCGAAGCCAAAAGTTTGACTTCTCTTCGGTCACGCCATCGGGCGTTGACTTCGGCGATTCACTCACGAGATCGATTATTTTCCTTCGGAGCATCAGCTCGTTTTCTCTTCGGTCTACCATCTCGAGGTGCTGACCGAAGACGGCAATTTTCACCCAATACAGATAGTCCCCCCACTCCTCAGTAGACGGCGAAGTCGCCGAGGAATGGAATGAATTCAAGCGGGAAATCGACGTGGCAAAACCCTATCCACGAATTTCAAAAGTTGCGTATCTATAGGGTCACCGTTCCGCATTACGTGGCGGCTCATGATAGGTCTCTGAACGGTCACGCCGTCTTTTTGTTTTCTCCAACGTTTCAGTCATCATTAGTTCTCCCACTTGCACGTGTGCAAAACACTATAAATACCTCACTTTGTCCTTTTCTTCTCCATTCAATTCCTTGCCCCAAGAGAAGAGATAACAGAGAGAACTTTCCAGCTGCCATTGTTGCCGTCCTTCTTTGCGTTATAAACCTTTCTAGCTTCCAATTCCTGATTCCCATTATGTCTACTACTATTTCTGCCACCAACTCTGGTCGTGGCTCAAGTGATTCCGGCGAAAGAGCGGAACGCTTTGCCGCTATGGCAGTGAATGACGAGGCCGCAGCTCCCTCACCACCATTGCAGGTGGTGGAAGCTGGTGGTGGCGAGGCCACGTCTGCTGCTCCCACCCCTCTGCGGCGCAAGGCCGGCCGTGGCTCGGCGGAGGCCAGCGAGTACGTGGATCTTGACGTGGGTGACGACGTCGAGGGTGATGACGTCGAGGGTGATGACGTCACCAGTGTTAAGGTGATGGGTGGTTCGGTTGGAGGGGCTGAGGTGAGCGAGGTTAGTGGCTCGAAGGGAGAGACCGAAGTTGGCCCCTCGAAGAAGTCGAAGAGGAAAATCCCACTCGAGGTGGAGATCGACCCTCGGTTGGTTATCCCTTCGAGCTTTAATAACGATAAAGACTTGAAGGTTCACGCTCAATCAAATGCTCAAAAGGGGAAGAAAAGGAACATCCCTGTTCATGTTACCCCGAGCATCATAACCGAGGGAAGGATTGAGGCTGTTCGGGCTGACTGCCGCTGGGGCCCCGAAGTGGAAATTAGGATCCCAGCGCCCGGCTCGGCCGTGTCCACAAACGTCGAAGGATACTCCTCGGTTTTTACCTACCCCTTCACCATAGGTTTTAACTTGCCCATTCACCCAATCATCGACGTATTTTGTAGATCTTACAACCTGTGCTTGGCTCAGCTTGGGCCCGGAGTTTGGAGGGTTGTCCAGGCCCTCGAGTATTTGAGTGACATAGCAGGATTGCCCTTCTCCTTCCTGCACTTGATCTCACTCTACTACCCCTATTTCCACAAAGCCGGGGTGGTCGCCCTCCTGCCTCGGGGCTCCTACGCAATTCTGAGCAAGAGCGAAGATCATGGGGACCGAGGATGGAACGATCGGTTCGTGCTCATCCCCACGAGGCTGTTGTCAGCCGAGCCTGGCTTCCCCGAAGCATGGAACGCCCAACGTAAGTATTTGCTCCTGTTTCCTTTTCGGTTTTGCGTTGTCATAACTGGTAACCCGTCCATCTTTGATTTGCAGCTGAAAAGGTCCCAGTTAACCCACCGAAGAACTTGCTCGGGTGGGTTACCGAAGTTATGCAAGTGAAGAAGCGCCCCGAACGGCAGTGGATGGCGCTAGCCGCTTTGGAGGAGAACCGATGGGCGTGCAAGAGGCACGGTGAGTTGTTGAAGACTTCGGATTGCTAGATTCGCTTTAAACCGTGATTCTAACTTCTGTTTTACTTACGTAGGTCTCCCCAGCAAGGCGATGAGGCAAGCTGACGACGAAGAAGATGTCGAGGCGGAGGTGGAAGGCGGAGAGGAGGAGAAGGGAAGCAAGAAAACAAAGAATAGAGAGAAGTTGGTGACGGACGTCACCGAAGGCGTTGCCAAGATGGCAGATTTAGCGAAGAGGCTGATCGAGGAGAAGAAAGCTAAAGCCTCCTCGAGCCAAGAAACCTCACAAGGTGAAATTTTCTTGGGTAGATTTTCTTGCGTTTCCACCGCCACTCACACTTATGTTAAGCGAGTTGCTCCTCTCCCTTCCCCAGGTGCTAAAAGAAAGAGAATGACTTCGAAGCGGGCGACCAAGGCGAAAGGTCCTCGGGTTGAAGAGGTCGCTGCTGCTCCCGCTGCCGAAGCACTGGTCACAAAGCGCCGGGGACTTGTTGATGTGCCCAGCGATGAAGAACTTCCCCCTCTGGTCCCCGAGGAAAGGCCAGACCTCGTCTCTGAACCCGTTCCCGAACAGAGACCCGAAGTTGGTGGGGCAACCGATGTCATAAATGTCGAGGAGCCCAACCAAGAGGCTGCAAGGAGAAAAGGCAAAGCAAAAGTGGGCGAAGGGTTGGTCAAGAACATGGTTAAAGCCTCCCGGAGTGAGCCCAAGCCCAGCAACATTGGACCTCGTGCCCTTGAGATATATCCCGATGCCAATCTGCTGGATGCCACAAAGGAAGATGTCATGGCTCTTGACGGTCTGCTCGGTCCCGCCGAGGCTCATGCCCTTCGGAACCTGAGCCCAATGAGTTTGATGGGCGTCTCCGCCGCTTCCGCTCTTCGGGTAAGTCTCAGTGTCCTTTTACATAACGTCTCATCAATCTTTAAGTATTGACACATGTTTCAAACGCAGAGCTTGGTCCTCGCGCTGCAAGCTGTTCATCTTGAACGGGATCGAGCCAAGGAGATTCAAGCAGCTGCCGCCGCCTGGGATGAGCAGAAGAAAATTCTCAAGGGGCAGGTTACCGAGCTTGAGCGTCGGTTCGCGATTCTGAATAGTGAGTTGGAGCGTGCCAATGAAGCTTCAGCGAAAGCCTAGGCTGATCTTCGCGCAGCAGTGGAGTCCTCCGAAGCTCGTGTCCAGGTTGCGACAGAAGAATTTGCAGTTGAGCGTTTGAGGTTGAGCCTCGAGAATGCCCGCCTGGAGGCCGACCTTTTCAAGGCCAAGACCGAGGTTCTTGAAGCGGGTGAGAGATACCGCAGCAAACTTGGGGAATATAACGCCAAACTCGTCGAGCTGCAAAGCCAAGTGGACGAGGTGCCAGCCCTTCGAGGCAATGTAATCAAGCTCGAAGGCCGAGTCGCATACCTCACTGAGCGAGCCGAGGTCAGGGCAACAAGGGCAAAGTTCGAAGAAACTTGGGCCGTTGTCAAGACTAGGCTTAGCACACTTGAGCAAGTTCAGGCGGGGCAGATCGTGCTCGAGGACGAAATTGTCAAGGCGCGGGAAGCTGCAGTCGAGGCTCAAAGGATCGTGGATGAGCTCCCATCGAGCGAGGGGTCAGATGACGAAGGCGATAGTGCCGAAGAAGGCAGTGGAGATGCCGATGGGGCGTTGCCTTAGTTCTTCAGCTTTTGATGTCTCTTGTTTTTGAGGCCTTTGTGCCTTTTTGGATGTTGGCCTTCGGGCTTTTGTACTTATGTTTGACCTTTGGGTCACTTTGAATGTAAATAATATCAGCCTTCGGGCCTTTAATGAAAACTTTTTGCTCTCTGAGCTGTGTGTTGGCTTTTCATTTGGACCGAACACTTTAAGAATAAATGATATGCTTGCAAGGCTTAACTGAATTTAATCGATGCAAACTTAGGACGACGTCTCGCCCTCGAGTCGAGGCATTGTGCAGCTTTGGTGTGCAAGGTTTGTATAGATAAAATGAATGAAACCAAAGTCACTTCATATGAATGGAAACCAAGTCATTTTATTGATATCCATGGGCCCGAAAAGGCTGTATTACACGAAACCAAGTCGAAACGGACCTCGGGTAGAAAACAACAAACTTAAAAATCAAACTTTCAATAAAAGCAAATTGATCATGTGCCGCTATCGGGCTGATTACAATGTACTAAATCTAATCCTCGGGTACGAGTCCCCGGTTATTGGATAGACAAGCTTCAGTTGGGAGGCTCGATGTCGACCTCGGTGTCAACCCTTCCCACTCCCCCCCAGTGTTCGGTTGTGAATCTTGATGAAGATCCGAGCACTGGAGTCGGTTCAGTTCGCTTCCTGAATAGGTTAAGCAAAAAGGTGGAACGAGGAGTAAGTTAGTACATTGCCTACCAATTCCATGGGAGCGTTGTTCGGCTCGGGGCTATTTAATTGAAAGAGAATTGAGAGATATTTACCTCGGCTAAAAGTAGTATCACTTCAGATGGGAGATGTTCCAATTCAGAGGCTCGAGTTTGCCTTGAAGAGACTCGATTTGATAAGAGCCTTTTCCAACAATTGCTTTGACCCTGTAGGGTCCTTCCCAATTTGCAATAAGCTTCCCCCCGTTGTCCTCCTTTGTTGATTGGTTAACAGTTTTCAACACATAATCTCCCACCTTGAAATCTCTAAATTTAGCTTTCCTGTTGAGGTAAGCCTCGATCTGTCTTTTTTGGGCAACAAGCCGAACCAAAGCTAATTCTCTCTTCTCTTCGAGCAAGTCTAGCTCAATGCGCATCGCCTCCTGATTGGCGTCTTCGGTTGTGTGAGCGTACCGAAGACTTGGTTCGCCCACTTCTACTGGGATGAGAGAATCCATACCGTAGGCTAGTGAGAAAGGGGTCTCACCGGTGTTGTTCTTCTCAGTTGTTCGCATGGCCCACAAAACTCCGGGCAACTCCTCGGGCCAAGGTCCTTTTTTCTCATCGAGTCACTTCTTCAAATTTTCAATTATGATCCTGTTTGAAGATTCGGCTTGGCCATTGGCACTTGGATGATAAGGAGTTGAGGCAATTCTTTTGATCCCCATTGCTTGAAGAAATCGGTGATGGCCGCCCCCATGAATTGTTTGCCGTTGTCACAAGAGATTTCTCTTGGGACGCCGAACCTATAGATGATATTCTTTCTAATGAAGTCGATCACTTGCTTTTGCTTCACTTCCTTGAGAGCTGCCGCTTCCACCCATTTTGTAAAGTAATCGGTCAACACTAGGATGAAACGAACACCACCTTTCCCTTTGGGCAATGGTCCCACGACATCCATTCCCCATTTCATGAAGGGCCACGGTGACACCACCGGATGAAGAGGCTCGACCTGTTGGTGAATCATTGGCCCGTGGCGCTGGCACTTATCACATTTTTGCACGAAGGTTTTCACATCGGCACTTATTGTGGGCCAATAATACCCAGCTCTTAACAATTTACGCACCAACGATTTTCCCCCCGAGTGGTTGCCACACTCGCCTTCATGCACTTCGGCCATCACATACCTTGCCTCATCGGGTCCCAAACATTTGGCCATCGGGCCGCAGTACAACCTCTTGTATAGATTGCCCTCAATCATGTGATATGAGGCTGCTTGGGTCCTCAACTTCGTGGCCTCTTTTTTATCTTGGGGGACAGTCCCCGAGTCGAAGTAGGATATGAATTTACTTCGCCAATCCCATCGGTTGTCCACCGAGTTGACTTGCAACTTCATTTCTCTCATTTGTGCGGACAGCAGCCGAACCACTGAGTCAGTCCCCGAGTGATCTTCATCGATAGCCGAACCAAGATTCGCTAAAGCATCAGCTTCGGTATTTTCTTCCCGAGGTACTTGTTTAACTTGCCACTCCTGGGCTAAGTGTAGTTGCATTCTGGGCTCTCGAGCCGTATAATCACCGAGGATCTGGTTGACCACCAATTGTGAATCACACTTTAGTTCGATTCTTTCGACCCCCATTTCTTTGGCTAGCTCTAATCCTGCTAGAGCCGCTTCGTATTCCGCTTCGTTGTTGGTGACCTTTTTGAATCGAACCGAATGCCTGATCTTCTCCCCGGTGGGTGCCCTCAATACAATGCCTAACCCCGAACCTTTTGAATTTGTTGCCCCGTCGGTGTGCAATACCCACAACCCCGAAGGGGACCCCTTCGCCGCGGAGTTTTCCTTTTCCGCCTCGGGCAAAATCCCAATGCTAAAATCAGCCACGAAGTCTGCCAAGACTTGGGACTTAATGGCAGTTCGAGGTTGATAAGTGATGTCATACTCACTTAGCTCAACCGCCCATTTGGATAACCTCCCCGACAACTCAGGCTTGTGCAATATATTTCTCAAGGGGAAAGTTGAAACTACTGCTATTAGGTGACATTGAAAATAGGGCCGTAGTTTCCGAGCAGTAATGAGTAAAGCAAGTGCTAATTTTTCCAAGTGTGGGTACCTGGTTTCAGCATCGAGAAGTGTCTTGCTCACATAATAGATGGGCTGCTGCTTGCCATCTTCTTCCCGAACCAGCACAGCACTCACCGACACCTCGGACACTGCTAAATAGACTAGCAATGTCTCACCTTGTTTTGGCTTGGCAAGCAACGGTGCATTAGCCAAGTATTGTTTCAAATCTTTCAACGCTTGTTTGCACTCCGGCGTCCATTCGAAGTGATTGTTTTTCCTTAAAACGGAGAAGAATCTGTGGCATCGCTCCGAGGACCTCGAGATAAAGCGACTCAAGGCAGCAATTCGGCCAGTTAAGCGTTGAACTTCCTTTACCCCGGTCAGCTCCTCGGGGATTTCTTCAATGGCTCTGATTTTATCTGGGTTGGCTTCGATTCCCCGCTCGGAGACAATAAAACCCAAGAACTTGCCTGATCCTACGCCGAAGGCGCACTTCTTAGGGTTCAATTTCATACCATATTGTCTCAGCACAGCAAAAGCTTCCCTCAGATGATTCAAATGATCCTCCATTTGGATCGATTTGATGAGCATGTCGTCTATGTAGACCTCCATGGACTTCCCGATGTACTCCTTAAACATGCGACATACCAACCTTTAGTAGGTCGCCCCGGCGTTCTTCAACCCGAAGGGCATCACCTTATAGCAAAAGGTGCCTCGGTCAGTGATGAACGAGGTCTTCTCTTCGTCCTCGGGGTCCATGAGGATCTGATTGTAGCCCAAATATGCATCCAAGAAAGTTAATAGTTTGTGTCCAGCCGTGGAGTCTATCAACCTATCAATTTGGGGCAATGGGTATGAATCTTTGGGGCAAGCTTTATTCAGATCGGTGTAGTCTACACACATTCTCCACTTGCCATTCTTCTTCGGCACAATTACCACATTTGCCAGCCATTCGGGGTACTTCACCTCCCTTATGAAACCAATTTCTTGCAACTTCGTGGTTTCATCTTCAATTGCTTTCTTTTTCACCCCGGCGTGAGGTCTCTTCTTCTGTTTCACCGGGGTGAACTTTGGGTCTACATTCAGTTTGTGGGTCATGATCTCCGGATCGATACCCGTCATGTCTGAATGGGCCCAAGCAAAACAGTCATGGTTGGACCTTAAAACTTCCATAATCGCCTCTCTCGACTTCGGGTCCAACTCCGAACCGATGTGCACTTTCCTCTCTGGGAACTCTTTCAATAGAGTGAAAGAGTCCAGCTCCTCGATGGTAGAGTCCTCGGCCTTTTGCTTCCGAGGTTCTTGCACGTATGCCGGGATCTTTTCAATTTCACTTTGGAGGCTCGCCTCGTCCGACCCCGGTTGCGTTGGTTGCTATTTCTTTGGCCCGCTCGGGGCGACTCCATTTTTGAGTGCGACCGAGTAGCACTCCCTTGCTACTCGTTGTTCCCCTTTAATTGATCGAACCCCCCAAGGCGTTGGGAATTTGATCACTTGATGTAAAGTGGAAGGAACAGCCTCCATGGAGTGGATCCATGGCCTTCCGAGGATCACATTGTAAGCGAGGTCCTCGGGCATGACTTGGAACAGTGTCTCTTTGGTGACTCCCTCGGCGAATGTCTTTAATGTGATCTCACCCAACGTTTTCTCCGTTGAGTTGTTAAAGCCAGCCAACACTGTTGATTTGGGAACGATCTCCCCTTTTAGCCACATTTTCTTAACGGCCCGGTAGCTGATGATATTCACCGAGCTGCCGGGGTCGATCAAGACTCTTTTGATGTCAGAGTCGTTGATTCTTAGCATGATGACTAGAGCGTCGTGATGGGGGAACATCATCCCATCGCAGTCATCCTCATCAAACACAATATCTTTGCCCGAGCCTCCAACTCGGGTCCTCTTCTCCATGGTGATGGAGAGCTTAGCAAATTTCTTGGTCGCGGCGAAGTTTACGCCGTTCACCTCTGACCCCCCGGTGATGACGTTCACTACCCTCTCCGGGGGCGGAGCCCGAGGTGGTTGTCCATCACCCCGATTTTTGGAGAAATTGTCTTTCCCCTTGTCAGTGAGGAACTCAGCCAAGACTCCTTTCTTTAGTAGGTGGGCTACCTCGAGGCGCAAAGCTTTGCAGTCCTCGGTTTTGTGGCCATAATCTGCGTGGAATTCACAATGCAGATTGTGGTCTCTCTTGTCCGCTGGGGTCCTCATATCTTTGGGGATCCTTACCCCGGCTGTCCCCTTGACAACGTCGACCAGCTCCGAGGTCGATATGTTAAAGTTGTAATCTTGGATCCGAGGGAGATCCTTTCTTGGGACCGAAGCAGAGCTCGAGGGATTTCTTTGGTTCATATTGGGTTGAACCTTCCCTCCGAGCCTTTGGCTTATGTGAGAAGCTGGATATGAGCCACCGAGGGTGTTCCCCAACCTCTGGCTAACGTGTTGCCTTGTCGAAGTGTAAGGTTCATACCTCCCCTTCGAATTACTTCGTGGCGCCTCGGCGCGGTTCGAAGATTCACCTCGGTTATACTGATTGTAACCTCGGTTCTTAAACTCCGCTTCCTCCAATCTGATTTTGGAGTAAGCGCGTCTATGCAGATCCTCCCACGTCAGGACCTGATATTGTTGCAAATCTTTACGCAATTCAGCTGCCGCGCCAGAATTGCGACTATTGATACCCTTTTCAAAGGCCATGATGGCCAGGGTATCATCCATTCGAGGCAATTCCATGCGTTCGGCGTGGAATCGCTCAAGAAATTCTTTGAGGGGCTCGCCGGGCCGCTGCTTCACTTCACATATATCCTCCTTCTTCTGGAGGATCTTTTGTGCCCCGGTGTGGGCCTTCACAAAGGCACTGGATAATTCTTTAAACGAGGATATTGACCCCGCTGGTAAGCACAAATACCACCGAAGAGCTCCTTTCTCTAGCGACTGACCAAACTTTTTTAAGAACATCGACTCGAGCTGCGTAGATGTGAGGTCGTTGCTCTTTACCATAGACATGTATTCCCTTATGTGCTCCTTGGGATCAGTCGTCCCATCATATTTCTTTAGGAATACAAGTTTGAATCCCGGGGGGGTTGGAGCTGGAGCTGCTTCGGGCTTATAGGGCTGCTCCCTATACTGCTCGATGTCGAGGTCGTCTTCCTCCTTGCTTATCCCCGGCACGCCCTCGAGGCGCTTTTCAACGCGCGCCTCAATGCGAGCCTCGATTTCTCTACTCATTCTTTCAACGTCGACCGAGGACGTTGTTTCTGCCACGGTGGGAAACGTCCCGA
Organism: Petunia x hybrida; assembly: GCA_037355625.1. Classification (NCBI taxonomy): domain Eukaryota; kingdom Viridiplantae; phylum Streptophyta; class Magnoliopsida; order Solanales; family Solanaceae; genus Petunia; species Petunia x hybrida. Next base: position 1,147,526 of record JBBBVM010000845.1, read on the forward strand.
AGTGTGGCGTTACAGTTGGGTTGTTCCCCGAGCCCCCAGACGTGGCCCCGTTGTGAGGTCCCCCTGTTATCGCGCCCGGAGGAACGAAGGGCAGGATGCCTCCACCAGGAGCCGCGGGCTGGGTGCCGTTAGGGGCAGCACTGTTCCTCGCCTCTAACGAGGCGCGAAGCTCGGCGTTGATGCTTGCTTGCTCATCCTGCTTACTTTGGAGAGCCCTTAGCGTGGTGACGACGTACATTTGGAATTCTTCAGTCGTCATTGGGGTGATAGGCTGTTGGTTCGACGGAACGCCAGCCCGATCGCCGCTATTGCTACTGTTATCGTTATCAGCCATAACGTTGAATCGAAAATTTTAACAAAAAACGAATGCGGAACTTCTGGAACAAAGCGTTACTGCTTATATCCCCACAGACGGCGCCAATTTGTATGGGCCTAAATCAGTTTTAGGTGTACAAATCGAATTTGGATTCGGATACAAGCAATTCTTCGTATCAAAGCTGAATAAATGCACAAGAAAAATATAAATGCGAAGAAATAACGGTGTTTCAATATATGAACGTGGAACACAGATTTTGGCAGAGTTTCAGTACAAATTTCTGGATCCTACAATACAAAATGAGCTTCTATTTATAGGCCTAAGAACCTTGCCCACGTTCTCCATCATCAGCAAGCATGTCTCCCACGATCTGGTCAGCAACATGGAGGAGTTAGTGGGGCAAAGTAGTGGGCTGCAAAGCAGCTGGAACCGAGGTGGTGACCGAAGCCATGTCGCAAGGCTTCGGTCATCTGACCTTATTATTCGAGCAGGATGGCCCGTCACCGAAGCCAAAAGTTTGACTTCTCTTCGGTCGCGCCATCGGGCGTTGACTTCGGCGATTCACTCACGAGATCGATTATTTTCCTTCGGAGCATCAGCTCGTTTTCTCTTCGGTCTACCATCTCGAGGTGCTGACCGAAGACGGCAATTTTCACCCAATACAATTATCCTTGAACAAGTACAATATAGGTGTCACAAGTCTCTAGTATATATATCCAATTAGATCCTTCTCGTTGAAGAGGTCTTAGTCTTGCTAATTTCAACGACTTTCATAAATAAATTGGTTCTTCCGTAAAGTATCATCAGAATCTTCTACACCAAAGTCATATATTATTGTTGGTGTCAAAATTACCGGTTATAAAGTAAAATTTGTGCACCATAACCACTTTTTAGAGCGTTAGATGATGTATATCCTACGTTTGCAATATTTTAGATGAATCAGTTTAGAGGGTGGACATAAAATCCGAAAACCGAAAAATCGAACTAAATTAATTTGGTTTTTCAGTTTCGAAATTTCGGTAATTCGGAATACTATTCGGTGTAAAAATTCGGTATTTCAATATTTCGGTTCGGAATTCGATTTTAAAGTTCAAATTTCGAAATTCCGAATTTTTTTAATATATATTTAAAATCTATACATAATACAATTCTAATTAGTAAAAGGGAAAATACTTACTTACACGCTCAAACTTGTCCCGAAAGCCCCCTGACACACTCTAACTTTACGGGTGACCTATTACCCCCCTTAATATGTTTGAAGTGGTATTAATATCACCCTAAAGGCTGACGTGGCAGAGGAAAAAAAAATTATCTCCTAAACAGCGAGTGAAGAAAAAAAAGTATGTTAAAACTACATTAAATTATACACATGTCAATTTATAATTGCTAATTAGTTACTAACTTAACCTTAATTATTTTGTGGGACACTTTTTCTCTTTTTACCTTTTCATTTCCATTTTCTTTCCTTTTCTTATTCTTTTTCCTCTCCAACTCATCTTTCTCTCTCCTCTTTTTCTCAAACTCCATGAACGACTTCTCCACCATTCCTCGGCTTCTTCATTTTTCTCCATCACCATTTCTGGCAAATATTCTCCAAAGTTTGAAATTTAAACTTAAACTAAAGGTTCCCACAAAAAAAATTAAATCCCAATCGAAATTTAGTTCAAACCATCAATAATTTTTAAGATCAAATTATTGTGTTCTTGTTCACAATGAATTTAATTCAGCAGCTCAATTCTCAGATCTATTCCAAATCAACACAAGAATTAAATTTCAAAAGAATTAGTAAGACCCACTTCGAAATTTTAAGCTTTTTCGAAGGTCTTCAATGGAGTTTCTACATTTAGTTTTCATAAATACTCATAAGAGAGCTTGAGTTTTTTTTTTCCTTATGTTAAATGTTGGAAGAAAAATGAGTTTGATGATAGCAAGTTTCATACGATATTGTAAAGATATGAATTTGGTAGTTAGGTTGGCAATGGCTAGCTATGGAGGAGTGGAGAAGAAGGGTACTTGTTTGTAAAAAAAGGAAATAAAAACTAAAATTAAAATGATTATATAAAGATAAGAAAACAAAAACTGAAATATAAAATAAAATAGTGTTAAATGAAAAAGGAAAAATCAATAGACATATTACCACGTGGCAAAGTCACAGGGCAAGTGTGGAACACCTTCCATGGTGCAACTGGTCATAATGTTTCAGGTTTGCGTGAATACCACTTCAAACATATTAAGGAGGGTAATAGGTCACCCGTAAAGTTAGAGTGTGTCAGGGGGCTTTCGGGACAAGTTTGAGCGTGTAAGTAAGTATTTTGCCATTAGTAAAACCAAATACAAGTTCAATTCTTTCTTAACCCAAATAGCAAATAGACGCACACTGACACTAACGTCTATGATATTGTTAAAATGGATGGAGGTGACTAACTTCAAATAGCAAATAAACACACATAAAAATCAAAAATAAAGTTGAGATGTTGCTTGTTAAAATTGAGCTGCTACTACTGTATTCTTGACTTCAAGGTTATGCTCGTAATTACTTCCAATTGTAGCTTATGAAAAAATATCTCAACTTTTTATTACTGTTGTAAAAAGAGAAAAGTACAGTTCAGATATGTTTAAAATTGAAACACAGTAAGAAACAACCCAGAGTTGTTTACAAATTCAACAACCATGAGATTTCTAAAGTAAAAGTAGTCAACTCCCTGGGCAACAATAATTACTAAGTTAATTTTTTGTCATGTAGTTCCCATTAATTCCACCCCATGTAACAATGAATACTCGTAAAGCAACCTAATTAGAGATGTCACATAAAGTCTGTAAAAACTATACATGCCCGTCCTATTAAAAAATCGAATTATAAAATTGAAACCGAACCGAACTAACCGAACCGAATTACATAATTCCGCACCGAACCGAATATATTTTAGTTTGGTATTTGGTATCGATATTTAAGCACCGAAAACTAAAATTCTGAATTTAAAAAAATTGAACCCGAACCGAAATTCTAAATGCCCACCCCTGGTTTAGATGAAAGAATAGCCTCAGTTTTAAGACACGGAAGACATTTTGAAGAATAGTCACTTTGGACTCGGTATAAAAGCCGAGTAGTAAAAGATGATGAATTTTCATGCCCAGCCCATTGAAAATCTCTTTTCAAAAAGTTTATTGTATGGGCCTAAATCAGTTTTAGGATCACAAATCGAATTTGGGTTAGAATATAAGCAAATCATCGTATGAAAGTCAAGAAAATACAAGAAATAAGCGTAAAACATGAGAAAGTGACTTGATTTCAATATATCGTAATGAGTACAAAATTTGGTAGAGTTTCTGTATATATTTCTGAATGCGTACAATACAAAATGAAGTGCTATTTATAGACTCAAGGGCCTAGCCCACATTTCCCATGTCTGGTAGTGCTCAGACCCACGTTCTGAGTGCTCATTAGTGGAGATAGTGGGCTGAAATTGCGGGCTGCAAAGCCGCTCGAACCGAAGCGATTCACTGAGGTACAAGTGTGTGACCTCGGTGGTTGGTCCCTGCTGTTCGACCGAAGTGAACGTCACCGAAGCTCAGCTTACGGCTCGCCTTCGGCGACGACCTCGGTGTCCGACTTCGGTAATCAACTCAATTGCTTCGGTTACTGGTTTGTCGTCACGTGCTCGGCGGTTATCAGACTGTCTAGCCGAGGCGACTCATAGCGAGCTGATTCTTACCCAATACAGATAGTCCCCCCACTCCTCGATTAATTACCGAAGTTACCGAGGAGTGGAGTAAGATTCCGCGGGAAAGCGACGTAGCTTGATCTTATCCAAGCGTTTCAAATATTGTCAACGGTACGCGTCCTTTCAGATTTCTATTCAATGACACGCGTCTCTTACCCGTTGGCTGATCGAACGATCACGCCGCTTTTTTCATTTCCCCAAACGTTACAATGATGAAACCTTGCCACTTGCTTGCTCCCACACCTATAAGTACTTTCCTCACGACCCATTCTCATCACTTTCAATATTTGTAAGCAACAGTAGCTAGAGAAAAGGAACAACTTCCATTTTCGTCTTGATAACCCCTGTTTTCAAAGAGATCTTTGCACATTTAAAAGCGTGATCATGTCTACTACAAATTCCAAACAAGACTCAAGTGACTTAGGCGAGAGAGCGAAGATTTCTCGCTACGCCGTCATGATATCTAGTGGTGATTTCATCACCACCGTGCTGGCGTTGCAGGTGATAGAGGTGGAAGGTGGTGGTGCAGTGACTTCAAGCGCTGGTGGCTCCCAGCGGCGTAAGGAGAGGGCCAGACGCGATTTAGCTGCAGAGGGCGATGACGTCAGTGTAGAGAAAATGGGCGACGTCATGCTTGATGACGCAATTGTGGTAGGTGGTGATGATGACGTCATTCATAGGGATGATGACGGCGAGGGAGACGATGCCGAGGGCGAAGATGACGCCGAGGCCGAAGTCGAAGCTGGGGGTGAGCTGCCCGCCGCCGAGGGGGAGCACGAAGCCGAGGTGGGACCTTCGGGCCATGAGAAAAAACTACCGAAAATTCCCCTCGAGCAAGAGCTTGAGCCTCATCAAATCATCCCTTCTCACTTCGACAACAGGAAGGACCTCAAATTAAAAAAACAGTCTGCTGACCAAGAGGAGAAGAACATGAATATTCCAGTGAACACGACTCCGACCCGAATCACTCAAGCTCATATTCAACGGGTTCGGAAGGATTGTGCATTCAGGCCCGAGGTGAAAATAACCATCCCTGATCCCACTAGCAGAGTTTGCCATCATGTGGAGGGGTTGTCTTTTGCATATACCTACCCTTTCACCATTGGATTCACCCTACCTGTCCACAGGGTTATTGATGATTTCTGCCGGGCATACAACCTATGCTTGGCTCAATTAGGCCCCGACATCTAGAGGGTCGTTCAATGCCTGGATTGGCTGAGTACAGAAATCGGGGTAACTTTCACCTTGCAGCACCTTATTTCTCTTTATTATCCTTATTTCCCTAAAGCCGGGGTTGTGGCTCTAAACAACCGAGGCAAGTACGCGCTCCTCCATAAGAGCGAAGATCACGGGGACCAAGACTGGACTGATCGCTACGTTCTTTTGGAGACCAGCGTCTTATCCACCGAACCTAACTTCCCAGAGCGGTGGAATAATACATTTAAGTATTCCTTCGTCCTTGGCTTCATTTTTTGCTTCCTTTCTTGTTGCTGTTTTCAAAAAAATTATTTTCTTGTTCCCCAGAAAACAAAGTTGCTATCATTCCCCTTGAAGGTTTGACCGAATGGGTCAAGGCCGTGACCGGGGCCCGCAAACGTCCCATTCGGTCATGGATGAAGATAGCTGCTGACTTCGGTTGGCAATGCAAAAGGCATGGTAAGTCATCAATAATTTACTGCATAAGTGGTTATCCCAACTCTTCTTGATTTTATCGCTGACCTCTTTCTCCTTGGTACCAGGTTTTCCAAACCGTGCCATCAACAAAAAGAAAGACAAAAAGGAGAAGAAGAAGAAAGACGAAGAAGATATCGTGTCAGATGATGATTTGGCTTCGGTGACAGGTCTAGCAGGTGACCTGAAGGAGTTGAAGGCTTCAAAGTCTTCAAAAATTTCAAAAGGGGCCTCCGGCTAGGGTTCCTCCAAAGGCAATTACCATCATTGGTTAACTTATTGGTTCTTGCTTCTCTTCATTCTTTTGCTTAAAACTCTTTCATGTTGCCCTTTGCAGGCGTGAAAAGGAAGAGGGCGGTTTCTAAGAAACCCTCTCGTTCTGTGACTCCTCGCACCGAGGTGACGACCTCCCCTCGTCCCGAAGTAATAGCGGGACAGCGCCGAGGGCTGATCGATGAGCCTGACGATGTAGCCGCCGGGGGCTTAGAGGTTCGTAGGGAGGTCGAGTTTGTTGACCTCGAAGACCAGGAGCACAGTTCCGAAGGGGCAGTTGCCAAAGCCAAAGGCAAAGCCAAAGTCGGAGAGGTTGGCACTGCTGTCGCCGAAGAGGGGGCTGGCACCAGCGCGGTCAGGGCGCAACCCGAGCCCGCAAGGATTTCTTCCTCGGTTGGGTCTTTTCGAAAGTTGGAAGTGCCATCTTCTTCCAACCTTTTGGCGAGCGACCGAGGCGATATCCTGAGTCTTATGCCCTTGCTTGGCCCCGTGGAAGACAAAGTTGTGCAGACTTTCTCTCGAGGCCAGCTACACCACACCATCGCCGCCTATGCTCTCAGAGTAAGTTTTAAGTTTTGGTTGTTTCTTAATTTTGCATCTCTATCTTCGGTCGGTTGCTGATAATGATTTCTTTGGTTGATTTCCTTTTAGGGCTTCGCTCTGTCATTGAGGGCCCTCGACGTCGAGACTATAAGAGATGAGGAGGTCTGGCGTGTTGCCCGCTCGTGGGACAGGCAAAGGGATAGCATCAACGCACAGATAGCGGAGTTGAAGGCTAAATTGTCCCAGCCTGATCTTCATGATGCTGAGTCGGCTGCCGAGGCGAAGATCAGAGCCCTCGATGATGGCTTCTAGGTTGAGCGCTCGAGGTTGGAGGCTGAAGTTGCAAGACTAAATGCCGAGCTGATCCAAGCGAGGGGCAAGTCTGAGGAGATGGCCAAGAAGCACCACGAGAAGCTGAGACAACATGTACTTCATATTCAAAAGTTGGAGGGTGAGACCTCCAAACTTTTAGCTTGTGAGGCCGAGGTTGAAGCTCTTCGGGACGAAATTGCTGATCGTAAAGACAAAGCTAAGATCAATGCCAAGAGGGCGGAGTCTGATAAGCAATGGGCCGTTATCAAGTCTCGACTGAAGCTTCTCAAGCAGTGCCGAGCTGGCGAGCTCAACTTGGAAGAAGAGATTGCTAAGGCCGAAGAGAAGGCAGCAAAGGCTCAAGCTATCATTGATGACCTCCCATCAAGTGAAGCTTCGAGCGATGATGAAGATGAGGAAGATGAAGAAGATGCCGAGGGGGATTCCGAAGAGGGAGATGACGCCCCCGAGGCTTAGACTTCTGTTTACATTTTCTGCTTTCATGTAAGCCTTCGGGCTCTTTTGTTCATACTTTGGGCCTTCGGGTCCTCTTGATGTGTAAATTTTTGCCTTCGGGCTTGTTAATGGAATGACTTAGTATTCCTCATCTTAAGTGTTAGTTTTTGCATGTACCGAACACTTAAAATGAACAGTTATGTTTGCAAGACTTAATAAAAATGAAATCGATACAAACTTAGAACGACGTCTCGTTCTCGAGTCGATGCATTTAGAGTGCAGCTTCGGAATGCAAGATAAAAGAGAGAGAATCAATTTACTTCATTGATAATATCAAATGGACCAGAAATCAGCTATTTACATAAAGCCAAGTCCAAGTATACCTTGGGCGTAAAAACAAAATTGATAACATGCCACTATCGGGCGTAATTACAATGTACTAAGCTATCATTCGGGTGTAAGTCCCCGGTTATCGAATAGATAGGCTTCGGTTGGGAGGCTCAGTGTCGACCTCGGTTTCAAACCACCTCTCACTCCTCCCCAGTGTTCGGGTATGAATCTTTATGAAGATTCAAGCACTGGAAGTCGTTTTATCCGCTTCCTGAAAAGGTCAAGCAAAATGAAACGATGAGCGAGTTAGTACATTTCGATCGACGCCCTAGGAGCATTGTTCGGCTCGAGGCTGTGGGTAAAATTTAAAAAAGGTTAAGGAATATTTACCTCGACTAGAAGTAGTACCGCTTTAAATTGGAAAAAGGTTCGGGTGCACCTTGCAGATCTTCAATTTGATAAGATCCTTTCCCAACAATTTCTTCCTTCGTTGATTCGTTTGTAGCCTTTAGCACATAATCGCCAACTTTAAAATCTCTAAGTTTGGCCTTCCTATTGAGATATGCTTCGATCTGCCTTTTTTGAGCAACTAGCCGGACCAAAGCCAACTCTCTTTTCTCTTCGAGCAAGTCCAATTCTATGCGCATGGCTTGTTGGTTCGCATCTTCGGTGGTGTGAGCGTACTGAAAACTTGGTTCGCACACCTCCACGGGGATAAGGGAGTCCATACCATAAGCAAGTGAAAAAGGAGTCTCACCGGTGCTGTTCTTCTCTGTTGTCCACATGGCCCACAACACGCCTGGCAACTCCTCGGGCCAAGGACCTTTTTTCTCATCGAGCCTTTTCTTGAGATTCTCGATTATAATCCTATTCGAAGACTCAGCTTGGCCATTTGCACTTGGATGATAGGGGGTCGAAGCAATTCTTTTGATCCCCCATTGTTTGAAGAAATCAGTGATGGTTGCTCCCATGAACTGTTTACCATTGTTGCAAGCAATTTCCCTCGGGACACCGAACCTATAGATGATTTTTTTCCTAATGAAGTCGATTACTTGTTTCTGTTTGACTTCGGTGAGAGCTCCTGCTTCCACCCATTTAGAAAAGTAATCAGTTAAAACTAGGATGAACCGAACACCACCTTTTCTTTTTGGTAAGGGGCCAACAATATCCATTCCCCACTTTATAAAAGGCCATGGCGATACGACCGAATGTAGAGGTTCGGCCTGTTGATGGATCATCTATGCGTGGCGTTGCACATTTTTATACGACGGCCTTTGCATCTGTGCTGATAGTGGGCCAATAATACCCAGTTCTTAGTAATTTGCGCACCAAAGACTTTCCCCCTGAGTGATTGCCATACTCACCTTCGTGCACCTCGGCCATCACACATCTAGCCTCACCTGGACCCAAACACTTGTCCATTGGGCCGCAATACAACCTCTTATGTAAATTACCCTCGATCATATGGTATGAAGTCGCTTGAGTCCTTAACTTTTTGGCCTCCTTTTTATCTTGGGGGACAGTCCCCGAGTCGAAGAAAGAGATAAATTTACTCTACCAATCCCATTTGTGGTCCACCGAGTTGACCTGTAATTTCATCTCTCTCATCTGTGAAGATAGTAACCGAACCACTGAATCAGTCCCCGAGTGGGTTTCATCGACCGCCGAACCCAAGTTTGCCAGGGCATCAGCTTCGGTATTTTCCTCTCGAGGCACTTCTTTAATTTTTCATTCTTGGAATTGGGCCAAAATCCTCTGTGCTCGGTCCAAGAATAGCTGTATTCTGGGCTCTCGAGCCGTGTATTCACCGAGCACTTGATTTACTACCAGCTGTGAGTCGCATCTCAACTCAATTCTTTCCCCGCCCATTTCTCTAGCTAACTCCAAGCCTGCCAAGGCTGCATCGTATTCGGCCTCATTGTTGGTCACCTTTTTTTACCGAACCGAATGCCTGATTTTCTCTCCGGTGGGTGCTTTCAGCACTATGCCTAATCCCGAACCCCTAGAATTAGTTTCCCCATCAGTGTGAAGTATCCATAGTCCCAAAGCCGTTCCTTTCGATATTGAGTTCTCCTTTTCGGCTTTGGACAGGATCCCAATGCTAAAATCAGCTACGAAGTCAGCCAAGACTTGGGACTTGATGGCTGTTCGGGGTTGATAAGTGATGTCATATTCGCTTAATTCTACCGCCCATTTTGGTCCGATAACTCAGGTTTATGTAATATACTTCCTAAGGGGAAGGTCAAAACTACCGCAGGGTGACATTGGAAATAAGGTCGTAGTTTCCGGGCAGTAACAATTAAAGCAAGTTCCAGTTTTTCCAAGTGTGGGTACCTGGTCTCAGCATCGAGGAGTGTCTTGCTCACATAGTAGATGGGTTGTTGCTTGCCATCTTCCTCCCGAACCAGCACCGCACTGACTGACACCTCAGACACAGCCAAGTAAACTAGCAATGTTTCACCATCCTTCGGCTTGGCGAGCAACGGCGCGTTAGCCAGGTAGCATTTCAAATCTTTTAGCGGTTCTTTACACTCCGGTGTCCATTCGAAGTGATTGTTTTTCCTCAAAACAGAGAAGAACTTTTGGCATCGCTCCGAGGACCTTGATATGAATCGACTCAAGGCAGCGATTCGGCCAGTTAAGTGCTGAACTTCTTTCACCCCGGTCAACTCGTCGGGGATTTCCTCGATGGCTTTGATCTTATCTGGGTTTGCTTCGATCCCTCGTTCTGAGATAATGAATCCCAAGAATTTTCCTGAACCTACGCCAAAGGCACACTTCTCAGGGTTTAATTTCATGCCATATTGCCTTTGAACGGCAAAAGCTTCCCTCAAGTGATTCAGATGATCCTCCATTCGAATTGACTTGATGAGCATATCATCTATGTAGACTTCAATAGATTTTCCAATATACTCCTTGAACATGCGACACACCAACCTCTGGTACGTCGCTCCCGCGTTTTTCAAACTGAAGGGCATCATCTTATAGCAGAAGGTACCTCGGTCAGTGATGAACGAGGTTTTTTCTTCGTCCCTCGGATCCATGAGGATCTGGTTGTAGCCCGAATAAGCATCCAAGAAGGTTAATAGTTTGTCTCCAGCCGTGGAGTCTATTAACCTATCTATTTGTGGCAATGGGTAGGAGTCTTTGGGGCAAGGCTTGTTCAAATCAGTGTAATCTACGCACATCCTCCACTTGCCAATTTTCTTTGGTACGACGACCATATTAGCCAGCCATTCGGGGTACTTTACCTCCCTTATGAAACCATTTTCTTGCAACTTTGTGGTTTCATCTTCGATCGCTTTCTTTTTAACCTCGGCGTGAGGTCTTTTCTTCTGCTTCACCGGGGTGAACTTTGGGTCTACATTCAGCTTGTGGGTCATGATCTCCGGATCGATACCAATCATGTCTGAATGAGACCAAGCGAAGCAATCGTTGTTGGACTTTAAAACTTCAATGATTGCTTTCTTCGACTCCGGGTCTAACTCCGAGCCGACAAATACCTTTCTTTCAGGAAAGTCCTTCAATAAGGTGAAAGACTCCAGTTCCTCGATAGTCGAGTCTTCGGTTTTTTGTTTCCGAGGCTCTTGAATGCACACCGGGATCTTTTCAACTTCTTCTCGGAGGTCCTCCTCGCTTGACCCCGGTTGCGCTAGTTGCTATTATTTTGGCCCGGTCAGGGCGAGACCATTTCTCAACGCAACCAAATAGCACTCTCTTGCTACTCGTTGCTCTCCCTTTATTGATCGAACCCCCCAAGGCATAGAGAATTTGATCACTTGATGCAGTGTGGAGGGTAACACTTGAAACAGTGTTTCTTTGCTAACTTCTTCAGCAAATGTTTTAAGTGTAATTTCACCCAAAGTTTTCTTCGTAGAGTTGTTGAAGCCGGTCAACACTGTTGCCTTGGGGATGACTTCCCCTTTGAGCCACATCTTCTTAATGGCCCTGTAGCTGATTATGTTGACCGAGCTACTGGGGTCAATCAAGACTCGTTTGATGTCTGAGTCATTGATTCTCAGTATGATGACCAAGGCATTGTGATGAGGGAACATCATCCCATCACAATCGCGATCATCAAATACGATTTCTTTACCCGAGCCTCCAACTCGAATTCTCTTTTCCATTGTGATTGCCAACATGGCGAATTTCTTTGCAGCTGCGAAATTTACCCCGTTCACCTCTGACCCTTCGGTGATAACATTTACAACTCTCTCTGGGGTGGAGCCCGAGGTGGCTGTACATCACCTCGGTTCTTGGAATAGTTGTCCTTTCCCTTTTCAGTAAGGAATTCGGCCAACACACCTTTCTTCAACAAATGAGCCACCTCGAGGCGCAATACTTTGCAGTCCTCGGTTCCATTGCCATAATCCGTGTGGAACTCACAGTGCAAGTTTTGGTCTCTTTTGACCGCTGGAATTCTCATGTCTTTGGGTACTCTTACCCCGGCAGTCACCTTGACTACGTAGTCAAGATCCGAGGTCGATATATTAAAATTATAGTCAGGGATCCAGGGTAGTTCTTTCTTTAAAGCCGAAGCTGGGCCTGAGGAATTTCTTTGGTTCGTATTGGAGTGAACCTTTCCTCCGAGCCGTTGGCTTATATGTGGGCTTGTGAATGAGTTTCCGAAGGAATTTCCCAACCTTTGGCTGACAGGCTGCCTTGTGGAGGTATATGGTTCGTACCTCCCCTTCAGATTTCCTCGCAACGCCTCGGCGCGATATGAGAATTCGCCTCGGTTTTTGTAATTATAACCTCGGCTTTTAAACTCAGCCTCCTCCAGCCTGATCTTGGAGTCAGCCCGTTTATGTAGATCTTCCCATGTTAAAACTTGGTATTGTTGAAGCTCTTTTCGCAATTCAGCAGCGGCGTCAGAATTGCAAATATTGATACCCTTTTCAAATGCCATGATGGCCAGAGTATCGTCCATCCGAGGTAGCTCCATGCGCTCAGCATGAAAGCGCTCAAGGAACTCCTTAAGTGGCTCACCGAGCCGTTGCTTGACCGCGCATATATCCTCCTTCCTCTGGAGGATTTTTTGAGCTCCGATGTGGGCCTTAACGAAGGCACTGGTCATTTCCTTGAAAGTGGAAATTGACCCTGCTGGCAGACACATGTACCAGCGCAGCGCTCTTTTCTCCAAGGATTCGCCAAACTTTTTTAAGAACATTGACTCGAGCTCTATTGCCGTTAAGTCATTGCTCTTTACCATCACCATATACTCCCTTACATGCTCTTTGGGATCGGTGGTCCCATCATACTTTTTTAAAAACATGAACATGAAGTTTTTAGGAGTTGGAGCTGGAGCCGCTTCGGGCTTAAATGACAACTCCCTGTATTGATCTATGTCAAGCTCATCTTCGGTCTTTGTTATCCCCGGTACGCTCTCGAGGCACTTTTCTACGTGTGCCTCGATGCGAGATTCAACGCGCGCCTCGACGCGTGCCTCAATTTCCCTGGTCAACCTCTCAACGTCGACAGAGGATGTAGTTTCTGCCACGGTGGGAATCGTCCTGAAGTGTGGCGTTGCGCTTGCTATATTTCCCGAACCCCCAGACGTGGACCCATTGGGAGGTCCCCCTATTATCGCGCCCGTAGGAACGAAGGTCGGTATGCCTCCATTTGGATCCGAAGGCTGGGTCCCGTTCGGTGCTGAACTGATCCTCGCCTCTAATGAGGCGCAGAATTCGGCCTTGATGTGCGCTTGCTCATCCTGCCGTTCTTGAAGAGCTTTGAGCGAAGCAACAATAAAAGCTTGGAAGGCTTTAGTTGTCATTGGAGATGAGGACTGTTGGTTCGACGGAACATCAGTCTGATCATCAAGATTTTTACTGCCGTCGGCCATGTCGTCGTTGAAAAATTACGGGCGTTAACGAAAAAGAACGTTGAACTTTGAAACAAAGCATTTCTGCTTATGTCCCCACAGACGGCGCCAATTCGTATGGGCCTAAATCAGTTTTAGGATCACAAATCAAATTTGGGTTAGAATATAAGCAAATCTTCGTATCAAAGTCAAGAAAATGCAAGAAATAAACGTAAAAAACGAGAAAGTGATTTGATTTCAATATATCGTAATGAGTACAAAATTTGGCAGAGTTTCTGTATATATTTCTGAATGCGTACAATATAAAATGAAGTACTATTTATAGACTCAAGGGCCTAGCCCACGTTTCCCCCTGTCTGGTAGTGCTCAGACCCACGCTCTGAGTGCTCATTAGTGGAGATAGTGGGTTGAAATTGGGGGGTGCAAAGCCGCTCGAACCGAGGCGATTCACCGAGGTACAAGTCTGTGACCTCAGTAGTTGGGCCCTGCTGTTCGACCGAAGTGAACGTCATCGAAGCTCAGCTTATGGCTCGCCTTCGGCGACGACCTCAGTGTCCGACTTCGGTAATCAACTTAATTGCTTCGATTACTAGTTTGTCGTCACGTGCTTGGCGGTTATCAGACTGTCTTGCCGAGGCGACTCATAGCGAGCCGATTTTTACCCAATACATCTATGTTGATGCATGTCAGCGTCCGACAACTAATGTGCGCACTTATGGGAGATGCCAGCAAGTGGACGACCTAGGAAAGCCGAGAAGAAGATGGCCCCATCTCATAGATGTGGAGGGGCAACACTGGTCCCAGATAGTATCTCTGGTGAATACAGTTACTCATAGCTCAACTCAAGCTACCAAATGCTCGAACTTCTCGCTAGTGTAGTCAATTGGGGTTGAATCGAGCAAATTCAGGATAAGTGAAGAAGACCCGACTGCCCGAAAGCAACATGAGGAAGAACTTTAATTGATATAAGTGGGAAAAGGAAGCTGAAAATGGACCAATCTAAGAACAGTGAGAAACCCTGGGCGGGCCCTTTGCTGGAAGCTAATCAGTAGCCTGTGAGATGGATGGACCTCAATTTTGTTGAGCTGACATTGAAGTTGGGAAGGTTTTTCAATTGCAATAAGAGGAGGTTGAACCCGACACTCATAAATGAATGCAAGTAGTGCAAATAGGATACTTATGCCAAGAGAAACCAATGCCCAAACCACAAGTGCAACCAGGAGCAAAGCAACATTGATAACCCAAGCTGAGACATGATGGCAAGTTAGGAGGCACTTGAGAATCCCACTTTCTTCAACTGTCAATAAGAATATTGTCTTACTGAATGTGAGGGGCCTGAAGAAAGATTATAGGCACAAACAACGAAAGAATTTTACTCTGTGAAACTAAAGTAGGTATTATAGGCATATTGGAGCATGGGGTTAAGCAACAAACTGTTGATCAGATAGTGAAAAATTAAAGTAGCAGGGTGGAGTTGGAGCAGTAATTGTGATAGAGAAGGCTAGGGAAGGATTTTGATTTCGTGGAATCCAAGATGGGGTGATTTTACAGTGGCTGCACAAGCTGACCAATTGATACATGAGACTAAAGAAGTACGGCAGCCGAGAATAAAATTCCAATTGACTTATGCATATGGGTTACACACCATTCAAGCAAAGAAAGGACTCTGGGAGGATTTACTCAAGTTAAACCAAAGCATCAATTAACCATGGGAAGTAATGCATGATTCTTGTTTAACCTAGATCCGATTTTAGGCCAATTAACAATTAAATTTGTATTAGTCGAGTGACGATCAATAGTTTAGATTAAGAGTTTAGCCGATTTAAATACAGGATTGTATTATTTACTAGATTGCGAATATATGCACGATTTTCTGTGGAGGTGTAATGATAATTAATGACGATATGAAAGTAATACGAAATAATCGAGGATAAACAAGACTAAAGTGCGAATTAAATAGGTAGAAGGAACTGTATTAGATTTCTTGATCCCGGCGAGGATCCCTTGATGTTAATTACGCTTGAAGACTTGAGAACGAAATATGTAGCAATGTAAATGATGAACAATATTGAGCGAGGGCAAAAAGAGTATTATATTGATATTGTAGATAGAGAAGAGAATGTGTGTTTTTCAATGATTCGAAAACAAACACTATATATAGAATTACTAGGCAGCCGTTGGGTATGTAACCGTTGGGTAGCCGTTGGATATGTAACTGCTGGGTGTGTAACTGCTGGGTAGCTGTTGCCCTTGTAACCATTCATTGAGTAGTCGCGTATGGACAGGTAACTGTTCATTCAAATCTCATCGATTCGGGGAGGCGTCACGTAACTGCCTTGGGCCAGCTCGTGGTAACCGCCTAATCAGTCATCTGTCCGTCAGAAGTCTGTTCGGGGAAACCTCTACCCGTGCCACGTGGCAGACACGTGTCACTCTTTTAAGTGACGATGGTTTTTATCCAATACAGATAGTCCCCGCACTTCTCGAGCAGAGTTTTTGCTCGAGGAGTGGATGTGAATGTTGGCGGTAAATTTTATTTGGAAAGCCCAACCTTCATCTGCAACATGACAAATCTTAGTGACGTACGCATTAAATGCGCGAGGTAAAAAGTAACTGCGCCAGACACGTCCACACGTCCGCTGTCAGTTTCGAGGTGACTACTGTGCGTCCCAAGAGCAAAAGTAATGATTTTTAACTGCCTCAGTCACGTGCACACGTCTACTCGTCAGTTGCGAGGTGACCACTGCGCTTCAGAGTGATGATGTTGCTTCGAAACTCGGCGAAACCTACTTCTTCTTTTGACCGTTGGATCTGATCGTAATCTCTTCGATGATCTCCACGTGTGCTATAGAAACTTGATGGGCCGGACCTGTTTACTCCTATAAATAGGGGTTTGTTGAATTTTACCCCTTTCGTTTGTTTTTGCTCTAAAAGTTTCGAATCTTGAAAACCTTTGAATTTTCTTCAATCTTCCTTCTAACTTTCGATGCCTCCCCAACTATGTCTCCAAAAGCGAAGAAGAATTTGAACATGGATGCCGCTGCCAGTAGTTCTTCCATGGCTACCCCTAGATCTAAGGCCGCTCAGGCCACTGCTTCAGAAATTATCCCAAGAACTGGGGTGAACTGGAGAAGGACTGCAGCTTTAAGGCCTTCAATAATTATGTGATGTACGCGTATGGCTAGCGTACAGATTCAAATCCGGGATCACGTCGGAGATGTCCCTCGAGTTAGAGCGGACTGCGGCTGGGACACGAGTGTTCCCATTTTGCCGGTATCTGAAAATGAGAACATTACTTCTCATAGGGTAGGGTGGATGGCCATGTCTACCTACCCGTTCACAATTGGTTGCACGTTACCCCTCCATCCTATTCTTGACACGATCAGTAGGGAGTATTTTCTCTGTACGGGGCAGCTGAGCCCCAGCATGTTTAGAATTATAAAACTTATGGACTGGATTGCTGAAGAGACCGGTCAAAGTTTTGAGTATGAACACTTCATTTCTTTGTACAATCTTTAAATTTTTAAGGATGGGTTCGTCAACGCCAGAATGCGCGGAAGCAAAGGCTTGATATGACGCTCGGAGGACGCCAATGACCGGGGATGGTTGCACCGGTACATATTTGTGCGTACCCAGGCATTGTCTCTCAACTCCAAGGCTCCTCTCTCCGAGAACTGAAATAAGAGGCATAAGTCCCCGAGTTTCTCATTAGAATATCCATATTTCCCCTTTTCGTTTATTTATTCCTTTGATTCTACCTTACAGCTGCAAAACTGCCCTACGATAAGCTCATATCGGTTGATGAGCTCACAGCGTGGGTTGAGGCCATTCTGGAGAAGTTTCCCGTCGAGCAGAGGGAATGGACGTACTGCGCCACAAAAAAAGGGCTTGACCGCCAAGACTCACGGTGAGAAATTTTCGCTATTGCAGCTACTTCCTCTCTTCGTGGCTTTACTGTATCTAACCATTCCGCGTTTTTACAGGTCTTGACACACAAGGAGACTTTTTCCCTGCCCCTCTCCCTCAGGCTATGCCGTCAGGATCTGCTGTTGACCCTGAGGATGAGGTTGCGGTTGCGGCGGAGGCGATGCGTCAGAGGGAAGGTGGCGAGGAGCTATTGTTCAGCGGTATTAGCTCCCTAAAGAGGAAGAAGAAAAGCCAGGGTGAGGGCGGAGCACGAAAGAAGGCTGCTCGTAAGGCTTCTGTTGCTGCCGAGAAGACCTAGGCTGTTGGAGGTGAGACTCCGCCCGGTGCTGGTGTGTCTGGGCCTGAAAGAGAGAGTGTTAAGACTTCTGTTGCAGTCCCCGAGTTTGCACAGGGAGAGGGCTTTGAAACGGAAGTGATCGACGTTTCAGATACTGAAACCGTCGAAGACCTTATGAAAAGCCCTATCTCCGAAAAGAAGGATGAGGACAAGAATGCCCGTGCTCCGGAAGGGAGTCCCTTAGTTGATGACTGGGTAAAGGCGGTCTCTTCTCGTGCAGACAAGGGTAAAAGAAAAGTTGGCAAAGAAGAAGAAGGAAAAGAAGAGATCCCCCAAGAGGGCGGCCAGAGTCCCCGTGTTTTTTACTTCGAGGACTTGGAGAATGTGGCTGCTGAGGGGGAGGTGCCTATTTGTTTGCACGAATGAGACACAAGAGATCCTGAAGTAGGAAATGATTCTGATATGTCAAGCGCAAAGCTCACTCGGCGGACCACCATCAGCGGTCTGACTGGACCAAGGAATATTCGGGGCGTGCGCTATAAATTTGGCCCAAACTTTCCCTCTGAGCAGGCTAGGGAGCCCAAATACTGTGAGAGGGAACACACCATGAAGCTATCCCCCAATGTTAACTTCGTGACTAGGCCGGGCAGTTTGGCCAAGGCAGTTTCATCGCTCATTGGTCCCCGCAAAGAATAGACGATGAGGGAGATGAGTGATGAAGGCCTGGCCTTTGCTATTGCTGCTGACTCTGCCCAGGTAAGTGCCTTTTTAACACTTTTTTGAGTCGGAAGTAATTTTGAATTTATACTTCTAACCTTATTTCTTTTTCTTTTTCAGTCAAGTTTGATGGCTGCCGAGTTGATGTTTCGTTCCAGGATCAACAATCATGATGAGGTGCTTGAACTGAAGAAAGAATTGTTGATGACTCTGAAGGAGAACGAGGCTCTGGCAGGGAAGTGTGGTTTCCTCGAGGGTGAAGTTAACCGGTTGGCTGAGACCAACAATAAACAAGTTGAACAGATTAACAAGCTCACCGAGGAAAAGGACCTTCTTTCCGAAGAGAAAGAGGGGTTCGCACAAACATCCCAGGACTTGGAGGCTCTGCTTGAAGAACACAACTCTTTGCTGAACAAGGCACTCGATGAACCTGGATCTTTAAAAATGGACCTGCGGAAGGCTAAGGAAGAATCTATTAGTGCTCGAGCTGAACTTCAAGCCGCCAGGGACCAAGTTGCCCAATCAATGAGCATTCAAGACTCACTATCCAAAGACTTGCCCAACTTGCGCTATCAGTTCGAGATCAAGGCTAAGCTTATTGTGCTTGAAACCAAGCGAACACTGCTCGAGCAGGTCTATGCAGGTCAAATCAACGTCGAGGAAGCAATGCTGAAAGCAAAGCGTGCCATTCGCGAAGTGAGGCAACTGTTGAACCTTTCTCCTGAGGAGTCTGATGAGGATGATGATGAAGATGGTGATGAGAGCTCGGGTGACGATGACGGAGCCGATGGAGCCGGTGCATCAGGTTCTAGTCAGAGTCCCCAAAATTAATGCCCCCCTCCCCAAATTGATCAAGTTTGTAGGTTTATGTATCCGGCAAGAGACGGATAATTGGTTGTGGATAGAGGTCTCTTTGGGACTTTCTGATCCTTGTTTGGCCAGTTTCATTGGCCTTTGTCACGCAACAAAACTTCTGTCAGCCGCTTTAGCATTTTTACTATTTCGCCAAGACAATTTGTATATTTTTCAGATCTTTTTATTCAATGACTGTGTATAGCTTGAATCTGTGATCCTTGTAATTACATTTGGATGCATTGTGGCCTTTGTGCCTCTTGTTTAAGTGCTTTTAGAAGTCTGGTCTTTAAAATCCTGTTCGTATGCTCTAACTTAGCCTTTCCCAAGGAAGAGGTCATAAGTTGTGAGTGGTCTGCGCAGATGTTTCACTCTGACCGAGTCGTGGTCAATAGGTTCTGGCCGAATCGTTGGCCTTGCGAACAACATTGCTTACCGTTTTTTATAGTTGAAAGTCGATGCAGAAAGTTTGTAGTTTAACTCTGGCCGAGTCGCTGACCTTGTGAACGACTTCTCTTATTTTCGTGGAAGCTTGTCACATAAAAAGTTTTAAAAACTCGCCTTTATACAAGGTCTTTCGCCTTTTATGAAGGTCTTATCTGGCCTACAGGGGCCTCTTATCACCCTCTTTATTTTTATGTTGAAATACGGGAAGTTTTAACATAAAAAGAGTTAAGGCTGGTCGTAGATAAAAGAACACATATAACCAAATGAGGAGTGTGTTCGTTGAGGGATTCGAACCCATAGCCGCGAAGATGAAGAACTTCGAGCTCTACCAGTTGAGCTAAACGGATTTGGCCTTGTTTAGGCCGTTAGTGTCATTTAGGAGAAATATAATAAAAGTAAGAATGACATAAAAGTAAAAGGTAGGAATAGAATAACTGACCGTTTTACCATTCAGAAGTGATACCTTTTGAGGTGAATACAATTCTAATTGTTTGGGACGATTGAGCCATCTGGTCGTGCCAAACAGTAAGATCCCTTACCGACTGACGCGACTACCTTGTAGGGGCCTTCCCAATTAGGGCCTAATTTTCCCGAGTTTGCTTCTTGTGTGTTTTGGGATACTTTCCTTAATACGAAATCTCCAACCTGGAAACTTCGTACGGCTGTCCTCGATTATAGTATTGTTCGATTCGTTCCTTCTGGGCGACTACTCGTACAAGTGCTAGTTCCCTTCGTTCTTCGAGGAGATCTAACTCTTCGGAAAGATTGATCGAGTTGGACTCTTTGGTAGCATGCGCCTACCGTAGACTAGGCTCTCCAATTTCAACTGGGATTAGGGCATCTGCGCCATATACCAATGACTAAGGTGTCTCCCCTGTACTCATTTTTATTGTCGTGCGATAAGCCCAGAGTACGCCGGGCAGTTCTTCTACCCAACACCCTCTGGCCTGTTCAAGGCGCTTCTTGAGATACTCAATGATTATTTTGTTTGTTGACTCTGCCTGTCCATTGGCAACCGGATGGTTTGGAGAAGAGGTAATCCTTTTAATCTGTAAGTCGTCGAGGAATCTAGTCACTTTCTGGCCGATGAATTGTGGGTCCATTATCCATGACTATTTCCTTTGGTTCTCCAAAGCGGCATACGACATACCACCAAAGGAAGTCAATTACCTCTGTTTGCCGTATCTTCGCATATGCTGCCGCTTCGACCCATTTTGTGAAGTAATCGGTGACGATTAGCAAGAAACGTACCCCTCTTGGCGCGGCAGGGAGAGGACCAACTATGTCCATTCCCCATTTCAAGAACGGCCACGAGGAGATAATTGAGTGGAGCGGTTCTGCCAGTTGATGAAGAAGATGCGCAAACCTTTGTCATTTATCACATTTCTTGACGAAATCATTTGTATCCTTTTCCATCTTATCTCAATAGTATCCCGCGCGGATCAATTTTCACGCTAACGCTTTGCCCCCAGAATGGTTACCACAACAACCTTCGTAGACCTCTTGCATCACGTAGTTGATCTGGTTTGGTCCCAGGCACTTGGCAAGGGGCTCTGCGAACATCATGCGATAAAGATCGCCATTGACGATTGTATATCGAGCAGATTTTATTCTGAGTTTGCGAGCAGCTTTCGCGTCATCGGGCAGAGTTCCGTGAAGAATATAATTTGTGATTTCATTTTGCCAGTCCCAAGTTGCGTTTATAGTATTAACTTCAAACTTTTCTCGATCTATGGCCGTGTAGAGGAGTTGAACGACAGCCGAGGAGCTGGCTGCCCCAATTTCTGCTACTGACCCTAGATTTGCCAGGGCGTCTGCTTCTTGGTTTTCTTCTCGTGGAATTTGGAGCGCTTCCCATTCGTCGAACTGAGCCAAAAGTTCTTTCAGACGGGCGAGGTACACTTGGATTCTGGGTTCCCGCGCGATGAAACCTCCGGTCACTTGGCTGACCACTAGTTGAGAGTCACTCTTGAGTTTGATAATGTTTGCTACATATGTTCGGGCTAACTCTAATCCTGCAATTACGGCCTCATATTCGGCCTCATTGTTAGTAATAAACGGGCACTTGATGGCCTGCCTGACGGTTTCTCCGGACGGGGTGACAAGAACCAGTCCAAGACCGGACCCTTTGACGCTCGAGGACCATCAGTGAATAGGGTCCACATACCAGGGGCCTGCCCAGCGTAGAGAATTGCATCTTTTTCTGCATCAGGATATATATTAGCACTAAAGTCTGCTACGAAGTCTGCTAGGGCTTGTGACTTAATCGTTACCCGGGGCTGGTAGGTAATATCGATTTCGCTTAATTCTACAGCCCATTTAACCAACCTTCCCGAAAAGTCGGGTTTATGCAAAACATTGCGTAAAGGAAAGGTTGTCACCACAGCTATTGAATGACCTTGAAAGTAAGGACGTAATTTACGAGCAGCAGTTACGAGTGCTAAGCCAGTTTTTCTAAGGGTTGGTAACGTGTTTCCGCATCAATTAGAGCTTTACTAATGTAATAAATGGGAAGTTGCTTACCTTTTTCTTCTCGAACCAAAACTTTGCTTACCAAAGACTCTGAAACCGCTAAATAGATCAACAACTTCTCCCCCTACTGAGGCGTATAGAGTAGTGGTGGATTGGATAGATATTTTTTCAGATCTCTCAGTGCTTATTGACATTCGGGAGTCCAATTGAATTCCTTGTTCTGCTTCAGAACATCAAAGAAACTTTTGCACCGGTTAGATGAGCGGGATATAAACCTGCGCAAGGCTGCCACCCTTCCAGTCAATTTCATGACGTCCTTCCGGTTGTGGAGTACGTCTGGAATTGCCTCAATTGTTTTGATTTGAGCGGGATTGACTTCAATTCCACGCTGAGAGAGGATGAAGCCTATGAACTTTCCTGAGCCAACTCCAAATGTGCACTTCTCTAGATTAAGCTTCATGTTGTATTGGTCAAGTATTCGGAAGGCTTCCTTCAAGTGTGCCAGATGATCTTCTGCCTGTTTTGACTTGATCAGTATGTCATCAATGTACACTTCCATGGTCTTACCAATATGATCGTGGAACATACGATTGACCAATCGCTGATACGTTGCACCTATATTCTTTAACCCAAATGGCATGACTTTGTAGCAATACGTCCCTCTGCACGTTATGAATGACGTTTTTTCCTGATCGTTGGGATCCATCAATATTTGATTGTACCCTGAATATGCATCGAGGAATGTGAGTACCTCGTGCACGGCGGTTGCATCAATCAACTGATCTATCTGGGGAAGAGGATATGAGTCCTTCGGACAGGCTTTGTTTAAATCAGCGAAGTCAACGCAAACTCGCCATTTCCCCTTTTTCTTAGCCACAACGACCACGTTGGCTAACCAGTCTTGATATTTAACTTCGCGTACAGACCCAATCTTCAGCAGTCGATCGACCTCATCGTTTATGATTTGATTCTAAAAAGGCAAAATACATATTTACGCACTCAAACTTGTCCAGAAAGCCACGTGACACACTCTAACTTTACGGGTAACCTATCACCCCCTTTAATATGTTTGAAGTGGTATTAATAACACCCTAAAGACTGACGTGGCAGAATTTTTCTTTTTTATGTTTTAAAACGCGAGTGAAAGGAAAGAAGTAAGTTAAAAATAATTAAACTGTACATATGTCAATTTATAATTGGTAATAAGTAAATAACTTAGCCTTAATTGTTTGTGGGATTTTCTTTTCTCTTTTTACTTTTTCTTTTCCAATTTATGGACTTCTTTTTACTCTTCATCTTCTCCAACTTAACTTTCTCTCTCCTCATTTTCTCAATCTCCCCAGCCGACCTTCTCATCCATTCCCCTACTTCTTCATTTTCAATAAATATTCTCCACATGCTTGGAAATTTTAACTAAAGTTTTACACAACAATCTGATCAAATCGAAGTCAAAGTTTAGTTCAAATCATCAAGAAAATTTTAAAATTAGGTTGTTGTGTTCTTCTTAATAATGAGCAAATCAATTTATTAAAAAACTCACAGATCTATTCCAAAACAACACAAGACTTAAACCCCAAAGTTTTTGGTTCAAAGCATCACCAATTAATAAGACCCACTTT
Source organism: Petunia x hybrida (assembly GCA_037355625.1). Lineage (NCBI taxonomy): Eukaryota > Viridiplantae > Streptophyta > Magnoliopsida > Solanales > Solanaceae > Petunia > Petunia x hybrida. The sequence goes on from JBBBVM010000845.1 coordinate 1,171,284, forward strand.
GGATTTTCAAGATTTGTTCAAGTTCATCAATGGAGTTTCTATGTTATTCTTCATAAATATTCATAAAAAGAACTTGAATTTCTTCAACAATCGTCCTATGCTATTCCAATTAACATTAGATTCTGCTCCTATTTCTTTTTCTTTATGTGTTAAGGTGAATCTAGAAGAAAAATGAATCTGATTATAACAAGTTTTGTTTGAATTAGTAGAGGGTATTTGGTAGTAAGGTTAATTATGGCTGCCAATGGAGGAGTGGAGAAGAAGAGTACTAGTAACAAGAAAGAAATAAAGACTATAATTAAAATGATAATTAAAAGATAAGAAACAAAAAATGTGATATAAATTAAAGTAGTATAAAAAAAAGTAAAAGTCGATTTATATGACATTTTGTCACGTGGCAAGGCTACAAGGCGAGTAGTGACCACCTCTCATGATGCAAGTGGTTCTAATGTTTTGAGTTTGTATTAACACCACTTCAAACATATTAAAGGGGGTGATAGGTCACCCGTAAAGTTAGTGTGTGTCACGGGGCTTTCCGGACAAGTTTGAGTGTGTAAGTAAGTGTTTTGCCATTCTAAAATCCTCCCTGGGTGCGCTTCTTCTGCTTCACCGGACGGTGGTACGGGTCAACATTCAACCTGTGAGAGATAATTTCTGGAGAAATACCCGTCATGTGTGCATGCGACCAAGCGAACGTCGTATTCTGCTCCTTGAGGAACTGAAGGATATCTTCTCAGAGGCGTTCGTTTAATTCTGCCCCTAAGTAGACCTTCCGCTCTGTCATGTCCGCGAACAGTTCTTCTGGTTCCAAAGCTTCCACGGTCGGTGTATAATTTTCCCATGCCTCGAGCTTTGTGATCAATTCCGGGACCTCATACTTTGCTTCTCCATTTGCTGCGTTAGATCCCGGTTGCTGTAATTGCTATTTATTTCCTTCGGGCAGCTTGAGGGCCACCGAATAGCAGTCTCGAGCAGAGCGTTGCTCTCCTCGTATCTCGAGCATTCCCCATTCTGATGGAAATTTCAATACCTAATGATACGTGGAGGGAACAGCCTGCATTTCATGGATCTATGGTCTTCCAAGGATGATGTTGTAGGCCAGGTCTCCGTTGACAATTTTGAACACCGCCTCCTTTGCTACCCCCTCGACAAGAGTTATGAGAGTAATCTCGCCAAGGGTCTTTTCACTTGAGTTGTTAAAGCCAGAGAGAACTCGCGACACTGGCACGATCTTCTCCATTAGTTGCATCTCCTTGACAACGCGTGATTGAATGATATTTGCAGAACTACCCGTATCAATGAGCACTCTTTTGATATCAAATTCTGCCACGCGCAATGTTATGACCAGCGCGTCAGCATGTGGGAATTGCAAGCCATCTGTATCCGAATCTTCAAACGTTATTGTTTCTTCTGGCTGTGGACGCTTGGTCTTTGTAATAGAGACCTTTGCGTACTTCTTTGCTGTGAAAACAACGGAGTCAACTTCGATCCCGCCCGAAATAACGTTAACTGTCTTCTTCGGGGAAGATGCTCGTGGAGGGCCAGACTTGTTTTGCTGAGCCTTCGCATGAGTTTGCTTTCCTTTTTCGGTTAGAAGTTCCTTCAAGAACCCTTGTTTTAATAAATGTGCGATCTCGTATCTTAAGGCCTTGCAATCTTCAGTGGTGTGACCGTGGTCGCGATGAAATTCGCACCAAAGGTCCTGATTTCTCTTACTTGGATCGGTTTTCATGTCCTTTGGCCACTTGACCTTTTCACCCATATCTTTGAGGGCTGCAATCAGTTCTGTCATTTCTACATTGAAAATTGGTAGACTTGGGGCTCCACGAGTGCTTGACTCTGGATCGTCTCCTCGTGATAGCCCTTTGTTATTGCGACCGCGCCCTTTGGAATTGTTGCGTGATCGGTCAGGGTATGGTTCATAACGTACATCCGACCTTTCTGACTCTATCTTCCCGCCAGAGCCACCGCTTCGTGATTGACTCTTACCTCGGGCACTAGTTCCTATCAGCTTGTCTTCATCAATGCGTACCTTGAAGTTGTAGCAATTGTAGACATCTGACCAATTGGTTGTTGGAAATTCGCGATGAGATTTGTATAGCCTGCGCGTGGCTTCTTAGCTTTTGACCTCCAAACTGTTTGTGAACGCAATGGCCGCCCATCTGTCCGGTACCTTGGGCAACAACATGCGCTCCCTTTGGAAGCAGTCCACATATCTTCGAAGAGATTCGCCAGGCTTTTGTTTGATCTCAAAGATGTCTTCCACGCGAGTTTCCGTCTTCTGGGCGCCTGTGTAGGCTTTTACGAACAATTCAGCCATCTCCGCAAAGGATCCAATAGAGTTTGCTGGCAACATTTAGTACCATCGTAGAGCTCCATCCGCTAGGGTCTCCACGAATTTCTTCAGTTGCACTGATTCAATCTCCTCATCGGTGAGATCACTTGCTTTTATAAAATTGCTAAACATCATGAGATGATCATTGGGGTCAGTTGTTCCACGATATCTCAGAATGTTTGGCATCTTGAACCTTTTTGCTATCGCCCTCGGTGCTGCTTCCTTCTTCCAAGGCCTTTGCGAGTAGCGTTGAACGTCAATTTTCTTCAATGTGGGTGGAGCGCCTGGTATTTGATCAATTCTCTCGTGGAGACTTTTGAAGTGCTTCTTGACTCTCTTTGAATTGCTTGGTAAGTGCCTCCACGACGACGCTCATTTCAGTGGATGTCATAAATCCTCTGTTTCGATTTTGATTTGCTTGGGTTGCTGGATCCATGGTTCCTCCGTTGTTGGCCACGTTTTGTTCTCCATCTTGCCATGAAGTGTGTGAAGAAGGAACATCTCGACCTTGGGTTGCAGGATCAGTCCCTGTAACTGATGGGATTTGCCTTTGAAGAGAATCGATCGCCTCGTTTATTCCCCTGTTGGCCTCCATTTGTTGTTGCATAAACTCAAAGATTGTTTCTTAGAGATTCCTTTGATCAGAGGAGAGACTTCTATGGCGTCGTCTTCTAGGCGGGGTTCTGCTCTGAGAGTGTTCACGCCAGTTCCGTTGCCTACTTGGTCCTTGGGAAGAACGTTCTTGCCTGTCGGACGAGTAATCTGGAGAGTAATTAGAGCTTGATGGACGAGTACGTACTTGACTTCCGCCCACCATAGTTCCTTGTGAATCACTTTCTGCCATGTTTGTCACAAACAAAAGATCGATAGAAAAGAATACAATGCAGGAAAAAGATAAACTATCAACCTATGGAGGCTATTGACTGGCTCCCACTGTGGTCGCCAAATTGTTTAACCTAAATCCGATTTTAGGCCAATTAACAATTAAATTTGTATTTGCGGAGTCACGATCAATAGTTTAGATTAAGAGTTTAGCCAATTTAGATACAGGATTGCATTAATCACTAGATTGCGAATATATGCACGATTTCCGGTGGAGGCGTAATGATAATTAATGATGATATGAAATTAATACAAAATAATCAAGGATAAACAAGACTAAAGCGCGAATTAAATAGGTAGAAGGAACCGTATTAAATTGCTTGATCCCGGCGAGGATCCCTTGATGTTAATTACGCTTGAAGACTTGAGAACGAAATATGTAGCAATGTAAATGATGAACAATATTGAGCGAGGGCAAAGAGAGTATTTTATTGATATTGTAGATAGAGAAGAGAATATGTGTTTTTCAATGATTCGAAAACAAACGTTATATATAGATTTACTAGGCAGCCGTTGGGTATGTAACCGCTGGGTGTGTAACCGCTGGGTAGCCGTTGCCCTTATAACCATTCATTGAGCGACTGGACAGGTAACTGTTCATTCAAATCGCATCGATTCAGGGAGGCATCGCGTAACTGCCTTGGGCCTGCTCGTGGTAACCGCCTAGCCAGTCATCTGTCCGTTAGATGTCTGTCCGGAAAAACCTCTGCCCGTGCCATGTGGAAGACACGTGTCACTCTTTTAAGTGACGATGGTCTTTATCCAAAACAATTCTATCTTAAACTTGAAGACAGAAGGAATGGTGCTCGTGTGCAAGAAGCACATATGAGAGATGTTGCTAATTTTCTTCTTGCAGCAGGGGTACTAGAACTCTAAGCAGTAGGGAGAACATTCACTTGGACAATAATCGTGTATATAATATGATAAACAAAGAATTTGTTAATACAACTTGGGTAATATCAGTGGATACATCTAAAACGAGTAGCTCTGGAACCCATCTTTTCCAACCATTTTCAATTTCCATCACTATAATAAGAGGGCCATAAAGGAGAAATAAACCATTTAGATTCCTAAATGTATTAGCTGATCACTCTAGCTTTAATAAAGTGATTGGAGAGACTTGGACAAAACCAGTCTGGTAACACCCCATGCAGAAATTGTGGATGAAGCTACATGGCTTAAAAGATGAACTAAAAATACTTAACAAAGGAGATTTTTAGGTTGTTGGAAACAAGGTTAGAGATGCCAGAAAAAAAATGAGCCTATTACAGGGGAAAATGAGACAAATTAACAATCACAAGGCCCTACTTGAAGATGAAAAATCACTCAAACTGGAGCTGAAAAAGTGGAGCTCAAGATGAGAGCATTACGAGGTAGAAAGTAAGAGTTCAATATCTCTTACTTTCATCTTGCTTGGAAAGTAGGGATATTGCAAAAATAGATCATTAAATTTGTAACATTATATGGTACTCAATTGCAGGATGAAAGGGAAATAACAACGGAGATCACAGAGTTTTACAAAAAAAAACTCCTAGAAATTGCAGCAACATAGTTGTTACCTTGTAGAAAGAGTAACATCATAAAGTTGGGGCTAGTGCTAAATAGAGAGCAACAAAATCTCCTCATTGAACCTGTGACAAGAAGTGAAGTAAAGGAGGTACTGAAATGGATAAATGAGAACAAAGCTCGAGGTTGTGATGGATACAATGTTCTATTCTTTAAAAAGACATCAGAGTATTTTTAGATATGAGGTTGTGGAAGTTGTGCTAGACTTTTTCAATACTTCAACTATGTACAAGCCAATTAATTGTACTTGTGTGACCATGATATCTAAAGTGAAACATCCAGCTCAACCAAAGAATACAGCCCAACCTCATGATGTATAACCCTGTATAAAATTATATTTAATATTATCACTAGCAGGCTCACAAAAGTGATAGGAGGAGATGAAACACAAGCAGCCTTTGTTCCAAGTAGAGTAATCTCAGATAATATTATCTCAAGTCATGAACTAGTAAATGGCTACACCAGGAAGGGGATATCACCAAGATGCATGTCGAAAGAAAATCTTCAAAAAGTCTATGACTTAGTTTATTGGGTGTATTTGGAGTAGATACTAGTAAGCTTACAGTTCCTTGATGTATTTATGAAGTGGGCAATTAGCTGTGTGAAGACTATCTTCAACTCTATCTAAGTGGAATCCTTACCCCACCCTTTGAAGCTAAGAAAGGCTGGGACAAGGGAACCGTATGTCTTCTTGTTAGAAAAAAAAAATTGGGGAAAGAAGGAGAACTCTCAAATCAATCAAAATCTCTGTGACGACAAATAGAGGAAGTATTTCTTCTTTAACTTCACTCTATTGCATACAATCTTTCTTTTCTTGAAGACAAGTGAGGAAACTATTCTTCTTTGTCTCTCTCAACTTCAGCTTACAATCTCTCTTTTGAAGACACAAGTGAGGAAACTATTCTTCTTTGTTTCACTCAACTTGGCTTACTCAAATGGCTAGAATTACATGGCTATTTATAGGTAAATAGCACAATGTATCTATCTAGCGTGGACATGTATCTTCTTAATTTTGTCCACACTTCATTTACTCTAAAAATACTATAACTATGTTCATACTCTAATACATGTATCGAAAAAACTAGCCAATTCACTTAATCTGCTAGCTAGTTCATACTAGGAATAAATAGGATAATGTGAACAAGTTTAATATTTCAACACCCCCCCCCCCTTAAACTTGATTCGCATTCTCTCAAATCCGGACTTCAACATCCTCATTAAACCTCGCAGTTGAAATTCAAAACATATTCTACAATGTGTCTCAATTATTCTTGGGTGTCTGGATGATTTTCATTTTCTTCTCGAAAGACCACTCATCTTCTCGGAATCATCTTCTCAGAAGTGTTCCTTCTTGATATTGAGGTTGTCATTTCATAAACTATGTGCTTCAAAAGGTACATCATCAGTTTTATCAGAACTTTTCTCGTTACTATTATTTTCTCCTCTGTGGAGATCTCATGGTAGCATGAGTAGTCCTTCTTCATCATTTTCTCGTATCTCTGAGAATTTCAAATCATTCTCCACAGGTCTCTCAAGATTATGGCTCTGATACCAAATGTTAGAAAAAAAATTGGGGAAAGAAGGAGAACTCTCAAATCAATCAAAATCTCTTTGAAGACAAATAGAGGAAGTAGTACTTCTTTCACTTCACTATATTGCTTACAATCTCTCTTTTCTTGAAGACAAGTGAGGAAACTATTCTTCTTTGTCTCTCTCAACTTGAGCTTACAATCTCTCTTTTGAAGACACAAGTGAGGAAACTATTTTTTTTTTTTTTTTTGTTTCACTCAACTTGCCTTACTCAAATGGCTAGAATTACATGGTTATTTATAGGTAAATAGCTCAATATATCTATCTAGTGTGGACATGTATCTTCTTAATTTTTTCCATACTTCACTTATTTCAAAATACTATAACTATGTTCATACTCTAATACATGTATCTCAAAAACTAGCCAATTCACATAATCTACTAGCTAGTTCATATTAGGAATAAATAGGATAGTGTGAACAGTTTAATATTTCAATATATCCTTTTTTTTCCTAGCAATGGAATAGCAAATTACGCTGCTCAAAGTACTAAATAATGAACCAGATTTCATATTCATCATACGTGTGCCAAAGTGAATATCATTCAACTAAGTTGTGATTAAGGGTATTCATGTGTCTGCTTGAGTCGATTTTATTCTAAAAGAAAAACCAAATGGATTAATTCAATTTTTTAAATAATTAACTAAACCACAATCAAATTAATTAAGTTGGTTTTTCACTTGTTTGATTTTTCGTTGATTATGTCGGTTAGTTCGATTTTTTGTCCATTTTTTTTAATCTCTAAATATGTGACATACACTGCCAAGGATCAAATACATATTATTACAATTATATTCCATCATGACACACCCAAGCCAAGTACTCTCTAGAAAAGAACAAACTATATATGTAATTAAGTTACATTTTTAGCTTCATTTACAAATCGTATGATAGTATTAAACATTTAACCATTACAAATTAACTTAGTAGCCGTTTAGCAATAAATACCAAAATAATTTTGAAATAGAGTTGTTGAAGTTGATTTTTTTTTTTTAAATTGACTTGAAAAATTTTATTTGGAACTTGAAATTATATTTGGACATGAATTTTACTTGGAAAAAGTTGAAGTTTTTGTGAGTAGACAAAATTGATATTTTAAAAAACTTAAAAAACTGGTCAAAAGCACTTTTTGATTTTTGAAAAACTGTTTTTAAAAAATCTCTTTTTTCATGGGCAAACATGTTTTCACGAACTTTTTTTTCATAAATAAAATAGTTCATGGACAAACGGTTCCTTATAAAACTTCTTATCACATATTTTTCGTATTTGTAAAATTGAAGAGATACAATTTTTAAAGATATCGTGATGATATTGAATTAACCAACAATGAAGGACTACAAGACAAGTTATTTTTAAGATGCAATTGATTGTTTGACTTATCAAAATAAAGACTAGAATACAAACTAGAATGCAAAGACAAAAAATTATAAAGGTGAGGAACCAGACAAGAATTCAAGAGTGCAAAAAAATTAATATATGGTGTAAATTCATAAAGATTTACATCAAAATATAATTTTTAATTAGGTTTTTAGCTAATCGATTTGGTTCAATTATTTTTTGTTTAAATCCAAAAGCAACCAAAATTTTGTTGGTTTTCTAAATTAAAAATAAATACCAAATCAAACCTAAAGATTGTCAATTTTTTTCTTTCGGTTCGAGTCGATTTTCAATTTAATTCGATTTTTTAATTTCCGGTGAAAACCCCTAATTGTAATGATGACTTCCTATAATTTTCTAGGGGAGAGCTGAAATATGTACAACTGATATTTGAATGTTTTTTGCAATTCTCCCAAGCATCAGGTTAAAAAGCGAACCTCCACAAAAGTTCTATCTAGTTTGGAGGGGTAAAAGAGAACATGCAGAATCAAATTCTTGAGCTGCCTTATGTCATTAAATAAGAACTGCCCTTTAGGTACCTAAGAGTTCCACTAAGCACCAACAGATTGACTGTGGTACATTGTCAAGCATTAATTGAGAAAATGTTTGGCAATATCACTTCATGGAGTAAAAATCTTGTCATATGCTGACAAGCTGCAAATACTGAAGTTATTCCTATTTTTATACAAATATATTGGTCATAGTTATTTCTGATTCCAAAGAAGATAGTATAGAAGATGTGCAAGACTTTTCTTTGGACAGGAAATGTGGAGACCTCAAAGAAGGCACTGGTAGCCTGGGACATATTGTTGGATTTTTGGAATGTGAATGGGAAATGGGTGGAAAGGTGAAAAGGTTCGTTTTACTAGAAAAATGCACTTTTTCCCACATTGATAGAGGAAAAGGCTTTTGTTGGGTTTAAATAGAGAAGTGCTTCTTTTAACTCCTAAAAGGGTTGAGAAGAAGGGAAACCTCGTGCCGCTGTCGTCGCTCGTCTCGGCTTCGGATTCGATTGATTGATTGACTTAATTTTTTGGACCAACAAAAACTAAAAATATTAATTCATTAATAATTTATTATTAATATTTAATATTGATCCGTTTGTGTGACGGGAATCTGAAATGATTTAATTAATAAATCAGGTTGATTCGTTCCTCCACCTTAATGCTTTCCCGTTATGTATTAAACAACCATTAGTGTGGTCGTTTTGTAACAGCCACATCTGAAAGGTTGTGTCTCTTCAGATTCTGCCTTCCCATGGCTATATATATTTGTCCCTCGTCAGTCATTTGAAATGCACTGAATACACAGAGCATACAGAAATACCATCTGATTATCCCCTCTCTTTTCTGCATACTAAAGTAAGTCGTGTGATTTGCTCCGTTCCTTTGAGTTCGCAGATTTCTACGGTTTGAAGTGCCGCTACCGTAGAACAGTTTTCCCGTTCCATCCTGGGAGAAATTAACCCGTGAACCTTGGGCAACTATGAGGGGGTTAGATTTCTTCAGGAGACACAAGTACCTTGTGGGCTCGAGATTGTCCCGTACACACTAATTATACATATCTGTTTTGTATTTTCTGATTTATTTGAACGCAGGAACAACAAGCTTAAGAAATCTAGTGTTATTTATTTTCTGCGCTTAAATAAATATCGTTTAAGGAGACTAAAACCTTCGTGGTTTTCTACTCCTAATTACTGTTAACTAATCTGTTTGTGGAGACTAAAAGCCTTCGTGGTTTTTCTACTCCAACTGTTTAAACAGTTTGTTGATATTGTTTCTACTTGTGTCATTTTGACAGAGATGACAAACGGAGTGGATCCAACTGTCCCTGTTGTGAGTGCTAGTGCTACCACATTTTCTGGTGCTGCAGGGCCTAACCGTGCTGCTACTGCAACGGTTATGCCACCTGCAGAAAAGGCGGGGAAGTTTTTTGATGTGTACTTTAAAAGATGGCAGCAAAAGATGTTCTTTTATCTGACCACTTTAAGCCTGCAAAGTTTTATTAAGGATGATGCTCCAGTCCTGACTAATGAAACACCTGAAAACGAACGCTTCCTTGTGATTGAGGCTTGGAAGCATTCTGACTTCCTATGCAAGAATTATATTCTATGTGGCTTGGAAGATGACTTGTACAACGTTTATAGTAATGTTGAAACGTCAAAGAAACTGTGGAATGCATTGGAAAAGAAATATAAGACTGAAGATATTGGACTGAAGAAATTTGTGGCTGCCAAATTTCTGGATTATAAAATTATGGATAACAAATCTGTTGTATCCCAAGTCCAAGAACTTCAAGTCATTATCCATGATCTCCTTGCTGAAGGTTTGATCCTGATTAATACTTATGTTAAAAGTATTAATTATATTGTTGCTAACAAACTTTTCTTGAAGGTTTGATGATTAATGAGGCGGTTCAAGTTGCGGCCATGATTGAAAGGTTGCCTCCGTTATGGAAGGATTTTAAAAATTACTTGAAACATAAGCGCAAGGAGATGACCCTTGAAGATTTGATTGTATGCTTAAGGATTGAAGAAGACAAAAAATCTGCTGAAAAGAAGGCTCGTGGAAAGGCTACAATAGCGGGAGCAAATATTGTTGAGCATAATCCAAATCAGAATAAGAGAAAGAAGCCTTCTAGAGGGAAGACCAACCCTAGCAAGAAAAAGTTCAAGGGAAATTGCTACAACTGTGGCAAGAGTGGACATAAGTCCTCAGACTGTCGTGTTGCAAAGAAGGACAAGGACAGGAAAAAGGAAAAAGGTCAAGCCAACATGGTTGAAGAAAACAAATTGGCCCAAGGAGTACAAGACATTGATCTGTGTGCTATGATCTCTGAATGCAACTTGGTTGGAAATCCTAAAGAATGGTGGATTGATTCAGGAGCCACCCGCCATGTTTGTGCTGTGAAGGAAGCCTTTGCTTCATATGCTCCTGCTGGACCTGCTGAGACACTCTCTACGGGCAACTGTGCAACGGCCAAAATTGAAGGATATGGAAAGATATTCCTCAAGATGACATTCGGCAAGGTTGTGACTCTGAACAATGTTCTTCACGTTCCTGAAATACGGAAGAACTTGGTGTCTACGGCACTTCTCGTTAAAAACGGGTTTAAGTGTGTTTTTGTTTCTGACAAAGTTGTAATAACTAAGAATGAGTTGTATGTAGGAAAAGGTTACATGATTGAGGGCCTTTTCAAACTCAATGTAATGGTCGTTGACACTATGAATAAAATTGCAGCTTCTTCTTACTTACTTGAGTCAAATAATTTATGGCATTCTCATTTGGGACATGTCAATTATAAAACCTTGCTGAAAATGATCAATTTGAAAGTATTGCCTAAATTTGATTGCGAAAAGTCAAAATGCCAAATATGTGTTGAGTCTAAATATACTAAACACCCTTACAAGTCAATTGAAAGGGATTCTGAACCATTAGACTTAATTCATACGGACATTTGTGACATGAAGTCAATACCATCTCGCGGTGGAAAGAAGTATTTCATAACTTTTATTGATGATAGCACTCGTTACTGTTATGTTTATTTACTTAGTAGTAAAGATGAGGCAATTGATGCATTCAAGCAATACAAAAATGAAGTTGAAACGCAACTTAACAAAAAGATCAAAATGATAAGAAGTGATACGAGTGGCGAATATGAATCTCCTTTTGAACAAATATGTTTGGAATATGGCATTATTCATCAAACAACTGCCCCTTACACACCTCAATCTAATGGGATTGTGGAAAGGAAAAATCGAACCTTAAAAGAGATGATGAATGCCTTGTTAATAAGTTCGGGTTTACCCCAGAACTTGTGGGGGGAAGCTATATTCACGGCTAATCAAATACTCAATCGAGTTCCCCATAGCAAAACGCTTTCCATTCCATACGAAAAGTGGAAAGGAAGGAAGTCCAACTTGAATTATTTCAAAGTGTGGGGGTGTTTGGTAACAGGGCAAGTCCCAAAACCCAAAAGGGTTAAGATAGGACCGAAAACAGTTGATTGTGTTTTCATTGGATAAGCTATAAATAGTAAAGCATATCGATTTCTGGTTCATAAATCAGAAAATTCCGACATTTATGTTAATACGATGATGGAATCTGATAGTGCTGAATTTTTTGAAAATATATATCCGTATAAGAAGGAATGTGAGTCAGTTGGTGAAAAATCAAAACGACCTCGGGAAGGAACCAAAAGAAATTCACCAAATGAGGAAGAACCAAGACGGAACAAGCATCAAAGAACTTCTACTTTATTTGGAGATGACTTTGTCACTTTTCTTTTGGAAAATGAGCCTCAGACGTTTAAAGAAGCCATGTCTTCTTCAGACTCTCCATTTTGGAAAGAGGCAGTCAATAGTGAAATAGAATCTATTTTAAACAACCATACTTGGGAGTTGGTTGATTTTCCTCCTGGAAACAAACCATTAGGTTCTAAGTGGATTTTCAAAAGGAAAATGAAAGCTGATGGCACTATTGACAAGTACAAGGCAAGGCTTGTTGTCAAGGGATATAGACAACAAGAAGGTCTTGACTACTTTGACACATACTCGCCGGTAACCAAAATTACATCCATACGTATGTTAATAGCGTTAGCCACCGTGTATGGTCTTGAAATCCATCAAATGGATGTTAAGACAGCGTTCTTAAACGGGGATTTGGAGGAAGAAATTTACATGGAACAACCTGAAGGGTTTGTGGTTCCGAGAAAAGAAAAGATGGTGTGTAAACTTTTTAAGTCGCTTTATGGACTAAAACAAGCACCTAAACAATGGCATGCGAAATTTGATCATACAATGTTGTCAAATGGCTTTAAAATTAACGTGTGTGATAAATGTGTTTACATTAAAAATACTCCTAATTATGTAGTCATTGTTTGCTTATTTGTGGATGACATGTTGATAATGAGTAATGACATTGCCAATATTAATGCTACGAAACGCATGCTAACTAGCAAATTTGATATGAAAGACTTAGGAGTTGTCGACTTAATTTGAGGTGTTAAGATCCATAGGACTTTTCTAGGTCTGGCTTTCTCTCAATCTCATTACATCAATAGTGTGCTTGAAAAATTTAAGTATTTGGACATTAAAGTTTCAAAGACTCCTATTGATGTAAACCTTGCTCTTAAAAAGAACAAAGGTCAAAGCACGTCGCAACGGGATTATGCTCGTGTTTTGGGAAGTTTGATGTACATCATGAATTGTACTCGTCCAGATATAGCTTGTGCTATAAGTAAACTAAGTCGATACACGAGTAATCTCAATCAAACTCATTGGATGGCAATGAAACGTATTTTGGGATATTTAAAATACACCCAAGACTTTGCATTGCATTATAACAAGTATCCTGCGGTCATTGAAGGATATTGTGATGCCAATTGGATCACCGGCACAATTGATTCTAAGTCCACAAGTGGATATATTTTCGCACTTGGTGGAGGAGCGGTGTCTTAGAAATCGTCCAAACAAACTGTATTGCCCGCTCTACAATGGAAGCTGAATTTATAGCTTTAGATAAAGCCGGTGAAGAAGCTGAATGGCTTCTATTCTGGCCTAAGCCGTTGACACCAATTTGTATACATTGTGATAGTCAATCGGCTATAGGACAAGCTAGGAATGTCATGTATAACGGCAAGAATCGTCATATACAACGAAGGCATAAAACCGTTAGGGACCTACTCTCTAGAGGAATTATCACCATTGACTACGTGAAGTCAAGGGATAATGTGTCGGATCCGCTTACAAAAGGCCTAACTAGAGAGGCGGTTGAGTGTTCATCGAAGGGAATGGGACTATGGCCAAGGACAAGTCATCACGGCGGCAACTCTACCTAGAAGACTGGAGATCCCAAGAACTAGGTTCAAGGAGAATACAAAGTTGTGTATGACGGTCCAACATTGTCAATTAAATTTTTGGTCTATTCTCTTGATGAGACAATGTTCAAGTACCAAGGATAAAATGCTAGAGGCGTTTTTAATGATTATCTAAGTTTGATATTGTAATTATTAAATAGTGTACATCTATGGGATTACACGTTTAGAAATCACCTATGTAAGTGTGAAGTGGAAGCCGCTTCAAGGAAAATTCTGTATGGCCAATTCTCTAAGCACTTATAAAACCAGGCGGTGTTCATGGCTGAAACGAACACAAAAGTGAGAACCAAAGATGGTTAAGGGTTAGTTGTGTGACTTACGTTGTCTAGGTATACACCAAAGCTCAACGGTTCAAACATATCAAATCTACCGATTGACCGAGTATATCCGATGTATGTTCACTACGGAAAATTCAAAGGGAAACCTACTTTTCCCGAGGCAACTAATTCTTTCTTGCAAATCACACAAGTCTGTCATGCATATTTCCATAATATAGTCATTCCCCATTCATGTGGGGGATTTTTGGGTTTTTGGAATGTGAAGAGTGTGAATGGGAAATGGGTGGAAAGGTTAAAAGGTTCCTTTTACTAGGGAAATGCACTTTCTCCCACATTGGTAGAGGAAAAGGCTTTTGTTGGGTTTAAATAGAGAAGTGCTTCTTTTAACTCCTAAAAGGGTTGAGTAGAAGGGAAGTCTCGCGCCGTCGTCATCGCTCGCTCGTCTCGGCTTCGGCTTCGTATTCGGTCAATTGATATGATTGATTGACTTAATTTTTTGGACCAACAAAAACTAAAAATATTAATTAATTAATAATTTAATATTAATATTTAATATTAATCCGTTTGTGTAACGGGAATCTGAATGATCTAATTAATAAATCAGATTGATTTGTTCCTCCACCTTAATGCTTTCCCGTTATGTATTAAACAACCATTACTGTGGTCGTTTTGTAACAGCCACATCTGAAAAGTTGTGTCTCTTCAGATTCTGCCTTCCCATGGCTATATATATTTGTCCCTCATCAGTCGTTTGAAATGCACTGAATACACAGAGGATACAGAAATACCATCTGATTATCCCCTCTCTTTTCTGCATACTAAAGTAAGTCGTGTGATTTGCTCTGTTCCTTTGAGTTCGCAGAGTTCTACGGTTTGAAGTGCCGCTACCGTAGAACTGTTTTCCCATTCCATCCTGGGAGAAATTAACCCGTGAACCTTGGGCAACTGTGAGGGGGTTAGATTTCTTAAGGAGACACAAGTAACTTGTGGGCTCGGGATCGTCCCATACACACTAATTATACATATCTGTTTTGTTTTTTCTGATTTATTTGAACTCAGGAACAACACATATTGTGTTGGCCAAAGTCACTGGTGGGACAGGCTATAGAGATGATGTGCAGGACTTTTTTTTTGAAAGAAAATGTGGAGACCTCAAAGAAGGCACTGGTAGCTTGGGACAGATTGTGTTGGCCAAATTCACTAGTGAGATGTACTTACTCAATCTAAACCTATGGAATAAAGTTGCACTCTACAAGTTACTGTGATCATTGAGTACAAAGAAAGATAAAATATGGGTGAGGTGGACACATACATACTATGGGAAAGAGATGCCCATGTGGGATGTGAGCTCAAAACATGCTTGCCAAATAGTGCAAAAGATTCTTAATGTTAGGTCATATATGTAGGAAGTAGTGATGACATGTACAGACTTGCTCACAATTGGAAGCTTTTATATTAGAAGAATGTACTTGAAACACCTAGGTGATATTCCAAAGATGACATGGAGAGGGCTACTTTGCAAACAGTCGAGGGCCTCAAAATATGTGTTTATGATTACTCTGGCAGCTCATCTTTAACTATATACAACGGACATGCTCCACAAGAGGGGATAATAACTGATCAACATTGTCCACTGTGCAACGATCCATAGGAAAGCATTGACCATTTGTTCTTTCAGATCCCGACAACAACCTGTATTTGAGAGAAGATCCTACAATGGCGCAAGGGATAACAAGGCAGGCCTCACCCTCGCATGAAAATGTAAAGTGGTTTGAGCTAAACTGCAGTGACAAAAGTGTCGAATCTACCATATACATAATGGAATTGAGTGTTACAACCTACTTTACATGACAAAAAAGGAATCAAGTTGTATTCAAGGAAAAGAGAAAACAACCAAAGATTTTATATAGCTTATTATCCAAGAAGTATTCTATATAAGAGAGATGAAGCCTAGGATTGCAAAGAGGATGTCAACATTAAATTTCTACCATATATAGTAGGATTTAGTAGTTGTTGTAAGGAAATTATTATATATATTTCAAAAAATTTCAACAAATGTCCTTCATGCAGTGATATATAATACAAATGGCTATTTGCATGAAAATAATTTACAAGTGCCATTGTGCATGTATAGCCATGGACAAGTGTCTTTTGCATGAAACCATTTTGAAAAGTGTCAAAAATTCCTTGACAAGTGATTAATTTAGCAAGACACTTGTCATCCATGCAAAGGATGCTCTCATGCAAAATTCTCTATAAATAGAGGCTATTTTCGCCATCAATGGTACATCCCACAACCGACCAAACATTCCTTTTCAGCAAATATCCCTTCTTTACCCATTGTTTCACTGTTAGCCACTATTTTATTGTTTTGCCACAAATATTGGCCTAATCCTTTTCCTTTGGCCACCTCCACCTTAGACTTGTTGGGTACATTATATAATTTGATTGATTCCTGTTCCCTCTAAGATATAAATAGAGGAAGGCTTGTTTTATCCTGGGAAAACATTTCAAATTGCTGAAATAGTTTCTTAGGACAGTGCCCAGCACGATTCAAAGCATCGTACCTTTTAAGATATTAACTATATCATTTTACTTGTTTTATATTCAACAATATTTTCATAATACATTATTATTATTATTATTATTATTGTTGTTGTTGTTGTTGTTGTTGTTGTTGTTGTTGTTATTGTTTTCCCCGTTGTTTCCCTACAATCTAAGAAACTATGGCAAGCAATGCTGGCAAAATTATTGTTGATGTTGCCAATGGAGGTGTTGTCCCTAATGTTCCAGGTCCGATCGTTCCTCTATATGTGCGGAACCATAATAGCAATAATATGAGGTATGTTAATAAGTCTCGAGGTTACAAGCCCGATAACCCCAATTTTAAGAAAGATAAAGGCTATAATTTCAATTGTGATAGAACAGGTTATTAAGTCCGGAAAAATATAAAAATGACAAGAAATGACAAAGAAAATAGAAATCCTCCCAAAACGAATTTAGCTAAAGGAGGTGAAATTATTGTGGCTGTCATTTCTCAAGTGAACATTGTAGGCACTTTGAAAAAATTGGTGGTAGACTCTGGGGCTACTCGGCACATTTGTGCAAATCGGGAAGCATTTACCTCCTATACTAATATAGGGGATGATAATGAAGTAGTCTACCTTGCAGACTCGGGAACTGCTAAAGTCCTAGGTAAGGGTAAAGTGCTCCTGAAACTCACTTCATGAAAAACTTTAGCCCTTGCAGATGTGCTACATGTTCCTGATATTAGGAAAAACCTGATTTCTGTAGCCTTGTTATTAAAAGCCGGGGTTAAGTGACTTTTGAATCTGATAAGATTCTATTGACAAAAAAATAATATTTTGGTCAGAAAGGGCTATTGTAACCAAGGACTCTTTCAACTTAACGTTTCTAATATTTTATATGAAAATGCATCTGCGACTGCTTATATCGTTGACTCTGTTTCTTTATGGCACGCTAGACTTGGACATGTTAGTATTTCATATTTAAGGAAAATGCAATCACTAGGGTTAATATCTTATCTAGACTCCTATAATTTTGACAAGTGTGAAATATGTGCTGAAGCTAAAATTACCAGAAATTTTTTTTTTCTGTAAATAGAGAGACTGAATTATTATCTTTGATCCACACTGATTTGGGTGATTTAAAACAAACTATGACTAGAGGTGATAAAAGGTATTATGTTACTTTTATTGATGATTTTTCTAGATATTCTAAGTTGTATTTGCTTAGAAATAAAGATGACGCATTTGATGCTTTTATTTCTTATAAAACTGAGGTCGAAAATCAACCTAGTAGGAAAATAAAGAGAATTAGATCTGATAGAGGAAGTGAATATTTGGTCTTAAATGATTTTTGTGGAAAAATATGAATTATTCATGAAATAACTCCTCCATATTCACCTGAGTCTAATGGAGTAGCTGAAAGGAAAAAAAGAACACTGAAAGAAATGATGAACTCCATGTTAATTAGTTCTAATGCTCCTAATAATTTGTGGGGTGAAGCAATTTTATCCGCTTGTCACCTACAAAATAGAATACCACACAAAAGAACTGGACAAACTCCCTATAAATTGTGGAAAGGTTATAAACCTAACCTGAGATATTTAAAAGTGTGGGGCTGTCTTGCCAAAGTTATGTTGCCTGAACCTAAAAAGAGGAAAATTGGTTCTAAAACTGCTGATTACATGTTAATTGGATATGCTGAACATAGTGTTGCATATAGATTTCTTGTTTTGAAAAGTGATGTGCTTGATAGTAACACCATTATTGAGACAAAGAACGCTGAGTTCTTTGAACACATTTTTCTACGGTCTGATAAAGTTTCTCATGCGTCTGTTGAAAGAAATAAAGAGACTACCTCTGCTGAGGGACTGAGAAGGAGAAAAAGGCTTAGAAAAGACTATTTTTCTTATGGAAAAAATTTTCAAACTTTTATTGTGAATAATGAACCATTAAATTATTTTGAAGCTATTTCTTCTTATGAAGCTGAATTTTGGAAAGAGGCAATTAAAGTTGAACTTGATTCTATTCTTAAAAATAAAACTTGGCTTTTAACTAATTTACCTCCTGGTGCAAAACCTATAGGTTGTAAATGGATTTTCAAAAAGAAATTTAACCCTGATGGTTCTATAGAAAAATATAAAGCTCGACTAGTAGCAAAAGTATTTTCTCAAAAACGAAATATTGACTATTTTGATACATTTGCACCACTGACTAGAATTTCTTCTATTCAACATTTAATTGCCTTAGCCTCAGTTTACAAACTTTTTATTCATCAAATGGATGTCAAAACAGCGTTTTTAAATGGTGATTTAGAAGAAGAGATTTATATGGTTCAGCCCGAGAGATGTATTGTTCCTGGGCAAGAAAATAAAGCTTGTAAATTAATTAAATCTCTTCATGGCCTAAAGCAAGCTCCTAAATAATGGCATGAGAAATTCGACCAAGTCTTAGTGAGAGACGATTTTTCTTCTGTTGAGGTGGATAAATGTGTTTATACTAAATGGTGATTTTGTGATAATATATTTATATGTTGATGACATACTTATATTTGGTACAAGTATAAATATTGTGCAGAGTACTAAACTGTTTTTGTCATCCAATTTTGATATGAAAGATCTGGGTGAAGTAAACATGATATTGGGAGTTAAAGTCATAAAAAGTGATGATGGTATTGTGTTGTCACAAGAACACTATGCTGAGAGACTTCTTAAGAAGTTTGATTGTTTTGATGTGACACCTGTGGCCACTCTTTATGACGCTAGCTCTCAATTGAAAAGGAATAAAGGAGACCCAGTTGCTCAGTCTAAATATGCTCAGATTATTGGGAGTCTGATGCATATAATGAATTTTACAAGGCCTGATATAGCCTATGATGTGTGTAGACTGAGTAGATATACTCATAATCCCAATCAAGAGCATTGGTCTGCATTAGTGAGACTGATGAAATATTTGAGAGGAACCATGAATTATTGTATCATGTATAGTGAATTTCCCGTTGTATTAGAAGGATACAGTGATGCTAACTGGATCTCTGATTCAATTGTGACAAAATCCACTAGTGGCTATATGTTTTCTCTTTGTGATGGCGCAATAGCATGGAGATCAGCCAAACAAACTATAATTGCTAAATCTACTATGGAATCAAAGTTTATAGCTCTGGAGTTGGCTGGTTCTGAGGCTGAGTGGCTGAGAAACTTCTTAGCTGATATCCCTTTAACAAAGGATGTGTTGCCTCCTGTGTCTATCCATTGTGATAGTAAAGCGGCAATTGATGGTGCCAAGAGAAAATCTTATAATGAAAAGCGCAGACACATGCGTCTGAGACACAAAGTTGCCAAGCAGCTACTGAGAGATGGAATAATTTCCATTGATTATGTGAAGTCAGAATTGAATTTGGCCAATCCTCTGAGAAAAACTTTGAGAAGAAATTTGATTCTTCAGACCTCAAAAGAGATTGGGTTAAGGCTAACATGATTGTCAATAGAGATGGTAACCCAACTAATATGATTGGAGATCCCATGAAGTAGGTTCATATGGGTAATAACAAGTCGATATTGACTCTGCAGCACTTAAATGAGAGTGCTTAACTGCTACTACTTGGAGGGTTGAGTTATAACTCTTAATGAATTCATAGTCTTTATGGATGGTGTATTTAAAGCAGTGTACACTTGATGAATTCACCTATATGAGAGTGGAGTGGGGCCGCTCCTATGAGATTCTAGCCAAGTCTCTAGAGCTCTTATCAATAACCAGGCACGCGCATGGCCTAATCGCACATAAAATGCGTTGAACAACAAAATTGCGGGTCAAAATTTGATTGGTAAGGCCTCTGGCTTACAAAAATAATTATTGGTTCATAGAAATTTTATATTTCACCAATAATTCTGTGAGTCAAGTTTTATTGGTCTAAGTTTGGTTCATAGTCCAAAAGATACCAAACCCATTGCATTTGGACCATGTAATTCCAGCAAGTCTTACCCTCCATACTTATCCCATTATTATGTACTTCTTGGTTTTTTAGATCTTTTGAAATATGTTGGGGACTGTAAGGAAATTATTATATATATTTCCAAAGATTTCAACAAATATTCTTCATGCAATGATATATAATACAAGTGGCTATTTGCATGAAAATAATTTACAAGTGTCATTGTGCATGTATAGCCATGGACAAGTGTCTTTTGCATGAAACCATTTTGAGAAGTGTCAAAAATTCCTTGAAAAGTGGCTAATTTAGCAAGACACTTGTCATCCATGCAAAGGATGCTCCCATGCAAACTTCTCTATAAATAAAGGCTATTTTCAGCCATCAATGGTACACCCCACAACCAAAAAATTTCACCCAGTGCCCTCAATAAGACATTGTCTTACCTAATTGCCCCCACTTACAAATGTTTTAAGTAAATGCCTTCCACATCTTACCCCTCCCCTTATGAAAGGACTATTTTGCCCCCAACTGTTTTTAATTCACGCAATAGATTTCTTTCTCTCTTTCCTCATTCTTGGCCTCCTTCTTTCTTCTTTATGTGCTGGAAATTTGGGATTTTTTATTTTCTCTTTTTCGTATATTTGTTCCTGTTACTTTTTTATACTTATTGTTTATATATTTATCTGTTAGTTTTTTCTATTTCGATCTATTTGTGTTTGCTTGATTCCAGTGATTTGAAGGTTTTTATTGCCTATGGCTATTAGATATTCATATTTTGCATAAAGCTTAAAATCTTAAACATGGCCAAGAGTTGCATAGACTTTCTCTGCAAGTTGCTTATTGCAGTAGAGTTTAAAGTCTTGGCTATTACCAATACTTGCAGAGATATTCTGTGTAAGTTGTCGCTTCCACCAGAACTTAGAGTGTTGGCTATTGCTAAGAGTTGCAGAGACTTTGTCTCCAACTTGTTCACTGCAGTAGAGGTAAAAGTCTTGGCAATTACCAATACTCTTAGAGATTTTAGTGCAAGGTCCCCCTTGCAGCAGAACTTAAATTATTGGCTACTGCCAAGAGTTGGAGAGACTTTCTCTGCAAGTTTTGCACTGCAATATAGGGTAAAAGTCTTGGCAATTACCAATACTTGCAGAGACTATTTGTACAAGTTGCTCCTACACGAGTTTGAGCTAAATCTTTTTTTTTTAATCCTGGAGTTCGAAGAACAATACATAAACATTAGATTTGAAGTAAAAAAATATCAAATTTTCAAAAAAATAATGATTTTTTATCTAAACTTAATAAATTTTATTTTACAATTCAAAGTCCCGCATAAAAGGCTGATCTCTTCTCCTGATGCTCGTAAAGCTGCTTATACCTATTTAGAATCTATAAAGGTAGGGGATGTACGTGTTTTGGCCAGCACATCATTTATTTTAGTTAGGAAAGATTGGGCTTCAGAAATTCGACTACAAGCCTACAAGATGCTCCAGGAACATTGTCTATGTCTCACCATTCTCTAATCTATGACTTAAATTTAAGAGGAGATCGGAGTCGCGGTGACGCCGCTATCACGCTGGTGTCACCCCCTCCTCTCGCTCTGTCAATTACTGCTGTGATTTGTCACAGAGATTTCGTTTGTTGTTGTTGTTACTGTTTCCGTTACCCAGATCGTCATTTGACTGGTCCGCTCTGTTCGTTCATTGACGGGCTCACCGGAAAATTTTACCCCGGTGTGGCCCTTCCTTTAGCTCTGTTATGCTTTCACTGTTATTGAGACTATTGTTTTGCTAAACGCTGCGATGTTTCTGTTTGTGATGCTAATTTTATTGGTCCTGACGTGATTTGTTCAATTTTTTGCGAGGTCCTGCGTTCTCTGTAAGGATCGTATGGTTGTTTGAAATTGCTTGCTGCTAAGGATGGTCCTATGCTAATTTGCCGTGGAAACTGTCCAAACGTTGACTAAACTCGTCTTGCATCATGGATCTGGAAAGGCGTATTTGCTAAAGCCCTTTTTTGACTTCACTGATATTGGACAGATACTATTTTGAAGGCCTAAGAAAATATTTTGAGGCTTTGCAACGAATTGACGGAGGTTAAATCAATTATGGCCAATGAAAAATACATATACACGTATTGAGGCCTCGGGATCGATTTGAACATGATACTACACTTGAACCGTCCCGTTCCCGTGTCCCTAAAGCAAAAGGCGATGATGAATGTATGAAATTAATGCAAAGCAAGTCGAATAGAGTGG
Source organism: Petunia x hybrida (assembly GCA_037355625.1). NCBI lineage: Eukaryota > Viridiplantae > Streptophyta > Magnoliopsida > Solanales > Solanaceae > Petunia > Petunia x hybrida. The sequence goes on from JBBBVM010000845.1 coordinate 1,193,895, forward strand.
TGGGTTTGGTACTTGGCATGGCAACACGGCCCGGGCTCCGTGTTTGCAACCGTACCAACATCCCGAGCCTCTACATGACGCGCCATACAAATCTGAGCCTAAATTTTGCAAAAACAAATCCCCTTTACTATTATTATTATTTTTATTATTATTATTATTATATATTTTATTATTAATATTATTATTACTTTATTATTATTATTATTATTTTATTTTCATTAATTATTACATTTTATTATCGTACTAATCCAGTTTAATTCCCATTTTTATTACGAGCTATATCTTGGCATGAATAACTCGGGAACGCTTTTGGCTACTTACAAATGGGGATAGTCCATTGCATTGGAGTCGTTTGGCTTGAATTCGAACTCAAGCAGTCAAGACATAAGACCTTAGGAAATTTAGAAAATTCAAGGCTCCCGCGAGTGGATCAATTTCCCGGTTCTATCTTTAACTTTGCATTACTTTCCTTGGATATTCATGCAAATAAATGTGTAAAATATTTTATTTGTCAATAATATTAAATTTCTTGGTATATTGCTTTATTTTATGTGCATTACCCTTTATTGTGAAGCCGTTATTTAATTTATTGCAAATTGGGGCTATCTTAGCAAATGCGTGCAAGTAAAAATATATATATTGCAAATAAGCTCTTTATTCAATTTATTATTATTATTATTATTATTATTATTATTATTATTATTATTATTATTATTATTATTATTATTCAAATAATTCTTTCGAAAGAAAAGCGCACTTGCATATATTTGGAAACCTGTCGGATTAACCGTATTTTACGGAATTTCGGAAGTGCCTTAAAAACCTTCTTCCCGAATTAATAAAACCTCTTACTTAGAATCACTGAAAAGACCATCTTTTATAAAAACGGAGTTTTTGCACGCATTTGTTTATCTGGTTCCCTGTTTTTCCTTAAATTGGGTGGCGACTCCAAAAACTCCAAAAGAGTTAGTCCATCCTGTCGATATTCCTGAAATTTAGCCTTTCGGGGTTAATTTTTTTGGGGGTTCAACAGCATGGCGGCTCCGCTGGGGAGCAATAAAGGTTTTGACCATAAAGGTTTCCAATTATTTGCTACTAGCATGCCTAATTTATTTGCTTTATTATATCTGTTTGTTTGGTTTTCCTTATAAAGCATGTATTATATTTATTTGTGCATAGTCTGCATTCCGTTCATATTTCCTCCCTCATGGAGCCTGTCAATTCTCTTTCATCTCCTCGATTTCATCACGGGGGGCCCGCGTGACGGGCAATAATACAGGAAGGGCATTTTCCTTCCTAAGTCTTTGAATTTCTTTCGTGTCACCAAAGTTAGTTGGGGTATGGTGTGCCTGGTTTTGTCATGGCCGGTTTTACTGGTTTATGGGGCCAGGTTTATCCCGCATAGGTCGAATCAGCCTCAACCGTTAGCCCACTCTTAGAAAGAGATTAGGTCATGCATGCATATACACCTTAGTTTGGACCCGGTCCTTGATACAGTTTCCAGGAATTAAGAAACCGCCCTTTTGTCAATGGGTTCTTGAAACCCAATGACAATGCATATTATGTGCTGTGTGATAACGAATCCTCAGTCCTAACCATGTTTTGAGCAAAATTAGATTTGGAATTTTGTCTCTTGTGTTGTCTTTTAGGTCAGGAAATGGAAGAATTTAGCAGAATTGAGATCATAGACAGAATTGCAGTCCGGGGAAAGTAAGGCAGATTTGGTTAGTTTGTGTTTTGGAGATGGCCTGGTGTAGTGAGATCCAAGAGGCGAAGCCCTTGGTGTCTTTAAAAGGATCAGTGGGGTCCCTCTCGTGAATGGCTTTGCGTGTGTGCAGGCCTATGTTGATTATCCAGCTGCAACTGTATAAAAATTGAAGTATGCTTGTCGCATACTAGGAGAGCGAAGCCCCTGTGTCTTTGAATGACCAGTGGGGTCCCTCCTTGAAGACCAGTGCGGTCTTGGCTACCTAGGAAACTGAAAGGCTTGATTAAAGTCGAGGACCAGTGAGGAGCCCTATGAACAAGGTCGGTGAGCCTTGCAAAACCTAGGAAGCTAAGAGGCTTGTCTAAAGCCGAGGACCAATGAGGTTTTGTTTTGAAAAGCCAATTGGCGCCTTTCGTGATTTGCAGTATGGTATTGTGGAGGCAGTTGGAAATTTCTCCCTGGATGTTGTAAAACAATTGGGAGTTGTGCTTGGAGGAGTGTGGGTGTTTGCAAAAGCTATGGAGGATTGTTTCGGGTTTTAGGCATTTGGGTTTAGAATTTTGTGCAGATGCTGTGGAGAGCATGAGCTGTGTTAAAATTTCGAGTTGACACCAACTTTTGTAAGTTAGTTGGGATAACGGAATTGCAGTGTCAAGGCGGAGAGATGATTGTTATCGATTATTGTTATTATTTATTGCTTACTCTAAGTCTGAATTGCTCAGAACTGGCATGAACTATTTTTAGTTACCACTTGTTTGCGCGTTTATGCTTACCTATAGCACAAAGAGGCACCTTACAGGGTAGGACGCGTTTGCATATTTATTTACGCTCAACTACTTGTGATTGTCACATGTTAATTGTTTGTCTTGCTTTATTTGCTAGAAATGCGTTAAATACTAGGTGTTGCTTGCTTGTATGCAATCCTATGAAAGACATGCAAACTATCTTAGTTACCATTTGAGAGGTTTCTTTTGTTTTGTTTATTTCTTTAGCAAATGTTGGATTTGTGAAGTGGCTGACCATTCACCACGCAAAGGTTTCGAGATCTGATTGATGGTAGATACTCTAGCTAGTGAATGATGCAGCACCAGAAGCTAACGGTATTGTTTGAAAGAACTTGGCAATTGAACTTAGTAGCATTATTTTCAATTTTAATTCAGATTGAGGCCCTGAATTGTATTGTACTTTAAAGCTTATGTTAATCTGAATCAACTCATTTTGAATTTATGAAAGTTGAAATAAAGTGCATTGCATTCTTATTATATTATTTACGCTTGCATTTGTTTCTGTTTCAAAATTAAGCCAAAGCTTTGCTTGTGATGTATGGCAAAATAACTGAACAATTTGAAAACGACGCACTGAAAGTTATTGTCTGCGCTCTTTGGATATCGCACTATCTATTAGAACTTCAACTGGGGCAACTTTTATTTGTTGGTATATGGCGTTGAAGCAGTGATACAGAACTACGCACGGTCTGATTCCCAAGGAGGGATATGTAGGCTCCCCAATCGGGCTCGACCCTTTAGCATTTAAACTTTCATTTTCCCCCACGAAGGACAACTGGGGCAATTTTCGCAAAACGAGTTAGGGATGCAGAAGATTATAACTCGGACAGAATTTTGTAAGAAGCGGCGGTGGTTGTTAAAGATGAGTTGGCAAGAACTCTATACTTGGCTAAGCGAACAGTGCAAAGTTCAAGGCAAAGGACATTCAGTTTGTTTTAAAATATGTTACAAGTTTAAGTCAAGGCAAAATTTTTCAAAATGCATCTTTGACTTCATTTGCATGCTTATTTCACTCGCTATATTGCATTAAAATATTTTATCTTGCCTCTATTTTTCAAAATCTATGCTATTTGAGTTCATGAGCCAAGAATCTGAAAGCAATTCGCAAATCCAAGTCCAATGAAGACGAGGAAGCAGCAAAAGCAGCAAGATCAGGATGAAGTCTGCACAAATCAAACGTTTTCCCCTCCCTTCTCAAAACTAACAACTTTTCTTTGAGAGCAGGGACATTAAGACCCGCTACTGAAGATATACATCTTAGCAAGTCCATATCCAAGACTCTCATCGCTAGGATTTCAATGATATTTGGTTAAAGCTCGTGCTTCATGACCCGACGCTTTTTCCAATTTGCCGAAAGGCGGCATTTCTATTTCCCATAACTCTTGAAAATTATCAAGAATATCTATTTTATTTCCTTTCCCTTTATGAGACCACTTACTAATGTTCCATTTCTTTTACAGATATTGCCAATCCTGGGGGCTTACTTTATTTTGTAGTCAAGACCATTCCTCCGTGGAAGAGTTCAAAGAGTATCATGTATTCATGCTTTCGAGAAGCGCCGTTATATCTCACGTTTTCGATAAGCGTCTTTGTATTCTCATGCTTCCGGTAAGCGTCCTTTATGTGTTCACGCTTTCGGTAAGCGTCTTTTTGTGTTCACGCTTCCGGTAAGCATCTTTATGTGTTCACGCTTTCGATAAGCGTCTTTATATCTCACGCTTTCGATAAGCGTCTTTGTATTTCACGCTTTCGGTAAGCGTCTTTATGTGTTCACGCTTTCGATAAGCGTCTTTATGTGTTCACGCTTCCGGTAAGCGTCTTTATGTGTTCACGCTTTCGATAAGCGTCTTTATTTCACACTTTCGATAAGCGTCTTTATATTTCACGCTTTCGATAAGCGTCTTTATATTTCACGCTTTCGGTAAGCGTCTTTATGTGTTTACGCTTTTGATAAGCGTCTTTATTTCACACTTCCAGTAAGCGTCTTTATGTTTTTACGGTTTCGATAAGCGTCTTTATGAGTTTACGCTTTCTATAAGCGTCTCTATGAGTTTACGCTTTCTATAAGCGTCTTTATATTTCACATACATATTTTAATAGCCTTACGTCGCTAATAAGTTTGTTAAGACATGCAGGATAATGTGAATATTCCGGACGTATTACAATCCGAGATTGCATTCAAATTGACTCCTCATAACTTAAAGCATTATGCTTTGTCATGAGTTATGGCCAAACAGGCGGCTTTTCTACCCCTATGACTTTCATTCCTAACAGGAGACAAAGCCAAGGCTTGTTTTGTGTTTTCAAAACTAAGCCAAACATGGCATCACTTTGTTTCGGGTGATAATCCGTACAAGGCCATCCTTGCCAGATTGTCTCGCCAATTGATTTATCAACGGCTATCGCACTGACTATATTTACGCATTACCTTGCTTTGCACTTGCTTTGAATTATGTCTTCGCACTTGCTTTAAAATAAACGCCTTGCTTTACTCTTTCAGGTTGACCATCGGCTACGAGGATTCCCTTTGTTGGACTATCTCACCTATTGATTCGCCAAATGGCTCTTGCATTGCTCTACATTCCCACACTGCTTTTCTTTGCACTTGCTTTAAATTATGTCGTCGCACATGCTTAAAAATTGATGCCTTGCTTTACGTTTTTTCAGGTTGACCACCAGGCGGGGCTTCTCTCTTGTTGGACTTTCACGCCTGTTGATTCGCTAAATCGCTTTTGCGTTGCTTCACATTTCACGCTAAATTGCTTTGCACTTGCTTTCAATTATGCCTTTGCACTTGCTTTATATTATGACTTGCTTTACTTTTAGTTTAACAGGTTAACAGGTCATCCCTGAGACCCTCCTTGCTTTGTGCCGGATCGGATCACCAGCTGATTTGTAGACAACCAATTCCAAGACCCTCCTTGCTGCGTGCCCGACCGGCTTGCCAGTTGATTTGTCAAGATGTTCAAATTGCCTTGCACTTGCTTTCAATTATGACTTCGCACTTGCTTTATATTATGACTTGCTTTACTTTTAGTTTAACAGGTTAACAGGTCAGCCCTGAGACCCTCCTTGCTTTGTGCCGGATCGGATCACCAGCTGATTTGTAGGCAATCAACCCCAAGACCCTCCTTGCTTCATGCCCGACCGGCTTGCCAGTTGATTTGTCAAGATTGTTGAAAATGCTTTGCACTATGCCTTCGCATTTGCTTTATTGCTTCGCCAGTGGATGGGAAGACAATTTATCAAAGATATTGCAGCTTGCACTTACAAATTACGTCATGCCTACCGTAAGCAATCGGGGGCCTTATTATGAATCTATCGTGAGCAAGCGAAGACTTCATTAGCATTGAAGCCTACCATAAGCAATTGGAGGCCTTATTCTGAAGCCTATCATAAGCAATTGAAGGCTCTTTTGTTATTGATCCTACCGTAAGCAATCAGAGGTTTTATTATCAAGTCTATCGTGAGCAAGCGAAGACTTCATTAGCATTGAAGCCTACCATAAGCAATTGGAGGCCTTATTCTGAAGCCTATCATAAGCAATTGAAGGCTCTTTTGTTATTGATCCTACCGTAAGCAATCGGGGGTTTTATTATCAAGTCTATCGTGA